>SRSM01000153.1:0-1200000 GCA_019593545.1 Apocynum venetum
GTACCAAAAGGCTTATTAACCTCTTTGAGTAGGTGTGTCTTCAATTGAAACAAAAGAGAACAAATGGTTTTCTTGACAGTGGATGCTCCAGACACATGACTGGAATGCATCCATACTTATGATGTTAAACCAATGATGAAGAATTTTTGACTTTTGATGACAAAAAGAAAGGGAAAGTCATTGGCATTGACAATGTTGGTAAAAGTACTTCTCCCTTATTAAAAATGTTCTTCTTATTGATAATCTCAAATATAATTTGCTTAGTATTAGTCAATTAATGATAATGGTTATAAAGTTATTTCAAGAAGGATTCATGTTTAATTCTTGATGATTGCTCTAACAAAACTGTTTTTGTTGGAAATAGAAATGGAAATATGTATGATCTCTTCTTTGATGATTTAGTTGAACAAGATGTTAATGTCTTGCTTTGAAAGATGATGATGCATATCTTGGGCATCGTAGATTAGGACACGTGAGCATGATACTTTGCATAACCTGTCAAAAACATGATTATGTTAGGGGATTTCCTGCCATTCATTTTGAAAAAGATCGTGTTTGTGATGCTGTCAATGGTAAACAAGTTAAGAGTTCCTTTAAATCTAAGAAGATAGTTTCTACCTCAAAACCTCTTGAACTTGTACATATGGATTATTTAGTCCTATGAGAACAATGAGTCGTGGTGGCAAATGTATGCTTATGTGATAGTTGATGATTTCTCTAAATTTACTTGGATATTATTCTTGTTGGGCAAGATGAAGCCTTTGGAGCTTTTGTCAAGCTTTTTAAACAAGTACAAAACACCATAGGATGCAAACTTATCTCCATTAGAAGTGACAATGTAGAGAATTTTGCAATAGTAGCTTCACTAAACTGTGTGATGAGAATGGGATTTCTCACAATTTTTCTGTTGCTAAAACTCCTCAATAAAATGGTGTTTTGAGAGGAAAAATTGTACTTTACAAGAAATGGCTCGTTCAATGCTATGTGAAAATAATTTGCCAAAGTATTTTTGGGTTGAAGCTATAAATACCTCTTGTTACATTGTAAATAGAGTGCTTCTTAGACCTTTTGTGAAAAAACCCCCTATGAACTCATGTTTGACAAACTCCTTCTATTTCTTACGTCAAGGTTTTTGTTGTAAATGTTTGTTTTAAATGTCAAACAATCTTGGTAAGTTTGATAAGAAATCCGACGAAAGTATATTTCTTGGCTATTCTTCAATAAGCAAAGATTATCGTGTGTATAATAAGATAACTATGATTATTGAAGAAGTTATTCATGTTATTTTTGATGAATCTAACATCTATTTGCCAAGAGATGAGATTGAAGGTGAAATTCAAGAAATACCTTTGGAGTCAATGAATAAAAATGTTGTTCAAACAAATGAAAATCCTTCAACATCAAAGATGAGAATGAAGAAGTCTTAACAGTCAAGAATCTACCTCACTTGAAGAAGGAACAAGTTTGATCTTCCAAGGAATGGAAATTTGTCCACAACCATCCAAATGATCAAATCATTGGTGATCCAAATGAAGGGGTAAGGACAATAACACACTTTATAAACTTTGTTGATAATTTTGCATTATTGTCTCATATAGAACCTAGTAACATGTTGAAGCTCTTAATGATGATTTTTGGATTATTGCCATGCAGATGAATTAAATCAATTTGAAATAAGCAAAGTGTGGGAACTTGTACCTAGACCTTCTAATCTTACCATTATTGGTACAAAATGGGTTTTTAGAAACAAACTTGATGAACATGGTATTGTGACTAGAAATAGGTTAGACTTGTTGCTCAAGGATATAATTAGGAAGAGGGCATTGATTATGATGATGAGACTTTTGCTCCAGTTGCTAGATTAGAGTCCATTAGAATGTTACTTGCATTTGCTTCCTTTAAAGGCTTTAAATTATTTCAAATGGATGTCAAAAGTTCCTTTTTAAATGGTTTCATCCAAGAGGAAGTGTATGTTGAACAACCTCCTGGTTTTATTCATGAATTCTATGCAAATCGTGTGTACAAACTTTCTAAAGCTTTACATGGTTTAAAGCAAACACCAAGAGCATGGTATGATAGAGTTAGCAATTTTCTTATGAAAAAAGTTTTTTCTAGAGGTATAGTTGATACTACTCTTTTTATTAAAATAAAGCACATGATATTTTGATTGTTCAAATATATGTTGATGACATTATATTCGGAGCTACTAATGAAAATATGTGCAAAGATTTCTCTAACATAATGCAGGATGAATTTGAATGAGCATGAGGGTGAGTTGACATTCTTCCTTGGGTTACAAATTAAGCAAGCAAGGAAGATACCTTCATTAACCAAGCCAAGTACACAAAGGAACTACTGAAAAGGTTTGGAATAACTGATTCAAAGGAGATTGATACTCCTATGGCCACGTCTATAAATTGGACAAAGATGAAAATGGTAAGATGGTTGATCAAACTACATGCAGAGGTATGATTGGCAGTCTTTTATATTTAACTGCTAGTAGACCTAATATTATGTTCTCTGTTTGTTTATGTGCTAGATTTTAATCATCTCCTAGATAATCTCATTTAATTGCTGTCAAACGTATTCTTAGATACTTGAAAGGGACCATAGATTTTGGTTTATGGTATCCTAAATCTATGTCATTTGAGTTAGTAGCATATACTGATGCAGATTATGCGGGTTGTCGAATAGAACATAAGACTACTAGTGGTCATTGTCAATTTCTTGGTTATTCTTTAGTTTCATGGTATAGCAAGAAACAAGCTTGTGTATCTCTTTCTACCACTGAAGCTGAATACATTTCTGCTGGTAGTTGTTGTGCACAAGTTTTATGGATGAAAACTACTTTGAAAGATTATGGCTTGTATTTTGATTGAATCACTATAAATTGTGATAATACTAGTGCCATAAATCTGACAAAGAATCCTATACAACATGCAAAAACTAAGCATATAGATATTAAACATCATTTCTCAAAAACTAATTAAAGGTGATCTTGATTTTGTTCCTACGGATGATCAATTAGCTGATATATTCACAAAACCTTTGGCTGAGAAAAGGTTTTGTTTACTTAGAAATCTCTTGGGTATTGGTACTTTTAATTTCTAACTTGTGCGTTTTAATTGTGTTGTTTGGATAACACCCAGGGCATATGCGGTCGACCGTATATGAGTAAATAATCATCCACGGAACTTCCAGAGAACCTGCGGACGACCCATATCAGATCGTCCGGTCAACCGCAGATCTATGGATCGTTACAAATATGCCTCATTCGGATGCAACCTTTCATTTTCCAATCATCCCACCTCTTCACTTATCAGCCGCATCTCTTCAAATTCCCATAACCCACCAAAAATTCACCATAAATACACTCCATTTCTTCTTCAATTCATCTATTCATCTTACACATCCTAGATTTCTTATCTCAAACCCTAGAAATGGCAAAAACTTCAATTACCAAGGGCAAAACTCAATTGACTCAAGAAATTCCAAAGAAGAAAAGAACCATGAAAACCTCTACTCAACTCTTCAGGAGCAAACATCATGAGACCCATTACAACGATTATCTTAAGAATCGTCAGGTAATATCTGGAAGTACCATTGATAGAATTGAATTTCCCTTTAATAGAATTCTTACCTATGGGGCTTGGCAAGGATGGGATAGTATAATAGATCATGGAGAGATTTTATACACCGATCTTGTATATCAATTCTATGTCAATCTTGAAAAAGTGGTAGAAAAAGAAGGTGAGATGACTATGAGAACTACATATGTTTCAAGAATAAATGGGGTAGATATGCATTTTACATCCATGGGCTTAGATGAAATATTAGATATTCCTATTGATGGGATTTAGTACTTTACTACTCACCCAAAGATCCGGCACAAGGATTTCTCCTCTGAGGAATTTGAGAAGCTATTCACCAACGGAAAATCCTTTGTAAACTTAGTCAAGAAAGAAGACAATGTGTTTAGCTTTGAGCATCGCATCCTTCATCATATGTGCACTAACATTTTCATACCAACTGAAGGACATAAAACTACAGTTACTTTTATGCATATGTTCCTCATGCTTATGTTGGTCAAAAGAATTAGGGTGGATCTCGGTTATATCATGGTAGAACATATGATGGCCACCATTGAGAAGAGTAAAAGCGTTCCCAAAAGCTTGCCTTATGGAAGATTATTAACCAAAGTCTTCAGGTTCTTCAACGTTCCATTTCCAGAATTGAAGGACATAAAACATGTGCCAAAGTTCAATTTTGCATCCTTCAAGAGAATGCAGGCTTTGTGTCTCAATGGCACATGAGATTTGAAGAAGAATATGTCTCTGGAAGAGATCTCTATGGCAACAAAGGAGACAGCGAGGTTAATGGGAAAGAAACCACCAATTATTCTTGCAGAAGATATTTTTGGTGATGAATTTGTCTCGGAAAAAGCTGAGTGTTCCCAAGGTGTTAAACGATCACTTCATTTTGATGAGGAAGAAGATGTTCTCCCCGAGGCCCCGGAATTAAAGAAGGCCAAAGGTAAAGAAAAAGTTGGTGAGAAAGAAGAATCCACTCCACATCCTGCCATTTGGAGTGCATTGGATGAACTATCATATCAGATTGGGTCGATGTTCAGCACTTTTGATAATCACTTCACGACACTTCACTCCAAGATCGACGATATGGCATCACGGGTGGAGTATCATGGCATCGAGATCATAAATATCAAGTATCATCTTGAAGAACTTCATGGTGTTCAGGTTGATATTTCTACATCGCCACCACCTTCAGGTGACATGCCCCCAACTGTTGCACTAACTGCAGGACCATCATCTTCCACGGCCAAAGTTTACATGAGAAGGCCTAGGATATAGTCTCTGTCTTTCTTGTACTTTTGATTTTCCTAGACATTTTATCTCTCTACTGTATCTTTGAATACTCTATTTTTATATGCATTTTTATCCTCATGATGACTCCTTGGTAGTTGAGGGATTTTATTGTTTAATTGATTTAGTTCTATCATTTCTATCCATTCTTTTTGAATGATAACAAAGGGGGAGAAAAAATACTGTTAATTGCAATATATAAATGTTATGAAACTAACCATATGTTTTAGGTATTTTGAGATGAACTTAAATAATCAACTTCATCAATTCAAGAGAAAGAAGAAACAGCTCTAAAAGGTTAAGTATGGCTATCCTTGGTTTAAAATTCTATTTTTGATTGAAGGAGAATGGGAATTGTGTGTTGATGGCCGGGTTGGCCTTATGCGTAATTTTATGTGATATATCTCATTTCTCTCTTTGCATTGTTAAGTTTGTGTTGCAAAAATGGTTTTTATAAGAGTTACAAAGGAAACTCTGTCAAATTTTTTATAAAACTGATGCATCTTGATAGGGGGAGCTTTATAAATGTTTTTATAGTCTATCTATATGTTATTAATTTTGGAAGGAAGGAGGATACGGAGATTGGTGAAAAAATAAGCTCTTTTAAGCTTATATAAGCTAGTAAGTGATCTGATACACTTACAATGAATCTTTTCTTTTTGAGATCCAATATTTGTCCTAAAAATGTTTCATTTAATATATTTCTTGATATCATCAAACTATAAATGTTTTATATGCTATATGTGATATCTTACAAATTCCTAACATATTGTAAGGGGGAGCGTTTTAAAAGTTTCATTACATATTTATAAACTCTTCCTTACTTTGAATCCTTGCACTTAATTGTTATATCCATCACTTTGCATCAATATTTGTCATCATCAAAAAGGGGGAGATTGAAAGCCTTAAAGCTTTTAAGATCTTAATTTTAATAAATGACAAACATTGATGAGGACTAATGTCTTATTTTATAAGTGTTGGTCTTTTAGGATTCTTATGTCTAATCCATGCAAGATCAAAGTTTCAAGTCTTCAGGAAAGATCGGATGTTATCTAGCGTTGATGATAAGCGGTTTTTGGATTAGATAGGATCTGGAGGTGTGGTATTATTTTATGAGTAATAAATTCTATAGGTTGCTCAATTAAAGTGAAATGTTTTTCAAAATACATTTCATTTAGATAAAACATAAATTGGGTATTTGAAATGTTTTTCAAATTACATGCACATACTTTAAATTTCATAAAATATATTCCACAAACTCTTGGAGTTGTTTGGAATCTTGTTTTGCATAGTTTCAATGCATGTGTGGTCGACCTAACTGAAGTGTGGTCGACCACAGATCATGCGGTCGACCAGACCTCTCAGAGTATCGTCCGCTGAATGTTCAGAGCTCTCTGGAACACTTGCGGATAATGGTGCGGACGACCTTTCTAATATGCGGTCGACTGCACTTCTCCTGAGTGGGATTCAAACAGCCATTTTTATTACCTTTGGTGCATACATATAAATACTCAATTGTTTAAAAAACTTGGTAACACGACTTTTTGAGCAAAAATCTGATTCTTTATATTGATATATCTTCACATTAAGGTGATTTCTATATCAAACTATTCATCTTCTTCTCTTGTTTAAGGTTGCATTGAGCTTAAAACTCTAAGAGTTAGAGTGAGCCTTGAATCATAGAAAATTGTGAGTGTATTAAGAGTATCTATTTCATTAATTGTTGTATTAGAGATAGATGTGTAATCAAGGTTATATTGTAAAACTCATAGTGTTGAGTGAACCTTGATTGGGTAAGAGGTTTGTGTTGTAAAACCCTAAGGGAATTGGGTGAGCCTAGAGTTGTAGAATAAAGTTTTAAGCAAATGCATGTATTTGAAAACCATTTCAAATACCCAATTCATGTTTTAACTTTAAGAAGTGCATTTTGAAAAATGTTTTACTTTTTGAAAGCCCTAAAGCTTTTAATGTCTTAATTTTGATTAATGACAAACATTGATGAGGACTAATGTCTTTTGTACAAGTGATAGAGTTTTTGGATTCATGATTTAATCCATGCAAGATCTAAGTTTCAAATCTTCAGGAAAGAGCTTTTGATGTCAAGCATTGAAAATAAGCGTTTCTGGATTAGATAGGATCTAGAGGTGTCGCATTATTTCTTGAATTATCTTTAGATATCTCTAGGTCTACCCCTTTGAGTAATAAGTTCTATAGGTTGCTCAAATAAAAGTGAAATGATTTTTAAAATGCATTTCATTTAGATAAAACATGAGTTGGGTATTTGAAATGATTTTCAAAATACATGCACATACTTAAAAATTCATAAAATATATTTTGCAAATTCTTGGAGTTGTTTGGAAACTTGTTCTGCATAGTTTTAATGCATGTGTGGTCAACCTGACAAAAGTGTGGACGACCACAGATCATGTGGTCGACCAGACTTCTCAGAGTATCGTCCGCTGTATGTTCAGAACTCTCTGGAACACTTACGGATGATGGAGTGGTCGACCGGACTTCTGAGCTCATCGTCCATAGGTTGTCCAGAGTTCTCTGGAACATTTGCGGATGATGGTGTGGACGACCCTCCTGATTTGCGGTCGACCGCACTTCTCCTGAGTGGGATTCAAACAACCATTTTTATGACCGTTGGTGCATACATATAAATACCCAATCGTTTAAACAACTCATTAACACTACTTTTTGAGCAAAAATCTGATCCTAACACTTCATAGAACCTCTGGAGATTATTTTGAAACCAAAAACATAACATTCATATTGTGAAATCCATCAAAGTGAGATTCATGCAAAATCATTGGGGTTCTTGAGCAACTTACAAGAAAATATTACTCAATGAGGTATTTATGCTTTAAATTGATATATCTTCACATTAAGGTGATTTCATATATCAAACTCTTCTTATTCATATCTTGATTGATTTGTTCAAAGTTGCATTGAGCTTAAAACTCTAAGGGTTAGAGTGAGCCTTGAATCATAGAAAATTGTGATTGTTTTTAGAGTATCTTTTTCATTAATTGTTGTAATAGAGATAGGTGTGTAAACAAGGTTATTTTGTAAAACTCAAAGTGTTGAGTGAACCTTGGTTGGTTAAGAGGTTTGTGTTGTAAAACCCTAAGGGAATTGGATAAGCCTCTATTGTATTCTCTCTTACTATATTAGTGAAAGGTTTTGTGAAATCCTTGAGTAGATAGCTCAAGGTAGTGGATTAGGTTTTGTTGGATAAACCGAACCACTATAAATCTTTGTTCTTTGCCTTTTTTCTTGAACTTATCTTTTCATACCTTGTTTGATCACCAAGTGTTTGATATTAGTTATCTTAGAAAGCCTGTTTATTTTAAAAGAGGAAAAATCGGTGAAAACCTAATTCACCCCCCCCCCCTCTTAAGTTTTTCACTTTTATTGAGCAAGCTATAGAAAATATTACTTATAGAAGTGGATATAGAGGTATTTTCAAGATAATGGTACAAGCACTTTCATATTTTCATATTTGGGAATTACTCAATGAACAAACATGATAGTCGTGTATATTACAAGAAGCTCGTTGATGGGTCTTTCGTTTCTTTGCTATTATATGTAGATGACATATTGATTGCTTGTAAAGACATGTCAAAAATCAATACTTTAAAAGCTCAATTAAAAGAGAGTTTCAAATGAAGGATTTTAGGTGCTGCAAAGAAGAATTTGAGAGTGAAGATTCATAGTGTGTTAAAAGTACATTAAAAGTATTCACAAGAAAAATACATTAAAGTGTGCTAGAGCACTTTAATATGGAAAGCTCAAAACCTGTTAGTACTACATTGACCGAACAATTCAAAATTTCAGCCATGTTGTCACTGCTAACTGAGGAGGAGGTGGAGAAAATGTCTTATGTTCTTTATGCTAGTGTTGTTGGCAGTATCATGTAAGCCATGATTTACACTAGGCCAAATATAGCACATGTTGTGACCATTGTAAGAAAATACATAGCAAATTCAGGGAAGTTCCATTAACAAGTGGATGAAAGGATTCTTCGATACTTGGGGTACTATTGATGGTAGCTTGATTTACGGGAAACACAAAAACAACACGTGTAGTTGGATATTTGGATTTAGATTATGCGAGAGATCTAGACAGAATAAGATCTTTGACGGGTTATGTCTTTACTCTGTTTTGATGTGCTATCAGTTGGAAAGTAACATTGCAGTCAATTGTGGCTTTGTCAACCACTAAGGCAAAGTACATTGCAGCTACAAGCACGGTGAATTAAGCCATTTTGGTTCGAGGTTTGGTTGGTGAGTTGGAAATATCATGGGATAAGGCAATAGTCTACTACAACAATCAAAATGCCATACATTTTACCAGAAATCAAATAAATGTATCAAGAATAAAACAATCACATCAACGTCAAGATGAATTTTGTCAGGGATGTAGTATCACAAGGGGATATTAAAGTTGTAGACTCTCATATAACATAAAATCCTATAGAGCTTTTGACCAAGCCAGCTCCAATAGCCAAGTTCAAGCACTGCCAAGAGTTGATTGGTGTATTTAGAAAATGAATCTTCAAGGCAGAGCACGGTAGAAGAAAAACTATGGAATTTTATTTTTCTGGCTAAGATGGAAATTTTTGGGTTGTTTGGCCAAAAGAAAACACAAAGTGCATATGGAGTCGGTGGCCAAATACCATTTGTCCTTTCATGCCCAAGGATTGCTTTCTTGATCTCAAGGGACCATATTTTCTTGCTAGAAATATGACATAAATGCACTCATTGAAGCCATCTTGAGAGTAAAGCAAGTAATCTTGCAATGCAAGAGCATTTCAAGAGAAAATGCTAAGTGAAGAGAAAAAAGTGTCAAATACCCCTGAACTTTCAAAAAGTTTGAATCATGCCCTTGGACTTTTTTTTTTTTTTTGGTCAAATCTACGCATTCTAACATTTCAATAGTGTTGAGAGATGCCCTTCTTTCAAATTCAGCCGTTAAGTCTTAATGCCCTTACGTGACTCGCATATGGAGCTTTTTAGGGACATTTTTTTAGAGACCACTCTCATTCTTCCTCAAAACTTTGAAATCCTCCATCCTCTATTAATATCACACGCATGCTCAACCACTTCATCTAATCAATATCCAAACACATTAATGAAGTCATTCTTTCAGCCAATTATGCATTGCTAGATCCTCGAAAAACAAAGACCCACTTAGGAACAAGAATTGATTTTATTTTTTTTTTTAGCTACCAAAGATCTTTTTGATTTGTGAGTATTCTTAGAACTAAAAACTAAGAAATAATGGTGGAAGAATACGGCGGCCTGGTTCGGAAATTTGAAAAATGCCTTAAGTAAACAATTTGATATTTAATCAAAAGGAGAGAAATTCATTCAAACAAAATGAAAATAGCAAAGTTCCATGACATATACATGGAAATATCTTCATATCTGAACATATAAGGAGATGCCATCTGAATAATTTATTTCCATTCTTGCCATTCTGAGAGTCATCATTTTTTTTTTCTACTTTGTTTCAACATTTTACTTTTGTACACAATTATTTTTTTTTAATTATTATTTTTCCTTTTTTTAAGAAAATGGATGATTCAGTTCATAAACTGCGAAAATATTACCCATTACTCTTTAATAATGTATTGACAAACATTTATTGCATGAGAATTGAGCAATTGAGAATGCTGATATCCAAAGAATGTATGAAGATATTAGATGGTTAATTGAAGTCAAGGTCCAGCTAAGTGGTGAACATCTAGCTACTTTTCTCAAATGTCTACCTATTTTGAATAAAAGTAGTTTGCTAAAAAAAGAGGTAATAGATTAAAAATATGTTATAGATATGCTAGATGTAACTGCAATACAAAATATCGTTCACTTTGATATATATCTAGAAATCAAGAAGATAAAATTAAGAAAAATAAGCCATTTAGTCCTACATGTTTGAGTCATTAGCTGTTAAAATCCGGTATCTTTCATATTAGTCTATAAAGTCTTGTTTATTTTAAGAATTGACCAACAAAATCTTTTTCACCATAAAACATCCCGAATTTTGGCAAGAATATCACGTGATCATCACGTAATGAATAATGAATAAGTATATTTGTCATTTCAAATTTTTTAAACTATAAAAAAGATAATAAACTTCACGCAATAATAAATACACAAATCAACAACACTTTTATCACAATAATAGATCGTGGATGTGCCTTTGATTTGAAATGACAAATATACCTAGTCATTATTCATCACGTGATGGTCATGTGACATACTTGTCGGAATTCAGGATCTTTTATGGTGAAAAAGACTTGGTTGGCCAATCCTTAAAATAAACGGGACTTTATAGACCAATATGAAAATATATCGGATTTTAATGGTCAACAACTCAAATACATAGTACCAATTATGCTAATTTTCCTAAAATTAATTTCATAAAGGATGGATTAAGTAAAAAATAATTGGATAACATTCAATTCTCTTGATACGTATCCTTGTAAAAGTATTCAACTAAAACTTCTTAATTTATGAAATTAATTCATCGATGAAAAACAACGTTATAGTCTCGAGAATATAACTTTAAACAACTTTGTTTCCTAGTTTATACAAAAATTGGATTGAAAGGAAATCCTCAACTCTTAGAAGGTGTTTATCATCTTGAGAAATTGAGATGGAAAATTTGTTCAAATTATCAACAATATACAACTATGTATTGTGAAGGTATTTTATGAAGTTAGTTTATTTTGTATTTTGTGACCATTTAAAGTTTTTTAATTAGACTTGTTATTGTTATTTAAGATTTTTATACAAAGTTTTTTAAAGTTTTTAACGGATAGAAATAGAGGCGGTTGCACCCCAACAAGGACGAGGGTAGGAATACCCGTTAAGGCTTAGTTAGAAACAAAGACAGGAACGGGGACAATATCTGCCAGCATGGGCGGGATTAGAAAATAGTAGGGGTGGCAAAGTGGATGAAAATCCAACAAACATCCAAAATTATCCAATATTAAATGGATTTGGTTCACCCATATAATTTAAATGGTTTTAAATGGACATTCATTTAAATCCATTTATCCTAATGAATTTTAATGGATATCCATGAAATCCAATAAACATCCATTTTAAAAAGTCTAACTTGGTCAATGTCCATTAATCAAATTTAATTAATTACACTTTAACCCAATATATATTTTAAATTTCACTTTAAATCTATAAAAAAAAATTTCATGTTTGAAAGAAAAAAATAATCTTACTCTTTCTCTCTCTAGAACTATCATAATTCATAAGTGGTTTATGAGCAAAAGTTTTATTATGTATTATTAATTCCATGTGGAGTTTTCCCCAAAAAATGGAAAAAGAAAAAAAAATTTCATATAGAGAATAAAATCTTCAATTTTGATCGTGATGATTTTCCCTGAATGTACTCGAATTTATTGTCTAATTTTCTTTTAATGATCAATTCAACATTGAACAAAAATACATCTATTCAAAAAGTTCAATAATGACTAAACAACACTATTATTCAAACACATAGGACTCAATAATTAAGTTTTTATAAAATTCTAAAACAAACAATTTGTATGAAAATTTTAAATTTCATATCAAACTAAGTTTTTTATATAAGTATTATTATTTTTACAGCTTTATTTTTTATTTATTTTTATTTCTTTACTAATTTAACTTTTAAAGCTTACAACTTTTTATTTTTGTACATAAATTTGCTAAGTTAGCTTTGAAACTCGCACCTTTACCCATTTTATGCAATATGTTGACAGGAGACAAATTCTCATTTCATTTTGACAGGAAATGTTTTTTTTAAAAAATAATCAACTGATAGTGTAGTTATATTTTTACATGTTTCTAATACATATGTAATTAAATAATAAAAATTACATTAAGAAATTTAATTGAATACAATTACAAAGAATGAGCTCTAAAAAATAAAATTATATGAATAAATGAGTGTCCATAGATATTCATAAATCATTTAGATTCAAACAATTTATAAATATATATAGATGATTAGTTAATTAAATATTTTAAAAGTTAATTAAACATGAGGTCAAATAATAAAAATTATATTAATTAATTTAATTGAATACAATTACAAAGAATTGCCTCTTAAAAAAACATAATCAAAGTTATATGAATAAATGGGTGTCCATGAACACCCATAAACCATTTAAAACCAAACCATTTAAACTATTTATAAATGAATTATAAATGATTTGGATTTAAATGGATTGATACCCATATAAATTTATACAAATGGACTCGAATATCCATTTTGCCACCCCTAGAAAATAGTAGTACCCGGCCCTGCCTATCCACAATATAAAAATCATTATATCTCTTATGTCTGTGTCATTTATCATTTCTGTATCCAATTATTTATTTTCTCCATATCAATCCCACCCTACTACAACAAAAGAATGAAAACTTCTCGACTTTAAAAACCCATGGAAACGATACTACAAAACTAGATAATGAGAACTTCAAATCCATATAACAAGATGCAAATATATTTTATTGAGTTCATTATGTAAGGAATTAATCCCAGCTAGTTTACACTACACCCTGCGCACAATCAATTGGGCACCATGCTGAGGTTGCAAAGTGACCACTAAGGAAGGAGCATGCGCATATGATGGTGAAAGTTCAAAAGAAAAGCTCTGTAACATCAGGGCCAAGGCCATTTTTGCCTCTAGCATTGCAAAGGTTTGTCCAATGCATACCCGAGGACCCGAACTGAAGGGGAAGTATGCATGCTGCCCCTTTGTAGCCTTAGATACTCCGTCAATGAATCTCTCCGGATTGAATTCTTGTGCATCGGCACCCCATATTTTCTCATCACGATGAAGTATAATTGCAGGTAAAAAGAGTTGTGTCTTAGGCGGTAGAGATAGTTCCCCTAGTTTTGTATTTTCATGAACAATTCGACCAAGCATCACTCCTGCTGGATATAACCTTAATACCTCATTAAAAATCATAGTAACCTGTAAAAAAGAATTCAAATGTACTGGTAAGATAACTGCTTCCCAAACCAAGGTACTAGGGGGCAAGTTAATTAATTAAGTCTGCTGGTGTTCTAATCAAATATATTCTTTAAACAAAACGGAGGACTTATCACATGGCATGATCACTTAACAAGGTAAAAACTTACAACTTTCAGGTGATTTAGCCCCTCAAAATCTGGCTTGTTGTGTCCAAAAATCTGCAGAACCTCATCTCTAGCACGATCTTGCCAGTCCAAATGCTTGCTGAGTAAAATAAGTGTCCATACAAGCAAAGTAGAGGTAGTCTCTTGTCCAGCAAAATAGAATAGTTTGCATTCTTCAATCACCTCTTCAAAGCTCATTCCAAACTTCCTGCTTCCATGTTGTTGGATCTCCTTGAAATTGGATTCTAGTAATATTCCCAATAAATCATTACCACTTGGGTCCCCTGCTTGCATTGCCTTTACTCGCTTGTTGATGATACTCAAGACAGAGGACTGAGCTGCTTTGGCAATTGCTTTCATCTTTCTGTTCCGTTTAGTAGGCAAAAATCTATGTGCATATAAATAGTAAATGTGTCAAAATTCGAGCATATAGCTTCATTGAAACCAAAGAACTGAAAAGGCAAGTAACGATTACCTCATTCCCGGAATGTAAATTGACCGCGAGACTTCAATGATCAGTTCTGCAAGGTCTTTCTGATGTTCAAATATTTTTCGTCCTTCTTCATAATTGCTACCAAATGCTGTTCTTGAAATTGCATCACTTGTAAGAGTTTGAAGATAAGGCGCCACATCCAATTCACAAGATCCCTCAGAGGGGACAATCTTCTCCCATTTGGTCAACATCTCAGAGCAACTCAATTCAAATGCGGGAAGCATAAGCTACAACAATGAACATTAAAAAGTTCAATGAAATTGAAAACGTTTCAAGTCTTCAAGAATGTTCTGTATATCTTCAAATAGAATTAAACATTGCAAAACCATTAATTGTTCAAACAATCAAGAAAACCTTTGCAAAACAAGAGTCAGAACCATTTCACTTGTTCAATTATTACTGCCCAAATTCCAGATCATAAATGAAAATTACCTTAAGCTTCTCTTGATGGAAAGCAGGATTAATAAGTCTCCGGTGCTTAGACCATTTATGCGTGTCGTAGCTTGCAAGCCCTTGTGCAAGGAGTTTAGTTAGTGCATTACTAGGAATCTTTTGATAAATATAACTTTTTGCTAACACCTCCCTTGTAAGTTCTGGGTCCAGAAGAAGTACTGAAGGTCTTGGTCCTGCCCATATAAAGGAATTTTTTCCTGCAAATGTAACCGCACATAATTAGTATACAATAGAGGAAAGCTGACACAAATCCTTTCCAAGAATCAATTCCCGCTAAATTTCTTTCCTATACAAATTTTAAATTTTCACTCAGAACCAAATATGAATCCCAACTCATATAACCAATATTTTTTTCTTTCATTTATTTTGTTTAAATGTACAATCACAAATAATTTATTATTTCTATTTTATACTATGAATAATAACAAATTAAAAAATATTATATCAATGTATCAATTCCCAAATAAAATTTTTTATTCAAATTTATAAATAAAAAAAACTCTTAATTCAAAACAAAAACCAAAACAACTTTTTAAATTCCAATCCAATTTTTATTGAATTCTTTTCCTCTTCATCTGCTATGAATAGTGATAACTTCCAGTACTAGATAGGGCATCATCTGAACTAAGAGGCATTTAGTTCCTCATCTATTTCAGGCGATACCAACTATGAGTCGATGCAAAAATTAATATGCAAAATTCACAAATAAGTGAGATTTTCTTTAAAAACGTACCAAAAGTATTGATGGTTTTGTGAATGAAGGGCATGATTCTGGGGACAATATCATGTGTGAAATTAATTGGCTTGGCTTTTGCTTCGGCACTCATTTGAGCCATCTCTTTAACGTCACCAAACAAAAATCTATAGGAATTTCCTCGGAGACCTTGCTCTCTGAGTAACTTCTCCGCCTTCCTTGGATTGAACCATGCCCAGTTCAAGATTCTCCATGCCAATATTAGAAGAAGAACAGTACTAGGAACTGCAATCAAGCTGAAGACTGCATTCATTTTCTGTGATGAGTTTACCGGATTCTCCAAAACTACTCAAGTTGAGTAAAGCAAATGAGACCCACTATTTATAGTGAAATCATTAAGATTGGTACTATAAAATTTCTGGAATTTGTATCTGTCGTCTCCTCTATGGTTCTTTCCTTTCTTGGGGATTACATAATAATTTTCGGCAATTATAAAATTCTACGACACTCAGAAGAGTCTACTCCACACAGGAAATTCCTAGGTGTATCCGGTCCTTGGTCCCACCTGTAAACTGGATTCAGAAAAAAACTATCTGTCATTTTTTCCTTTTAAAAAAAATTACCATATGGTATTTATATTTTTAATGTTATGAATGTTATACATATATATATATATATATATATATATATATATGTTATTTATCATAAAGGTATTAAGTGAATGTTAGAATTGACCAATGTTATTGTAAGTATGGAAACTTTATTAAATTAAATTTCTAAAATTCTTTTAAATTAAATTAATAGTCATAACAAATTTGTCTTTTAAATCAAATTATTTATCTAATCAAATTGCAACAAATGTCAAGGATGAAAAAGTTCCGCCAATAGAAATTAAAGAAGTGGTATGATCAATCAAATAGTGTCATGCCGCTCAAGAAAAGTTTTTAGCAAATCAAATTATTTCATGGAAATAATCTCTTAAATATTTAAAATATGGAGATAAATCCTGAATTATCTAATTTATTCATATTTCACACCATTTGATTGATCAAATAACTCCTTTAATTTCTATTGACTGAGTCTGGCCATCCTTGGCAATTGTTACAATTTTATTGGATGAATAATTTGATTTAATAGCCAAATTTTGTATGAATATTAATTTAATTTAAATGAATTTTGAAAATTTAATTTAATAAAATTTCTATACTTACAAATTGTCCATTTGAAACTTGTACACGAGTTAGTCCAAAGGAGTATTTGAGTGGACAGGGTTCAAAATTTAATTGGATTTTTAATTTGATCATCACCTTCTATTTGGACTTATAAACCACTCCAAATAAATATTTTGAATAAACAAGTTCCAAAAATGAATTTAATTTTGTTAAGACCATTGTTGAACTTTAAATCCTCTTTGAAATAAAATTTGAACTTATCATAAATTGTCATGTCTCATTTGGATAAATGAAATCTTGTTTCATATTTGAATAAAGATTTCATACCTTTGTGGGATACAAAAGTTTTCAAGTTTGAACTTGTAGAATACTCATCTTGTTTCGATTTCATCTTTGAGAATCCTTCCATGTTGATAAATTTCAACAAATGTTTGAACTTTAATGACTACCTAATATTTAAGACTTGTCAACTTCAATTCCAATGCTTCAAAAGATATGAACAAATGATTTTTCAAGTTCAATTGATTTG
Organism: Apocynum venetum; assembly: GCA_019593545.1. NCBI lineage: Eukaryota > Viridiplantae > Streptophyta > Magnoliopsida > Gentianales > Apocynaceae > Apocynum > Apocynum venetum. Next base: position 17,375 of record SRSM01000153.1, read on the forward strand.
TTGTTCAAGGTACTTTGTGAATATGAGTCATCATTGACCGCTGTAACTTCTTTTTTCTGTTTCGTTAAATGGAAGCCTGCAAATTGAGTTACATGCGAATTGTGCTTGTACTGCATTTTGCATATTTGATCGAGACATTTAGACAGTTTATACTCATGACAAGGAATATTTTGCAACCTTCTTTCATCCAACAAGCATTTTGAAGATTTGATGGAAACATTTAGACAGTTTATACTCGTATCAAGGAGTACTTGAAAATTTGATTTGAGGCATTTGAACATGAAAAAGCTAAGAGGGGGTGAATTAGATTTTTATCCGATTTTTCTACCTAATTCAATAAAACACCTCTTTGCCAACAAATGTCAAACACTTGGTGTGCTAGTTGTATGAGTAATAATGTGTTCAAATAAAATATAGAAAGTAGAGCAATGAACACAATGATTTATAGTGGTTCGGTTCATCCAACAAAACCTAATCCACTACCTCTTAACTTAAATGGAAGCCTGCAAATTGAGTTACATGCGAATTGTGCTTGTACTGCATTTTGCATATTTGATCGAGACATTTGGACAGTTTATACTCATGACAAGGAATATTTTGCAACCTTCTTTCATCCAACAAGCATTTTGAAGATTTGATGGAAACATTTAGACAGTTTAGACTCGTATCAAGGAGTACTTGAAAATTTGATTTGAGGCATTTGAACATGAAAAAGCTAAGAGGGGGTGAATTAGATTTTTATCTGATTTTTCTATCTAATTCAATAAAATACCTATTTGCCAACAAATGTCAAACACTTGGTGTGCTACTTGTGTGAGTAATAATGTGTTCAAATAAAATATATAAAGTAGAGCAATGAACACAATAATTTATAGTGGTTCGGTTCATCCAACAAAACCTAATCCATTACCTTGAGTTACCTACTCAAGGATTTACCAAATCTCTTCACTAATCAAATAAAATAAATAAGATTACAAAAGAGGCTCAACCCAATTTATATTAGGATTTTACACAAAACCTCTTAACCAATCAAGGTTCACCCAACTCCTTGAGTTTTACAAACTTTTCTATTGTTTACTTCCCACAAAATAGAGATTTTAATATCTTTTTAGTATATTATCTTATAAAATTAAGACAATATTAACTATTATTACTTTGTTTTTTCTCTTTATACCCTTATTGAATAGTCTTAATCTACTAATATATGCATCCGTGTGGATTAATTTGGTTCTTCATTCTAAAAATTATATAAATTTAAATATCATTTCTAAAGACATAATGTAGCCATCTGTGAGGAATAAAAAGAGCAGAGAAAGGATCACTTTTAAAAAATATTGAGATAGAGAGTTAGAGACCATTGCATTTGAAAACAAAATTAGACGTCATATCAATCTTTCGTCATACATGAGTTCATCCGAAGAATAAAATGACAAAAATGTCAAAATTTATGGTTTATATAAATTGAATTGTTTGGCACGACTATTATAGTTGAATTCTTCAAAAAAACTTGGTGACTAAGGATGCTCGCGAGACCCACCACATTCTAGATCCAAATTGGATAATTGTCTTAGTCAATATAGCCAGTATATTGACTATTGAGAATAGTCTCATTAAGGTCTTTTATGTTTGATATTGTCTTTTATGTTATATTTAAATTTTATCAATTCTTATAAAAAATATATCAATAATTAATGTTTTTCCTCCAAAAATTCTATCACATTAAAAGTTTAAATTTTCCCTTAATCCAATAAATGAGTTTCTGTGAAATCTTTTTATTTGTCTAACATGCAATGTTTAATTTTTTTAATTGACATTTTTATATACTTTGATAAATGTATGACTTTTTATATTTATTTAATCTGTAGGGACTACATGCATAGTTTTAGGAAGATTTTATTGGAGTATTTATATTATAAAACTTGAATATTTCTTTCTCAACTATTTTTAAGAATTTTAATGGGTTAAAGTGATATATTTTTTTTCTTTCCATGTTTAAACAAATAAAAAGGTTGCTTTAGTAATATTTGATCTAAATTCATGATTTGTTTAATAAGAGAAAAAAAAATCAATGGCATACATGAATTTTTTTATAGCATTTGACTCAATATCCTAACTTAGTTAACAAGAAAATACAAGTGGTAACAAAATTGTAAAATAATTGAATAGATGATGGGACATTGTGACAGGAGAGTTTATACTGGTATATTCACAACTTAGGTTTTAGAGAGAAGAAACCTTTTCGAACTAAACAAGAACAACAATGTACAACTCTAGCATATATCATAACTACTGAGTAGTACATATCTCAAATAAGGAGAAGAACAAAAAAATACACGGATACTCTTTCTTTCTTTTTTTGAGGAGCTTTGACCACCTTTAGTACCCGAGATGGGTTTTTTGGTACATCTGTGGTCATCCTGCTCCGTGTCAAGAATTTTGGGGCCTTAGACAAAAAACTTTAAATAAGACCTTTTATTTAATTTTATAATCATAATAAAAAATAAAATTTGTTATTATTGATTGCTAAGATAATATATTTATTTTTCTCAAAAAAATATAAATATGTTATTAAATTTTTATATCTATTTTTTTCTAATATATTCACTAATGTGTGAATAACTAGTATTGTTATATCTTTTAAAATTTTCAAATATATTTATCTAATGACATGCTTTTGATGAATTATTTTAATTGAGATAAATTTCATGCTATGGGATAATAAAAGTATTATTCAATAAATCAATTGTTTAAAAAATTCCTACCCATTATTATTAAATTGAAAAATAAATAATTGCTGATAAATCAAAAGGTTCTTTAGGATAATAAAATATTTTAGAATAATGATTCTATTTAAATTGACTAAAATAACTATTGAGACCTAATTTGGGGCCAGCAGATATTTTTAAAGGTGTGAAGTCAAGGCAAATTGGTAAGCAAGAATCAGCTATAATTCCAATTCAACCTCTTCAAAATAGGAGAAAAGCATGATTTTGGAAGCTGCAAGATATTGAGGAAGAAAAGGAGACTACTACAACAAAGGAAGGGGGGATCGTTGGAGAAGAAAAGAGAGGGAGGGAAATTTTGAGTGATTTAGGAGAAATAATGGTTTTGGAGGTGTAAATTGGGATTAAAACTCAATTTCCATAAATGTCCTTTATCAAAATACTAATTGTGATTTTTCTTTTAGATTTGATTGAAATTAGTCTTAATTTAAGCTAAAAGGACGAATCTGGCCACCCGTAATTACGTTGGGGATGCATGTTGCCAAAAAAAAAATTAAATAGAGACTACATTGATCAAACCTAAATACCTTGAGGATCAAAGTGTACAATTACTTTAAACCAGATGGATCCAAGGATTTTCCCTAAACAAATAGAAAGAACTACAAACTCCTTTTGATTTGTTTTCTTTTCTTGTCCTTTATAATGAGGCAAAATGAAGTAGAAAGTTGTCTTGATACACCAAAACAGTCATTTTGGCATGGAACTCAAACTTACAATGATTATTTTTATTTTTCTCAAAAATAAAATAAATTATTGAAAACAAATCTCTTTTTCAAGTAACAAGACATATTCAGATATTCATCTAGAATCAAATCTAATTTCAAAAGTTAAAAGAAAATAAGAACTAGAAAAGAAAGAAAAAACAATTGACTTTTCATCTTTGGAACAAAAAGGATCCTAACTTTTTTTTTTCCTGTTTTGAAATTTTAAAAAGTAGAAGTGTTGCAAAAGATATTCTCTCTCTTTCTGAATTGAATATCTACATTTCTATTTTAGAATATCTGAAATTAAATATATTCACTTTCCTAAATATAAACATATTTTTCTTTCTACTAATAACTTTTAAGTGATTTTCATCTGACCAACTAATGATTATACCACTAACTAAATTAATAATAACAATAATGTGGTAGCTTCTTTAAGATCAAAGATTTTTTAAAAATTTTAAACTAAATTATTATGGACATTCAAATTTAAACGAATGGAGTATTTTACTAATATTGAAATTTCTTTTTCAAAAGAAAGAAATATTTAAATTTCACTTTTTTAAAAGGAAAAGTAAATGATTTCATGAAAGGAATTACAAAAGATGGAATGAAATCTCTCCATACTATTGCCAATTGAAATACAATTAATCAATGGGTCAGCCAGCAAGTTGAACTATTAGTTGACAAGTCACGAATCAGCTGATGAATTAGATGTCAATAGCCACAAAACGGTTTCCAGTTTCAACCAATTGAGATTAATGAATTTGTGAAACCTTTTTTTAAGGATGGATTCTTGGAGTAATTAGGGAAAGCCTCCAATGTCCTTCGATGTAATGCAAAATAGGTAAATGTTTGGACAAAAAGACTTTGGATTGTATAAATTTTATTATTTTGAACAACTCAAGCAATTACAAAGAACTCTTCAGCCTAACTAACTAACTTATAAGCCTAAAGTAAGACAAAAACTGAATCTACAAAGCGATAAAGAAAAGTTTTAAAGAAAGCTATCTAAACAAATTTTAAACTTAAGGAAAACAAGCAAGATAAAGCTGTAAAAGTAATTTGATAAAGAAAGAGCTGTTTAATTTGATATTGTCATGGTTGATCGTGGTGATCATCTCTAACTTAACATTTTTCTCTTATTTATAAACCATTACCTAGGTTGGTTTCTTTGGATTTCAAGACCCATTATATCACGTTTCTTATTTTTACACAATCTCTTGAAACTACTTCTACATGACTGAACCACGTTTAAAGTCATTTCTGCATATTTGAAATAATGGAAATAATGTCTTGACTTGATATTCAATCAGCAAAAATTGTCTATTAGCTAACAGTCACAAAGTTTGGAAAACAGTTAAGTTTGAATTATTTCCCTATGATCTAACCATATTTGGAGCCACTTCTGTACGTTTGAATCATGAGAGAAGTGCTTTGACTTGATCTATAATCTATTAGTTGATTAGGTTAAAAATAAGGAAAGTAGTTACATTTATTAGCTGTCGTCTGTCAGCAATTCATCTCTAATCGGCTGACTTTGTTTATCAGCTAATTAATCAATGTCATTGATTGAGAGATTTTATCGGGAATTAACCAATTTTATTAATTAACCAATGTCAGATTTTATCGGCTGACTCTGTTTATAGCTATTTTAGACCCATGAAAATTCGAGCTGGCTCATTGAGTTCCCAAGAAAAGTGGAAATTGAAATAATTTTTTTGTTTTGTTTTTGAGTGAGAAGTTTATTTTTATTTGGCTAAGAATTGTTTATTGGGAATTAAAAGAAATGTTTTTTTGTAGTTAATAAATTCAAAGTTTGATAATCTATAATAGTATAAAATATAATTTGTTTTTGAAATTTTGTTCTTAATTAAAAAGTAGTGAAAAAAATATTGTTTATGTGAATATGTGAGACTCATTTATTAGGTTAGGAAAAAAATTAAAATTTTTATGTGATAGAAATTTTAGAGCTAAAAATTTATTTTGATATATGTTTTTATGGGGAATAATGAATTTTTTTAAAAAAATTATAGTCCAAACTTAACCTTATTTCTATAGTTTTTGTTCTTAAAGAAGCTAATGGGTCAATAGCTTGGGAACTCAATGAGCCTTTGGATGAAATGTCCTAGGATAAGTAACTGTATAAATATATATATATATATATATATATATATATATATATATTTCAACTCCAATAACCATTTCCTTGCAATCACATTCCAAAATTATTGATATCCATGGCGTCTAACAAGTTTTATACTCTCGATGACAACCATAAGTTCAGAATGTAGAGGAGACATAATCTTACAAATTTAAGAGAGTTTGACATTAGTTCGTTGTTTCAAATTTAAATTTCACTTATCTTTAATTTATTAACTAATTATCGATCATTTTTATTCATTTAATTTTTAAAAATAGTTTTTTTTTGTTTTACTTGTCACAAAATAGAGATTTTAATATATTTTTACTTACTATCTCATAAAATTAAGGTAGTATTAACTAATATTAATTTTTTCTCTTTATACTATTATTAAATACTCCTAATATACTAATAAATGAATACATGAGATTAATTTCGTTCTTCATTCTAAAAATTATATAAATTTTAATATAATTTCTAAACATAATATTGTATTTTGTGAGGAATAAAATGAGCAGAGAAAAGCATCATTTTGCACAATACTGAGATAGAAGCCATTGCATTTGAAAACAAAATATAATTTATCTATATCATACACGAGTTCATGTTCATCCCGAAGAACAAAATGACAAAAAGGTCAAATTTAATGGTTTATATAAATTGAATTGTTTGACACGGCTATTATAGTTGAATTCTTCAAAGAAACTTGGTGACTATGAACATCCCCATCCCCAACAGGGAGGGGATGCAAGTAAAAATGCAATTCAAAAGTGTCAAATCAATTCATTGTCGACATGAGGTGCAAATATATACAAGTGGTTGCACTGGTATAGTAGGAGTGCAATTCCAATTTGTTGTTGAAATAGGATCCTATCAAATATTTTAAATAGCATTATGGTTAGAATACAAGTCATATGAGCCTAGCAGTTTTCCATATCCAATTTTTTTGAAAACCATTTTGCTCAATGTCATAACATTTTTTTTTCTTTTTTTGAGAACGATGTCATTATAAGTTTAATATTACATTTATTTCCACAAATATTTTTCAGTATTTAAATTTTTTCATTATTTTAAAACAATTTTAAATTTTATAGAGCTTTAAAAAAAATTAGATTAATTGTTTTAAAATGAATATAAAAACAGTGATTACCATTTAACACGTGGCCAAATCATAAAGAAATAATAAATAAAACAAAAATATATAGAAATAGTTTAATAATTTCATAGAAAACAAGTTATTTTTTATTAAGAAAACTTCCCTTTTCATTTTCTTGTCCAAAAAAAAGAAAGAAAAAAGAAAAGAGGTGAAATAGTATGTGGTGCTGCTGTGTGATCGATTGAAGCTTCTGTCACATCCGCAGTACGTGATCATGCATACATTGTTTGTCTTGTCCTTCGTATAATTCTTTTTTCTATTCTATTCAAAATTACATTTCCTTTTACTTAAAATTAAGGAAAAATAGTGACAAATACACCTCAACTATTTATAATTATTCAGTTATATATTTTTTATTTTATTTTTTATATTCTTAAAATTATTTATAATTTTTCAATCATATCGATTTTTTTTATTTTATTATTTTATATTTTCAAACTATTTATAATTTTTTAATTATATCCTTTACACATTTTGTAGAAGATAAATATAAAAATTTAATCGAAAATAATAAAATAAAATAAAAATTATATAATTGAATTATCGTAATAGTTTTTTTTAAAAAAAAAACAAAGGAAATCCATTGAAATTAAATTGGGAGATAGGATGGAATGGGTACCATTCATATGAGGAAAAACATTAGATTGTCGCAAGTTTAGCTAGATTATGCGCAGATCTATTAGACTTCCTAGGTACATAATGAATTGAATCAAATTCTAAACTTTTTTTTATCAATGAGAAGATGGAAAAAAGGCCCTAATGGAGAGCTTTTGATTTTGTTAGCGCTTCAATTGTGGCCATCAATCAATTCAGCATGCAGTGATGAAGTTAACGTCCAAGCATAAAAGATGCTCCTAGAAGAACATTCTCCATTACTAGCACGAAGAATCAAACCTCCAATGGATGCATGTTGTAGCTTACAGCCATCAACGTTTCGTTTAAGGTGACCAGTAAGGGATGTAACTAGTAGTATATTATAACGTACTACATGTATTAGCATCCTTCTATATTCGTATAAGATTTTATTTTTTTCATATTAATGTTTGAACGAATAATTATTATGATATATTTGAATTGAAATTTTAATTGAGTTTGTTATTTTATTTTTTAATATAATATAATTTGTTATTTTTGAATAATAATTTTTTATTGAGAATTGAATGAAATTTTTTTTGAACTTAGAGAATTGAAAGAAATTTGTTTTGGAGTTTAAAAATTGAAAGTTTGATAATAATATAAAATATGTAAAAAATATAATTAATAATTGTTTAAGATTGTATTTTTAATTAAAAAGTAATGAAAAATATTATTTATATAAATATATGGGACTAATTATTGAGTTAGTAAAAAAATCAAAATTTTGATGTGATAAAAGTTTTGAAGGTAAAAATTTATTTATTGTCACAATATTATGGAAATTGACAAAATTTCAATAAAATGCTTGTCCAAATTTTATAGTTTTAGAAATAGAGGCCTCCTTTCTTTGCATGTCTCATCTCCCTTTCCCATTTCCATATCAAAATCCACAAACCAAACAATTGAAATTATTCTCCAGGAAATTGTTTTTAATTCCCTTAGGTATTTTACATAGTTTACTAGAGGATTTTTGCTTCCTAAAGGATTCCCTTTTCCATTCCCATATTTTCCTTTTCCCCTTAAACCAAACAGGGGACATAATAATGGTGAGGAAATTTATTTGCCGACTGTTGGTAGATTTTATACCAATGCAACAGAAGTTTAAACTTCTAAAAAAACAACACAAATATCACAAATTTCTACAATGCTCAGACTAAACATTCTCCAAAAAAATAATATCCCACAATGCTTTGTACGTTTCCCATAGTGGAAGTCCAAATCCTATGTTCATTTCTCTTTAAAAAAGAAGGAACAAACTGCACATGAACATGACAGTTTGCAGCAATTTCTACAGCAACACTGTAGGAATTCATGTCCATTCAAAACGCTGCAATTTCATTCGAGAGGATTTTTTTCTCCATTTCTGTCCTAATGATTTCTACATAAAAAATCACCAAGAAATAACCAAAAAAAGATGATGATTAATCACAGCTAAGAATTAAGCCACCATTTGATGTTCAGTTGATCGGAACACAGTGATCTTGAATTCTCTGCTGCCTTGCTCGATCAGTTCAAATACACAAACATCACCCACCTTCAAGTTATTGTCCTGCACAAACTTTTTAAAACCACTGGTAATCGTTGCTCTTTCAAAATAAATCTTGAGAATCACAGGCCATTTTTTTATATTTCCCGAGACATGAAGCATGAACTTGCACTCATCCTTTGTCATAGGGAGATGTTCCTTCAGAAAATAGCAGGGTATGTGCTGCGAAAACAACACAAAAAATCATGTTATCTTTAAGATCTACATGAACACAAAATAAGCTGAAACTGCCTAGGAATTTGATATCTTAATTACCACACGGAATTTATAAGACACTTTTGAAGGTAGCATGAAAGATACGAAAAAGGGTCTTGAAGATCTAAAAGCTTTTGCTTCTTGATATGCTTTAAATTTCTCTATATCAATCTCCATTGAACTTTGAATTCCCACATCCCAAATGTCTAGGGCTTTTCTTTGCTGGGCTCGAACCAATAGTCAATCGTGAGGTCTCTCAGCCAGATGGCCTTAGTACTTAGGTTTTATTTTCTTAGCTATTAGAGACCAAACAACTGTTTCAGACTTCTCCTGTAGGCTCTCCTTTTCCTCTCTCTCATTCTGTGTTCAGAACAAAGGCTTTGCAATATACTGTTATTCGTCCACATGTATTTGTGAGGAAGTGAAACGACTTTAGAGGTTGTATTGAGGGTGTAAAATTTGACATAGTGTGAGAATGCTTTTGACAAAGTAGTAGGCTTTATACCAAATCACATAATTTCGACCTCTTCACTGCTTTGATATTGAACTTGTGCACTCTGAATGTAGGCTTGAATCCCAACAAGCAGAAACGAAAAAAAATGCGAAAGTAGGACCACAAAAATGTAGGAAATCCCGAAGACCAAGAAGGATTGCTCATCAATGAACTTCAAAGGAGAGAGCTCTGCTAGGGAGAAAGAGTGCAAATAAATTGATTAGGGGTGCTTTTTTTGGCGACGCAAAGTGAGAGTCCATTTTTACTCTGTTTTCCCTCACCTTTTCTACGAAAATGGCAGTAACGTTTTTTTTTTTCAACACGTTTTCCCACTTGAAAAATTACCGTTTATGGCTTTGGCATTTTGGTTTTAGGGCATTTTGGTTCAACCCTAAAAATTAAGGTTATTTCCCAACCTCAATGTTTGTGTAATTTGAACTTCAAAGTTCAACATTCATACACAATTTTTTGTAAGAGATAAATTTGGTTTTTTGGGATGGTCCAATTTTGACGGGTTTCGAGTTTAACAGCCCTACGTCTGTCAGAGCACTCATTTCTTTTGTAATTTGTAAAATTAAAATTATCAAGGGGCAGGGCCATCTAGAGATTCTCGACTCTACCGGAGATTCAAAGCCCGTCAAAACCACAATGATCATCGTGGCCAATTAAATTCCCAACTAGAAACCATTCCATTAATCACACACATCACCCTTTATAAACTCATAATTCCACGTACAAAGCCCTCCATCGAAACAGCTTTCTATCTACCAACATTCTCTGTTTTTATCTCGCTTCTGAAGAAGAACAAGAACACAGACGGAGACGGATGGAAACTAACCGAAAAGGGGCAATAGGATCATCATGTCCAGACCCCTCAAAAATTCTGGTTCAAGTTTCACATTTTTTCAAAGTGGTAACGCTGCCCTTTGATCAGGGTTTGGTAAGTATTTTTTGAAGTGCTTTTATATATTACTTGATTTTTTGTATCCTTCTACTCAAGGTTTATGATTAGATGACTTCTCAGAAAATCCCGGATGCGTTTATGACGAAATATGGAGGTGATTTGAAGAAAACTGTATTGCTGAATTTACCAAATGGGCCTTCTTGGCCCGTTGAAGTCGTTCACTGCGGAGATGAATCTTTGCTGCGGAAAGGGTGACCGGAATTTGCAGAGTTCTACTCTGTCAAAATTTTCCATTTCTTGTTATTCAGATACGAAAGAAATTCACAATTCCATGTTCTAATATTTGATTCAACAGCCTTAGAAATTGAGTATTCATCCAAGATTAATGGTGAAAGGAGCGGCAGCATGAGTCAAACACTTGGCCAAAAAGGTAGACCATTTGTGGGAACAGAGTTAAATGGTGATGATGATGTTGCAGAAGAAGCCCATCTTCGGTAGAAATCATTAGTCGTACTCATATCTCAGAATGCAACTCGAGGATGAGGCCAAAGACTGAAGGAACAAAAGACCCACTCTAAAAGTACGAAGGCTATGAAAATGGTTTTAGAAACTTTTGTTTTACTGTATTTATGATTTTTATATTAGAAAAATTTAGTATTGATCATGTAGTTACAATTTTTTAACTTTTTTGACTCTACAGAAGATCACACTTCAGAGAAGATTGGTTCATCATTAGATGTGTTGGGTCTAATTTAAGTGGGTAGATATTTAAGCAACAAATTCCACCATCCAACACTTAAATCAGCATGCAACAAAGTTAATAAGTGACAGAGGTAACTCAGAAATATCATTTTCATTAAAGATTGCATCTCAACTCATCACTACCCTTACTCCCGGTTCACCTCTCAACTTGATCATCATAAGGGTAGCCTAGAAAGGCCCCTTTTTTATCTAGGGTCCAATTTTCCTCTCTTTGGTGAGCAAAAGTTGCACAACCAACAACTCTTAGATTTTTTAGGCACAAAACCATACCATAATTTTCAAGTGTTTTAAAGTTTATAGCAATAGAAGAGGATTTGTTTACTAAATAAAGAGTAGTATTAATTGTCTCTCCCCAAAAAGGTTTAGGTAGTTTAGAAGATATCTCATGTACTCATAAATTAACTGATTTTTATATTACTCAATAACTATATTTTGTTTAAAAATCGGTTAATTATATTATTTAATGGATATATTTTATATTTCCTTTCTATTTATTTATTTATAAGTTTTTCAGTGTATTTTAGTACATTTTGGAGATAAAAAGAAAAAGAAGAAATGAAGATGAAGAAAAAGAAGAAGAAACAAAAAATCAATAAATAGTAACTCCGGTGAATAGTATCACCGTCGATGATGACTTCACTGCTTACGTCATGAATAGTGTCATCGGCTGGTCAAAGTCAACAAGTCAACCCGTTACAGTACCCGGAAGTCAAAATAACCATTTTACCATAGAAATTTCCCTATATATATGCTAGCTTTCTTTCTCATTAAAAACACCAATTTAGCTCCAATCTTATCAATTTATTTTGTAATTTATTTCTTTTATTATTATCAAAATTTCTTTCTAATGTTTATAAATTTCATCTTATATTTATTAAATATGTATAGTGAATAATTTTCTTTTGGAAGCAAGGATATGTGTTAACTTATTAATAAATGAGATTATGAGATAATTTTCTTTGCACTTAATTTCTATTTGGATTTATTTAACTGGACTTATGGTCGTTTTACCCGCTTAATCTTTATTATTTTTACTTTATGCACTTTAAATATCACAAATAGATGGTTGAGATACCTAATTAGTTTAATTTCTTTTTATGCCTTTTTTTTTATAGAAGACTGAGCCTCAATACTTTTAGTTTAATTTATTTAAATGATCTGTTGAACTGCCTAATTTGTTTAGTTATTATAAATCCAATATTTCTGTATATATATATATATATATTTGTGTATTTATTTAATATACTTATATATATATATATTAATTGAGTATTTATATAATTCCTGTTTTAATCAATATAATTGTGTGAATTAATTGGATTGACAATCTAGTTAATAAGTGTGATTATATAGATAGGATTATTAATCTTGTATTAATGATTCAAGTAGCATCTACTAGTTTAATTAAATTAATAGCGGAATTATAGAATTTAAATTGTATATAATTAAGCTGATTGTTATATACAATTTAATGTTGGTGATACCTTATTTACTTAATGCAATTTGATTGAGCATCCTATATACGCTGGTTGGTAGTGGTGTTTAATTCAATTAGATATTAATTTGTTTGAGCTGATCGAGATTAATCTTATTTGTAAGGATAGGAATCTATCTAAGCTGATCGAGATTCTAAAACCAGTTACTTAATAATGTATTTATCTATAATTAATCTCATAAAAAATATAACTTGATACTAGTTCCTTGCTAAAGCCTTTTTATATCATTTCTATTCCAAAATCATTTTAATTTTTCTTACAAATCTAAAACTCCCAAAAATATTTATTTTAATTGTTATTATTTTCTTTTTTTCAAAATACCAAAGCCCCCCAAAACCCTTTCCGATTATTTTTTTTTAATTTAAGAGTTGACAAATTTCTGTATATTCGATCCATACTTTTCGGGAATTATTAGGTTTAAATTTGAGAGTCGTACGACGGGCTTCGTCAATATCATAAGACATCTTACATTTTCAATAACGGTTCTATTAATTCTCTTACTAACCCTATTATGTTGGAGGTTGTATTTAACTATTTTGTGTCTAATGCCACAAGAAGCACATAAGTTATCAAAATTCTAGTTACAACACTCAAGGTCTGAAAAACCTAAGAGGGGGGTGAATTAAGTTTTTATTTGATTTTTCAACCTAATTCAGTAAAACACCTCTTTGACAACAAATATCAAACACTTGGTGAGTTACTTGTGTGAGTAAAAACGTGTTCAAATAGAATGTAGAAAGTAGGGAAATGAACACAATGATTTATAGTGGTTTGATTTATCCAACAAAACCTAATCCACTATGAGATTACAAAAGAGGCTCATCCAATTCACCTTAAGATTTTACAAATAACCTCTCAACCAATCAAGGCTCACTCAACCCTTGCATTTTACAACACAACCTTGATTATACAATAATCTCACCATTCTCCTTAGTGAATCCTCACAATACAATTCAATTCAAGGTTCATCCAAAGGTTTAACAAACAAACCTTGAATACAAAACAACCTACACAAGGCTTACCCTAATACTTAGGGTTTTATGCTACTTGCAACCTTGATACATTTACAATCAATAATAAGAGATAAAGAGTTTGATAAATATCACCTTAATGTGAAGATATATCAATTTGAAGCACAAACACCTCATTGAGTAGTATGTTCTTCTAGATTGCTCAAGAACACAAATGATTTTTGCACATACCCTTTTTGGATGATTTTAACAATGTAAATGTTATGAAAGAGTTTCAAAATGTTTCCAAGATGTTCTATATTGAGTATGAATCAGATTTTTGCTCAAAAAGTTGTTGTGATGAGTTTTTTAAACAATTGGGTATTTATATGTATGCTTTAACGATCATAAAAATGACTGTTTGAATCACATTCAGGAGACGTGTGATCGACCGTTTCTAAGGCTGGTCGTCTGCACCATCATCGGCAAGTGTACTAGAGAGCTCTGAATATTCTGCGAACGATTAGCTGAGTAGTCCGGTCGACTGCACATGCATTCAAACCATGTAATACAAGATTTCAATTAACTTTTGGAGTTGTGGAATAAAGTTTTAAGCAAATGTCATGTATTTGAAAACCATTTCAAATACTCAATTCATGTTGTAACTTTAAGAAGTGCATTTTGAAAAACATTTTACTTTTATTGAGCAATCTATAGAAAATATTACTGATAGAGGTGGACCTATAGATATCTAAGTCATATCAAAATATAATATTAACCCTTTAGATCCTATCTAATCCAGAAAACGCTTATCTTTATCTCTTGATAACCTACGATCTTTCCTGAAGATTTAAAACTTCGATCTTACATGGATTAAACATTTGAATCCTAAAAGACCAACACTTATACAATTAAGACATTAGTCCACATCAATGTTTGTCATTAATCAAAATTAATACATTAAAAGCTTTAGGGCTTTCAAGGTCATTATCAATTCTAATTAACTTAATTTTCTTGTTTGTTTGATTTTCAACAATGATTTTCAAATCCTTAAACCTTTGGAAAGTTTGATCCTTTAGATTTCAATAAATAAATTCAAATATTTCTAGAAAAATCATCAACTATAGACAAAAAACACATGTTTCTTCCATAAGTAGAAACTCTTTCAAACCCCAATATATCAAAATGAATATATTCTAAAATTTTAGTACCAATGGAAATATTTAATTTATGTTGCTTTCCTAAGATGTAGAGATCACAAAACTCAATAGAATCAACATTGTTATCATTTAAAAGTTTTTGTCTACTAAAAAATTGTAAACTCGTTTTCACTAATGTGGTCTATTCTCCTATGCCACAAAATAGATTTATCACTATCACGTTTCTCAAATAATGTTGTATTTTTTCAAATAGTAAAACCAATCAACATATATAAACTATTTTTCTTTTCACCTTTTAAAATAACAAGAGAATATTTACATATTGTAATGCAACCTTTTTTAGACTTGTATGAATAGCTAACAATATCGAACATAGCAAGAGAATATTACATTTCTCTTCAAAGGTACATATCTAACATCAGTTAATTATCTAACTATTTCATCATTCATTTTTATACAAATAGACTCAATACCCTTAATTTGACAATATTCATTATTGTCCATATACACTTTTCCTCATAGATAGTTTCAAAAGAATCAAATTAGTCCTTATCGTATGATAAGTACAACCAAAATCTAACATTCATTCATCAAATATGCAATTATCATAAGTAGAAACTTATAATACTTCAGCATGCATGGTATTTGCAGCAACATCAGAATTATTATTATTACTACTATTATGATAATTGCTATTGTTAGTACCATTTTTGCTAAGTTTCTCATCCTTAATTCTTTTGAAACATCTATTTTTCAAATGACCTTATTTACCACAATAAAAACATTTATTTGTATCTCTATCTCTAGACTGAAATCTACCTCTACTCTTAGATTTATTCATGCTAAAGCATGCTCCTTTTTTCTCATTTCTATCCCTAACGTATAGATTCTCATCATTCCCCTTATTTTCAATTTTAAGGTCTAAATCAATAGGCTGAATGGAAGATTTAATATCAGTAAAGGGCAAGTCTTTCCTACCATATTTAACAGCAGATCTAACATCCTTACATGACACATGCAGAGAATTCAACAATATAACAACTTGATTTTTATCAGTTATTGACTCGTCAATATTAGACAAATCAACAACACTTTTGTTAAAATAATCTAAGTTGTCATCGAGAGATTTAGAAGTAGTTATTTTAAAATCAAATAGTTTCTCTTTCAAATAAATCTTGTTAGATAAAGATTTTCTCAAATATAGTTCATGAAATTTATTCCAGATTTTATATGCAAAATCTAAACCAATCAACTATTTCAAATGCAAGACAAGAATATTATGAGCAAGTTCAAGTTTTTCATATAAAACCTCATCTTTCCAAGAATCAAGATATAATTCAGGATCAGAGATAGCAAGGCGTACCTTATGTGACAACTTTCATTTTCATCTACCAAATGCCAAAATCACCTTGGCCATTAGTATGCAAATAAAACAATCACAAGAGTGTAATACTAATAAACTGAAGAGATAAAATTAAAGGGTTTAGATCACAAATTCCTCTAAAATCTAAATAAACATTTTAAGTGAAATAAAACCAACAACCTTAATTCAATCACATATTAGCATACACAATAGAACTTATCAACGTAGTAAGCCACGAAACTCTCTAAGAACTTAGAAAACAGTCTCAAGAGAGTAGGTCCAAATGTCAATTAAACTGGCAATAAAGTACAGTCAAGGCTGATTTAATAGAGCCACAAAAAAAAAAAATCTTAAGTCTACAATAAACAAACTTAAGATAATAGGCTTAGTTTTTACTATTTTGGCTAAACTTAAGTGAATAAATAAGACACATTAAAAATTTGCTTCCATTTTTTCCCTCCGGGTCAATTGGGTCAAGTGGTGAAAAATAGGTTAATTTGTGATTTTTAATGATTTTGTCTTGATTTTATCAATTTGGCTAAAATCGAACAATGAAAGAGGCCAAATTGAATAAAAAAACTGACTAATTTGGACAAAAAGTAAAAGTAATGGACTAAAATGAGTAATTTTCTAATTTTGATTCCATTTTTACTTATAGGTCGGATCAGGTCAAGGTATGGAGATCCAAGTCTTGCCTTGATTTTGTATAATTTTTCCTTATTTGACCAATTTGGGTGTAATTGAACAATGAATGAGACAAATTTGGGTCAATTAAAAGAAAACTTACCAATTTAGGTAAAAAAGCATAAGTAAGTAATTAAAATGGGTAATTTTTCTTTCTACAATTTAACTCATCAAGAAAGATATAGATATCTTTCTTTAAATAAAAAGGAATAAGTCTCTTCATACCACTCATATTTCCTTTTCATGATTCATTTTATATCAAACTATAATTATTATAATTTTATGGTTATAAATAACTTTTGTTATGTCAATATATAAAATTCCTTATATAGAAATCTATAGTGTAATCAGGTCAAATGATTCAAATATAATCACATTAATGAGAAAGTATTATGATGCTAATTTATTTATAATTCTCATAGCGGGTCATGTTCTTTAGGAGATCCAAAGTGCACTTATGTTGACTAAGTAATAATCCATTTATTGTCCTAGTTACCTCAATACCCAGAGATACTTTAAAATACTCAAATCCTTCATGTTGAAACTAATATAAAGATACTTCTTTACTTTGCCGAGAAATTTCATGTGATTTCCAACCAAGATAATCACAATTATCTTTAATTTAAGGCTTGCTCAACCTTTTGAGTTTTAAGTTATATGCAACACTGAATATGTTTACAAGAGATAGATAAAATTGGTTTGATATAAATATCACTCTAATTGTAAATATATATCAATTTGTAGAATAATGTCCTTTATGAGTATTGGCTTGATGAATTTTGTTCAAGAACACTTTTGAATTGTTGAAATTTTTGTATAATGATTTTCTCAATTAATGTGTCTTGAAAGGATTAAAAAATATGTCCAATATGTTATACAATGTAAGAGTATGACATTTTTTCTCAAAAAAAATTGGTAATTTATTTTTCAAATGTTTGAGTATTTATACACAAGTTCGAACAGTAAAAAATATAACTGTGAAAATCTCACTCACGAGACTTATGGTTGACCGCATGATCGTCCGAACTATCATTCACAAGTTTCAAGAGTGCTTCTAAAGTATTTTGGATGGCCTGTGCTGGTTGTCCAGAAATCGTCCTGTAGATCGAAAAGCCTCGTTCGGTCAACCACAACAATAAAGTTAGGTCATACGAAACTTAATAGACATGCATAAAAAAATGTTCAATAGACTTGCATACGATACATGGGTAACATTTATTCATCCATAACATAAATGAATTTCTCAATCAATTATACAAGTTGTGATATCATTCTAACAAGTAATATTTAAAATCAAGATGCATGTGTTTGAAAGGCTTTTTTAAATACCCAATACAAATTTTGATACATTTTAAAAACTAATTCAAGTTCATAGTGCAATTTATTTAGGTCAATACTCAAATAAAGATAACTAGATATATCTAAATGATATTGACACCTAAAGACTATATCTTTAGTTTCTATCTAACCCAATAAGAACTTGTCTACGACTCTTGAATCCAAAAGAATTTGCTTGAAGACTTGAACTCTTGATAGGTTAGATAAATGAATTCAAATAATACTATTACTTGTAAATAAAATGATTAGTTATCATCAATGTTTGTCAATAATCAAAATTAAGACTTTGGGTCTTGAAGAATACTATCACTTGAAGACTTTAGGGCTTTCAATTTGCATTTGGAATTTTAACAAGTTGTCTTCTATATCCATGGACTCTGTTATGCAATATATCTCCCCTTGAAGTTATATGGATTGAGGCTTCAGTGTCTAAAATCCAAGAATGATTGTACAATTTGTCTTAACGACCATATTTGCATGGAGATTATTGGCCTGATCTATTGCTTTGATATCTCTTTCTTGGCTAAGAAATTGAATGAGTCTCGAATATTGGTTTGGAGTCAATAATTGTATTGCCATCTCATCAATTGAATCATTACCAGCTTGAGCAACTTGTGGTCCTCCCCACTTTCTGGTGTCCTTCATTGAGGAATTTTTTGTACGCCAATTAGCTCTCTCAGGGCCTTTCTTTTGATTCCATCTAGCAGGATATCCATTTAATTTACATCAACCATCCTTGACATGGCCTAATTGGTTGAAGTAGCTACACCTAGGTGGTCTTTTTTCCCACATCGCGTATCCACTACCGATGTGATTTCCTCTTTAAATTTGAAAGTCTGGAAGGTGGCTAATTTGGTAATAATACGTCGTTGAGAAGCAACTTGTCACTATTGCTCATCCTCTACTACTCGAGGATAGGAAAGTCCCAAGGTTGGCAATAGTGTGCTGCCTAAGATTTGTGATCTTATAGCACTGAAATCTTCATTTAAACCCCACAAAACTCATATAATTTTTCCCTTTCTCTCAAATCTATCAATCTTTTTTCAACATTGCAAGTACACTTCAAACATGTGCACTTAGCAAAGGTGAAATCTTAGCCGTTTTCAATTTCCTATAATAGCTCACTATTGTCATGTTTTATTGTTCAGTTTATGGAATAAATTCAAGATAAGCAAGGAATATATATTGTAGATATATTTACTTTAAATGACCATATTTGCAAGTTTAAAATAAAACTGGAAAAAAAAACTTGAATGGAGAATGTGAGTAAACTATGCATAAATGTAATTTATTTTAAATATTATATTAACTGTATATTTTGTTGTTTAATATTATGGGAGAATAAATGTAATTTATGTGGAGAAAAATTGTGAATATTATCTTTTTTAGTAGATAATATATTATTGATGAATATATATTTTTATCTATATAGATCAATGTGACTGAATAAATAAAAGACATTTTTCTTATCAACAAAATAAATAAAATAAGAAGGAAAATTAGTGACTAAAACATGATAATTCATGAAACACTTAGTTTCCATGGATTTTTAATTAGTTGGTTTTAAAATAAAAATTTTTAAGTAGTCTTTTTTGTGATTATTTGTATTAAAAATTGTATTTTATTCTATAATTTATTTTAATAGTAAATTATAATATATATATATTTCTTTAAATATTTGTACCGTATCAAATTAGTGTTTTATAATTAATAATATTGACAATTGTCTTTTAAACAAAAAATTTGGAATAGTTTATACATATATAAAACAATTATATATATAACTAAATTTATATATTTATTTTAGTGTTACAAAATTTATAACAATAATAATTTATGATATATATATATATAAATTACAACAAATTTATACATATAGATTTTTATATATATATATATAAATGTTAAAAAAAAAAAAGAGTATAAAGCTAATATTGGTATAAAGCTGATGCGATGCGGATGTAGATGAATATTCATTTGATACAACTCATTTTTCCATCTTCATCCTTATCCTCACAAAAACTCATTATTGAGCATTCATTCCCGCATACTTAGGATAATCTCAGTTCCCACGGATCAATACCCAACTCAACCTGCGTATGTGCCATCCGTGCAAGGGTACTACTTGCAAGAGGACAAACTTCTAAGCTTTCCCCATGTGCTAGAAGCTTATGCTTCCATACGAGGAAACGGGAAGAGGAAGAAAAAATAAGGAAACAAAAAAGAAGAAAATTTATGGTAATTTTTTTGTTTTATAAATTTTTTAAAATGACAAAAATACCCTTAAGAAAACCATGAATATTACACGTATGAGACGAAAACAGTAACACAACGATTTTTTCAAACGAAAGGGTAAAAGTTATAACTTAAAAAAAGAAAGAAAAATCGAAGTGCAAATCGTGAACGAAAAAAAATTTGTAGGCAAGTGTCATCTAGATTTGCATAATTTCCTTTTCCCCTAGAACCAAACAGGGCATTATAGCTAAGAAATTTATTTGCCGATGTTGGTCTATATTGCCAACACACAAATATCACCACATCTACAATCCTCAAACAGAAACATTCTCTGAAAAAAAAAATTGCCACAATGTTTAGTACGTTTCCCAGAGAAGTCCTAATCCTTTGCTCATTTTTCTTCGTTAAAAAAAGCATAAATGCACATGAACATGACAGTTCAAAGCATTTTCTACAACACAGTAGGAATTCATGTCCATTCAAAACACTACAAATTCATTAAAGTTATTTTTCCTCCATCTCTGTCTTAATGATTTCTACATAAACACCATGAAAAAGCCAAAAAAGATGATGATTAATAATCACAACAAAGAATTAAGCCACCATGTGATGTTCAGTTGATCGAAACACCGTGATCTTGAATTCTCTGCTGCCTTGTCCAAGTTCAAATACACAAACATCACCCACCTTCAGGTCATTGTCCTGCACAAACTTTTTAAAACCACTAGTAATTATTGTTCTTGCTGTTCTTTCAAAAGAAATTCTGAGAATCACAGGCCACTTTTTGATATTTCCAGAGACATGAAGCATGAACCTGCACTCCTCCTTTATCATAGAGAGATGTTCCTTCATAAAATTGCTGGGTATGTTCTGCGGAAACAACACAAAAGACCATGTTATCTTTAAGATCTACTTGAACGAATAGTAAAAGCTATGTAAGCAGAAGAAACTGCCAAGGAAAATTGATATCTTAATCACCAGATAAAAATTACAAGACACATTTGAAGGTAGCATGAAAGATACGAAAAAGGGTCTTGAAGATCTAAAAGCTTTTGCTTCTTGATACGATTTAAATTTCTCTTTATCAACCTCCGCTGAGCTCAGAGTTCCCACAAAACTCCCATCTGTAGAGACAGAAGTTAAAATAATTATAATTGAAATGATAAGATTTTGCTAATATAGAAATCATAAATGCAGTAAAACAGAAGTTTCTAAAACCATTTTCACTGCCTTCATACTTTTAGATTGGGTATTTAGTTCCTTCAGTCTCGGAGAGAATCTTGTCTTTGACCTAATCTTCGAGTTGCATTCTGAGATATGAGTATGACCAATGATTTCTACTGAAACATGATCCTCAATATCTTCTACTCTTGCCCTCTTTCCCTTTGAAGATGGGCATTCTTCCTCAACGTCATCATCACCATTTAACTCTGTTCCCACAAATGGGCTGCCGCTGCTTTCACCACTAGCCTTGGATGGATATTCAATTTCTAAGGCCGTCGGATCAAATATTAAAACCTGAAATTGTGAATTTCCCTCGTATCGGAATACCAAGAAATGGAACATTTTGACAGAGTAGAACCCTGCAAATTCCGGCCACCCTTTCCGCAGAAAAGATCCATTTCCGTGGTGAACAACTTCAACGGGCCAAGAAGGTCCATTTGGTACCTTCAACAATACATTCTCCTCCAAATCCCCTCCGTAATTCTTCATAAACGCATCTGGAATTTTCTGAGAAGGTATTCAATGACATACAGAAAATCAAGTGCTAGGGATAGAAAAAGGCACGATGTATAATAGGCACTGAAAAGAAATACTTACCAAACCATGATCAACGGGAATCGTAACCACTTTGAAAAAATGACGAACTTGAACCGAAGTTTTTGAGGAGTCTGAGCATGATGATCCTACCCCATTTCGTTTAGCTGGCATCCGTCTTTTCTTCTTCTCCTAAAGGGAGAGGTTAGACAAAAACAGAGATGTTAACTTGGTCAACAGAGACCCGTTTCGATGGAGGGCTTTCGTGATGCAAATATGAATTTGTTAAGGGTTGAGATTAGAGGAGTGGTTTCGAGTTTGGGAATTCAATTGACCTTTGATTTCGATTGAGAGCGTAATCATTTTGGGGCACACCAAATTCAGTCCTAGTAATTAATACGCCAGCATTTGTATTGATGCAAGTCTTTTCCCGTCTGCATTGGACATAGTGATCATTGACGTTTTGGTGGGCTTTGAATCTCTAGTATCGTACTATAGTCTAGTTTAGTCTTGGAAAATCTTCAGCACTCTGATAATTTTAATGTGTATAATTTCTTTAATCTTTCAAAATATAAAATATTATAAATAATTTTTTTGTCCTAAAATATAAAATAAAATTTTTTATATATTTTTTAATATTAAATAAATCATTTAATTTTAAATTTTTAAAAGAGAGTATAACATAATAATTCTTAATAAAAAATCTTATCCAAATACAAAATTATTATCATTTATAAAACAAAATAAAATCTAAATACATCCTTATATTCTCGAGTTTGGTTCTTCAAATCATTGTAGCGTCATTTTCTCACACCAATTTCCAATTTTTAATAGCAAAAATGGTATTTAACTTAAACAATTTGTAAATTCAATCCCCAAATGCATTGGTCGTCATCATTGTGGTTCTGTTGGGCTTTGAATCCTTTGTAGCTTAGTACAGTCTACTCTCTGCCCTTTTGGTAATTTTAGTTTTGCAAAAGAAATGAATGCCCATTCCTCAAAAAAAAAAAAAAATGAAATGAAATGAATGATCTGGAGAGGAAGGGCAGATAAATATGAAAATTGTCAAAATTGAACCATCCAAACATATTCAAATTTACTTGTTTCATAAAATTGAATTTGTCCCTCAAAAAGGAAAATTTAGTATGTATATTCAAATTTAGAATGTTGAAATTTGAAATACTTGCTCTCTCTTCCTAATATAGACAAATTGAATTTTCACATTGATTGAAAATAATGTACTTATCTTTGAAAAGTAAAATCTTTAATTTAATTTCTAGTATTTCAATATTTTGAATATGAATGTTATACTAATAACAAAGTATGTTAAAGAGCGTATTTAGCGAATAGAAAATAAATCACAATTTTAATCAAACAAACTAGACTATAAATTGGGACGATCGAAAAACGAGTCTATTTTAGTGGGATAGATAGAATAATTAAGATATAAAATATTGAAATTTGAAGTTCAAATTAATTTTTTTTCAAATAAACTCTTTTTATTATATATTAAGAAAACGTAATCTAAAAATATACTTCATTGACAAAATTTATGCCCATTTTAGACGACTTATCCAAAATATCTTCTCATTTAAGATGGTCTGCAATAGTAATTTCTTCCTTGTATTTTATTGAAATAGTCTTCTCTATCACCACATATGTTCCATTCTTCACTCTAAGATTTGGGCATGTCGCACCAAAGATAGGATTGAAATAGTTGGATATCATACTTTCTTTTGATTGCTCTTACAAAGCTCTTGCCTCAAGATTGACCCCAACATTTGCAACTTTAACAAATGTAGCTTTGTTGTTGCTAATTTTGGGATCCATTGATGAGATTTGAGTTTGGATTTGATGAAAAGAGATGAGGGAAAAATATTGGTCCCATTAGGTGTGCCAGAGGTTTGTACACAATAAATTTGCATCGGCAAAATAAAATAAAGAAGAAAAATAATGACAAATAAAATTTGTATTAATTTGAGAAAAGAGGTTGCATTCTCTAAAATCCCACTAATTCTTTTCTTAAATTTGATCGCCAGGGGGAGGGGTGGTAAGAAGCATGATTGCCAAAATAACTTCTCAATTTGTTAGAGAAAAGATTTGGTCTTGATTTATGACTTGAGAGAAATAGAGAGGTCACATAAGAGCTTTTCGTTTCTCTTTTGAAGATTTCTTTCATTCTTTCTTCTTCAGTATAACCTCCTATTTATGGAGTGAGAGACTATAAATGATTACCATTTTAAATAATTTAAAAATTATCTTTATATTTCATAGATAAATTCCAAAAATTATAAAGTATTTTAATTGATAAAGAGCTCCTTTTAATCAACGTTGCACATTTTGATTGACCAAATTATTCATTCAATTTTCATTGATCAGACTTTTGTCATCCATAACTTTTATCATAGTTTGATTGGACCATGTCATTTGAATTAAATGGTTAAATTTATATTTAATTATTTAATTCAAATTAATTTTGATAAAGTTTTCATGTTTACAAAAGGGTTGCCATGGAAGATTGAGTCTAAGTCAAGTCTAGGCTATATTGCCTAACTCTTGTGGAGTTTTTTCTTTAAAAAAAATTGAAAATAATTCTTTCGTTCTAAGATTAAAATCAATCATTATTTATTAGTATAAAAATTTAAATGAAAATATCTTTTATTAATGGAGTAAATTTTGGTTTACTTTTATTATGATTTTGGATGAAGCATTTAGTTAAAAGTTTTTATGTAAAAATATATATAATCTTTTATGAAATATATGAACCATATTAGATCAAATTGTCTTTCTAACATGTATGAAAAAATCCAAATTTAGGTATAACTCAAACTCTAAATTCATGAATTAAATTTTTGTGGAATATATATATATATATATATATATATATATATAATATGAATGCACAAAAGTAGTTATTGAATTAGAGGAGAATTAGGGTTATTTAATGAGAAGTGGTAAAACAAAAGTTAGAATCATTAGTAAAAATTAGTTTTTGACATGTGCGATGTATGCAGATTACATTTTTATCGTGATTTGAGATATAAATTAAATAAATGAAATAGTTTTTATTAATGGAGTAAATTTTGGTTTATTATTGTTATGATTTCCTAACATTTTGTCTCCTCTTACTAAAGAGGAAAAAATATCAAGAATATTTAAATTAAATGCAAGAGTAATATTGAGAAAAAAAATAGAATATGCAAAAAAATCGAAAAATGATTTATACTATTTTAATACAATGCAAGTCATTCAATTCAAATTTTAAATAAATTTTTACATAAAGGTCATTATCTTCAAAATAAGGCAATTAAACTTTTACATCTAAATAAAGGTTATTATCTTCAAACTAAGGCAAAGGTAGATTGAGTTCATATTTCAATTTTGATGGCAATTTTGATCATCGATACCTGCTCCAACATCTAGTCATATATACTTACACAAACTTTTAAACACAATATTAAAAGGACTCATACATTCTCATATCCATTGTTTTACTTGTCACAAAATATCAACACACTAATATAACCAATTCAACAATTCAAGGACTCGCCAATTTTACGAATTCAACTTCTAAAAATCAACACACAAATATTACCACTTCTACCATCCTCCAACTGAAACGTTCTCTAAAACAAGAAAAAATTGATGATTAACCACAAAAGATGGTGATTAATCACAACACAGAATTAAGCCACCATTTGATGATGCTCAGTTGATCGGAACACAGTGATCTTGAATTCTCTGCCGCCTTGCCCGATCAGTTCAAATGCACAAACATCACCCACCTTCAAGTTATTGTCCTGCACAAACTTTTTAAAACCACTAGTAATTTTTGCAATTCCTGCTCTTGCTGTTCTTCCATAATAAATCTTGAGAATCACAGGCCACTTTTTGATACTTCCAGAGGCATGAAGCATGAACTTGCACTCCTCCTTTATCATAGAGAGATGTTCCTTCATAAAATTGCACGGTATGTTCTGCCGAAACAACACAAAGAATCAGGTTATCTTTAAGATCTACATTTACGAACAATAAAAGCAGCTGAAACCAAGGAAAATTGATATCTTAATCACCAGATTAAATTTACAAGACACGTGTGAAGGTAGCATGAAAGATACAAAGAAGGGACTTGAAGATCTAAAAGCTTTTGCTTCTTGGTAGGATTTAAATTTATCTTTATCAATCTCCGCTGCCCCATGAGTCCCCACAAAACTCGAAGCTTCTGTAGAGACAAAAGTTAGAATAATTATAATTGAAATGATAAAATTTTGCTAATATATAAATCATAAAACAGAATCTTGTCTTTTAGAGTGGTTAAATCATAATTATAATTGCTAAAACAGAAGTTTCTAAAACCATTTTCACAGTCTTCAT
This sequence comes from Apocynum venetum, assembly GCA_019593545.1. NCBI lineage: Eukaryota > Viridiplantae > Streptophyta > Magnoliopsida > Gentianales > Apocynaceae > Apocynum > Apocynum venetum. The sequence goes on from SRSM01000153.1 coordinate 44,055, forward strand.
ACTTTTAGAGTGGGTAATTTGTTCCTTCAGTCTCTGAGAGGATCTTGTCTTTGGCCTCACCCTCGAGTTGCAATCTGAGGTACGAGTATGACCAATGACTTCTACAGAAACATCATCCTCAATATCTTCTACTCTTGCTCTCTTTCCCTTTGAAGATTGACTTGTTTGATAGCTTTCTTCTTCTTCAACATCATCATCACCATTTAACTCTGTTCCCACAAATGGGCTGCCGCTCCTTTGACCCTTAGCCTTGGATGGATACTCAATTTCTAAGGCTGTTGGATCAAATATTAGAACATGGAATTGTGAATTTCCCTTGTATCGGAATACCAAGAAATGGAACATTTTGACAGAGTAGAACTGCGCAAATTCCGGCCACCCTTTCTGCAGAAAAGATCCATTTCCGTAGTGAACGATTTCAACGTGCCAAGAAGGCCCATTTGGTACCTTCAGCAACACAGCCTCCTCCAAATCACCTCCGTATTTCTTCATAAACGCATCTGGAATTTTCTGGGAAGGTATCCCAATGATATACAGAAATCAAGCGCTAGGGATAAAGAAAGGCACAATGTATAATAAGCACTTCAGAAAGAAGTACTTACCAAACCTTGATCAACGGGATTCGTAACCACTTTGAAAAAATGTCGAACTTCAACCGGAGTTTTTGAGGAGTCTGAGCATGATGATCCTACCCATTTTCGTTCAGTTTCCATCCGCCTGTAACCTATCTCAAGAGGCGGAGACGCTGTGAATAGAAAGTTTTTTCAATCTCGAGGGCGTTGAAGATGCAATTATAAATTTATAAAGGGTTCAGCTTAGAGGAGTGGTTTCCATTTTGGGAATTGAATATGCCTTTCATTTCAATTGAGTAATCAACGTAGTACTCGAGGGGAGTCATTTCCGGGGAAACCATACTCAATCTTACTAGTAGTAGATACTCTGGCATTTGTATTGATGCAGGCTTTTCCCCTTTGGACTATTCGCAATTCTTGGAAGAATGGAAACGGATTGGCATAGTGCACTCAATGGGAGTATATATCGAAAAATGTACCAGCATGGGACATTTGATTCTATATTTAGTAATAGTACCATTTTGTTTGTCTTTTATGTTTGTCTATATATATATATATAGAAGGAATGGAACATTTAATTCTCAATGTATTTAATTTTGACACAATTGCTCTATATATATATTTTTTGACCCTTAAATACTTAATGTTTTTTACATTGATGTCATTAGTCCTTTATCAAATTGAGTAAAAAATATTTTTCTAATTTTGGTCAATGTACATTAAATATGACCAAATTGATAGTCATATTTAACGTTGAGTAGGTATTTAACGGACTAATGACATTAATGTAAATGATGTCATTTCTAGTCCCTTGGATCGAAGTTGAATTTTTCCATTTATCATGAAGGATATTATGAGTAATTCATTTTCCCTCCCAATTTGACTAGAAATGTTTTTCCATAACTCTTATTCTTAGTTTTTTTTTTCCAATTTCATTCTCCATTATTCTCTTATTGTTGAACCCAGTAGTAAGAGTGCGATTGGAATGATGAACTGAAGTCATCAAGTTTTCAATTCTTTAAGTGTACAAATTGAATTTTTTCATTGTTTTCCCCAATGTTAGATAGGCATTATGTGCAAGAAAAATGGGAAGTTGCAAAATGTGGTTGGGTTTAGATAAAAATGTCAGTGATGGGGCCGTTGGAGAGAGAGGCGAAGTAAACTTTGGCATTCAAGGCCATCTGACGCAGTCCTTAATAATGCAAAGTTTGCAACTTACTTCAAGTAAGCCATGAACGAATCCCTATCTGTGTTATTATTATTTTTAAAAAAAAATATTTCATCTGTATGTGTTATGAATGAAATAATCTTTTGCAAAATGCAGAGCTATCTAAAGTACAATTCCAGAAGGGAAAATAAATGACTTTGCATATATGGATCCTCTTTAGGTTAGGCTATTAGGCTATATGTTACTGATGACAATGAAAAGGTCTTGAAGTGGTTTAAGAATAGGGGAATTTTTTAAAGAAAATACTCTATTGTTCCAATTGTTATGTGGTATACATATTTTTTACCTAACAATCTTAAGTGCATTACCATTTGTATGAGATCATCTGTGTTGACTTTAGTCCATTCATAATAGGGTTATCAACTTCTCATTCTCTATCATATTGGTCAGAGTAAAATATATTGTAATGTTAATGTGTGTGTTTCAAAATGTGGAAAGCTAAGCAACCAAGAGTGTGACATATTCAAAGGGGTAAAGATTGTGGTTAATTTAGACATTACAAAAGAAAATGTCCTAATCCAAAGAGTGACAAGAAAGACGAGGAGTAGGTTGAGGTGGACCATTCTAATTCAAGACCATTCTGATTCAATTAGGAGTTCATGATGCACCTATACAAGGAACATTAGATATGTTCTACTTTACTCCATTTTGATGGTCGCTTAAAGGAAATTGTTGTGGCTATATTTTTTATGATGCATATGTATATTTTTGGATTCTAACGTGGACAAAATTAGGTGTTTCTGTCATTTGGATGTTCATTGTTTTGTTGTATCAGTTATATACTTTTGGGATAACTGATTATATTCAAATGATGATCTTTTGTCAATTTTCAATTTGGATTATTGTTCATTTTGTCCATTTTCACTTTGGAATAATGGTCTTTTTGTAGTAGATGTCATGTTTTATAATATTATTCCATTTAACCAAAATACACAACATTATATTTAATTTAATAGCAGGATAGCAATTACATAGAGGATTACCTGATACATAATTAAATTAAGGCCCATGCATGGTACAAAAAGGGGGTCGGAATCCTAATAATTTAGCAAATATCAAATATTACAACTAAAACATGAAATGTTGATAATCAACCATATTACTAGTACAACCAACTATACATCAACAAAAAAAAAAACAATTCCTAATTTGTCTTGAATCATATCACTAGTACAATCATAGAGGATAACCAAATTGCACTCCACATCATATTTACTTTCTTTCGGAGAGTGGCTTCTTCATGTTCCATCTTCCTTATCTTTTTCAACAAACCATTGATCACCACCTTAGACTTTGCGCTAGTAGGGGGATCAAATGTTTTTTTTTAAAAAAAAAACTTAGAAACACAAATTACCATTTTCTTCTTCAAATGACAAATGAGAGAAAAACAAAGCTTACCAAACTATTTTGGCATGAAACAGGACTACTTATGTAGGATTCAGCTTAGTCCAAGAAGTCCTCACAAGTGCAACATTTTCACAATAGCACAACAATGATGAGCCACAATGGAGCTTCTACCTTCTTCACTTCATTGCTCACTTGAATCTTGATAAAATTCTTCATTTGTGCTTTGCATTCTGCTGGTCCTTCTTGATTCCATATGGAGCAAACATGGTTTGATTTGTGAAGGTTTGGAAGAGATGATTGTGAAGGAGAAGGGTTTCAAACATTATCATGAGAACAAAAGTGATTTTTTTGGGGGGGAAAATGAATTACTCATAATACCTCTCATGGATAAGTGGGAAAATTCGACTTCCGTCATATTATATCCAATTCCATTAAAAAGGGTCAATGACACCAATGTAAAAAATGTCGAGTATCTAATGGTCCTAAAAAAAATAATAGGGATCAACTGTGTCCAAGTTAAATACGTTGGGGAGTTAATGGTCTATTATTCATATATATATATATATATATATATATATATATGTAAAACTATGTCTTCTCAATAACATTAAATTTTTTCCTTAATTTCCTCGTTTAGCATAATGGTATCGGAGCTCTAATCAGTCTCTTGTTTGCCTTGTTTTTTCCTCTAGCTCGATTGATTTTGAAACAATATGATAAATCATCTAGAGCCACTACAACAGATTTGATAATTAGTGACGTTTTCCTACGTGACATATTTTGAGATCGTCACGCTAAGTGCACCTAATGTGACGAAATTCTTTATTCGTCACACATTTTCATGAAGTCAATATTTTGTGTGACGATAATTGACAATGTCATGTAATATTGTCACAAAATGATTGGCGCCAAACCATCCCACCTATAAGATATGGTGGGAAATCCTTTGAGTGACGATTTTGAATTTTTCTTGACGATTTATGATTGTCATCAATACAAAAGGTTTTTCTGACGACATATATATCATCACTAATATTATTATTCATTATATGTAATAATTTAAATTTCGTCATATATCAAATTATTCATATTGTGACATATAATAACGTTATAAAAAAAGATTTTTGTGATGTTCCTCATAAACATGTCATTACCTGACAATTTCATATATTGTCACTAGTGTTTAACTAATTCATGACACCGAAATTCGTTACTAAAGGGACCACATTAGAATTTGTGTGACGATTTAATTTTGTCTCATTATTGTTCATTATTTGTGACAAAGTTAGTCTTGTCATGCATATTTTAAAGCTATAGATATACTTATATGCCACAGAAATGTAAATATTGGTGATAATATAAAATTGTCAATATTAAGATTAAGTTTATATAATTATATTAAATGTGTACATATATTTACATTAAAAACTTATTAAATTATTTTAGTGTATAATTTAAATACTATTAATAAATATTATTATATTTAAATAATTCTATATACTAGTTTAAATTAAAGAACAACATATGCAAACAAAAATTATAATTTTACTTCAAAATTCATTGGTTCTCTCTTTTTTAAAGTCACTACCTTTTATATAAAATAAACTATGTGAGTCAACTCTTAGGTGTTTGGATATTGTATTGTTAAATTTTACAAAAAATATTATATATAAGTAAATAAATTATTTTATTTGTTAAATCTTATTTTAGTTGCTTGAAAATGGTAATTATACAATGGAGCATTGCATGCAAGAACCTATTTTTCTCACCAAAATATATGTTACAGTATCTGTATACAATAGCTTTCACTAATGTTACAAATCACTACCCAACTAAAGCAATCTCAAATCAAAGCACATATCTATCTCTTTTTACAAAAAATTACAAGTGGAAAAGTAAAATAAACCTCTCCCAAAATCTCAAACCTAGCTTCATCATAAAAAAAATTCTGTCAGTCCGTGTAAGAGAGATGCGCGGTCCATCCAGTATACATGCTCAATCCAGTTTAGGTTATGAAATCTACATTTTGCAGAGTTAACCTCCAGAAAATACCAAACTGATCTCAGGGTCTATTTACAAGCAATAATATCTCCCACCAAAATTCACGAAAAAAAAAATTGATGATCAGATTATTCTGCTCACAAGAATTTGCTAAAATGTTGCGAAATCATGGTCTTCCCCTCAGACTTCAAGGAAGATGAATGGAATGAAAAGTTCATCAGATTTCAAGAAGTATTTAACTCTTCCCCATATGTGGCATTTCATATAAATTGGCACATTTGGTCAGTAGATAGGCAGCAAGAGTTTCTGAAAGCAATTCATTGCCCTTCCACAGTACCCCATGTGTATTTAACAAGCACCCAATTAGAGAACGTTCCAGCCAAAACAACCTGATCATTAATGGTACAAATCTGTTTGTAACTTCAATTTAACAGAGGCACAGGGATTATGCATCGTGAAGGCAGTTAATCTTCAAAAGTTAGAGCAGTCTACACACACACACACATATATATATAATAGTTGTAAAAAGACAATTCAAATACTGACAAATATTTAATGGAAAGAGACAATGAGTGAAAGACACAGGCAACCCAACTTCTATCTTTGAGATAGTCAAAGAATCCAGATGGTACAGATGCATAGTTTATAAGAAAACAGATGAAAAAAGAAATATGAATTTTAAACAAAGACATCTCATTCAAACTCAATGATTTGGCAAAACTTTTAGCTTCTATGCTCTAAAGCAATTGCATATACTAAAAACAATAACAATGAAAAACTTTACCTCATATAGCAGGTCCAAAGCAATAAGATATCGATTCTGTCGACCCAACAAGTGAAGCATCAATGGAAGAAGTTAGTCTGCATCCATTCTCAATCCAAAAGGCACTCAGAAACAATATTTTCAGATCACAAGTCATAGGCAACTGCCACAAAGCCATGCCAAATCAAATTAACCAGACTCAAAGAATGGTGCTACTGCTGAATAAAGCTGCTCGTCATCAAATGGCTTAGATACATAACCATCCATCCCAAACTTCTTGCACTTTTCATTTGTAGCTTGAATTACATCTGCTGTCATGGCTAATATTGGTGTGTGCCAATCAGGCACATTGGTGGACATTTTACTCTCTATTTTGTTGTATTCCTCCTCCAGCTCGCGAATTTTCTCGGTAGCTTCAAACCTGCACAGTGAAGACAGAATTAAAATCTGCATCTATGTCAAATGAAAGGCAATGAAATTGTAGACATAGGGCATAACTGAAAGGCAAAAGACTCGATATTATAATTATATATCAGCCAAGGACTTACTCCAGTGAACTGCTAGGCAAAAAATCAAAATTTAGAGAGGCAAGATAATCACCCATCCATTTCAGGCATTTGGAGATCCATGAAACAAGCATCAGAGTCATGGGGTGGCTTAAGTCGCTGCAAAGCAGCCTCACCACTAGCCTCACAGGTCACAATTGCTCCATACTTTCTTAGAGCAAGTTCTGCAACTTTCATGTTTACAGGATTATCATCAACTACCAAGATTCTTTTGCCACTCAGTAGATTTCCAATTGTTAATGGTTTGCCCCTATTTACCTGCCTGGGTCTTCCAAATCCAATGGCTTCTTGAAGGCACGAAATCAATGTACTTAATCTAAGGGGCTTAGTTAGCACATTATCAACTAAACCAGTTGATTTAAGCCCAATACAATCACTAGAACTTTTAGCACTTGCTAGCAAAAATATCTTTGGAGACTTTTCCAGAACAATTGTGGAGTTATTTGATCTGAGTTCTTTCAGAAGCTTATGCAATGTACCATAAATCTCATTATCCCAACTGTCTTTGTCGATAAGAACCATAGCTAATTGTCCAGAGCCACTGCAAAACAAAAACAAAAAAATGTCCAACACTGTCAGCACATCATCATCCACATGACAAAAAACAGGAGTACTATCCTAATCAGAACTTGGAAAAGGAGTGCAGTTCTATTTTTGTGGCCCTTTTGGATATACCATGTACTTAAACCACAAAAAGTCTTAGCCAAAGTTCTGATCTACAATGTTTGGAAAATAGGGATTTCAGTTTATGCTACATTGAAGAAAGCAAATCAATTCTATGAAAGAAATATGATGATGTTGCAAATTTTTATTTATGACCCAGATAAGAAATTTGAATGTCCTCAAGATTTCATGTTGGCTCCACAAGTGATATAAAAGAAGATATTTCAAATAATTTGTGTTACTAAGAAGGAAAAAAGCTTCTCTAATGAATTATCTACACAGGATTTCTCAGATCATAGTGTCTTTACATTCAGATAAGTTATTTCTTGACTGCTTAAAATGTAGCTACTGGTTACACTTTACATCTTTCTAGATCCTACAGCACATATTAATGCTTTGAATATAAACCTACTTAGTTTAATTCTCAAATCATGTAATCTACCATTTGCAGAGAAAACTCAACTTGAGCTGACATAAGTGGAAAGATATGAACAAGCAGCATCCACTGTGGAAGCTATATCCACCAATATCCCCAATCTCTTGAGTTGGTATCTAGTGACCGCAGTGCGGATGCTTTTATCATCAACCACAAGTGCTTTTAATCCCCGAAATTCTGAAACAGCTAGATGATACTGCTCCGACTCTATAATACTGGAGTTGCTTTCTGCTTTCGTGAAGGCTGCAGTAAAGGAAAATGTGCTGCCAGTTCCAGGTTCACTTACAAAACCAATTTCTCCACCCATAAGATCCACCAAACGTTTGCTAATGCTTAGACCTATTCCTGTCCCGCCATATTTTCTAGCTGTAGAACTGTCAGCCTGCACAAAAGGTGTGAAAATTCAGCCTTGTGCTTCATGAACAATTCCCTCACCAGTATTTTCAACTGTAACTAACAACTTATTCCTGTTGGTTTCCTCCAGCATGGCACTGAGATTTTTAAACTTTTCCCAGCTTCTCCATCTGTCAACCACAGGAAGCCCACTCAATGTATTAACAGAAGCAGTTGGCCTGTCCTGTATCAAGGTTAAGCTCTGTCTGAGAATCTCATCCATTATATCGAGAGGGTTCTTCACTTCATCAGCTAAATGTACAGAGACAAATATATGCCCCTTCTCCTTCATAAACTGCAGCAAGCGAGAAGTACTGAACATGTAAGTATCACCAACACTTGAGTGAAAATACTTGGACTGACGAGCGTGTCGTTGCGCTATCAAATTAATACCAAACTCAACCAACTTATGCAGTTAGGGCAAGTAAGGGTCGAACCCACAGAGACTTGTAAATTCTTTGATTAAGTAAACTAATCACGACTTTGGGGGGGAAAAGATTTGGTTTTTATCTAAAAAGATTAAAACTTAAAAATAAGTAATTCACAAAATAACTAGAAATCAATGGATAAAAAAAAACGTTAGCAAGGACTTTGTATTTCGGTTTCATTTATTTGGGATTAATCATTGATAATAACCTATTTGAGTAGTGACTTAGAATTCCGCGTAGCGCAACAAATTCCGATTCCTGTATAGTTAGGTTAATTCCCGAGAAGTACGACAAATTAACTTTAACCTAATTAAACTAAATTACCAAATCGCTCGCATAAAATAGTCAATTAAGTTATTCAGCTCGAGGACAACATCAACACAAATTACATAAAGTTAATGGCCGATTAAAATCATGCAATTCGTTTCAAACAATTCCCTATCAATTAATCAAACACATATTTAAATTAATCAATAGTTACTACTTTTGGTTACCGAAAACCGATTCTGCATAACCCTAGTTAATCAACTATGTAAAACAATTAAGATGACCAATAATAATTGAAATAACACAATTGATAGAATAAAACCAAGAATTGTTCAAATACTCAAATACAAATAATGATCCCTTGAAAAGATCGGGTTTTTAATAACAAAACATAAATCTCATATTCCCGAATAAAGTAAACCTAATACATATCCTTGCCAACTAAAAACGTTTACTCACAAAACATAAAGGAAAACATCATAGAAAGATTAAGGGAAAGAGAGAAACTCATTAGTCGGAAATCCGATTTCCCGAGAAACTCCCACCCTTGATCTATGCTAGGGAAGAAAATATCTAAGGTGCTTGACACCCTAAACTAAGCTATTAAGGCCTATATATAGTTAGAAAAAGGTCCTAGGGTAGTTTATACAAGAATCCTAATTAGAAACTACTTAAAACAATCTTAAAACTTGAATTCGGAAAGTGGACGCCCGAGTCTTCAAAGTGGACGCCTGAGTAGATGAGACGCGTCCACTTGACTGTCAATCTTCTGAGAGTGGACGCGTGTGATTTGGTGGACGCGTCCACCTTCTTGCCTTGCGCGTCCATTTGGTCTCCCTGCGCGTCCACTTTACTGTCCAACTTCCTGGCCTTGCGCGTCCACTTGACTATCCTGCGCGTCCACTTCTCTGTTCTTCTAAATATTCATCCTCAAATTCCCGATTTCTTCCAATTTCATTCCAACATCTTCTAAATCTTCTAAAGACCTGAAAACAAAAGTAATAGTGTAAAGAATCATTAAAATCACCAAAACACATAATTAGCTAGATTTAAACTTAATAAACATCATAATAACCCATAGAAAACTAAGCTAATTATGGTTAAATCATGGACCAATTATCAGAAGAGTAGAATCTTAAGCACTTCTGTAAACTGAGCAAACATTAGGTGTACTGAAGCTCTAATGAGGTAAATTCTTGGGCTTTCCCCAAATGAAGAACCAAAAGTAAAATTGAAGTTCAGTTTTAGCCCCTATCAATACCCCCCACCCTAGTTTTTCCTTACATCAAATAGAGCTTGACTTCTTTTTTGTAATCAGTGGCTCCAGTTTTCTAGAGCTTGGCAAACACAAAAGCTGTAATTCAAAGTTAAAACCAACTAATCATTTGATATGGAACTGATTACAGTTAACCTGATACTAAACATATAAGAAGATATTATTGTCCTAAGTGATAGAATAGATATAGCAAGATGGACAAACCAGCAAGATTGGTAATGGCATTGGATATAGCCAAAGCATTACATACTCACCTCAAAGGGCTCTCTTGAGTGGACACATTAGCAGCACAAGTTAAGAGATTGGATAAGTGAATATTATAAAATAGGATCTAAATCACTATCATCATCCCAATCACTTGCAAGTTCCTCTTCAATTATTATTTCTTCGTTGATGTCTTCCGTACAAGCATCCTCACTTGGTGTTTTCTTTCTTTCAACAGTTTCATAATCAATCACTTGTGCAGCAATATCATCCCTCATTAAAGATTCTTCTTCATTCTGTTCAACTTGGACAGTCCTATCACCACCAAAAACTTCACTATCTTGATCTATATTAACATGCACATCAAATACTTCAAAATTTTGATTATGTTGCATCTCTGGAACATCATACAAATGCCTATGATGAAACATTTGTACCACTTTCCAGTCTCTCCCTAACTTGATGTCATCCAAGTAGAAAACTTGCCTTGCTTGAAATGCTAAAATAAAAGGATCATTCTCATACCAAAATCTATTAATATTGATGCTAGTTAAATGACCATCTTTATGAATTCTTCTCTTACCACCCAAGTCATACCATTGACACCGGAAAATTACAACCTTACAATCTTTAATATAATCCAACTGAATAATATCACTTAGAACACCATAAAAGTCAATTTCATCCTCTTCATGGTTCCCTTCAACAACTACACCACTATTTTGACTTCTCAAATGAAATTCATGTTCCTTAGTGTGGAATCTAACCCCATTAACAATACAACCCGTGTACTTTCTAACACGTGTATCCGGACCACAAGCTAATGCAAACAACTCATCTGACACTTCATGCAAACCTTGATTTCGCACTCCGGTAATCTACAATTTAAAGGTTAGGAAAACAATGCAAATGTCAGGTAAAGTATTTTTCTATTTTTACATTTGTCGATAGCAAGCGTAAAATTACTTACATGGCTTTTGAACCACATGGGAAATTGTTCTTTGTGTCTTTCTTCAATGGAAAATACTCCTTGTAACTCAAGCTCTATCTTATGCTTCCTACAATGAAATGTGAAATTAATAATATTCTATATAAATTGAAAAACATAAATAATAAAAAAAAAAATACATACTGCATGTATGGTTCAACTTCTTCACAATTAGTCAGAATATACCATAGAATCATTTTAAACTCTTCTTCTGATAAGATCTCATATTTTGATGCACCAAAAGGACGAACAGTTGTTGAAAAAATAGATAACTTGAGATCTTTCATGTCATTCCCTCCATCATAGTTTCTATCTTCTCGATTAAATCTAGTTTCAATCCCAGAAAGGTACATAGAACAAAATGTTAAGCATTCAGTATAAATATATGATTCTGCAATACAACCTTCTGGACGAGCTTTATTTCGCACATAGGCTTTCAACTTACCTAAGAACCTGTCATTACACAATTACAATGTTAGTACACTCTTTAAAAAAGTGTTATTTGAAAATATAAAAATAAATTAATATTAGAAACTTCACCTTTCAATTTGATACATCCATCGATAATGTACAGGCCCTCCAAGAAGGACTTCACGTGGCAAGTGCAAGGCCAAATGCAACATTATAACAAAAAAAGCAGGAGGGAAAATCTTCTCAAGTTTGCATAGAATTAGAATAATGTCGGCTTCTAAATTCTCTACATCCTTCCTTTTTAATGTCTTGCAACACAAAACTCTAAAGAAATGGCCTAACTCATCCAATGCTTGGAAGACATCTTTAGGTACAAAATTTCGAATAACAACCGGGAGAAGTCTCTGTAAAATAATATGATAGTCATGACTCTTCAATCCTGAAAGCTTACCATCATTGGAATTTGCACATCGTGAAATGTTTGAAGCATATCCATTAGGAAACTTCACCGATCTTAAATACTCACAAAATTTCATCTTCTCATCTTTTGACAAGGTGTAACTTGCATGAGGCATCAAATAAGAACCATCTGATTGCTTTTTCAAATGCAATTCTTTCTTGATATTCAAATCTTCTAAATCTAACCTTGCAGTTATGTTATCCTTTGTCTTGCCTTCTATGTTCAACACTGTACCAAGAACATTTTCACAAATATTTTTCTCAATATGCATGACATCTAGATTATGTCTTAGCTTATTTGTTATCCAATATGGCAACTCAAACAAGATGCTCCTTTTAGTCCAATTCAACTCTTCAGGGGTTCTTTTTCTCCTTTTGTTGTTTGGATGCTTTCCAAAATTTATGTCTTTGACAGCTTCCAATTGTTGTAACAATTCTGTCATAGATAGCTCCCTAGGCTTTGGTCTACTTTCTACTTTACCATCAAACAATTTACTTCTCCGCCAAACATGGTTTTCAGGCAAAAAGCGACGATGATGCATATAACAAATCTTATTTCTCAACCTCAGGTAGGGAGTGTCATTATTACAAACCGGACATGCCAAATATCCTTTTGTACTCCAACCAGATAAATCCCCATAGGCTGGAAAGTCATTTATAGTCCACATAATAGCAGCATGCAACTGGAAATATTCCTTCTTATACGAATCATAAGTGTGAACACCTACTTCCCACAGTTCTTTTAACTCATTTATTAATGGTCTCAAATAAACGTCAATATCTTTTCCAGGAGAGTTCTTTCCAGGAATAAGCAATGACATCATAAGAAATGGCTCTTTCATACATTTCCAAGGAGGAAGATTATACGGCATAACCACAATAGGCCACATGCTATACGTAGAGCTCATGAGCCCAAAAGGGTTGAAGCCATCAGTTGCTAATCCTAGTCGAACATTACGTGGGTCTTGAGAAAACCAATCGTGCTCCTTATCAAATGTTTTCCATGCATCTCCATCAGCTGGATGCCTTAATGTATCATCGTCAACTCGTTTTTCTTTATGCCATCGCATATCCTCAGCTATCTTCTTAGACATAAACATTCTTTGTAGTCTCTGTTTTAAAGGAAAATAACGCAGGACTTTCCAAGGAATTTTCTTGTCATTGAATTTCCACCTTGACGTGCGACACACAGGACAACTTTGTCTATCCTCATACTCACCCCAAAACAAAGCACAATCAAATTTACAAGCATGAATCGGTACATAATTAAGCCCCAAGCCTCTCAGAATTCTTGTAGACTCATAATAAGATGAAGGAATTGTACTAGTTGGAAACGCCACTCTCAACAATGCCAATATCATATTCATTGACTTGTTGCTCATTTGTGTGTACACCTTAACATGTAGCAATTCCACAATAAAAGATAATAAAGACATATTTGTATAATTTGGTAGTAATCTACATTGTGCATGATTCAATAATTTGCTATAATTTTTAAATTCTTCCTCACTCGGATTGGAACTAAATCCAGCATCATTCCCTATCGCATCTTCATCCATTCTAGGAAATACGTCTTCCAAGATATCATGCATCCCATCGTCCATTAGCCCATCATTATTCTTAAGACAATGACTAGTATAACCATCACCTTCCTTCTCAACGTTTGGTACTTCAGAATCAAAATTTTCACCATGATAAATCCATTTGGTGTAGCTATGCGACATTCCATTTAGCAACAAATGATCTTCAACTTCATCTAGACATCTAAAAATTACATTCAGACAATTCTCACAAGGACATCGAACTTTAGATTGTGAGCCCATATTATCCCGTACAAATTTCATAAACAAAAATACTCCTGAAACATACTTTTGAGAATATTTGTTCTCCATCATCCAACTTTTGTCCATATTAGTTTTGTTTCTGAAAAGATGAAATTCCAAGGAAATATTCAGAATTGGTATCAAGAGCAAAGACTTGGGAATCAAGAACATTTGTCATAAGCAAAATAGCTTTCTTTTTCGACTTTTAGTACTTTTGTCTTAGAAAGAATTTATATTCTAATTATCTAAGAAATTTTAGTGCAGAGAATTATAATTGTCTTTTGTGACTCAAAGAAATTACTATGAGGTATTAAAGCAAGTTATTTTCCTTTTTTTGTAGTAGTCTGTTTTGGTCACTTGGAGAATTACCCACAGTACTTTGGTTTTTTATGATAAAATTTATTTTATAAGCTAAGGTTGGTTTTTTTTTCTTCAGTGAAAGACATTGCACTTATTCTCTATATTAATTATCACCCTCATTCTCTCTCCACTTAAATAGGGATAAAATTAGAATATAATAATAAATTATGATAGAAAGACACTTAATATGAAATAAAACTAAACTCCTACAACAACACTTAATGCGAAAGACATGGAGTATTTAGTACAACTAAGTCAGAATCTCATTATGAATTAGTTATAATATTAATCGAATTAATATAATAGGATATATTAAATTAACAACTTCTATAGTTAAATATGATTAGTTATAATATTTCAAAATTACAATTACATTGCATGTACGAGATTGTTAATTAAATAAGATAACATTATTTACTTTATAGATTGCATTTATATAAATAAGATAAAAATAATTAATCGATTAATATAATAGGATATAGTAAATTAACAACTTCTATAGTTAAATATGATTGGTTATAATATTTCAAAATTACAATTACATTGCATGTACGAGATTGTTAATTAAATAAGATAACATTATTTACTTTATAGATTGCATTTATATAAATAAGATAAAAATAATTAATCGATTAATATAATAGGATATAGTAAATTAACAACTTCTATAGTTAAATATGATTGGTTATAATATTTCAAAATAAATTTTTACATTGCATGTACGAGATTGTTAATTAAATAAGATAACATTATTTACTTTATAGATTGCATTTATATAAATAAGATAAAAATAATTAATCGATTAATATAATAGGATATAGTAAATTAACAACTTCTATATATAGTTAAATATGATTGGTTATAATATTTCAAAATTACAATTACATTGCATGTACGAGATTGTTAATTGAATAAGATAACATTATTTACTTTATAGATTGCATTTATATAAATAAGATAAAAATAATTAATCGATTAATATAATAGGATATAGTAAATTAACAACTTCTATAGTTAAATATGATTAGTTTCAATATTTCAAAATTACAATTTCATATACGAGATTGTTAATTAAATTATCTAATAATAGTAATAGTTATGTAATAGCAATAGGATATTAGTAAAGAAATGTGATAGCTGAGTTAGTAGCCAAAAATAGGCGGAAATAGGGGGAAAAGAAAAAGAAAGAAATAAATAAAAGCAGAGAAACCAAACCAAAGCAGAGACGGTCCATATCTCTAAGACTAAACTAATACCACTGAACCCTATGTTCAGTATACATATTTCTGTCTTCTTTTTCTTTGAGAGATAGTTGGGTTTCTTCTTTTGCTTCCTTGCGATTTTTCTCTGTACCTTACTCTTCCAATTCCAAATCTTGCAGCTTATGGCTTTCCCTTTCTCAAGCTATGGATATCTTTGCAACTTATGGGCTTATCTTCATCAAGCTGTGGAAGTGAATGTAAAATTGCATAGTGGTTTCATCAATTACCATGAGCAAAATATATGGAAAATTTTTGGTGAGTTTCAATATCTAAAATTCCTTCAAGATTGTTGATTTTAATTTCTTAAATTTGTTGATCTTTTATTTTTTTTTGTTTTTATTGTTAATATTCAAATAATTATAAAATCTATTTCCAAAAAATAAATAAAATGAACTGAAATTAGGATATGCATCGTTTTTTTAGCTAATACAACAATTTGTTTATTTTAGTTATTTTCGTTTTTAGTTCATTTTAATATATAGCTTTATTTATGTGCTTACTCTGATTTTATTTTATAAGGACATACATGTAAAAATTTATTATTTATTAGGATTTGTTTAGGTGTTTATTAGCATGTCAAAAATCTGAATTAGGAGAATGAAAATTTTTCATTTTTTTTAGCGGTAAAAACTTTTCATTTATTTAGCGGGCTTTTTTCCCATCAGAAAAATTTGGTAGAGGAGTGGACTCTTTTTTTACTCATCAACAGCAGTTTTCTCTTGGCTTCTTTCATCTTTTTCTTTTTCTCTACGGGTTGTTTTTTTGTTTCAGTGTTTGGAGGAAAGCCAGTTGCTTTAGATCCCAACAGTGCACTACAATAAGGGTAATTTTGTATGTGCTTGCATATAAAGAATTTCTTATTATGTTGTTTCTTTCCTAACTTCAATGATGATATTACATAAATTTTTTGTTTCAAATTGTTATTTTAGTGTATTCTTTTATTAAAATTTTTAATATTACTTACATCAAATTTAGGACATCTATTTGAGTTGCTCTCAATTTAATGCTTATTTTGATACTTTACAAACATGAAGAATGTTTAGACTCTGAGGGGATGTTTCATGTTATATTGAAACTTTCAGATTTTCTTTATTTATTACTTGTGCAGTTGAAGTAAGGCACACATGCTTTATTTTGCCTTGTACTTTAGTTGTGCAAGCAGAAATAACTAGTCATTTATCTTCCAGTTTGATATTAATTGTTTTATGTAAAATGCATATTGATGTAGGTATCCCTCTTGTTGCTTTTTCACAACGTTCAGCAAGTGAATTTCAGACCCTATCCCTCTTATTTGAAAGTGTTGGACTTTTAGGGAAGAAAATGTGACATTTTCTATGCTTGGTGGTTCATGTATTGAGGGGGGAAAGTTTTGTGCTTGCTTCTAATAGAGAAGATAGGGAATTTGGAATAGATGGCTACCTAATTTGTTTTGTATGAAGCATAGAACACATTATTTGTGGGAATTTTACAATTTCCAATAAACTGCAGCTCATATACAAACAAGCAAACAAGGAAGTATTACAGTGTGAATTCAACTGTGGCAATTTGACAGGAGTGGGAAAGTCTAGGCAACCAATCTAATTTATTAAATTTAGTATAAATCTTGAAACACATTTACACTACATATGATCAAAGTCATTTTTTCAGACATATCTTTTGTCAGTAAATATTGTGTATTTGTTCTATAAATGCCAGCTTCAGCCCAAATAGTTTCATTTACCTACAATTTTGGATAGACATTTAATTATATTTGATTTGAATTCCAAGATGGCACCTGGATTGCGTAGTAGAAAAATGATGAAACAGCAAACTTCGTTGACAAATGACCAGCCTCTGCAACCCTCAATGCCAACTCAACAAACAAATGACCAATCTTGGCAACTCTCAATGGTCTCTCAGCAAAATCTGCCAGCTGAACAAAGTATTCCAACTAACCAAAATTTGACAAACCAATCTCAACAACCCTCTATAATGTCGGATCAAAATCTGTTAGAAGAAGCTATTATTCCGGCTAATGACAATTTAGATGGTATGTTCTTTCTTTTTTTATTTTGATCTAATGTCTTCCTTTTTTTTAATGTTTTTATTGGATACTATTGATGATGCTTTTCTATTGAATTTTGTGGAAGTGAATTATTAACTTAATTGTAATAGTTTGGTATTGAAAGTAAGTTACAGAAAAAATTAATAGTGCCATTAACTGGTAAGATTAATTTATCACATTCTGAGGAAAAGACATGTGAAATCAGTCTTTTGTACATATGCCCTCAATGCCATTTAGAAATTTATAGGTTTCAAATGAGATTAGGCATTTTTCCAGTGATCTCTTTATCAGGCAGGTACCATAATAGCCTAAAAGAAATCACTGTATATTATTTCACCTTTGCTCTGAATCATGTGAAGGAAATTGGTTATTTACTGACAAATCTGATTTAAAGTTCCTTTGCTCTGAATCATGTGAAGGAAATTGGTTATTTACTGACAAATCTGAGTTAAAGTTCTTTTATGAGCAGTTTACATGATCAGCTTTGTATTAGAACATGAAAATTAAATGCCTAAAACAATTATGTCTCATAAATAAAATTACCAATCTCCTATAAGATTTTTTTAGCACTTGATAATCAAATCTGATTCTAGATTACTATTTGATTATTCTCATGGTTTGGAATGACATTCTTATCTTAGATATTAAAAAGTATTTTATGAATGCAAGTCAATAATTAAACTCATTTAATATATGATATATGAGAATTATATATTGTGTGATGATAATCATTTCCTATTTCCTGCTTAGTATACTATGACAAAACATAGTTAACAAGAAGGCCTTTTGACTTTAGGAAGCATACAACATACATTTAGTAGGTTGTCTTTGATCTTTGAACAAACCTAAGAAAACACATTAAAAATTCATATTCTCTCTAAAGCTTTGACATTTATATATAATAATGTGACAATTTTTTTGTTAGTGACTATTAAGATAAAGTTGGGAATTTTTGTTAATATAGTAATTTTTTGTTAACTGCTGAAACAATTTCTGGTAATTAATTCCATTTTCTTATTAAGTTATATTGATTACTTTTATTGAAAAACAGAAGCTATCCCTCCTAAAAAAGTAAGGGGCCCAACTAGGGGCTTGGGATTGGAGAAAATGATCAAAGGGAACAATAAGATGTCAATAAGCATTCCAAAAGGTAAAGGTAGGCCAATTTCAGAGGTTCAATCAGCAAAATTATCTTCTGAAATTGGGGGTAATTTCTCGACAATTCATCTCAATTCCAACAAAGTGGAGAGGTATGACCAATGATGATAAGAATCATGCCATGGAGAGGCTTAAGGTAACATTAAAGTATTAAATACAAATTTTTAATAATTCATCTTACATTTATTTATTTAAGATGATTTTTTTTTCTTCTAGACTAAGTTTGAGATTGACTTGGATGATGAATACGTACAAACCTCTGTTATGTCAATTTTATCGAAGATGTCTAGAAATCAACGTCACAAGCTCCATTTGTACTATAAGACATTTTCAAGTGGTCAAGAGGCACGACAAAAGCTGCCACCTAGGTTTAACTTGTCTAAAGAGAATTGGGAAGCTTTGTGTGATATGTTTAATGATCCTCAGTACAAGGTACACTTTCTAATTATTTACAAGTTAATTGATTTAAGGCTAGTCTACATTATTCATGTACTAATGTTATTTATTTTTTAATTGAAGGCAAGGTGTGAAAAAAATAAAATATGTCGACAACAAGTCAAGTTTAGTCAAAACCAGGGGTCTAAGGCATTTGTTGCTAGTCGATATGCTATGGTAATGCTCATTAACATTCATATAATTTCTAAACTGTATACATCAATATTTTATTTTCTTTTATATTAAATGCTTTTTTAAATGACACTTATATATGTAGCGCAACAATGATGAAGAGCCTAATAGGATGGAATTTTTCAAGAGGACTCATTATTCGGATGCTAAAGGATGGGCAAAACCTGAAGCTCAAGCAGCTTATGTAACTTTATCTAATTGTGTATTCAATAGTATGATTAATAACCATTTTTCTTAATGTAACATTAACCTAATCTTCTGTTTTTTTTTTCCTTTTCTTAACTTGTAGGAGAAAATGCAGCAATTGTTAGAAGATTCCATTGGAGAAGGAAAAGAGCCTAGGACAATTGACTCTATAGTGGATGAAGTGTTGGGAACCAGTTCGGGCTATATCAAAGGGCTTGGATATGGACCTAAGCCTAACAATCGGACTACAAAAGTAGCCAAAGAAACAATTTCTAAATTATCAGAAAAACTTAGTAAGACCAAGCGGAAGCTTAAGCAATGCAAGTCAAATTTTGATAAAGTTTGTGCACACATGGAAGTTATGACTAAAGCTATGGTTGGTTTTGGAATGCAAGTGCCCATGCCACAATTTTCAGAACATGGTATGTTCCTCAAGCTAAAAGCTCATATGCCTCAATATTGCATACTATTATAATAAGCTGCTTGTGATAGAATTCATGAGATTCTTGTATATCCCTAACTGTCAAATGACTTAGCTTCTTCCATATGCTCTGAAAAGCAAAGCTGTAAATGGCATACCTGAGATCATTTGATTTATTTAAACCTTGCTTATGTTGGAGTTGATTAATTGTTTGGTTTATGGTAGATTGGTGCAATGTCACTGGATTGAGACAGTTTGATTTAGTTAAACCTTGTTTTCATTAAAGTTGATTAAAATGCTTCGTTTATGGTAGATTGGTGTAATGTCACTGGTTTGAGATAGTTTGATTTAATTAAACCTTGTTTCCATTAAAGTTTATTAAAATGTTTGGTTTATGGTAGATTGATCTAATGTCATTGGAATTGAGCTTATCTTGGTCCAGATTTGACAACTAAGAGCCATTATGGGTTGTTATGATGAAAACCTCAGCTTTGTATTTGGACAAGCTCTTTTCTTGTCAGTATTAATTATAAGGAGCATACAATTCAGTTCTCGTCTTCCTAAAAGAGATATGCTCATTTTTTTACGGCTATATTTCAATTATTTTTTGACTTTGCAATATGCAATTTATATAACCATGTGGTTTGTGAGCCTTGATTGTGCTACTCTAGGCCTCTATCAATGGGACAATATAACTACCTTAATAAGTTGTTGTAGATTAAAAAAAAAACAATAAAAGATATATCTATGAAGCTTTTCCGTATTGTTTCTAATTTCATATGTGCTTTTCTTTAACTTTTGGTTTAATAAAGTCTATGATTTAAAAAAAATAAGAAGAAAAAGATTATTGTTATATGTCTATATACCACATGATTTAATAATTGATGTTACTAATAGTGCTTAAATATTTATTGCAGATTCAAGTGAGCCAAGCTCTCCAGAATCATTATCATCAGAAGAAGCACCAACAGAAGGAGAAGAAGAGTCAGGTTGATGGTAGAAATAGGTTTCACTAGTTATTAGGATTTTCCCCTTTAATTTTTTTTTTATGCTCATTTAGACAAGATATTATAATATTTAACGTTTGTTTTTCATATTTGAGATGTTGAGTTTTGAATGTGACTCATAATACTTTGATTAAATATTAGTGTTATAGTTTATACTTAGTTTAATGGGTATTCTTTACTTTATGTTTATTTTATTTGGTTTATTATATAATATATTTTATTATTGGTTTGACAATTTTATTTACGTCATCAATTATCAAAATAAAATGAATTTTTGTAACACTAATTACCTCACTTATTCTTATGACAATTTCAACTTTGACGTCACAAATTAATATAATAATATATTTTCGGTGACAATAAGTACATAATTTATTTGTCACGTTTTATTAAATCTTCGTCATCAATTGTCTAACGTCAAACGATATTACATGACGCTTTAAACGTCACATATTTAAGTGATGATTTTATTGATGTCACCATTTATTATGTATTTATAAATATTTGTTGGCGATCATTCAATTTTAGGGACGTAAATAAATGTCACGTATGCGTTTGACGAATTTCGTTTCGTCATAAATAGTTTAATATCTACCTCATGTTACGTGACGACTTGTATATGTAGTGACGTTATTTTCAGACGAAAGGTGACGAACAATATGTCACTTATTAATGTGACAAATTAATTTTTCGTCACCAGTATTTGATCATTTATCTCATATTTCGTGACGAATCATTCTCTTTTGTGACATATTTATAACCATTCATTGACGACAAAAAAACGTCACAAATGATAAACCATAAGCTGACGATCTTAGATATCGTCACGTAAAATGTTTTATTTTGTGGCGAAATTAAATGATCGTCACCATATATCTTTAGCGACGGGGAAAATGTGACGAATAGCGTGACAACACAAAAAACGTCATAGAAAAGCATACGTGACAGAAAATTATCATTTTGTGACACAATTTGATATGCCACTAATAATCAATTATGTTGTAGTGAGCCTCTGATAATCTTTTATTTTATATTTTTTTTATAGAAACAAAGAAATTTCATTCGGATTAAATAAGAAGAAATGATGGAATGAGTACTATTCATACATGAGAAGTGCATAG
Source organism: Apocynum venetum (assembly GCA_019593545.1). Classification (NCBI taxonomy): domain Eukaryota; kingdom Viridiplantae; phylum Streptophyta; class Magnoliopsida; order Gentianales; family Apocynaceae; genus Apocynum; species Apocynum venetum. The sequence goes on from SRSM01000153.1 coordinate 66,066, forward strand.
AATGAACAAATTTAACTAGCAATTATGTATTATTTATGGAATTACAATTTATATGGAAAAAGTTTCAGCTCCAATTGTTTGGGGATTTCTTTCTTCCTTATGATAGAAATTAATAAACATTGTAATCATTAAAAAAACAACCGAAACAATATTCATAAACATTTAGACCACACAAGTGTAGGTTAATTTATTGTCATGTAGTATTTATCCCCTCAACAAAAATCATTTTGTAGTTTAATTCATTGTCATGTTATCTCGATTTGAAAAGTATGCAGCTAAAGAGTCCTATTCTTTATGTATGTAACATTTAAATTAACAAATTTACTTTCTATTTTTCTAAAAGGAAAAATAACCAAACTAGTCCTTTATATTTGTGATTTTGACCACTTTGATATTTTATTAATTTTTTAACCATTTACATCCCATATGTATGGTTGTTCAATTATTTGGTTCCTTTTACTCATGAGTCGACCAAAGTGAGTAATAATCAACTCATGAGTAAAAGAGACAAAAATAGCAAAAAAGCAATATATATGAGATCTAAATATAAAGGGCCAAAATGGTCATTTTGAACAAAATCACAAAGATAAGGGGTCAAAACGACCATTTTTCCTTTCTAAAATATGATTTAGGGTGTAATTAATTATATTTTTTTAATGAAAATTTACTTTTTAAATGGATAATTATTTGATTTGATGAATAACTATTTAGTTCTATTAAGATAAGCAAATCTAAATAGAGGTTCAATTATTAGTGAATGTATTTAGATGCTTATTGGACTTTCATCCATTTTACTCACCCCGAACTCTAAGTCTAGGGAAGAAAGTAGTGTTAGAAGAGCCACAATCAATAAAATTTCTATATATTCTTATAATAAAAAATTCTATTTATATTATTTGTTTATATTTTTGCACAAAAAGCACTACAAATTAGTAACTTTGTAATATTTAGTTCATAATTAAATTTTAGTTTAAAGCAAGGATTTTGTTATGGCTTATGAAATTTAATAACTCCGAATTTAAATATACATGTTTATATGATTTTTTAAAATATATCTTTCTCATGTTATGTCTTGAACAAATCAATTTAAATATGAAAATAAAAACAATTATAAAATGAGTAAACAACGTTTTCAAATTTTAACATTCATTATTAAATGAAAAATATTCACTTAATATTTTTATAATAACATTTTAGTTAAATCTTAAATATTTAAGAATAACTAAAATACATTATTAGGTTAGATAGAGCATCTTTAATGCTAAACTATTAAAATTAAACAATTTTGCAACGTCACAACAATAAATTAATAGTTGGGATATTAATCCACACAAAATGATTACTAAATGAATAGATAATAAAATTTAAGTAATCTTTGATGTATAATATCAAGAATACATTGTACTGCTTACAATAATTATATCATGATAAATCTAGATAATATTATGACCTTTCTTGTAATTGATATTAAATCCGGCCAACTTGTGGGGCTCTCGACCGGATTCACTTGAGTGGGAGTTTATATCAGTTTCTGCATAAACACAATATGAACTCATGACTTAATCGAAAATACTCCAAATTTTTTATATCTAATAATCTCTTGATTTCCCACCAAGTAAGAAATATGTAGATTCCTAGAAATGGTGTAAAAGTGTTCTGATGATCGACAAAGAAACTAAAGCTCATTAATAGTAAAGAGGAGCAAGAAAGGCCCACCACCATCAGAAGAATAAAGCAGATCATACTTCAGTATTATTGGACCTCAAAATCTTACTTCACAGCGCCGGTGACTCCCCTTTTGGACTTCAAGCACTCTAAAATCTTTGTTTGGCTCTTTTAACACAGGAAAATTTTTGCTTTTTGTATGACTCACTTGACCGTGGATTGAAATATTCCTTGATTTAAGCTCATTCTCTCTCTCTCTCTTTTTCTTTTACCTCAAAAGGGAATCATGTAAACTAATTCAGCAAAAAACAGGACATGGTCACCACTTTATTAAGCTCATTCTCTTGACTGCTATCAAAATATTAAGTTTAGGGCCAAAATGAAATCAATCATATGCAAAACCTATTGAGTTCCAAAAATGTGGGATTATCTCCCTTCAGTAGTTTGGATAGAAATCTTCACAAGATTACCCGTCAAGAGCATTCTCCGAATCAGGTTAGTGTGCAAAAACTTTCACCTGTTAATTTCTGATCCAGAATTTACAACATCCCAAATCAAGAAATCTAGACACAATCAGAAAATCCTCTTTAGGCATTATAGTGACAGAGAGAGGCATAAGAAACATAAGTACTTGATGCTCAATGATGAGGATAGAAAATTAGGTCTAATAAACAGTGAGGAGATTAAATTTCCAGCTCAGGTTTCACTTAACCCTAGCTATTGGATAGTAGGGTCTTTTAATGGGCTAGTATGCTTGTGCAAGGATTACTTGGCTGCAGACCAGATAGTTCTATGGAATCCATCTATTAGGAAATGCATTGACCTTCCAACACAAAAGGAAAACAAGCATGATTCAAGTTTTTACCATGTTTTCGGGTTCGGGTTTGATCCGAAAACTAATGACTACAAGGTGGTGAAATTGACGTACCTCAAGAACAATGATGGAGTTCAACCTAGAGTAGAGCTGTTCACACTTGGTTCTCAATCATGGAGGACTTTGATCATCAACAACGTTAATGCTCCTAAACGAGGTAGTCCTTTCGTTATTCATGAGAATATATGGCCTCAGACCTATCTAAACGAAGCTGTACATTGGATTGGTTATGAGCCCAATTATGAGAATATGATAATTTCATTCGATATGAGTGACGAAGCATTTGGCTCCATTTCCAGATGTTTTAGCAACTGAAAGGGCATCAAGATTATCGCTTTCAGTGTTGAAGAACAAGTTGTCAGTGATACACTTCGAACCGACTTCATCAGGGCAAGAAAAGTACTTCATTTGGCTTAAGGAGGAGTATAGTCAAGTGGGATCCTGGAAGAAGCATTGCACCATAGATTTGCAAGGAAAAATAAGTAAAGTGATCGACTTTCGAAAGAATGGAGAACTGATAATAGCAACAAAGAACGGACATCTGATAACCTATGATACGGAAACCCTAAGGAAGAGAGATATAAGTGGTATTTGTGGTGCTGTAGACTCATTTCTTGCAGTGGGCTACATTGATAGCTTGGTTTTACTGGATCAAATAGGAACTGAATCTGTCATCAGCTCAGGAGGGTGAGATATATGTACCAAGAAATTCACCAACTGGAATCCAGAAGCAAATTAGAGGTATGATCAAGCTCATATGTATTTTACGTCTTCAAGAACTGATTGGATATTAAGGTGTTTTGGCTTTTAGGATTTGATATTTTGGATGCTTAGGGACTAAGGGACTATATAAGGCTGATTTGAAGGTTTTGAACAACCTTTATTGTAGGGATCTAAGAGTGAGGAATGTAATATTACTCTTATATCCATAAAAATAAAAAAATAAAAATTTTTTTGTGCTAATGTAATATTTCAATGTTATGAATGTTTCCTTTGTCTTAAGGAACTAGTACAACTTTTGAAATATTTATCAATAGAAGTTTTGTTCAGAAGTGATTTGTCTAGTGGATTCATTGTAATATTCACTTTCCTTGATTTGAAATATGATACGCTCTAATGGCGTATTTAGGATCATTGGTTGTAGGTGCTATCTATGTAAGGTCATTGTGCGAACATGCTGTATTATTTTAAAAATATTTATGCAATGTTTTATATAATTCACTTGGTATATAAATAATAGACATAATTATTCACAACGAGATATTTATTGATTGAAATGTCTATGTAACTTTTACATAATTTAAATTATTGTGTAATTTATATGAATTAATATTTTCTAATTATATATATATACACATATAATTCTTTCCATCCGAAATTGTGTATCAGTATTTCATTTAAATATGTCCATAATTCATTTTTAAATAAACATATTTTGTATAGAAATACAAAAATACCTCTTATTTAAGATATTCATTACTAGTTCAATTCAAAAAAGAAAAGAAAATAAAAGAAACTAATACAGTGTTTATTTCTAAATATAATAATAATAAAGATAACTGATATATTATTTAATCTATTTAATTGTTTCACTAAATGGGCTTGATTTCTAAATGTAATTAATGATAAAGATAACTAGTAGTATATTATTTAAATTCTTTAATTCTTTCGCTGAATTAGTAGATTATAGTGAATGATATTAGAGAACTACATTGTAATGTTAACAACAAACTCGTTCTTATCTTCTTTTGCTTTGGAAAAGAAGGTAATTAAATTGTTTATAATGCAAAGAATAATAAATTCACTCGATGTATATATCCATCCACCTAATATCTTGATTCTTTAAGGATTGAATTATTTATATTATACTCACTTCGTCCCAAAATATAAGATACTTTTGACATTTACAAAATATAAGATATTTTTGACATTTCAGGTATATTAAGAAAATATTCTAGATTTCTAAAATACCCTCATTTATACTCTTTCTTAAAAATTTGAAATTAAATTATTTTTTCTCTTCATTTAATAGCATAAATAATATTGAAAAAATATATAAAATAACTCTCAAAAGTATGAATTTCATTTAATGGATTCAAGGAAGATCATTCAACATAACCAAAATATACAATTTTTTATTTTTATTTTCTTTTCTCTTTTTGGTACGATGGACAGAAGAACTTTGATTTTAGTTGGGTTCACACATTGCCAGACATTCTTGGCAGAAGAACGCAATGTTGAAATGCGTCCCTAAAATAAATGACACTTTGACCCTATTATGTCCCTTTCAAAAATTTATTTTTAATTTATAAGCATTGGATTGATAAGTGAATTGATATTTGTCTTACTTATTATAATTTTTTTCTGCAATTTATCTTTTAATGACATCAATGTTAAATTGAAAATTTTGAGAAATAGGACCTAGTTCAATGTACTAATTTATGTGTATTATTATCAAATTATTTTTTGGTAAGATTTGAAATAATTTTTTTTCTACAATTGTGGGACAATTAATGAATATATGAATGCCTCTCTTAAATGCTTTATCAAATGAAAAAAAAAGTACTCAAGTCCTACAGGGCATAAAGTAATTGGCTCACGAAGTCTTACTTGCAGTTGTAAAGCGAGAGTTAGAATCCTGCTAAGACTAATTAGTGTTGATTTGTTCCATTTGTGTGCACCAGTGTACGAGTCTAGTGAAAACCTGCAATCAGTTATTGCATAATCTGCGATTAACCCGAACTCAACCTATGTAAAAAAAAAAAAAAACTGTAGTGTATAAGGAGTATAAACTTTTATTTTAACTATTTAATATATATATATATATATATATATATATATATATAGATAATTAATAAGGATGTCCTAAGCATGTTCTCTTTCATGTTCACAGATACTAATGTAAGACTTCCTGGTGTCGATATTTCCTATGTGTTAAGGAACTAGTACAAGTTTTGAAACATCAAAAGGACTTTGCAATTTTTGGTTGAGTAGTCATCTTTGAAAGCTACTTTGCACGTCCGGTGATCTCATCAAATCGCTAGCTTTATTTGCTATGTGTAATTGCAAAATTCCATTCCAAAATTCTTTACATTTCCCTGTAATTGCAAAGCCTCTTCACCTCGCTGTCTTTTCAAGTAATGATATCAGAGAAGGCAAACAAGAAATTCGATTGACTAAATTTGTCATGAAAGCCAATGATCTCCACCTTTTGAACATGGATATACATAAAACTATGAACAAAAACTGTAACAATTATATGCACCAGGTTGTTTCTTACATAATTTTTTAACAGTAGTGCCCCTTGTATTGGAGGGAACTAGCTAAATCCTCTCAAGTTAAGAAATATTTTGTATAATTAGGTAACATTAATATTATGTCACCTTTTGGGGCTATTAATTATTTTTGTCCTTAACTTTTCTTCCGTTTCCTTTCTAGTGGGATGATGTCAATGGCACCATTTATTGTCTGTTTCATGCACTTGTGCTAATATACTTGTTCACATATAGGAAATCCCAAATATATAAAAATATATATGTGCTCCCAAGTCCCATCGTCAATACTTCTTTCATCCCTTTTTTTCAGTTATCTAACACATGAGAGGCAATAATTCTTTTATTCTCTTCACTTTGATATAATTCAACAGTTATATAATTATCTATAATTTGCAAATTTCTGATACAAGTAAAGACCAAAACACTCGAACTGAAACAATGGACGGAAGAGCTAAGGAAAATTACACCCAAGAATTCATGGATCATCTTGGACTCTAGAGAACTGAAAGAAGCAAGCACACCATCATTTATTTTCTTATGTTTAATATTTTATTTTGTTTTATTGTTTGAATCAAAGAAATTATATTCCAAATTCTTTCGGTATCCATAACTCTTCCCAGAACCTTAACAATTGCTTGCAACAGGGGGGCTAGTTAATATATATATATATATATATATATATATATAAGCTTTGCAGACACCATGCAACAACTTTTCTGTAAAAATTACATCGAGCCATTCAGAGGCAAGATATCCAGGATTACATGTAACCCTCAGAGATATATTATTTATTAATCGGTTGGCTATATCAAGAACAACCTTCATATGTTTTCAATCAAGAGAAATCTTTTGATTCCTGTGATAAATCCATTTATCTAAACTATCCAACACTCAAGTTATAGAAAGGTTTCCAGTAGGTTAGAACATAAGCGTGACGTTGATTAGACAGAGACAATCATGCATATAGGAATGTATATTCCAGAACCAGTTTATTTTCCCTCAACAAGAATAAGCACCCAAGAAAATAGCACGTGTCATTATGATATCTTTTGTGCATACCTGCAATAGGCTTACATAAGGGGTAGGAACTAAAAAAATTAACAGAAAGACTTATCACTTTCATCTACCTAGGTCCAGATAAAATTGAAGGCAACAATGGGCTGGCAAAATCAACAACTTCCCGGACTTCAAACGCTTATGCCATTGTGCTAATCACACTGATGAATTCATGAAGTCAAAATCCAAGTTGGCGTCAAAGCCCTCCAAGAACTTAACCATTAAAGACATTGAAGGTCTTCTGTTGTAATCACTCTGCAAACAAAATGCAGCAACTTTTATCATCTCAATGGCTTATTCTCTGTCAACGAACTCATGAAGTTGTTGTTGTTATTCTTTTCTCTTGAACAGAGTAATCAAGTGCCTGTTCTCCTCAGTGTCAGAGCAATCCAAATTCTTTCGTCCGCATATGATCTCCAAGACCACCATGCCAAAGCTATAAACATCCATCTTTTCTGCGATAACTAAGCTCAACCATTCAGGGGCCAAATACACAAGGGTGCCTCTCATCCTTGTTAGCACTCTGCTTTGGTCCTTTTCGATTAGTTTTGGCAATCCAAAATCAGAAATTAACTTTCGCATTGAAATGTTGATCTAATCGGATGTTTTGGGGTTTGATATCGAAGTGAATTAATTTCTGATTGCAATCTTCACTGAGATAAGCTAATCTCTTTGCAATGTCTAAGATGATTTTTTTTCCTCATGTGCCACTGAAGAGAAAGATCTTTCTATCCACCAAAAATCCATGTATCTAGAGATCCATTCCCCATTTATTCATAAACTAGATGACTGTGACTTTTCAGCACAAAATCCTATAAGTTTTACCAAATTAACATGGTGAATGCTTCCTATAATATGTAGTGTTAGAAATATGGAAAATTACTATTGCTAATTTAATCCCACATCTAAAGATTTGTAAGTAGGTGTGCTTTCTTAACTCTATAAAAGAAAACCATCATATTCTTTAGAAATTACCTCTTCAACATCTAATGTTCTATATTTGTCGAAATCCTTTAATTAGAATATTCTTGTTGTAATACTTTGAGTGTTTAATAAAGTGGTATGCTACTATGGTGGGGCCAAGAGACGTAGGCAATATTGGCCGAACTCCGTTATCAATTTCGGTTTGTTCTTTCCTATATATTTGCTTTACCTATTAAATTACTGGTATTCATTTTATTATTAGATAATATTCAATACTTTTGAGTTGAGTTTTATTCCGCTGTATAGTGTACTGTTTATTTGTATTGTATTATTCTATTATACTGTTTTGGTTGAGTGATTATACATAAGTAAGGTTCTGGCTAAGGAAGGCCTTGGGAACTCTCCCCTCTTTCCTGTGAACTGGTTCTGGCTAAGGAAAGACTTGGAATTTAAGTAGTCTGTTTGTGACTCTCCTCTCTTTCCTGAGAACTCAATTGGTGTATCGATTACAGAACCAACAGTATTTAAGTATAATACTTATTCACAGATACAGTACTATTTATTAGAGAATATCTTAGACATTAGATATACATATTTATTTTCCCAACAAGTGGTATAAGAGTCGAAAGTTTGCCATAGGCTTTGTTGTCTGTATTGAATGTTATAAATTGAGTTCGAAATGGAGCCAGTAAGTATATCATTGAAACAAATTACAACTTCAAGGCAAGTTGTACCAAATGTGGCATTAACATCCTCGTCCTTATGGGCGAGGACTCCAATGCCAAGTTTTTCAAGTTGCGGTGGATATATTTGACGGAACTGATCATTTTGGCACGTGGCAAGACGAGATGCAAGACTCTTTCTTTCAGGAGGGTCTAGATATCGCCATCAAAGAAGAAAAACCATATGATATAGAAGAAAAGGATTGGAAGACAACCAATCGGCTAGCGTGTGTAATAATTTGAACGAGTCTGTCTAGAGAACAAAAGTATCCAGTCAAGAATGAGATTTCGACATACAAATTATGGAAGGCGTTGGAAAATCAATTCTTGAAAAAGACTAGTTAAAATAAACTTCTGATGAATAAAAAATTATTTCAATTCAAATACACTCTAGGTACATCTATGAATGATCACGTCATTACTTTAAATCGTTTAAAAAAGACTTGTTTGAATTAGGTGAATCTTTTACGGAAGAAGATTTAGCTATAATGAAACAACTTCCCAGACTTCAAACGCTTATGCCATTGTGCTAATCACTGATGAATTCATGAAGTCAAAATCCAAGTTGGTGTCAAAACCCTCCAAGAACATGACCACCAAAGACATTGAAGGTCTTCTGTTGTAATCACTCTGCAAACAGAATGCAGCAACTTTCATCATCTCCATGGCTTCTTTTCTGTTTATCTGCATATCCTCACAGTTTTTGTCAACAAACTCATGAAGTTGCTGTTGTTATTCTTTTCTCTTGAACAGAGTAATCAAGTGCTTGTCCTCCTCAGTGTCAGACCAATCCAAATTCTTCCGTCCGCATATGATCTCCAAGACCACCATGCAAAAGCTATAAGCATCCACCTTTACTGCGATAACTAAGCTCAACCATTCAGGTGCCAAATACCCAGGGGTGCCTCTCATCCTTGTTAGCACTCTGCTTTGGTCCTTTTCGATTAGCTTTGACAATCCAAAATCAGAAACTTTCGCATTGAAATGCTGAACTAATCGGATGTTTTGGGGTTTGATATCGAAGTGAATTAATTTCTGATTGCAAACTTCATGGAGATAAGCTAATCCATTTGCAATATCCAAGATGATTTTCTTCCTCATGTGCCACTGAAGAGGAACATCTTTCTATCCACCAAAAATCCATGTATCCAGAGATCCATTCACTATGTATTCATAAACTAGAAGACTGTGACTTTTCAGCACAAAATCTTTATAAGTTTTACCAAATTAACATAGTGTATACTTGCTATAGTTTGTACTTCCGCCAAGAATGAGTCTTTCACTTCAGCAGAACCATTCAGACACTTGACAGCTATTATGGCACTATTGCCCAGTGTCCCAGCATATACACAACCAAATCCTCCTTGCCCAACTTTTGTACTGAAATTTTTTAATTGATTTCAGTTCCTCGTAAGAGAATCGAGTGGGCATCCTTGGTAGGTGATCCAATATATCCCTATCAATTTGATTATGTCAAATAAATCTTTCCTTGAAAATAGAAGGAAACATAGCATTATGAAAAGTACAATCACGAATGCTCCAATAGTAGATACGAGCATAGCTGTGGTTGACGTTTTTCGTGAGAGAGAAGAATGTTCCACCTTAACCAGTACAGAGGAATTTGGAATTTGAAATTAATTATCCGCGATTTATAAATAAATTTGGACAATTTATTTTAGTGATCTTCTTATTTTTATTAAATTTTGTCTTTGACTTTATTAATAAAATTAAGAATATATTTGATCTATAATATAGTATCTATTGAATTTTATGTTAAATCTATAAATCTTAGGACGTGATTATTGGCTCCAATAATTTCAATTAGTCTAATAGTGCAATTACCTTCTTTTAGTAGAGTAGAATGTAATTCATAAATGTAATTATAGATGGCAATGTGACTTTTCTCATATTGATGTTCATGACACATTCTTCTCTTTGGGAATGATGTGAAAACAATACATTAATAAAACAATGGTTGATAGCATAATTTGATATCAAGGACTTAGGAGAAGCAAAATATGTTCTAGGGATCTAGATCTTTCTAGCTAGGAAGAACATAAGAATTGTTTTATCCCAAGCTTCATACATTGACAATATTTTGATAAGATTCTCAATGCAAATTTTCAAGAAAGGTTATTACCTTTTCAGACATGGAATTCAATTGTCTAAGGAGCATTGTCCTAAAACTCCTAATGAGATTGAATACATGAAACAAGTTCCTTATGTTTCGACAATAGGAAGTCTCGTGTATGTCATGCTATGTACTTGTCCAGATATTTGTTATGCTGTTGGAATGGTTAGTAGATTTAATTCAAACCCAGGGTTGGAGCATTGGACTGCTATAAAGCATATACTCCAGTGTCTTTGAAGAACTTGATGATATATACTAGTATACTTAGGTCCAATTGGTACCTACTGAATATATTGATGCTGTTTTCAAGCTAATAGATATTTTTTGCAAATTCACATCAGGATCTTTCTTCACTTTAAGAGGTGGTACTGTTGCGTGGAGAAGTGTGCAAGCTGAATATGTGGCAACTTGTGAGACAGCTGAAGAGGCATTATGGCTGAAGAAATTCATGTTTGACCTTGAGATAGTTCCTTCAACATCTCAAGTCATTTGTTTATGTTGTAATAACAGTGGTGCAGTGGGGAATACAAAAGGAACCTGATAGCCATCAGTGTGGTAAACACATTGAACAGAAATATCATCTATTTAGGGAGATTGTTCAATGAGGAAATGTAAAAGTTTGTAAAAGGAAATTATTGTGGCTATATTTTTTATGATGCATATGTACATTTTTGGATACTAACATGGAAAAAGTGGGGTGTTTCTGCCATTTGGATGTTCATTGTTTTGTTGTATCAGTTAGATACTTTTGGATAACTTATTATATTCAAATGATGATCTTTTGTCCATTTTCACTTTGGATTATTGTTCCTTTTGTCCATTTTCACTTGGAATATTGTTCCTTTTGTCCATTTTCACTTTGGAATAATGTTCTTTTTGTATTAGACGTCATGTTTCATAATAACATTCCATTGAACCAAAATATACAACATTACATTTATTTAATAGAAATCTATTTTGAACATGATTGCAATTACATAGAGGATTATCAGCTACATAATTAAATCAGGGCCCATGCATGGTACAAAAAAAGGGTCAAAATCCTAATAACTCAGCAAATACCAAATATCACAACTGAAACATGGAATGACGATGATCAACCATATTAGCAGTACAACCAACCATACATCAACACAAAATACAATTCCTAATTTGTCTTGAGGCATATCACCATTACAATCATGGAGGATAACCAAATTGCACCCCACATCATTTTTACTTTCTTCCGGAGAGTGGCTTCTTTTTACGTTCCATCTTCCTAATCTTCCTCAACAAATCATTGATCACCACCTTAGACTTTGTACCAGTAGAAGGATCAACCCATTCAAGAAAATCACAATTTCCAACAGCTTTCTAAGAGATAAATGATTTTTTTTAAAAAAAAAACTTACAAACACAGATCACCATTTTCTTCTTCAAATGACAACTAAGAGAAAAAACAAAGCTTACCAAACATTTTGGCATGAAACAGAGCTACTTTTCCAGGGTTCAGCTTAGTCCAAGAAGTCCTCACAAGTGCCACATTTTCACAATAGCACATCAATGAAGAGCCACAATCGAGCTTCTACCTTCTTCACTTTATTGCCACTTGAATCTTGATAAAATTCTTCATTTGCGCTCTGCATTCTTCTGGTCCTTCTTGATTCCATATGGAGCAAAAATGGTTTGATTTGTCAAGGTTTGGAAGAGATAATTGTGAAGGAGAGGAGGGTTTCAGACATTATCATGAGAACAAAAGTGATTTTTTTGGGGAGGGGGGGGGGGGAAAGTGAATTACCCATCATACCCCTCATGGGTAAGTGGGAAAATTCGACTTCCGTCATATTATATCCAATTCCGTTTAAAAGGGCCAATGACACCAATGTAAAAACATTGAGTATCTAACGGTCCTAAAAAGAGAATGGGAACCAACTATGTCAAAGTTAAATACGTTGGGGTCTAAATAGTCCATTCTTCCTATATATATATATATACACACTTATGTTCTTTCATAATGTTTGTTATATATATATATATATATAATATATGTAAAACTATGCCTTCTCAGTAACAATAAATTTTTTCCTCTATTTCCTCATTTAGCATTATGGTATCAGAGCTCTAACGAGTCTCTCGTTTGCCTTGTTTTTTCCTGTAGCTCGATCGATTTCAAAACAATATGATAAATCACTCAGAGCCTCTAATAATCTTTTATTTTTATTTTTTTATAGAAACAAAGAAATTTCATTCAGATTAAATAAGAACAAATAATGGTATGAGTACCATTCATACATGAAAAGTGCATAAAATGAACAAATTTAACTAGCGATTACGTATTATTTTTGGAATTACAATTATATGGAATTACAATTGCTTGGGGATTTCTTTTTTCATTCTAAGAGAAAATAATAAGCATTGTAATCATTAAAAAAAACAACCGAAACAATATTCATAAACATTTAGACCACACAAGTATAGGTTAATTATTATCATATAGTATTTAATCCCTAAACAAAATTCATTTTGTAGTTAATTAATGGCATGTTATCTCGATTTGAAAAGTATGCAGCTAAAGAGTCAAGATCGACTTTATTAAGAGTCCTATTCTATGTATGTAACATTAAATTAACAAATTTACTTTCTATTTTTATAAAAGGAAAAATAACCAATCTAGTCCCTTATATTTGTGATTTTGACCACTTTGATATTTTATTATTATTTTAGCCATTTACATCCCATATGTATTATTGTTCAATCATTTTGGTTCCTTTTACTTATGAGTTGACCAAAGTGAGTAATAATCAACTCATGAGTAAAAGAGACAAAAATAGCTAAAAAACAATACATATGAGATCTAAATATAAAGGTCTAAAATGACCATTTTGAACAAAATCACAAAGATAAGGGGCCAAAACGACCATTTTTACCTTTCTAAAATATGATTTTATTGGTATAAACATAAAAAATAATTTGTGGTCATACCATAAATATAGAAAATATTAAGGACACATTTTCTTTTTTTAGGGCTGATTTGCAAATTTTCTAAAATTTCAAGGTCAAAAGATAAGTTTTCAAATATTGAAATTAGGGTGTAATTAATTATATTTGTTTAATGGAAATTTACTTTTTAATGGATAATTATTTGATTTGAAGAATAAGTAGTTAGTTCTATTAAGATAAGCAAATCTAGACAGAGGTTCAATTATTAGTGAATGGATTTAGATGCTTATTTAACTTTCATCCAATTTACTCAACTCGTATATGAGTCTAGGGACATAAGAAAATTTAAAGAAAGTAGTGTTAGAAGAGCAGTAATAATAATCAATAAAATTTTATATATTCTTATAATATAAAGTTCTATTTATATTATTTGTTTATATTTTGCACAAAAGCACTGCAAATTATTAACTTTGTAATTAATTTAGTTCATAAAAAAATTAAATTTAGTTTAAAGTAAGGATTTTGTTATGGTTTATGAAATTAATAACTTCGAATTTAAATATACATGTTTATATAATTTTTTTAATATATCTTTCTCATGTTATGTGTTGAACAAATGATTTAAATATGAAAATAAAAAACAATTATAAAATGAGTAAACAACGTTTTCAAATTTTGACATTCATTATAAATGAAAAATATTTCACTTAATATTTTTATAATAAAATTTAGTTAAATATTAAATATTGAAGAATAACTAAAATACATTATTAGGTTAGCTAGAGCATCTAAACTATTAACATAAATAATGTCACAACTATAAATTAATAGTTGGAATGTTAATCCACACAAAATAATTGTTAAATGAATGGACAATAAATTTAAAATTCATTTTTAATATAATATCAACACTGCTTACAATAATTATCCAGTCATATTAACGGCCTACTTGTAATTAACTTGTACTAATACTATTACATTATGCTAAATAAGAATTGTGAAAGAGCAAATCTACAGTAAATTTGGTCGTCCACTTCCACTGTAGGTGCTATATTACTTTGTCTCTTTTCATCTATTTTATTTATATAAAAAAGTTGATACAATTTTTTTAAAAGTCCAACTTATAAAAAATAAATAAATAAAAATTTCTACATAATTTTTTTTATACCCCATTTTAAAATGCTAGAGTAATTTATTGTAGTCCATATTATAATTTAAAAAAAAATTGCTATAGTAATTTGTTTTTTGTCTTAAAAAAAAACTACAACTAATTTTTTGCAATCCATCTTATATATAGTATATATACTAACTATAGAAGAAAGTCTATAAAAATTTTCACTAAAGTAAAAAGCTTACTGTGTCAATACTTTTTATATATATGGTTTAAGGATTGCTGCAATAATTCTTTGGTACTCCATTTAAAAGAAAAATATATATATCTATTTGTATAATACATTTTTAATCATATTAATATATCTTAATAAGTTTCTATACCTTATTAGATTTAATCACTACCTCATATATAAAATCTATAAAATTCCTTTGTAAAAATTATTTCGTTTTGACCTTTTTTATACTTCAGTTTCACAGAAATTTTAATACTCATTAATCCAATCATTGATGTCTTTAAGTATGATCCATTACCTTTGCCTAATACCTTCATAATTTTGATTATATCCATATCCTTTCTTTTGAATTAACTATTTTCTTTTCCCTCCTTCATTTAACATAGAGATATTTTTAGCCCAACTAAATTACTTAAAAAATCATAAAATATACCTTTGTATACATTACTAAAATAAGCTTATATTCCTGCTTACCACTGTAGTCATTTGACCTACAGAAACTGGGTGACCCAATCATTGGACCAACCCATATAGGTTTTAAAAATAACAGTTTAACAGACTTCTTGTATTTTTCCATTTACAATTTTTTGGTGCCTCCACTAATTTACACGATCCCCTCGCCAATTTTTTGACATTTCACATCTTCGCCATCCCTTTTAATTGAAATTCTTCACCACTGTTAAGATTTTGGTTACTTAATTTATTTCATTCAAAGTTAAAGTTTTTGGTATATTCATGACTCCATTCATGATTTGTTGTTGCATTTTTTTGAAAGTCCTAAAGTTTTTAATATCTTAATTTTGATTAATGACAACATTGACAAGGACTGATATCTTGTTTGTACAAGTGATAGAGTTTTTGAATTCATGATTTAATCCATGCAAGGACAATATTTCAAGTCTTCAAGGAAGTAACAAGTCAAGACTATCAAGATTTTAAGACAAGCTTTTATTGGATTAGATAGGAACTGGAGGTATAGTTTTAGAGTTTAATATATTTTGATATCTCTAGTTTTACCTCTAATTGAGTAATGGTTTCTAAAGGTTGTTCTATAAACTTAAAACGTTATTTCAAAATTTTTTAATATGTTAAAATATGTTTTGGTATTTTGAAAACCATGCATTGTGATTTCAAAACTTAAATGGTTCATAAACTCTTGTTGGATTGATACCATAACTTATATGGTTGATTGAAATCATCATTTGTGTGTTAAAATATTGTTGAAACACAAATGAACATGTTTCAGTCGACCTAAAGTGGTCCAGGTATCGTACACAAGTTAGTTTATCTTGTGGATACATGTGCTGTCAGATTTGTTCATCTGCCAACCTGTGAACGACCATGCAATCAACCGCAGTGAAGTGAGGTTGACCGCAAGATGAAAATCATCATTCGAAGGTTATCCAGTGAGCTTGCGGATGATGCACCGGTCGACCACAAATTGCTAGTGGGTTTCCAACAGCTTTATTTTTTACCGTTAGAAACAAACCTATAAATACCAAAACCTTTGGAAGTCTTTCTAAGAACAATTTTTTAGTAGAAACATTGTATATCTTGATCCTATAACATCTTAGAAACATTCCAAAACTCTTTCTAAACATCAATCTTGTTTAAATCATCAAGAAGAGTTTTTACATTCAAAGGTGAATTTAAATTTTGAGCAATCTTGGCAAGCCATTACTCAAAGAGGTGATTGTAATTCAAATTGATATATCTTCACATTAAGGTGATATCTATCAAACTCTTTATCTATTACTATTGAATATAATTATATCAAGGTTGCAAGTAGCATAAAACCCTAAGTGTTAAGGTGAGCCTTGTGTAGGTTGTTTTGTTTTCAAGGTTTGTTTGTAAAACCTTTGGGTGAACCTTGAATTGAATTGTATTGTTAGGATTCACTAAGGAGAGTGGTGGATTATTGTATAATCAAGATTGTGTTGTAAAACTCAAGGGTTGAGTGAGCCTTGATTAGTTGAGAGGTTATTTGTAAAACCCTAACGTGAATTGGGTGAATTGTAAAACCTTGATGAAATGCATTTTGTATGGTAATTAGACTTGCAAATTTTCTTCTCTTTTCTCTATAATTACCTCTAGTAATTTTTAGTATAAAATCAAGAATGTCATCAATCCTTTTTTTTTTTAATCCAAAAGCATCTTGCTCAAAGAGCAAACGTGGAAGGGGTAATGCAAAATTTGCCAGAAAATGCGGGACTAGTAAACGCTTAAATGTAAGCATTACTGATTTAGGGGAGATTAATGACAAAGATTACCCTCAGTTTGCATCAGCATTAGGTATATTAGCTAAAATGGGGAGCAAAATTTCAATTACTTATGTATCATGGCATGATGTGCCTCAGGATACAAAAGATTCTTTATGGGATAAGGTCCAGGTATTTGAATATTCTCATCTCTTTTCAACTTAAATATAAAAGAAAAGAATTTTATACATTTTCTATTTTTCAATTTATATTATTGCAGGAAAATTGCTCCTTACCAGACACGGAAGCGGCAAGAAAGGTGGTTTTACAAATGATGTAATGGTGGAGAGATTTTAAGTCTATGCTTAAGAGGGATTACTGCAATCCATTCAAGGACCGATGAAATTTCAATGTGTCATGACACAAGAGTAAATGCTTCACAGTGGAAGATCAATATGTGAATATTGAAAATTACCACAAGTTCAGGTAATGTCAACTAATTTTAGATGAAGGATGATAATATTTTTGTTATGCACATGTCAATTTCCAAAAACATATGTCATCAATAAATTCTACCCTTTTAAAAACAGCAAGGAAAGATAATTCCTCCGATAAACGAAGACTTCCAACTACCATTTATTCTTAGTATTTTTATTATGTTATCTCGGACTACGCTTCCCGCAAAAACTGACTCTTCACCTTTCTCTCCGTCTCTCACGATAAAGTGAATGCCATCGAATCCATGACCGACGCCTTTGCTTCAATCGCATAAGATTTTAGGTTTCTTTCTTTACAAAGGGAGGTTTTAGAAGTCAGTACAGTTTCATGCTAGATGCTATTCAGGCAGTACAGTTTCTCATGAGAATCTTGGATTTCACTTGCAGTAGAGAATCTGTATTTTTTCCCCATGGGTGTGAGTTACTTATCACTTTCAGCAGCCTGCACAGTATTGAGCTTTGTTGGCCTCCAGTGTTGGACGACAGTTTCACTTGAGAAACTAAGATATGATGGATTGATTGGTGATACTATATTAAACTCTGGAGATGCAGAGTTGCTTTTGGGTTCATATACCACCCTTGCTTTGGTGGCAAATTTTGCACTTAACATATTTGTCCTGCTAATCTTGTCTCTTAAGACTGTATTTTTTTCAGAGTTGCACTCAACTGAAGTTCGAAAATTAGTTGAACGGCTCACTAATTATGTTATTTATAAGGGAACTTTTCTGCCGTTGGTGGTTCCACCAATTGTATTCGAAGCAGGGCTATGGTCAATATGGTTAGGTGTTCTCTGTTCTTTGAAGATGTTTCAAGCTTTAGCTAGGGAAAGACTTGAGCACTTGAGCGCTTGAATGCTTCTCCTTCTGTGACACCCTGGACATACATTCATGTATATTCTGCACTGTTACTGGTCTTCTCTGTTGATATACTCTGGATAAGTCTATGTTTGACAATATACAGCAAAATGAGCTCATCGACATTGTTGTTATTATTCTTTGAACCTCTCAGCATTGCTTTTGAGACGCTTCAGGCCATTGTAGTTCATGGTTTTCAGTTGCTTGATATATGGCTGCATCACTCTGCAGGAGATGTTGCAAAGTGCAGGATATCCAAGCTTTTTGATGTTTCTGCTACAGGTTCATTGTCAGAACATAAAGGCACCATAGTTCGGAACATGGGCTTTTTCCTTAACATGATGACCTTTTTATTAGCTCTTGCTCATTATTTGTATATCTGGTGGCTTCATGGCATGGCATTTCATCTTATTGATGCCGTTCTTTTTCTAAATATACGTGCACTGGTAAGTGCAATGGTAAAATGTATAAAGAGTTATATCAAATTAAAGATGGCATTGGGCTCCCTTCATGAGGCACGTCCAGATGCAACATTAGAGGAGCTCCGAGCATATGATGATGAATGCGCTATTTGTAGGGAACCTATGGCAAAGGCTAAGAAGCTCCCTTGCGATCATCTTTTCCATCTTGCATGCTTGAGATCTTGGTTGGACCAGGGTTTGAATGAGAACTATTCATGCCCCACTTGTCGGAAGCCACTTTTTATAGGCAGACTTGAACATGAGGTAAGCCATCAGGGCCCAGGTGTTTCAGTTGATGAGCAACTTGCACGTCAACTCAGTGCTGGACTTGATCATCAAAATCTTCCAGGTCATAGTCTATCAACAGGAGTGTTGCCCAACCAGACACAAAATGCACTTGAGAATGGTGATTGGAGGGGTACAGGAATTGATCCAAGTTGGCTGGGCTTAGATGGAGCTGGTCCATCTAGTGGTATCAGATCAGTTGGATTAGGTCGAGTTCAAATGATGATGAGGCATCTTGCAGCTGTTGGAGAAACCTATTCTCAGACTGCCCTTGATGATGGTAACTGGAGCCTTTGGCGTATGAATCCCTCCCAGGCTGGAACATCCAATTCAGCTGCTCCTCCTAGTTCTGTGAGATATCCTGGGAGTTCTAGTGGTTTGCATATTAGGTCCACCTCACGGATTGCAAATGACAGCATAGCCAATATACTTTCAATGGCTGAAACTGTTAGGGAAGTGCTACCTCATATTCCTGATGAAATAATTATCCAGGATTTGCAGAGAACAAATTCTGTGACTGTTACCGTGAATAACCTTCTGCAAATGTGAAAGTTCCAAATAAATTTCTCGATATTCAAGTTATCATGGAAAGGAGGTCCAAGCAATTAGAGTTTGGACTAATTTTGGATCAGAAATTTATTCAGTTGAGATTGTCAGGATCTCAGTTTTGTCATAGAATATGTTTGTTGTCTTACGTATACAAGTTCTACCCCTGTACATAGGTGCAAATTATTAGTCAACATCAGAGTCTAGAAAGAAAAATGTGTTGGAACGTTCTTGTTTTCTGGGAATAAATTCATTTTGCTCAAAAAATAAATAAATTCTACCCTTTTTCCAAAACACCACAATAAAGGTTGGCATAGGTAAACAATTGATTGATATTTGATTAGAACCATTTATTAGTACATATATTTGTAACTATTTATGGCCCCTCAATTTCGATGGGTCAAAAGAAAAGTGGCAGATTCACAAGGCTCTAGCTCTCCTCTCTGTTCCCTTTTTCTTTTTCTTTTTTTTCTCATATTCTTTTTTAAAAAGAAGTTACACTTCATAATCTTGATTTTTTATAATAAAAACAAATTGGGAGTGGCGAGCAGGAAGGATAATTTGATTTTAGATGTGTGAGATAGATTAATTATCTTTCATTTCAAAAAGAGGGAGAAAGGGAAGGTGGGTGGGGTGGGGTGGGGTGGGGTGGGGTAGGGGTTGGGGAGGGGGAGTTAGCCTTGATGGATTGGTTTGATTGAAGAGGATAGGAGCAGGCATAATGTTTGATGGTTCAACTCAAAAAATCAAAATTTGATTCATTTTACATGTTGATCTTTCAACAAATATAGAATTAAGACAGAGATTGATTGATTATGGTAGTTACATGGTTTGATTTGATAATTCTCAGTTGGTGAAGAAAATGAAAATAATGCATAGTGATAGTACGATCTAATTATGTTTCATTTTGCTAGAGTAAAGAGAAAAATATCATTGGATTCACCTTAAAAGTTCATTAAGTTCTTTATTCAATTGATGGTTTTTAGTTGAATGTTGTAATTCAAATTGAGTCTAGCATTTTTAAAGTAAAAATAAAAACCAGGACCAATAATAAATTTACCATACTTCTAAGATTCTAAAAATCAACTGCACCCCACCACCATCCAAGGATCCAAATTAATAATGGCCTTTGTTCATGAGCCGAAGTTTATTTCCAGGGGGTCCAATTTTGGATCCTGACCATCGTCAAATGACAAATAGTTTTTCTTATTCAAAAATTGGTTGTGGCAGCCCATCATTTACCCAGATTTAAGAACTATTTACTTATTTTTATTATACATTGGGGAAAAAAATCTAAATTTAAACATATGATTTGTCACTTCATAAAGCGGTACTCTTGTGCCATTTAGATCATAAAGAGTTACGTTACTTCAATACCTCAATACAAATGGAGAAATGATTGATTCGGAATAGATATTAATGAGACTGATTATTGATATTGTAACTAAAAAGAGTCAAATTTTCTGCAAATAATTCTTGATAAACATTTATTTTTCCAAGCTAAATATTGAAACCATAAATGAATATGATGTTGTACATTTTTTTTCTTGACTTCCCTTATTTAGAAAGAAGCTTCCCAAAATTCTGCCAATAAATATTGCCAACTCTATCCACATGGCCACAGGCAGACGATCATTCAATTCGGTTTGGGAAAAGATTTGACTATTTCAATCACTTATTATATTTTTTAAAATAATATTATATTTTTCAATTCTTATTTTCTGATGGATTTATTTTGTTACATTTCAAAATTGGTAAAATTAATTTGCATTTACTTATTCAGCTATCAACTATCAAGTGAAGATAGCAGTTGCACACAATACAATGTATTCATTGCAACTAGAAAGAGGAAATATGGGTCTGTGCTTGATGAAGGCACCTCGGAAATCCTTATGAGTTTTATGATTTTGTAGCATGATTTCCTAAATAAGATATTTTAGATTAGGTTTATAATTTTTATGATTTTGTTTACATTTAGTGTTGCGAATAGGTATAAAAAGTGCACTTATATACTTTGGCATAGGATTGTTGATTTTGTACAAATAGTTATCTATGTGGACGTGTATTAAAGAATGCCTATACATGTGAAGATAATATGTTTCAACACATTCTTGTATATCTACATTACAAGGAGAAAATGTGTGGTATGTGCAAATTTTTCTGGACCAAAAAGCCCCAACGAGCTAATATCAGTCCACCATCCCTTACCATGGGAGTTGATACCATTTTCACTGTCCTTAATGGTCCACATAATGTTGCTTATGGCATTTGGTTAAAAAGTGCATTAAAACAGTTATATAGCTTTCCAATGCATGGTTTGAATTTGAAAGGTTCTCAAAAATAGATCAAACTATTGCAATCTGAGATATAGTAACTTTTTAACTACATTTGGACAACCTTTTGCCTTAGATGTTCCTTATCCAAAACAAGGAAAAGTAACACAAGAAAGGAATAGTTTTTTCTGGATTTTTTTTCCTTTCCTTCTAAAGCTATATCTTTACTACGAAGGATTCTTATTTCATCACAATAATATATGCATCACATGTTACCTTTTAGAATGAAACAAGATAGACTAAAAACATCAAGAATAAAGGTGTAGGAGAAAAAAGTTTACTCTATCATGTCTATTACTTGCTTCCAAATCGATACCTTCATTGTTATGCATAAAATGCATTATTTTTAAGTTGATCATGATGCTTCATTGTCATTAGACATGACTCGAATATTGTTTTGTGTCTATTGCCTTTCTTCCTCTAGCACGTGAGTCTGAATCATTCAGATATACAAGGGTATTGATTAATGTGCTCAGATATTGATGAAACTTCTTTTTATTTCAGTCCCTATTAAACCAAAAGTATTATTCTTTGCCTGAAGAGGAGCAGACTAGACGTAGCAAAGAATAAGATATTTTCATCTACATTTGGGCTAGAGCAAAAGGGCCACATGAGATGCATGGGAAAGGGATCGAGTATGACAACTTTGAGGGAAGTTCAAACAAGCAGCATTGATGCGAAGGTAAATGAGATGTGTTAGGAGTTGGAACAACAATTCTTGCATGAAAAAGAAGAAATACAGCGACAAATCAAAGAAGAAAAAAAGGAAATGCAAGAATTGCAGCGACAAATCCAAAAAGAGAGGAAGAAATGCCAGAAATTCAGCGACAAATTAAACGAGAAAATCTCAAGGTATTTGTGTCCATCTCTAAAACTCTATAGAAGAGAAATTATGTCCATTTATTTCAGAGTCACGAAGGTATTTGTAGATAAATCTCCATGAGCATCAAGAAATTGAAAAGGTAATAGTAAATTAATCAAACCACAAGGTAGTTAGATAGCATTGACTCAGTAGAAGGAACACTAGAACTAAAATAAGATCAGATTCTAACAGAAAATGTATGTTTGGATCATAAGAATGTTAGTTCAAAAAGTTTCTTATTTGTTTTCAAAATTGTTCCCTTCTTGTTAGTTGACTTGATTAAATTCCAAATAACCCCACTATTCTTCTACAAATAGGCAACAAATCTTGAAGAAACTAAATTCCATGAAGGAAAATTCAAATCGTCCAAATGATGAAGAAGTAATTCAAGGTCATTATCTAGAAGAAGTAGCTCTAGAACCAAATGAAAATGAAGTAGCAGCAAAAGAGGTACGTTTGGTCATATATTACTGTGAAGGTTATATCAATTTCAGAAAAAAAAATAATCACAAGTCCTCAACATAACCATAGAAAAACATGTATAAACTAACATCATAATGTCCCAATTCTTTTTTAAAATTAAGTAGATAACTCACCGAAAATAACAATGTAATTACACAATGAAGTATCTATTTTTTAATCCCAACTCACTATTCCTAATTTGTTGCCATATCAGTAGACAAATGTAAAGTTGTAATTTAAGGTTGTCAGTTTTCCTACATAGCTATGTACATGATGATACGTTACCCACCATAGCCAGAAATGAGAAAATCAAGAAAAATATTGTCATTACAAATAAGATAATTAATAGGACAATAGAACAATTCATTACTTACCAGAAAATACAGGAAAAGATTGCCAGTAAGAGAAATCAATGAATGAAAGGCATCTGGTGAAGAAGCTGGAGGCACAGCGATGGTGGAGGCACAATAGTGAAGGTAGATTGAGTTTGGAATAAAGGGTTTGTGAAAGGGAAAGGAATTGACTAAGTGTGGGTTTGTGAAAGGGAAAGGGGAATGAGATTGACTAATTAGACTAAGAGAATGGTAGAAAAAAAAAGGGTGGGTTTTTGTGAGGAGGAGTCCAAGAAACTATAAAGGAATTGAAAATTTTTCATTTTTCACTAAGTGTGAATATACATGAAGAGGCGATATTACTTCCTCCCAAAAGGTATCAAATCTTTTATTTAAATAAATTTATTCAATAATTTTGTACTTAACCAAAAATATCAATTACTCCATCCATTTTTTTATAAAATATTTTAGGTAATTTCACACAAATCAAGAAATTATTTTACTTCCTACTATACCCTTATTATTTTACTCTTTCTTGGAAAATGAAGTATTTGTTATCCCTTTCTCTCTCTCAATAAATTAGGGGTAGGTTTGGAAAATAACATACACAATAACTATAGAAACAATAACTATAGAAAGTAGCAAATATCTTATAATTAGAGATAAGAGAGCTTGTTTAATACATATTATAAAAAGAGACGGAGGGAGTATATAATTATGATATATAGATATCAGATAAGTACATCATTATACTTTTAAATTTCACATGTGAAAAATATATATATATTAAAGTTAAATAATACAAAATTTATTATTCCAACAAAATTCCAATTTTCATACAGTTTATGAATATATATTTAATAAATTTTGTAAATATTCATAAAATTGGCACACATTAATTTATTTGAATTAAATGTTTTACATAACAATGTACTACTTATTTTTTTATTTTATAACATTAAATGAAACACACATTCTATAGTCATCTAAATTAATCGCGTATAATTAGTTTGATTTTATAATTGTAGACTTTAGAATGTTTGGATCCTAATTTGAGTTAGTCATTTTATATATATTGAAAAACCTAAGAGGGGTGAATTGGGTTTTAACCGATTTTTCCAACTTTAAATCAAACAATGTTTTCTAAGACAACAAACATCAAACACTTGGTGCTCAAACAGTGTGTGGAATAATGTGTTCAAGAAATTTGCAAAGAATATAACGATTTATAGTGGTTCGGTTTATCCAACAAAACCTAATCCACTACCTTGAGCTATCTACTCAAGGATTTCTCAAAACCTTTTAATAATTTAGTACAAGAGATTACAATAGAGGCTCACCCAGCTCACCTTAGAGTTTTACAACACAAACCTCTTACCCAATCAAGGTTCACTCAACACTTTGAGTTTTACACTACACCCTTGATTATACACTTATCTCTAATACAACAATTAATGAAATAGAAACACTTAAGACAATCGCAATTATCTATAATTCAAGACTCACTCTAACCCTTAGAGTTTTAAGCTCAATGCAACCTTGAATAAAACTAACAAGATAAGAATATGAAGAGTTTGATATAGATATCACCAAATAATTCATATGTATAAGTTCAAGAGGTTTTGAGGTAGAAACCATCTTCTTAGATTTAAAGGAACTCTTAACTTGTTTACCATATTGACATGCATCACAAATACAATCTTTTTCAAAATGAATGGCAGGCAATCCTCTAACATATTCATGTTTTGATAGGTTATGCAAGGTATCAATGCTAACGTGTCCTAATCTACGATGTCAAAGATATGCATCATCACCTTTCAAAGCAAGACATTTAACATCTTGTTCAACTAAATCATCAAAGTAAATATCATGCATATTTCCATTTCTATTTCCAACAAAAACAATTTTGTTAGAGCAATCATCAAGAATTAAACATGAATCCTTCTTGAAAATAACCTTAAAGCCATTATCGCATAATTGACTAATACTAAGCAAATTATATTTGAGATTATCGATAAAAAGAACGTTTTTAATAAAATGAGAAGAGGATTGTCAATGCCAATGATTTTCCCTTTCTTTTTGTCACCAAAAGTCACAAACCCTTCATTCTTTGGTTCAACATCATTAAGTATGGATGCATTTTCAGTCATGTGTCTTGAGCATCCACTATCAAGAAACCATTTGTTCTCCTTTGTTTTCAATTGAAGACAAACATACACCAAATATGTTAATAAGCCTTTTGGTACCCAAATTCTCTTAGGTCCATTGAGGTTAGTTCTTTTAACTACCCATGTGCTTTTAGTACCATTCTCAATCTTTTTCTTCACATAACATCTAGTCACCTTGTGACCATTTTTACCACAATAGGTACAACATATTTTGAAGAAGTTGAGACATGTGAATAATATGCATGAGATACTCTCTTATGTGCATATGACATAATTTCATGTGAGTGAGAAAAGCTCTTATGTGTGTGTGAGTCATCATTATAATTATCATCAAAACCAAGACCTCTCTTATCATGAGTGGGTATTTGCATACCATGTAATTTGTTCAAATTGTCCCTACCACATGTGAGCTTTTGCAAACTAGCACTTAAATCACTCATTCTAACTTTCATGGCATCATAATCACTCATCATATCACCCAACTTCTTGTTTCTAGCAACAAGATCAACATTAGCACTTTCAAGAAATTTCACCTTATCATTTAAACCAAGAACATTCTCATCAAGATAGATTTTTGTGGAAATCAACATGTCATTTTCATCTATGAGTTTAATATTATCTGAAGATAGTTTTTCTACTTGACATTTCAAAACTTTGTTTTTCTTGATAATCTTTTTAATTCTTGATAGAGATTGGAAATGAATTCATCTTTATCAAATATGTCACAAACATCATTATCACTTTCACTATCAACTAAATTAGAAGTTTTTGAAGTATTTACCTCATCTTCAATAGCCATGAAACAAACATTTGCATGTTCAGTTTGTTCTTCATCTTCACTCCTTTCTTGATCCCAAGTGCAAGCAAGTCCATTCTTGTTTTTGGACTTGTACTTATTTTCTTTCTCTCTTAATTTTGGGCAGTCTGTCTTGAAGTGATTTGGACTTCCGCATTCATAGCATTGCTTTGAGTTGGTATTTGTGGATGTGGATGGCTTCTGTTTGAATTGTTGAAGTGTCCCTTTTTGAACATTTTCTTGAAGTTCTTCATGACAAGAGCTATCTCCTCATCATTCATTTCTTCCTCATCAATAGAAGATTCATTATCGTTGTTCTCTTTGGCTTTGAGAGCAATCCATCTTTTCCTTTTGTCTTCTACTTCTTGATCATTTAACCACTTCATCCTTATTTCATGAGTGAGAAGTGATCCAACAAGCTCTTCCAATGGTTTCTTCTTCAAGTCATGAGTTTCTAGCATAGCAGTGGTTTTGTCTTCCCAAGCCTTTGGTAGAGCATTGAGTATCTTCATGTTTTGTTCTCCTATAGAATATGATTTACTAAATAATTTTAAACTGTTAATAATGTTAGTAAAGCTAGTAAACATATCAGTAATATTTTCATTTGATTTCATAGGGAAAAGTTCATACTCCCTTGTAAGCATACCAGGTTTTGTCTCATTTACTTGGTTTGTACCTTCATGAGTCACTTCAAGTAGTCTCCACATTTCATGTGCAGATTCACAACATCTTACCATGTTATACTCATTCATATCAAGTGCACAAGTAAGAGTGTTCATAGCAAGAAAATTAATGGTCATTTTCTTTTTATCTTCATCATCAAATTCCTCAAATATTTTGTCAATCTTGATACCATCAACAACTTTAAAAAGAACATAAGGATCATTTTCAACTATATTTCATAATTCATAGTTCAGATATTCTAACTCTATTTTTCCAGAAATTATAATTTGTATCATTCAACAAATGAGGTCTAGTAGTAGAGTAACATTCTACCATCATATTGTTGTCTAGATTGCCATAGAATCTTTGCTTCTAAGTGGTTAAACATTTTAAACAAGAAGACCTGCTCTGATACCAATTGAAAAACTTAAGAGGGGGGTGAATTAGGTTTTAACCGATTTTTCCAACTTTAAATCAAACAATGCTTTCTAAGACAACAAATATCAAACACTTGGTGATCAAACAGTGTGTGGAATAATGTGTTCAAGAAATTTGCAGAGAACGCAACGATTTATAGTGGTTCGGTTTATCCAACAAAACCTAATCCACTACTTTGAGCTATCTACTCAAGGATTTCTCAAAACCTTTCAATAATTTAGTCCAAGATATTACAATAGAGGTTCACCCAATTCACCTTAGGGTTTTACAACACAAACCTCTTACCCAATCAAGGTTCACTCAACACTTTGAGTTTTACACTACCCCTTGATTATACATTTATCTCTAATACAACAATTAATTAAATAGAAACACTTAAGACAATCGCAATTATCTATAATTCAAGATTCACTCTAACCCTTAGAGTTTTAAGTTCAATGCAACCTTGAATAAAACTAACAAGATAAGAATATAAAGAGTTGATATAGATATCACCTTAATATGAAGATATTTCAATTTGAAGCATAAGTACCACCTTGAGTAATATGTTTCTCTAAATTGCTCAAGAATACCAATGATTTTGTAAAGACCCTTCTTGGATGATTTTCACAATGTAAATGTTATGAAAGGGTTTCAAAATGATTTTAAGATGTTCTATGAGGAGTAGGAATCATATTTTTGCTCAAAAAGTCATGGTAACGAGTTTTTTAAATAATTGAGTATTTATATGTATGCACCAACGGTCATAAAAATGACTGTTAGAATCCCACTCAGGAGAAGTGTGGTCGACCGCATATCAGACTGGTCATCTGCACCATCATCCATAAGTTTTCCAGAGAGCTCTGGACATACTGCGGACGATGGTCTGAGTAGTCCGATCGACCGCACCATTATCCACAAGTGTTCGAGAGAGCTCTAGACATTCTGCGGACGATGAGCTGAGAAATCTGGTAGACCGCATGATCTGTGGTTGACCACACTGCAGTTAGGTCGACTGCACATGCATTCAAACTATGCAAAACAAGATTCCAATAAACTCCAAGAGTTTGTGGAATACATTTCATAGAAATTAAAGTATGTGCATGTATTTTGAAAATCATTTCAAATACCCAACTCATGTTTTATCTATATGAAGTGTATTTTAAAAAACATTTCACTTTTATTGAACAACCTATAGAAATTATTACTCAATTAGAGTTAAGACTAGATATATCAAAATATATTAAACTCTAAAACTATACCTCTTGTTCCTATCTAATCCAATAAAATCTTGTCTTCAAAACTTGATAGTCTTGACTTGTATACTTTCTTGAAGACTTGAAATCTTTTCCTTGCATGGATTAAATCATGAATCCAAAACTCTATCACTTGTACAAACAAGACATTAGTTATCATCAATGTTTGTCATTAATCAAAATTAAGACATTAAAAACTTTAGGGCTTTCATATATATATATATATATATATAGAGAGAGAGAGAGAGAGACAGACAGACAGACAGAGAGAGATTATATAATGTGGAAAAAATTTAAACAAATCAATTACTAATTGACAATAGAAGTATTGTATTCATGGAGAAAACCCAAACATGAGTCAATAATATTAAGGATGTGTTGCATGTGTTATACATACATAACAGTAGAAACACAACATATAATATGTCATTTTTTTGTTAAACAATATTGTACAATTTTCAAAAAGTGTAATATATAAAACCAAAGTTCTAATAAAAAAAAGTAATATACAAAACCATAAAAAAAAAAATCGTTGTTCGAAAAGGAAAAACGAAGACTTACTATATACGGCAGTTTAAAAGTGTCAAATATATGAGAAAATATTGTTGTGTAAGGCAAAAGGGTTACAGCAACCTCCAACCTCAGTATAAAGAAAATAGTTATA
This sequence comes from Apocynum venetum, assembly GCA_019593545.1. Classification (NCBI taxonomy): domain Eukaryota; kingdom Viridiplantae; phylum Streptophyta; class Magnoliopsida; order Gentianales; family Apocynaceae; genus Apocynum; species Apocynum venetum. The sequence continues at coordinate 95,772 of SRSM01000153.1, forward strand.
TACGGCGGCCTACAAACTGCCATAAAAGGAAAATTGTTATGTGCAGTGACCTACTTACCCTCGTATTAGGAAAATGGTTATATACGGCAGTCAATAAACTATTGTTTAATGAAAGTGGGTTATATACACCACCTCAACAAACGCTGTATAAAATACAAAATTAAAATACCACCATCACAAATATTTTTTAAATACGGCGGTCCAATGTAAGCATCGTATTAAATTTGTATCATTATAAGGCAGGGAAAAATGTCATAAATAGAGGAAAAACTATCGTAGAATTACAAGTATATACGAAAATTTTGGTAATTGTCGTAAAAGAATAGACTGTAAGTGGCAGTTTGAGGGCCGTCATGTAAAATATCTTTTTAAATGACAGTCCACCGTAAATAGGTATTATATGCGGTGGTCTGTAGTTAATAATTACTTATAAACGGTGGACCGTCGTTTAAAGTACCACTTTATACAACAGTTGTTTGAACCACCATATAAAATATCTTTAAACTGAGATCCACAATTTAAAGTGTGTATTTTTGGAAATTTTTGAACCGTCGTATAAATTAGCGTCGTGACTACTACTTTTTCTTATAGTGCCTATTATTGGTTCAAGGGTGTCGTGACTTACAATGTCAATTATTGGATAACCTCTCATAATCACCAAGTCTTGGTCCAGACTACTACCCAACTACTATACTTGTCACACTGTTCAACAAGTTGATTGCAGTCGTCCTAACAACCAAGTGACCTAATAACATCTTATGTTCTACATGTAATCCAAAAATAGAAGCATTAAGTGATACATATATTCTCGAAAAGCATCGAGTCTTTGTCCAATCCACTACTCGACTACCATGTTTGTCATACTACTCAAAGGATCAGTCTACTAGCTCGCCTATCCTTATCATAACATTAATCACTTGGGCATTTTTACAAACAGGTTAAACATCAATCAGCATAAGAGTCCCAACATAACCATACACCCCTAAAAATCCAACAATTTCAAAAGCTTACAATCTAGAGATGTTATAACTTTCTTATGCTCGGAAGTTGGACCCTTTTGGACTCGGCTACAATTCATTTGTCCTTGGTGCCACGCGATCCTCTTTAGGTTGTATGGGGATCTTTTCAATACTAATTTGGGGCTGGACAAAGCTTGGAGCTATTTCTTTAAGGCCTCAACTTTCTTGACCTAGTGTTTCTTTTCCTTTTTACTATCTAAATTTCTAAGGACTTCAAATCTAGACTCTATTGAAGCTACCCCCAACCTGAAAATTGCTTGTGAGTTTCTAAGCTCTCATTCTTACCATTCTGGGGATTGTCTTGGGATTTCTAACTCCTAAAAGTCGAGCCATGCTTCTCTACCACTATGCCTATGTCTAATCTACCTATTAGGTCGCATTCCCCATTCCCCAACTAGATTGTTCTCATAATATCCATGACTAAATCAAAGGACTTAAAAGTGAAATGTGGATTTATGATAAGAGGTTCATAGATTACATTTGAAATTGAAGGGCCGATTTGTAACCAACGTTATTTTGTAAAAATTAGGGCTAAAGCAAGGACTTGTTTCTTTTATTAGGATACAAAAAGAATTATTTGAACATGAGGCATATTGAGACAGGACTTGTTTCATTTATTATATTTAGGTGGTTAATATTTTGGAGATCGAGATTATTTGAGTTAAAGTTCTTGACTATTGAGTAATTATTGTCTCTTTCTCATATTTTTAAAATAAAGTACTTGATTCTAAATAATTGTATATTTTTGTAGATGTAGAAATCATTCTTTGTTAATGTTTTTGTGCTATTAAGTACTAATGGACATGATATATGTTTGTATCTCCTTTTATGAATTGTGGAATTTAGAAATTATATATATATATATATATATATATATAATTTGTGAGATGAGAATGCATGTTTTGTTATGAGCTGACTCTTATTATTCTTCGTATACTAAAGAGAGCTAGTACTTGAATCACTTATCTATCGATAGATAGATAGGATATGCACACTTGTTATATGGTTAACGAAGCCTATCACACAACTTTCAAACTAAATCTAACAATTACTATGTGGATAAGGAAAGTAGGAATCGTATGCACAGAGATTTGTTAACTCTAAAATCAAAATAATTAATCAGAAAAGTTTCTGTAGGTTTTGATATTTTTTTAAGCAAAAAATAATTTAACCAATATTTAAAAGGAATATATTTGGAGTTTTGAATTTGTGAACATAATCGAAAAGGATTTTGAAAAACAAAGTTTATAAAAAGCGTTAAGAAGGAACTAGTATCAAGTTATATTTTTGATTGAACCATAATTAGATTGGTTTTTAGGAGCTTAATGTGTTGTTTATTGAGATAAAACCTACCTAATTGTGTGTTTATGTGCTTAAATTGGTTCTTTACACTTTTATCTTTGTTTGCAGGTATTTTGAAGGTATTTTAACATGTTTAGAAGACATTGGAGGAAGATAGGAGCTTTAAGAAGTTGTTTCGCAGGAAAAATGGAGTGGACGCGCCTCAGAAACCAATTGGACGCGCACTTGAAGAAAGTGGACGCGTCACTATTCATCCACGCGTCCACTTGGACGTTTCTGACAGCCTCGCGCGTCCACTTTTGACAGCATGCGCGTCCACTCTCCGAATGAAGATTTTGGGCAGTTTTTTAGTATTTTTGAATTATGACTCTTATGTAACTAACCCTAGGACCTTTTCTAACTATTTGTAGGCCTTAATAGCTTAGTTTAGGGTGTCAAGCACCTAGATATTTTCTTCCCGAGCATTGTAGGAGATCAAGGGTGGGAGCTTCTCGGGAAATCGAATTTCCGACTGATGAGTTTCTCTCTTTCCCTTAATCTTTTTATTATGTTTTCTTTTATGCTTTGTGAGTAGTTTTCTTAAGTTAGCAAGGACATGTATTAGGTTTACTTTATTCGGGAATATGAGATTTTTGTTTTGTCATTAAAAATCCGATCTTTTCAATGGATCATTATTTCTATTTGAGTATTTGAACAATTCTTGGTTTTATTCTATCAATTGTGTTATTTCAATTATTATTGGCCATCTTAATTGTTTTACATAGTTGATTAACTAGGGTTATGCAGAATCGGTTTTCGATAACCAAAAGTAGTAACTATTGATTAATTTAAATACGTGTTTGATTAATTAATAGGGAATTGTTTGAAGCGAATTGCATGATTTTAATCGGCCATTAATTTTATGTAATTTGTGTTGATGTTGTCCTTATGCTTAATAACTTGATTGACTATCTTATGCGAGCGATTCGGTAATTTGGTTTAATCAGGTTAAAGTTAATTTGCCGTGCTTCTCGGGAATTAACCTAATTTTTACAGGAATTGGAATTTGCTGCGCTACGCGGAATTCTAAGTCATTACTCAAATAAGTTGTTATCGATGATTAATTCCGAATAAATAAAACCGAAATACAAAGTCCTTGCTAACGTCTTTTTTATCCATTGATTTCTAGTTATTTTGTGAATTACTTATTTTTAAGTTTTAATCTTTTTAGATAAAAACCAAATCTTTTCCCCCCAAAGTCGTGATTAGTTTACTTAATCAAAGAATTTACAAGTCTCTGTGGGTTCGACCCTTACTTGCCCTAACTGCATAAGTTGGTTGAGTTTGGTATTAATTTGATAGCGCAATGACACGCTCGTCAATTTTTATGAGATTAATCATAGATAAAGACATTATTAAGAAGTTGGTTTAGAATCTCGATCTGCTTAAACAGATTCCTATTCTAACTCATTAGAATAATTTCGACCAACTCAGACAAATTAATCTCTAATTTAATTAAACACAACTACCAACCAGCGTGAATAGAATGCTCAATCAAATTGCATTAAGTAAATAAGACATCACCAATATTAAATTGCATATAACAATCAACTTCAATTATATAATTTCGCTACTAATTTAATTAATCCAAGAGTTGAAATTCAATTAAACTATTATATGCTACTTGAATCATTAATACAAAATCAATAATCTTACTTATATAATTGTGTTTATCAACTAGGTTGTCAATTCAATTAATTCACACAATTATATTAATTAAAAAAAGAACTATATAAATACTCAATTATATATATATATATATATATCAAATAAATACACATATATATATATATTTCTATAAAGAAAATAGGATTATATTAACTAAACTAATTATGTGGTTTAACTTGTCATTTAAAGAAATTAATCTACAAATATGGAGGTTCAGCCTATCATAAAAAGAAATTAAACTAGTTATGCGGTTCAACCAGCCATTTGCTATATTAAAATAGTATGAAGTAAAATTGACGGTTTTTACCCATCACTATACGATAAAATAAAGATTAGCCGAATAAATCAATCATTAGTCCAATTAATTAAATTCAGACATAAATTAAGTACAAAGAAAATTATCTCATAATCTCATTTATTAATAACTTAACACATGTCCTTACTAACAAAAGTTAACTACTCATAAAATGTAATATATAAAGATTGGAAAGAAAACTTGAAAGAAAAGCCCTCATGTACTATTGAATTTATTCGAACATTTCTTTCTTGATCATTAGAAAAAGACTTCAAAAGTTATTCTAAAAACTATATTTCTATAAGGCTAATATTTAGATAAAAAAATTGCAAAAGAAATGCAGAAGATTTGAGCTAAATTGATTGTTAAAATAAGAAAGAAAGGTACGTATTTATAGAAAATATTCAATGAGCAAAATAGTCATTTTAAAACAAATAATAGGTGATGGTTGACCGAGGGCACTGTAGCACAGTTGAGTGTTGATCGCGCGGTAGCAATGTTCATGTCGTCATCATCGATTGTACTGTTCATTGTCATTTTTTTTCTTCTTTTCTTCCACATTTATTCTTCTTTTTCTTTCATCTCCAAAACGAATGTAAATAAACTAAAAATTTTACAAACAAATAAATAAGTAGGAAATGTGAAAATATCCATAAAATAACATAATTAACTGAATTTTAATGAAAATATCTTTATTAAATACAATAAAAATTAGTTAATTAATGAGCATATCAATGGCTTACCTAATTGGGATAAAGTTCAGGTAGATATCCAATATTAGTTCTTACATTGATGACTTTAAATCTTCTTATATATTCATGAATATTTTCCTATATGAACTACTTCAATTTTTATGCCACAGACAATTGCAATATGATATGTAATATAGATGAGTTAACTATAAAATATGTATATGTATATATATATATATAGTGTAGAATATTAGTATGAAACTGCATGTATTATATATATATATATATATATATATCTGTGTGTGTGTTATGAAAAAATATACAAAGTAAGAAATAAATAAAAGAAGTAAAGAGAACAAGAAAAGTAGGAGAAATAAGTATTGAATTGTATTCCTTTCATTCATATAAAAGGGGTATTTATACAAATAGATGAGAGACATTATGACAGTATACAACCATAAGATTAAGTAGCTGAACATCTGCATGATTAAGTAACTAAAAGATTTGGATATCCACAAGATTATGTAATTGAAAGATATAGACATTCACACAAGATATTCATAACACTCCCCCTTGAATGTCCATCATTTAAGAATGTGCCTCATTAAAACCTTTACTAGGAAAAACCAGTAGGACAAAAAAACCTAGTGAAGGAAAAAGAGTACATCATTCCTTTAAGATACATATGAGATACTACCTCATTAAAAACCTTACCAGGAAAAACCCAATGGGGAAAAACCATGTGAAAAACCTAAAAGGGAGGTGAATTAGGTTTTATCCGATTTTTCTATACCTAATTAAATCAATACATTCTAAGACAACAAATATCAAACATTTGGTGCTCAAACAGTGTGTGAAATAATGTGTTCAGGTAGATATAATAAATAAAGCAAAGAACACAAAGATTTATAGTGGTTTGGTTTATCCAACAAAACCTAATCCACTACCTTAAGCTATCTACTCAAGGATTTCATAAAACCTTTCACTAATTTAGCACAATATATTACAAAAGAGGCTCACCCAATTCACCTTATAATTTTACAACACAAACCTCTTACCTAATCAAAGTTCACCCAACTCCTTGAGTTTTACAACACAACCTTGATTATACATTTATCTCTAATACAACAATTAATGAAATAGATACACTTAAGATAATCACAATTATATATAATTCAAGGCTCACTCTAACGCTTAGAGTTTTAAGTTCAATGCAACCTTATATGAAACTTACAAGATGAGAATAAGAAGAGTTTGATATAGATATCACCTTTAATTGTGAAGATATATCAATCCTTGTACAAAGACCTCTTTGAGTAATATGTTTCTCTAAATTGCTCAAGAACACCAATGATTTAGTCAAACCCTTCTTGGATGATTTTCACAATATAAATGTTATGAAAGGGTTTGAAAATGTTTCTAAGATGTTCTATATTAAATATGAATCAGATGTTTGCTCAAAAAGTCCTGTAACTAAGTTTTTCAAACATTTGGGTATTTATATGTTTGCTCTAACAGTTATAAAAATGATTGTTTGAATCCCATTCAAGAGACTTACAATCGACCGCATCTCAGACTGGTCATCCACACCATCATCCGTAAGTGTACCAGAAAGCTCTCAACATTCTGCGAACAATGAGTTGAGTAATCTGATCGACCGCATGATCTGTGGTTGACCGCACATTCATCCAAACTATGCAATACAAGATTCCAATCAACTCTTAGAATTGTATAAATTATTTTATAAAATTTGTAAGCATATGCATGTATTTTGAAAACCATTTCAAATATCCAAGTCATGTTTTATCTTTATGAAGTGTATTTTGAAAAACATTTTACTTTTATTGAATAACCTATAGAATTATTATTCATAGAGGTAGATTGATGTACACATAAATCAAATGATTTTTATGTTATTTAATGACTATATTTTGTTTAAAAATCAGTTAATTGTGTTATTTAATGGTTATATTTCACATTTCCTTTCTATTTTTTTGTTTATAAGTTTTTCAGTGTATTTTAGTACATTTTGAAAATAAAAAAAAACAAAAGAAATAAAGATGAAGAAGAAGAAGAAAAAAAACGATGAACAATAACTCTGATGAACAATATTACCGTCGATGATGACGTCACTACTTACGTCATGAACAATGTCATCGGCCGGTCAAAGTCAACAAGTTAACCTGTTACAGTGCCCCGAAGTCAAAATGACCATTTTACCCATAAAAATTTCTCTATAAATGCGCTAGTTTTCTTTCTCATTTGGGACACCAATTTAGCTTTAATATTCTCCATTTCTTTTGCAATTTATTTCTTTTATTATTGTCTTCATCTTAATGTACTTTTCAAAAATTTTAGAATAATATTTCAAAGTTTTTTGTAATATTTAGTAAAGAAATTCTATCTAGATAATTTCAATATTTACGGAGAGTTTATCTTTCAAATTTTATTTATAATGTTTATAAATTTCATCTTATATTTATTAAATATGTATTGTGAGTAATTTTTTTGTTAGCAAGGATATATGTTAAGTTATTAATAAATGAGATTATGAGATAATTTTCTTTATACTTAATTTCTATTTGGATTTATTAGCTCGACTTATGGTCAGTTTACCCGCCTAGTCTTTATTTATTTTGTTTTATGCACTTTAATATTGCAAATGGATGGTCGAGCCACCTAATTAGTTTAATTTAATTTTATGTCTTTTATTTTCTTTATTATGGAAGATCGAGCCTCTTAACTAGTTTAATTTCTTTTTATGTCTTTAATTCTTTTTATGGAAGATCGAATCTCTATATTTTTAGTTAATTTATTTAAATGGTTTGTTGAAGCGCCTAATTTGTTTAGTTAATATAATCTAATCTTTATATATATATATATATATATTATATATATAAATTGAGTATTTATGTAATTCATGTTTTAATTAATATAATTGTGTGAATTAATTAGATTGACAATCTAGTTAATGAATGTGATTATATATCTATGATTATTAATCTTGTATTAATGATTCATGTAGCATCTACTAATTTAATTTAATTGAGTTGCAACTTTTGGCTTAATTAAATTAGTAACATAATTATATAATTTAAATTGTATAGAATTAAGTTGATTGTTATATACAATTTAATGCTGGTGATGCCTTATTTGTTTAATGCAATTTGATTGAACATCCTATACACTGATTTGTAGTAGTGTTTAATTAAATTAGACATTAATCTGTCTGAGTTGATCGTGATTAATCTAATTTGTAATGATAGGAATCTGTCTCGGCTTATCGGATTCTAAAACCAACTATTTAATAATGTATTTATCTATGATTAATCCCAAGAAAAATATAACTTGACGCTAGTTCCTTTCTAACGCCTTCTTATATAATTTATATTCCAAATTCCTTTTTTAATTTTATTCAAAAACCCCCAAAATATTTTCCAATTAATGATTTTAATTTAAAAGTTGACAAATCTTTATGTATTTGATTCCTACTTTCTCTATCTACATAGTAATTGTTATGACTTAGAGATATCTAAATGATATCAATATTTAACACTATAACTCTAGATTCTATCTAATTTATAAAACGTTTATCTTCAACTCTTGATAGCATACGATCTTTCCTGAAAATTTAAAATTTAGATCTTGCATGTTATATATGTTTTGTTCCTTTAGTGCCCTTCTTTCAATTTGGGCAATACATGCACCATTATTTTCATATAAGAGGTCAACATTATTGTTCTAGATAAATCACAAGATTCTTGTATGGTCATCGACGGACCGCCATCTTTTCCGGCACTGTCGCCAGATTCCGACAAGCAAATGTGAAACTTTTTACATGGAAATGATCATCTTAACATGAGTATAGCAACCATGCTAACCATTTTTTAAGATTCAATCGGGAAGGAAACAAATATTACAAAAACAGTGGGGCCATGCAAGCTTTTTCCGGTCATTTAAATGCCATCCACCAATCACAAACCACTCCAAACAATCATTTGAACAAACCCAAGGCATTTCAGTTGCAAAAAACAATCAAAATTCAAAAAAAATTTGGCCTTAAGCCTCGGCCATGGTGTGACGAAAGGAGGGATGGATTATTCAAGTTCAAGTAATGTGATTTCTGACCAAATCATGACAACACAATCATCTCCTCAGCTCCAAGGTACATTGCCGACCTCCCCTTACCTTCCCTTAGCTCAAAATACAAGCAAAATTAAAATTAAAAAAAAAAAGAGAAGAAGCTAGCAAAGCCGCGGCATTTTCGTCGCATGACGGGTCCATGGTTTTCGATTCACTTCACCCCATTTCCGGCCAAATAAAGATCACCAAATACTTCCCTAACCTTCCCCACCCAAAGCCGAGCTCACTCATATCTTCATCTCCCATTTTGGATTCAAATTTAGAAAAAAGAAAGAAAAAACCGTGAGCTTAGCCGACTCTAGCTCACCTCCTTCTTCGATTTTTTATCATTTTGGCCAAAGTAAAGCTCAAATCCTTCCCTCCTCATTTCCTACAATGCTCAAGCTTTCTCACATCACATTCTAGCTCAAAGTCAACAATTTTTTGGAAAAAAACCATCGCTGCCCGACGGCATCTATGGCCTCCCACCTTGGCGTTTTGCTTTGCCCAGCCATGGTGAAGCTCAAAAACACTTGCAATCACCTCCCACAATCATTTCCCACCTTACCCATGCTTCCCCGATCGATTGGCCGAAGGAAATGGAAGACAATTGCTGGCAACGGCTTCATGCTCTCCAACGACTCTCCAAGCTTCCTTTCCTCCAAATGTGTGGCAGACCTAATTTCTAATGTTGGGTCACTTCAAGCCCTAGTTAGCCCAAGCCCTTTTGAGAAAAAATAATAAGCCCACAAACTCAAACTCAAGTTATGAATAGTTTTTTGGCACATTATTTTTCAAAGCCTTCTCTAAGTCCAAATTTTGCCTTTTCATCAAACTTCTAACCCACATTCTTCTTGGGTTATTTCTTACCCAACCCAAATTCAAAAAAAATCTACTATAATTAATTCATAAATGAGTAAATTTAATAACTCAAAACCCATGATTTTTCAACATTTATGTCTTACTTTTAATATATGCTTAATGAAGATAGACAAGATATTTTGTCATATCACATGTACAATTTGTCAATAGGGGTCATGAGTTGTTATATTTGCTTATGGGAATTAAGCAGTACCAATTGAACAAAACTCATAATTTTTCATGAAAAGTTCATTATTTTTCATGTTTAATACTTTGTTTTGATCACTACAATTATATAGAGAGTTTCTATTATGACGGGAAACACAATCACACAATTACTACTATGACCTATTTTGGGATCATGAGTTCTAATGACATTTACTTCTGGAACGAATTAGAACCTATTATTGGGTTTTGATGATTCTTCACTATTTGCTCCGTCACAATGATACATGATATTAAATCAGAGTATTTCTTAAAACTCTTTTTCAGATATTGTTGTTGCAAGACAATATTTGAAGCAGAAAAAGTAGAGTATGTTTTCTCTAACATATCAATATCATCATATGTTCTCTGCATAAAGATATGCGAAGTTATATTCATTAATAGATTTGAAGTTTGCAATCATAAGTGATCCAATCATATTATTTACTTTTGGAAGGACAACCAACTTCGGGTGGCTAAACATGTCTTTATCAATACAAAAGTAGAAAAATATTGTACTCATATGTAAAATATTTAGTTCATATATAAAGTATCAACATGTTTTCGGAAGGATGACCAATATTGGTGGTTAAACTTATCCTTAAAATTATTTTATGAAACAAATGAATCTTTCACGAAAAGATTTTTAATTCTCAAACTCACGTCTAGATGATGACGAAAAATCATCATGGCTTTGGCATTATTTTAAGCATATGAACTATTTTCATATTTCATAATATCATCCAAACTATTCACATTGAGATAGATTTCAAAATCCAAAACTCATGACATATAATCCATTCAAATAATACATGAATTATGAATTCAAGTTTAACAATAATAGAAAGCTTATCTTTCTTACATTGATTGTAAACTTAAAAAATCAGGGGTAGAGACTCATGCTGATAACGTGTTATGAAAAAAATATACAAAGTAAGAGAGAAATAAAAGTAAAGAGAATAAAAAAAGTATAAGAAATAAAGAGTGAATTGTATTCCTTTAATTCATATAGAGGGAATATTTATACAAGTAGATGAGATACATTATGACAACATACAACCACAAGATTAAATAATTGAAATATCTGAACATCTATATGATTAAGTAACTTAAAGATTTGAATATTCACAAGATTAGGTAACTGAAATATATGGACATTCACACAAAATATTCATAACAATATATATATATATATATATATATATATATATATAACTGTCCATTCCGGTGAGAAAGGGACAAAATGGCTTACTAAGATTTTTTTTGCTCATTGTATGGGAATCCTTTGTTTTGCAAGTACCTTAGTTATAGGTACTAGAGGATTGATACTTAATTAGTATTTGTATTGAAATGTTGAATATAGAGCCTTGCGTATTAGGTTTGCCTAATAGGTGTGTTATACCTTTTAGCACGGTGTGACAGTGTTTGCCAAGCTTTCACTCTCCATGACACCCTATGTCGCTGACCCCTACTCTTGGCATCATCCAAGGCCTATATAGTCCTTTTGGTTCCTTCGTTATTATCCATGCAATTGTGCTACTCTCTAACCTAAAAGATGTACCAGCAGGCTTAGTTTGAGGACAACCATTGGTCCCTCATGGATGCATGTTTGATAAAGTCTCTCATACTCAACTCATTGTGAGTGTTTTGCTAGAAGACTTCTTTAATTTCCATTGGTCAAACCTTATAATTCTTGACACTTGGTGTGGTTTGATTGGATGAAGCATTGGAATTAAATAGAAAAATTTATATGCCTTTTATTTAATTCAAAATAGATTTTGAAAATTTAATTTAATAAAATTGTCATGCTTACAACGGCCATGGAGGTTGTGTCTTCCTTGACTGCCCTTCCTATTTTTCTATTTATCTTTTCGAGGAATATCTCTTTGAAGCACTCGATTGCGGCTTAGAAGACAAACCCATATGAAGGTGGGCTGAATCTTATTCACAAATGGTCTTAAGTTTGGCCTCCACTTTGCCACTATGAGATGATGTCTGGAAATGATCCAAGGTCCTCTTTCCAAGACATGTATATAGTCCTCCTTCAAATAGAAACGAGCCAAAAAATACTCCTTGTTCCAAATCAATGAGTTGGCACCCCATTGCAACTTTTGTAGCTCTTAAGTTCATTTATCAAAACATTAAAAGTTATTTCTTACCCAAAACTTTGAGGATAAGAGCTCGCTTCCATAATTACCACAAAAATTCGTACTTATCCCATTGTACATCTACACTAGGGCATGTTGCCTTGTTAAAGCACCTATTTCTACCTATACATAGTCAACAATGTTTAGGTTTCCAAAGTCATCACCTCACCTTTTCCGGTATAAATGGAGGGCTTAGGTTTCCTGTTCTTCAATGTCTCTTTAAATGAGCAACTTGGCCAGTCACCTAGAGCTAAAATGGTAGTTAGATCCCATGAGCTAGATAGCAGGGTGACTGTGGTTGTGGATGTAAGAAAAGTGTGCCTCTAGGACTCCACTCTTCATAAGACTTTTTCTTGTATTTCTTTAAAAAGATAAACAAAAGCCAAAAATGGTCTTGAAATATTAGGGTAAATTAAAATATGAAGCCTACATTTTAATGAAAAATATTATTAAAAATAAAATATTAAATTTAGTCCTTAATATTTTTGTGTTTGATAGGTTTCTTTCTTATTTCTTTTTAAAAACATTTTTGGTCCTTAAAATTTTTAGGGGTGTATAATTAATTGGTCACTTTGGTCAATGGAAAATAGGTATAATTGAAAATACAAGAATTATATACCTTCCTTTTCTTCTTTCCAAAGCAAAAGCAAAAGTCCTAATATGTTGAGCAACCATGACTATCGCGCCACTAATCACTCAATCACTTCTTTATTAATTTTGGAAACATGGTTTTAACTCCTCATTTTCAAGTAAAATTTATATCTTAACTTCAAAACTCTTAAATCTATTGTTATGTCTTTCAAAATTAAAGGCTTATTTCGAATATCTTCTACTTACATCCTTAATCATTAAAAAAATCAACTTCCTTGACTTAAAACCGATCATTGCAACATGTAAAACAAATATAACAAACTATGTACCTCATATACTAGTATTATAAAAAAAAAAATACAAACTCATATATTAAAAACAAAATTTACAAAAATGTTTTGAAAATACTAGAGGAAGATTTTTCGAATTTGGATTGGGTTGACTCCAGAACCACTGAAGCATCCATTACTCTGATAGCCAATGTTAGGTACTCAGAGCCCATTATAATTAAAAAGAGCCACAATTGTGTGTAGGGGTGTGCATTATACGGTACAAATTGAAATACTGTATTTTATCGTATTGTATTTTTAAATTCGGTTCGTTTTATGGTATTACGGTACAATACGGTACGTTTTAAAATTTTTAAAAATTACGGTTCGGTATTTCAGTTTTCAAAATTAAAACCGTACCATACCGTAATACCGAAATATTAATTTTAAAAATAAAAAATATAATTTTTTTTTATAAATGAATAAAATTGAATATTGTATTTTGTTAAAGTTAGAAGATTTGATGGACGAAATTGTTTACTTGATAAAATGTATCTTTAATAGAAATTGTCGACAATATATTTGTCTAATTGAAGTTAACTCTTCTATTTTAAAATTTTTAGTGTGAAATGTTTTTTTTATAGGTGTTTTAGAGGTCCAAAATGAATTTTTATTGACATATTATTTTGCTTTTAGATGTCATTTCTTAGTGTTTTTTTAGATAAATTAACAAGTATTTTAATGATAAAAAAAATTTGAATAAAAAATTTAAAAATTCGATACATACTGTACCGTACCGAAATATTTCAGTATGATACGGTACGATTTTTTAAAAAATACGATACAAAACGATTTTCAATATTCTCAATTGAAATACCAAAATATCGAATTTTAAAATCATATACCGTATACACAACTCCTATCTGTGTGGGCCTTGAACCAATTGGAAGCCTAGAGAACTTCTAGGAATCTACTAATTTGGATGGTAATCCTTTTGTGTATTTTTTCTTTTTAAAGTACAAATATAGATAGCTATATAGGATTCAATTTCTCTGTTTTCATTTTTTGTTCCTCTATTTGCTTTTGGTAGAGAGAATGCCTAAATTAAAATTTTATTTTACTAAATAAATGATTATATCATAATTAACCCAAATATTTAGTAATTATCTTAAATAATAATACAAAAGAAAAAAATGACAATTGTCCAAATTTATATATTGACTCAACATTATAAAATTTTACTCGACACTGTAAATTTCTAATTTTATTATTCAGAATTATGTTAATCGTTGAATACTCTAAATGAAATTGATTATTATAACAACATAATTTCTACCATTTTTCCCCCTAAAAAGTTGACAAAACGCGGTTTGATGATGATCCATGTAGCCGCGAGTCGGCTAAAGCTCATATGATTAAGGCTAATTGTCTGACAAGCCTAGTGGTTCCAAACTATTAGTCCATAATTAAATTACTATTAAGGCCTCATGTGCCATCCTAATTATCCCCCCATTTAAATAATTAAAACTTTTAATTAAAAAAAAACTGAAAATTTTGACCAAGATTAAGAATAAACTATTAATGCTATTTACATGTCATAAAAATACAAAAGAAACTTCCCTCTTTTCACCAAATTTTCATCTCTACTCTCTAAAATATTTTATCAAATCATCAAAGATACATTTTTGGTATTATTAATTTAAATTATGTGATCTCCATTTTATTTATTTGGCCATCCTTTTCTTTGGCATTTATATCTTTGATATGTCAAAATCGAATCCTAATCATTCTACATTATTTATGATTAATGATAAAATTTGGCATTTGGGTTTTTGTGTCTATTTGTAAGAAAATTCTAGCATGTGAGACAAGTATTATTATCAAAATTCACCCAAACGTTTATAAAATGGGCTTTTTAACTCACTTTTTAATATCCTTGCTTGAAAAATATTCAAATATATTTGGTTTTCATATCTATATGCTTCAAAATTTCGTATTTTTCTAAAGTATAACATGAAATGTATTTGATATATGAAGAATCAATATATATATATATATATATATATATTAAAAATGATGACTCAAAAAAGAATATTCGATTTATTTCTTTAAAAAAAATCTAAAGAAAAAGTGATTGGCTACTCTTGTTCTATTATCTTCTTCAGTCTTCACCCAAAATTGCCCTCTCTCTTGCATTATTTCTTTCTTTTCTTGGAAAAAAAGGTTCTTTTTAAATATTTTTCCCTAACATTTCTTTCTAGAAATTTGAACGTGAATAATAAATACAATGCCCTCTTTGAGTTCTTTCTTGTGAGTATCTTTTCTTCTTCGACACACTGTTTGTATTCCTATTTTAGCATAAGCAGTTTTCCCCCTTTGCTTCACTGGTGGGGTTGTCTTTTGGTGTGCATTTCCTTTCTTTGATTCTGTAACTTTTCAGTACCCTCACAATCCTTTTCAAGATTCCCTCAAAGCCTCCCATTTTCTTAGTAAAAGATCATATTTTTCTTTTCTTTTCCCTTTTTGTTCTCTCTTGTTTATCATTTTTACACCACCCCACATGCATGTTCTTGGGCGTGTCTGATCTAGATTGGATCATAGGGATCTCTATTTGTTCTTTTTTCTAATTTTAAATTCACACCGGGAGAGGAAGAGGGGAAAGTGGGGAGCAGAGGACTAACTACAGGGGGCTCAGCAGTTGAGAGGAGTCTCACAAGAACAAAAAGGAAGAAGAACAAGAGGAGGTGAGATTTATTGACCCCTTCGGGTTTTATTTATTTATTTTTTACTTGGGCCTTCTGGAAGATTCTTGCTTTAGGTCTCTGATGAGTGTGTAACCGTCTTTTCGGAACTATTCTTATATATTGTTTGGGTTGAATACTCTATTTTGGAAAAAATATTGGAATTCTTGAATTTGGGGTCTCAAGATCAAATGGTTTTGCTCTATGTTATGAAGTTTATTGTCTTAACGAAGAAAATTTGCTATTTTCAGTTTTGGGTTGTTTGAAGTATTTGATTTGGGGACATTGAATCGTTTCTGGTTTAGGAGGAGGGTTTTTTCTTTGTTTTAAGGTTCAGTTGATTACAATGAGTAGGGATGATTGAATTCGGTTTTGATAGAATTGAATAATTTGCGGTGGCCCTTCCGCATACTGCTCCTGAGGCATGGCAAGCATTGATGTGTCTAAGTATGCTCATAGCCCTGTCCACAAAGCCATATTCTTGAAAGATTATGCCAGTCTCAGGAAGATCATTGCAGGCCTCCCACGGCTTTGTGACCCAACTGAGATTCATACTGAATCAATTTCGCTTTCTGAGGAAGCCAAGGCTGATGCTATTTCTGCTGTGATTGATCGACGTGATGTTCCTAATCGGGAAACCCCTCTACATATAGCTGTAAAACTTGGGGATGAGACTGCAACCGAGATGCTTATGCTGGCTGGTGCAGATTGGAGCTTACAAAATGAGCAGGGTTGGAGTGCACTGCAGGAAGCAATCTGCAATAGGGAAGAAGGGATTGCAAAGATTATAGTTAGGCATTACCAGCCATTGGCTTGGGCAAAGTGGTGCAGAAGGTTACCTCGGTTGATTGCGACAATGAGAAGGATGAGGGATTTCTACATGGAAATTACTTTTAATTTTGAGAGCTCTGTTATCCCTTTCATTTCAAGGATTGCCCCTTCAGACACTTACAAGATATGGAAAAGAGGTGCAAATCTGCGGGCAGATATGACTTTGGCTGGTTTTGATGGTTTCAGAATTCAGCGTTCTGATCAGAGTGTTCTTTTCCTCGGTGATGGTTCTGAGGATGGGAAAGTACGTCCTGGTTCACTTTGTATGATCTCTCACAAAGATAAAGAAATCATGAATGCATTGGATGGTGCTGGTGCCCCTGCTACTGATGCAGAAGTAATGCATGAAGTGGCTGCAATGTCTCAAACCAGTATATTCAGGCCTGGAATTGATGTAACTGATGCTGTTCTCATACCTCAGCTGACCTGGAGACGACAGGAGAGGTCAGAAATGGTGGGAGCTTGGAAAGCTAAAGTATATGACATGCATAATGTGGTTGTCAGCATTAAATCTAGAAGGGTACCTGGAGCCATGACTGATGATGAATTCTTCAATTCTTGCAATGAGAATGAAACGGAAAGTGAGGAGCTTGATGATATTCTGACAGAAGAAGAAAGAAAGCAACTTGAGGCTGCACTTAAGATGGATTCATCAGATTCGAATAATGAAAATGGTGAGGGGATTATTCCTCACCGCCATAGTTGTTATGAGCAAAGGGACATACCTGTTGAGGATACAAATGGTTATTGGAATGGAGAAAAAAAGCAGGAAAGAAAAGGATGGTTCAGTAGCTGGAGGAAACGGGATAGCAAAAATGAAGCAGAGAAGAAGATTGCTCCACCAAGAAGTTCCCTTTGCGTGGAAAACAAAGTTAGTCTTCTTGATGAGTCCCCCTCCATAATTCAGAATAAACCTGGGAGGCATTCCATGGAGATTGCAATAAAGAGGGAGGAGCATCATGAGCATCGTAGAGTTAGGGATAACAGAGGTTCATCATCTACTACTTCAGATGGTGGAAATCGCCGAAAAGATGGAACTCGTGAAAATGAGTATAAGAAAGGGTTGAGGCCAGTTCTCTGGCTTTCTCCAGATTTCCCACTTCAAACTGAAGAACTTTTACCATTACTTGACATTCTAGCAAACAAAGTAAAAGCCATACGTAGGTTAAGAGAATTACTCACAACAAAACTTCCAAAGGGGACCTTTCCTGTCAAGGTATGACGTGAATAAGCTAGCTCAAAGTTATTTAAGTTTTAATTTTCATAAAAACTGACAGCTATTATTTGTTGCAAAGAAGTTTATTTTAACTTTAATATTTGCTGCTTGTTTTGCCTATTTCTTGGTTTTTATGACTTTAATTTTGCTTGTAGTCTATATCCCTTCTTGAAATGATGTAAGAGGAATTAGCATGAGTAATAAGAAGAGCTACCCTTGATTCCAGCCTTCGACATCCCATACCCTCCCCCCACAAAAAAAAAAAAAAGGGAATAAAAAAAAAGAAAAACAAAAGAGGAAAAAGGAAAAGGTAAATGCAACAAACATGAACTGCTCTTTTGTCTGGCTGTGACCCCTGAAACATGAAGTCTTTTTTTATTATTATTATTAAGATCCTTTTTAGGTATTATTTTTTTTCTTTTATTGGGATCATTTTTGGTATTCTGTTACATAGCTGTTTAATCTGTTTATGTAGAATCCTACATCCTTTTCTTTTTCGCCTCCTTTTTTTCTCCTTCAACTATAGTACTAAGTTCAACAGTATTAACGGCAAAAGATGGATCACAGGCTTCATTTTATATATTAACACCTAAGATTTGATGGATAAACTAAAATCCAGATTTCAACGTTTAGCTTATGGTTCTATAAACTTATATTGGCGAGTTCAGTGTAGAATTTTGGTGTTACTATGGGTATGAAGACTGATTATTAACAGATGGTTAAGACAAAGACAGAAGAATGCTGTTCAAAGGATTTTACAATTTATTTCCTTAGGATGAATATACCAATATTAGTTTGATTCTAACCGTGAAACAGTGGACTCTCTATGGTTAACCTCCCATAGACCATGAGTGGAACTTCAGTAACTTCACATTTGTGAATGGGTTAAAAAATTCTTTAAAACCCTTTAGTTAGACAATGTGTGCCCTGCATGTACAAGAATTAGACATAAACTAATTAATTAGACGAGTATGATGCAAAAATGGTGGAAGCTGCCATGATGCATCAAATTCTGAAACATGATGATTCCCCTATAATAATTAATGGGCATGGAAAATTATTGCTTACATTCTGTGATGATACATTGCCAAGTAAAGTTTCTAATGTTCTTTGACCAACAACTCTCCCTTGGTTCCGTTCATAACAGTTATACTTTCTCTCTCCTAGAATCTATTTTTTGGTTATAAGCAAATCAGAACTGAATAGTACATAAGGACCTCTATTTAGTTTCATGCTTATGGTTGCAAGCAGAACCAAGTGCACTACTTTAACCAGATATCTTTACCTAAGCATGTTAAGTTGACTTCATTTTCACAGCAACGTGCAAAAGGGTGCTGAATATATTTCAGTTTGAGATTTGACCATATGCTGTCCATGAGTATTTCACTAGTAGTTGATTATATATACTGGGATTGTGGACTTGCAATTGCGTGATGGAGACATGTCAATGATAGGAGAATGAGAACTAATGCCCTCCCAGCGGCCATTGACCAGGAGAGAAGAAATATCAGAATTGTAATTTGGCAATACAAAGCACAAATCCAGTGTTTCTTAGAATCAGCTCACAGATGTGATAAGAAGGGAGGAGGCATTCTCAAAAAATTTAAGATAAAAATCAAATGGAATATAACTTGGAAATATTTGTTTTCCGCATTTATAATCACTCTTTGTAAGTTCTCTTTTTTATACGCAAAACTACCGATTCAAATACTTCTGGAGATTGTTTGCACATGCTTTTTAATATTTTTAACTTGAAACTTCAGCATAATAGTTTTGGATTTGATGCTAGTGGTGAAACCAGAGATAATCAACACATCTTTGATTCCTATTATTAAAAATTACAAATTAAAGGTCCAAAAGGAATAAGAAGATGATTTGTTCGGCTATCAGCTATGGTTGATTAGTGTTTGTTATGTCTTGTTTGTTGATCATAAATCATACGAAGTTGCTTACATTCTGACTCTTTCAGTGAAACAAGTTTAGAGCACGATTTCCATATTTCCAGTAATGCTGATTAATTCCTCTGGCTATCTGAACTAAGAGAAGTTCTTCATTTTATCATTACCCAAGTGTTCAAGCACCCAACATAGGGGAATCAGCTGCTGAAATTTTGTTTACTTCTGGAGAAAATTCTGTGGACCTTTTAAATATCCCATCTTATAGTTATTTGACTGTTTTTTTAAAATTTTAAAAGCAGGACTTTCCTTCCCTAGCTTCGTTGTAAAACTGTAATTTCTAACTTATCTACTGTTAGAAAATGAAGATCTTTCTTTGCTCATAATCTACTAGTCAACTTTCAATTTCAAACTTCTAATTGCATAGAAAAGAAACTATTGCATGATTAAATTGATAAAATAGGCCTGTAGTGCATTGTGGATTAAGGCTTTTGCTCATGAAAACACTTCGATGAGACTTTTGAAGGAAAATTAATTTTAGTCTCGAAACTATTTTTCATTCTTAATTTTTGTCCCTAATCTTTATTTTTAATTTTTTGGATCCCTACACTATTTTCGAGTAAGTATGGCCCTTCTGGCCAATTTTTTGCTGGAATCTGGCACAATTCTTTGGAAACAATATATTGTGTTAATTGTTGATTCCATTTTTGAAAACAAAAATGGAATCAATTCCCTGTTTTACCCCCCAAAAATTTTCTCCCTCATTTCCCCCAATCCATTCCCTCCCAACCCCGCAGGCTTTCCCACAATCCTCTGTTCCCTCCACAACTTCTCAGTAGAATCAAAGAAAGCTCTTCTCTGCAGCCATACATCCATACCTTGTTGGAAACAAAAAACTGACAGCCTCTGCCAGTTCATCAGTAGCTGCAATCTTGGGAATAGAATCTTGAGGTGGTTGCATCTTCAGCAGTGTCAATGGCGTTCGATGGTGGGCTCAGTGGCCAGAAATGGTAGATAAGATTGCATGGACGGAAAAGGGTTTTGAGGCTTTTTTCTTGCTCACATCCACCTCCTTTCCCCATTGTAGAAACATAGAATGCTGAGTTAAGAGAGGAATGAGAGCGAAAAATGGTGGTGGTGGTTGGAGGAGTTGGTGGTGATCCCTCCCAAAAACCCCCCTCACATGACCCATTTTTGGGGAAATAAGGGACAAAAGCCCTAAAATGGAGGAAGCCACGCAATTGGGGAAATTTAGCTAAGGTGGAAATAGGAGCTTCTATGGAAGAAGAAAATGGAAATGGAAATGGAACTGAAGGAAATTGAAGAGGACAGAATGAAAGGTCTTAGAGAAGGGGAAAATATAGGGGCAGACTGATGAATCACGAATTGCATTGGAATTGAGCTTTGCCTTTGATAGGTTAGAGAGAGAGTGAGTGAGAGATGATGACGGCTAAAGCTGAGGTGGGGAGGGGAAAGAAAAACTGGAGTCCTAAGACCCATATAGTGTGGGAAGAGGAGAGAGCAAGGGATTGGCAATGGAGGTTGTAGAAGAGTGTGGATGAGAGGATGAAGGGAGTGAATTTCCCGTTTTACCCTCCAAAAATCAACACAATATTGTGCATTCAAAAAATTGTGTTGAATTCCACTAAAAAATTGGCCTTTTTACCCTCCAAAAATTAATGCAATATTAACCATTGAAAAAATTGTCCAATTCCAGTAAAAAATTGGTCAGAAGGACTCTAAAGCCTTTTGCCCAAAAATAGTTTAGGGATCAAATATTTGATTTAAATTAGGTTATGAAACATTATCACTCTTTCCTACCTCCTTTTCAGTTTTATTCTTCATGAACTATGAAAATAATTAAGTTTCACTTTTCATTATCTTGGGTAAGTTGTTGTCAAGAATTTCCAGCTTATGGCATTTTTCTTTGATTTTGCTTATGGTGGAAAATCTTGAGTAGAGATAATTCTTCAGGTACTATCAGTGGAGTTGAAAATTGTGACACTGGCTAATTTCTCCTCAGGTGTAGACTTACATAAAAATAGAATGTCAGTATTTGAGTAGGCAGTGCTTTGTCATTTCTTGCCAACTTGAGCGTGCACCACCCTTTTTGGCATTAGCGAAATGTTTAAGTCATACAGTGCTAGTCTTGAATCAATTTCCCAAAAGTTATGAATGGTTGTGAGAATTTTTTTTATTGGATTATATTATGAATAAATCGTTCTTTTGTCTAGGGTTCTACTGGGAATTTTTGAAAATATGATTCGATATACAGCTTTTAGGATTATAACATGGTGGAATATTATTTAATTTGCTTAAAATCTAATCAGTTTGCTTCAGTGGTCAATACATATTTGCTGCTTCTATCTTCTTTGAAACCTGCATGTCAACCTGTTTATGCTTGCATTTGTTGTGAACCTTGGCCACCACTTTGATCATAATAAATATGCCTCTTGTTGACCTTTATTGGGATTCCTTATCTTGTTCCAGGTTGCTATTCCAGTGGTGCCAACTATCAGAGTGCTGGTTACTTTTACAAAGTTTGAAGAATTACAGCCCTTGGATGAGTTTTCAACTCCCCCTTCAAGTCCTACTGCCTCAGGCCTTGAAAGCCCTGCAGTGCATTCCTTCAGTTCATCTTGGTTTCAGTGGATAAAAACCCCTTATAGCCGGGCTAGTACTTCTGGGAGTGGTCCATGCAGTAGAATAGAAAATATTCAAGATCAGTTTGCAATTCCTTCAGATTATGCATGGATCACCTCCGAAGAGAAGAAAAAGAGAATGCAGGAAAAGAACAAATCGAAGAAAGGAAAGAATCAGAAGTAGCAGAGGCTATGTCTTAATTTACACGAACAAGGAGGATCCAGCTTGGTTAACAAAAGACAATCCTAACCAATCTTCCTCGGACATAAAACAGGTTATTTGTTTTCATGGTAAGTGATAACTACTTTACACCATTGAAAATCAGTCAAAAATATTGTGGGGGGTATAAAAGACAACACAAATTGTGATTCTTGCAAATACTTGTGACAATATGAAAAACTGTTCATTTATGTGGTGGATGCTTTCACCATTCCATTACTCCATTATTTTACTGGTTATAGCTTTCTCTGACATTAATTAGTTGTGCCCATGTTGGGTTGGGTTGGAGTTTGGAAGTGTACACATATTTAGCCATGGACATAAAGAATTTGAACTGTGAATTGAGGTGTTAGGCGGAAAAGATATTCATTAATCGTATGTTTCCTTTCATTTCTTGCTGGCTTTTGAGCAGCATGGTTCATTCTTTATTTTGTCTTGTGTGGACTCAAGATATGTACTCTCTTGTTTTTTATCCCCCCACATTGTGCATGCTCGAGAACTTCTGCACTTTTGTGTGAGCATATAAAACGTTTGAATGTTACAAACTTCCTATTCTCCAACATCCCTCTAACCAACCATACACTTCACTTTGTAATTTCTTATTATAGAGTCCGATTATTTTGGATAATGTTCATTTGAATACATTATTTGAAAAATAAAAATAGGTGCGGTCTTAAAATAGTAATATTAGGAAGGAGCCTAGTATTTGAAATATAAGATACAAAATAATATTTCATTATTGACGGAAAATTTTACTTGCTAATTCAGATTATTGGTGAAATTAACAAATTATGGACAAAAATTCTCTTACTCAAAGTAGCTTAGGTCACTTTATCAAAGTAATGTCAATAAATCATGTTTTGTTGGTAATTTGCTAAAAATGACGTAGATAATGACTTTATCTATGTAATATCGCTGCGTTGTCGAGGTTTGTTTTCGTAGCTAATTTTTTTATTTTTAAGTCCTATTTGAACCCACCCAACCAAATCCGCCTGATAGATTGGGGCCAAATCAACTTGTAAGTTTAATTATTAATTAGTTAGGATTTGATGTACCCTGAATATGTTGTAGAAATATTTGTATCATCAAATCAAATAACAACTTTAAATGTGTTTGCACAATTTTAATATTTATACTACTACACTTCATTAAAAAAAAAAAAAATATCAATATAATATTTTATAATAATAACATATGATAATAATACTAATTTTTATTGTTGGTACTATTAGTATTATTATTATTATACTAGATAATCACATTAACACTAATAATAATAAAAGTAAAACATAATAATAATAAATTTAATAAAAGTAACATATAATAATAATAATATTAATAAAACAACTATAATACCAATACAATATTTTATGTTAATAATATATAATAATAATTGCAATAATATAATATCAATTTTGTTATTGTTGGTACAAGTATTATAATAATTATTATTATAAAATTAACACATAATAATAATAATAATAATAATAATAATAATAAAAAAAAAGTAACACATAATAATAATAATAAAATGAAATAATAATAATAATAATAATAATAATAATAATAAAAGTCACACATCATTATAATTATAAAAAATTAAATAATAATAATAATAAAAGTATGAACTTGGTATAATTGAGCTTTAAGTTGATCTTTGACTCATTTATTATTTTTTAATAATAATAATAATAATATTATTAATATTAATAATAATACCGAATTTATTATTTTTTATAGTATTATTATTATTACAATTAATAATAAAAATATGAGTTAGTCTAATTGGACTTTAAGTTGATCTTGAACTCATTTATCCTTTTAAAAATAATAACACCAAATTTATTATTGTTGTTACTAGTAATATCATCATTATTATTACCCTTAATAATAATAATAATAATAATAATAATAATAATAATAATAATAATAATAATAATAATAATAATAATAGACAAGTTTAAAATATATTGTTTTACAACAATATATAGTATAGATTTGAATATAAATAAATTACTAGAATTATATACAATGTAATTATATAACTATGTAGTATATATATTTATATATGATATAGAGTATATATAAAAGCTTCATATGTAGTGAATGTGTATATATATATAGTGTATGTGTATAACATTATAAAAAATTGCTATGCCCAAAAGAATAAAAATTTGTGTAGAAAAAAATTAAAATATTTTTTGTCACTATATTTATTTTTTTAAAAAAACAAAAATTCCTTCAATATTCCATCGGTATATTTAATTTTTTTTAAAACAAGTTTCGTCAATAGTTCATTGCAATTCCGTCGATATATTTATTTATTTATTAAAAAACAAAAATTCCATTGATATATTTAATTTTTTTTTAAAAAAATCCATCGCTAAGTATTTCCAATGAATTTTTTTTTTTAAAAAATAAATTGAAAATAAAATGCTAGTCTATATTCCATTAGTATTGCATAAAAAATTATCAATGAAAAACGGGATATCAATAATCCGTCAATAATAGATGAAAAATATCGACATAAATTAGTTTTGTATCTAATTTTTTGTCGCTAGTAGAGCTTTTTTTTTGTAGTGATAGAAAATGATTTTTAATTATTCTCACTTTGTTTATAATTAAATGTTCTTTTTATTAAAAAATAAATATAATTTTTAATTAAAGTTTTAACAATTTATGTTACTTCAAAAAGATTTACATCTCTAACTAATAATTAATTGTATTAATAATAAAGATATTGTGTTAATTTTTTAAGACTAAATATTTTTTTAAATTTTTTATATAAATTCAAAATGTGTATATACATTCAATTTTAATTTTAGACTGGAGAAATTACATGTAATGAGGTATTGGAAAACCCCATGCAAAATGGTCTTCAATTGGGAAATGCCAAAACTTGTAAATTATGAAGAAGCGTGAGTATGAGGCTATAAAGTTCCCTCTAATGTCGATTCTTGCAAAGCCATTTCTACTTCCCAATAATTATTATTTTTTCTCTCTTCTTTTGAGTTTCATAAATAAATAAATCTTTTGAATTTCTCATAGATAATAATTTCCGAGGACAATAATCATTCTACAGGACTTGCAACCAATTATACAAACTCGCAAACATTTCCTTACCACCTGAAACAACATGCGCAAACTAGTCAAGAAACTCGAAGTAGAAGTTGGCTTCTTTCACTACTATACTCCTGCAAGAAGGGATTTCTGATTCCTTCCCCCTGGGAAAATTTTTTAAGATAGGAGGAGGGAAGAAATATGCAATATAATGCAATAAGAAGTCATGCAATCACATTTTAAATAGAAATGACAAAAAGTATTGCAAATATATCCTTCATTACTTTGTCAAAGAATAATAGGATTAAATAATTAATGAATTGTTAATTCTTATGCAAAGTTAACCTCATTTTTAACTGATTAACTTTTTTTAAAAAAATATATTTTGGTTATTTTTTACTTTCTTCATTCCTAAATATAAGAGTCTATAAGAAGGTATTTAAAATATCTCCATTTATTCTGTCATTTTTTTTTCCTTAGAGCTAATTATCTACTATTTATGAGGTTATTTACTCTTCATAAGAGGTTTTGGGACAATATTAGAAACAATAAACAAAATATTCTTAAAAAGTAATAAAACTTCTTATATTTAGTTAGGTACACAACAGATTGTTTCTAGTATGTTATATTTAGGGGATCAGAGGAAGTACTTCATATGTCTTGCTCTAAATTAACAAGATTTTAGGATTGGGGGAGTAAAATGATGTGACTTAACACGTAAATACTCTATGAGTATTAGAATACGTAATACTAGAATAATGTTTAATGATAGTGACATTATTATTCCATTAATAATGTCTAATTTTGAAAATAAGAAAGAGGTGAAAGGACAAATAACATTAATAAGGGTAATATTAAAAATAATTAATAAAATATCTCTAAAATGTCATAAAACGAATTATAATCATGGACAAAACAAACGTTTCTAGCGACTTATAAAAAAAATTGAGGGAATATTTTTTATAATTTATCCCTCTATTTAATGCCCTCTTTCTTTCTCCCAAAATATTTTTTATAATTGTAGTCCTAAATGTGAGAGAGGGGATTAAATTTAAAAGTATTTTTGGTATAATATGCTTACATCTAAGGATCTTTAATATATGTACAAAAGTTTAAATGACTTATATATGTAGTAATGAAGGGAGTAAGCAAGAGCAAACATGTCAATGTTTCTTATCTCTTGGGTGGTTGACGTGCCATATTGAATTGAGATAGGATAATTACATATGACACTTTAAATCGAACACGACACGATTAGTAAATGAATAAATTTGATACAATACGATTTGACATGAAAATAAAATATCAATTTCTTGATTTATTTTTATTTTATTTTTTTTACTTTTATACTAAAGAAAGACTTTCTTCCAGACTAACGAAAGATTCATTAGAATCCAAACCCAAATGTATTTTTAGCTAAACCAGTCAGATTCTCAGGAAATCGAGAAAAACACACAACTTTATATTTTTTTTCTATTTGAATTATATATGTAATATCAAATGAAGAAATTAGTTTTGTTTGCCTAGTTTTATGAAAGGAAAAATTCACTCTTTTTATATAAGGCAATGGGTCAACTTGTTAGCTAACCTACAACACATCAACCCATTAAATTTCATGTTTAACCCATCAATCCTTTAAAATAAATATTTAATCAGCCAATTTCAAAAAAAAAATATTTTTTTAAGTAGAAAAAAAAGAGAATAAAGAAGTTGGCAGGCAAACGATTCAACCAACTCCAGAAAGAAATTTTAACTTATTATAATCATATTGTGTTTGTCATATTTAGTCCAATATTGACGCCTTTACTTAGTCATATTTACCCATGGTTTTGTAACATTCTTTAGTAATTGTGGGGCGCTACTTTTCAAAACCTGAACAATTTATGCCAATTCTATATACATACAAAATCTTCTTGTAATAGACGGATGAGAAGAACAAATTGAAATAGAAGATTTTTCCTGAGCTTACCGGTATCCGTTTCATCAGTGAGATTTGGAGAAGTTACCAATCATTATTGGATTACACAAACGCAGGAGTTCCGCACACTCTTTAATTCTCCATCCTCTGATACACTACAAATCATATAGGCAAGCAACCATTGAATCAGACCAAATGCTTTTGTTAAATTCTTGGGGGAAAAATTCCACAAATATGATATATCTATGTAAAAATATTTGAAATTTTATTTTCTTCTGATTTGTTAGAATAGTCATAATAATTACATATGCAAGCTAGGGGTTTCAAAGAAATTCATAGTTTGGAAAGATGAAGTGATATATATATATATATATATATATATATATATATGTTACCTGCTGTAAAGCATTCTTTTCCTCCTAATTTTAATGCATTTAATTGAAGAACTAATTAAGGATTCCTTCAAAATGTACTTAAGTCCAAGAGAAAGTAATGGCATACTAAACTTCGTGTCATTAAAAATTAAGTGAATATATAAGACAAAAAATGGTACATCTCATGGGGTTATTATACGTACCTTGGCTCAAATTCTTGAATGTGAGCAATATCCTTGCCTAGAGCATCTGGCCAGTTAACCTTTCTTGTTTCCATCCTTAACCTATCAATCTTCATGCTTGTAGCCTTCTTTAGATTACTCCTGAGAGGCATAGGCTCAATGCAATTAGTTGCAAAATTGGATTTGGATCCACTTGATTCACCATAATTGGAACCGCCAATACTACTACTCCTATTAATCAACTGACTTCTTGATTTATCAGAACAAAATCTCCCTTCATAAAATCCATCTATATTTGAGGCCAAAAATTGCTTTCTTGATGTGCTGGTTCCAATTCTCTCTTCGTCTTTGCTATCAGAGTTCCTTGCTGCTACATAGCAAGAGCATACTAAAGAAGTGCACCGGCGCCTATCCGCCGCCACGTTTGCCAGGAGGATGGAAAACAAGCTTAGAGGGTTAATCTGTGCTCTATTTAGGTGTTGTAGACTGTTCATTGACTTCAAGGAAGAACAAGAACACGTTTATGAAGATGATATATTGTTCTTCTATATATGTTGTGGAGGATTAATTGACACTGCTGATCATGCCCTGCATGAAGGAAAGTGGGGGCTGAAATTCTGGAAGCAAAGGGAGGTGGGGTTTTATGGTGGGTTTTGAAGGTTGGAAAAGATAGATGCTGAAGTAGAGAGACAATCATGCACCCATGCCTTGCCTCCACTAAGTGTTGTTTTCTTTTTCTTTTGCTGTCACACTCATTCATGAGGTGAAAAAATGGGTGAAATTGCTTTAATATTTGCTAGTTATATGTATATTTATTTTTTGTTCCACAAATATGTACGTACTAGATTCTTATAAGATCATACAAGTAAGAACTTATTCAATTATACATTAATTAGAAATGTTACAAGAAAAAATAAAAATAAAGTTTGAACATTAGTTTTTTTATTTGTGCAAATGATGAAATTAATTTTTTAAAACGTAGAAGTACACTAATTTTATATTTATACACACATTGCTTTTTTGTCAACTTGAGCAGGTATACCTTTTCTTGTTCAAAAGAGGTCTAGTGTGTCTCCATGTTGCTAGATTCAGTAAGTTAAGTGCAAACCAGAGATGAATGAACTTTGCTTTCCCTATAGTGAATTTGTTTCACTTCTTCCCAACAATAAACTTTTCATATTTTTAATCACACTATAAGAATTCATTTAATAACAGAAAATCATGAACCCCACTTATATTCAAAAGACAAAATCATTTATCACTTTAACTGAATAATTAAGAAAAGAAAGTTTAACAGGAAAATCCTCAAGAACGTATAATTAATGAGATCAACAATCTTCACTTAGTGCAACTTCTTTTTAGCTTGTAATCCTAATTACATTATTAATAATATTCTTGTTTCTTACATCATAAAAAACAACTATTTCCAAATTTAACCCTGGTTGTTTTAAAAATGGAATTTTCTTCAACTCTAATATACTCCCTCCATCTCAAAATATAAGAAATTTTGAGTATTTAACACATATCAAAGAAATATTATAGGTTCCTAAAATACCCTCATTTATTATGTCATATTCATTCTTGAAATTTGAAATTAAACTATTTATTTTCTCTTTCTTTATTTAAGAATAGGGATAATATTAAAAAAAACTTACAAAATAAATTTTAAAATTTTTAAAATATTTTATATTTTAAAACCGAGAAAATATATATTATAGGTCGAATATAGAACCTATGCAGATAAATACATCTTATAGAATGAGAGTTGTTATCACTTTTTTCCGAGGGACGCTTTTTCCCTTTTATTCTATATAATCTGCAGCTGCTTTTCTATAAAGTTGATGATAAAGAGCAGCAAATGCATGCGCGTGTGCCATTGATTTAAAGCATGATTTATGCTTGTAATAGTGTAACATAATTATTGTGTCTTTCAATTTTTCTCCATGAACGGAAAGAATGATATTGGCATCATTGCTTTGGGAACCATGGTCGACTGGTCATCTTTGTTCTGTGTTTACACATGTCCATAATACATGGAGAGTTGTTGAGTTTCCAGAGCATGGGATACTTCACTTGCAATCACCAGGGGTTTTGCAGTCATTAAATTATATGGAGGCTGTTTGCTCTTCTATACAAATTACAACCGTCAAGATTTCTTCTCAATTTAGAAGGACGAAACTGCCCTTCAGAATTGGAGGGAAAATTTTGGTCAAACTTTTGATCAACGTTGACTTGATCTGAATAGTGAATCGAATAAAACAAGATGAGGGATTTAATAAATTAAAATCAATGTTGAAAAACCAATATCACCAAACATAAAAAAGTTTGAAAGTCAAAAATGCCAATTTGGTGACAACAAGATTGGGGAGTTGAGTTTGGGGGTTGGTAGTTCTGTAAGTAACTGTGCTAATTAATTGTGTAGTTTCCTTCAATGAAGATTTATATTTTCATTCATCGGATTAGCTATGATTATGGTTTTAGCAATTGGATTAATGGGTTTGCTTAGGGATTTTGATAGTCGGATTTTGTTGGGTTGCCAAACAAGTGTAGATAAAGATATTTCTAATTACTAATATTTCAGTCAACAACAAGCAGATTTTTTTTTTATAAAAAAATTGAATTTAATTCCTATATTTATACAAATAAGTTCAAGTTTAAACTTGAGTTGAGCTCTAAAAACCAATTTTTAGAAAGACTTAACTTGATTCCTACATTTAGACAAGTAAGATGAAGCTTGAAATGGAGCTTTTCGCGATCATTTATAAATTGGATCAATACTCACTCCAATTGAGAAATTAAATCACATTCCATATGTACATTTAAAAAATTGTACACCCTCTTTCCCTTTTTTTCCTTTTTTAAAGATACATTAAATAAACTTTTTTATCTTTAATTATAAAATATTTTATTACTTTCTATAATTATTGGATATATTATTTCAAAATTTACTCCTACTTTATTGAGAAAAATAGAGAGATAACAAATACTCAATTTTTCAAGAAAGATTAAAATTAAATAAAGATATAATAAGGAGTAAATAATTTATTGATCCGTATGAAATTACTTAAAATATATTATAAAAAGAGACGAAGAGAGTATTAAAAAAGTAAACATTAAACTTAAAAAATTTCAAAATAAAAATGCAAGAATTTAATTTTGGACAAAGGAAGTATTATATTATAAAAATAAAAATAAAAAACTGTACATTTTTATTACAAAAATAGAAATAGAAATAAAAAACCGGGTATGTACACTTTTATCCAACACTAATACACTATTGAGGAAAAAAGTAGTTTCGAATGGAGATTAAAAATATTGGGCTTCTGATCATGTAATAATGGGCAACCCAAATTCCCCTTTGAACGTGGGCGTAGGCCCATTCCTCTTCAGTTTGCAATGATGCTCTTCTTTCATATTCCAATTTCCATTCTTTCTGATGCGAAAGATCACAAAGCTTCTACTTCTGTTGCAGAAATGAACAGGTAAATTCTAAGAATAATTTTATTTTCTTTATATTTTCGAAAAATTTACATAGTATTGTTGTGATATCACTGGATTAATTCCCTTTTATGGCTGATTTACAGTCTTTGAAGTTTCATCTGAAGGTTTGTATGATATGAATTTGAGTATGGATATATGCAAACTATGTGTACTCTTAGAGTGATTATTTGCATTTGAATTGGCAAGAAATTCAGACCCATTAAGCTAAAGTAAAAATCTAATCAATGAAATTCTCCTTTTGACAAATTGATTTAGTATATTCTTTGCTTTTGCACTTGTGGATGTGTTTCCAGGGTCGTATCGTGCGATAATCATTAAAAGATACTAGTAAAATCTGCCTTGTTTGAACCAAACTATAGTTGGTTTTCTTTTTTTCTTTTTCTTTTTTGGTGGTGGTGGTGGCGGGGGAGTGGGTGGGAAAGCTTAAAGTTCTTGAAGTATAATCATACTTAGTTTCAAAATTGGAACTTCAGGAAGCCCTGCATGCTTAAATAAGAAAGCGCACATTGACAAATGTGTGTCTTGGAGTGAGTTTGTATAGAGATTTATTTCAGAATATATTAAAAGATTATAAGTGTATTTGGATTGAAATTTGAAAAGAGTTTTTTGTTTTGTTTTTGAAACGAGAATAGTTTTGTATTTGAATAAGAATTTTTTTATTGGGAAGAGGTTATGAGAAAATTTAAAATTTTGAAGGTAAAATGTTGTCTAAGATATATTTTTATGGAGAATGATGAATTTGAGAAAAAATTTCAATCCAAATATTAGTTTTTTTTTGTCTTTTGTTGAACAAAAGTCTAAAGAGACATACTTTCGGCATAATCAAACAGAATTGCACGTGTAGATGATGTCATAGGAAGGAGTAGGACTGGAGGAGAGAATCCATTCCAAATGAACTGATTTTAGCTTATTTAGATAGTATTTAAAAACACAAAACCAGTTTGATTAATGGAACAATTTCATAGTGCAAATCTGGTGTTTACTACTAGTACACACCATTGACACTGGAAACTGGAGAGAGGAATTCTGTATGTAAAAAATATTTTACTATTATCTCTCTCTTGTACGTGAGTGAAAATACATGTTACGTATGGCGGATAGGAGCATGTTGATTTTAATACATATTATATTCCATGTATGAACTCTAAATTCTTTTTTGTTTGTGGCTGTTTTGCGATGGTGAAAGGAAGAACTATTACTAAATGCGTTTGAGGAGATCATCATTCTTTTCTATTTTCAAATTATTTTGTTTCAAGTGCGTTTGGTTTTCTTCACCAGTCTTTTATGCACATTGGATGACTGCTGGTTAACAGTGTTCCTGCTCTTACTTTCTCTCCATGCTTCTTTGTTTTGGATGAAGGATAATTGTGAGAAGAATCAGGAGTGATGTCCATGCACTGAGATATATAGGGAGGACATTCTGTAGTGATACAAGTCAAAAGTTACCAAGTTCAAGTGGTGACCAATCTGCTGAAGTAATAATAGACTTCTCTAGTTGAACTTCATGTACTATGAGAGCTCTTTATTCCTTTTCTTTTTTCTTTTTTCCTTTCATTTACTTTGTTTTCCTTGTGTGCAACTCCTATATATTTTTATTTGACTTGAGGCCATTTCTTATTTCCTAAAAAATTGTATTATGTGATGGAACAAGAGTAATTTCGTTGTGATTCAGTGAAAGGGTTTATGTTTTGCTTTAAAAGAAGTAAAGCTCCAAATATGTGTGTGTGTGTGTGTGAAATGGTGGAATATGCGCTTCTGTATCCTATTAAAGGAATCCCATGGTCATACTCATGTTCTTTCTTAGTCATATATATATATATATATATATATATTTAATCAAAAGTATGATCTTATTTAGTAACTGGTCTTCATGTTCTTTTAATTATTTTCTTCAGAATAGTTTCATGCAATCGGCTAGCTTATCATAAAGAAAAAATTATAGTTGTATGCAGTATTCTGTGAAAGGATGCTTTGACCTAAGTTGCCACACTCTAAAATTTTAGGAGCTTGTGGTTAAGCTGGATTTAAACAACACTATTCAGCAATATGATGTTGCTATTGTTGGAGGGGGCATGGTTGGCATGGCTCTTGCTTGCTCCTTGGGTAATATAAATTATCCTCTGTACATTCCAATATTAATTTTGTATAGTTTTTCAGTGATTTCCGTTTTGTCCTTGTTAGTTTACATATGTACTTGGCATTTTTCTGGTTGTTTCCTTGTTTTTCATATATTGAGTTCCCTACACTTGGTTTAAATTTATGTATATACTCACCATAGGGTTTGGTTTACAAATGGTGACTTGAAAGCTAGCCTTTGCTTTCCTTAGATTTACATCCTTTTTTTATTGACTTAGATGTAAATGCTTCCATTCATTTCTTTCTTTTAGTTGTCACTTAAGCAAATATGGGAGATTACAGAAGAGGATCTTTGTACTTGGATTATTGGTCTAAACAGTGAATAATTCATGCAGGACTGATAGAAATGTGATGCAGTCCAAATACTACTATGATTCCTAGTTTCTAAAAGAGTCCTTAATAATTTAGGAATATTCTATTTAGTATTCTATTTCTTAATATGCTAGAATTATAATTTAGAATCCTATATTGTTTTTAGTAAGTTTAGTCTTGAAGGATAAAGAATCCTTATTAGTTCATAATTAGTTTATATTTTCAGCATTATAAATAGGCTAGAAGACTAGTATTATGAGATGTATTCTTATTATTAATTTTCAGATTTATAATAGAGGATTTTATTCCTGAATTATATTATTTGTTCCAACTTCAATCAATCCTAATTTAGCCCTAATTGTTGAAATCTATTGCCCTAACACCTTTTTGCTACGTCAAGTGGTATTAGAGCCATATGCAACCATCCTGTTTTCAAAATTTTTTTTGAAAATTATGGCTGGTCGTGATAGAGGTCGAGGTAGAGGCAATCAGCCCTAACAAAACGAGATGGTTGAGATGCGGCGAATGATTGTAGATTTGACCCGAGCTGTACAAGCCTTGCAACATCAAGAACCCGTGGAAGCTCGAATGGAGATTTCGGAAGGTGACCAAAATTCCCTTGAGAATGATGATCTTGAGGATGTTGAAATTGGGGACGAAAACCCCTTTCATGAAGCTGGAGCCGTTACTCACATGGCAAGAGGTGGATTGGAGGAAAGGTTGCTCACCGCCCTTGATTTGAATGGTGGTGGAATCAGAATTGAGGTTGCTGATTTTCATGGAAAATCGCATGCTGAAGACTATTTAGATTGGGAAACGAGTTTGGAGATTTACTTCAAATAGAAGCCTATGGCAGAACATAGAAAAGTCTTATTTGTGAAGCTGAAATTGAAGGGAACAACACTTCAATGGTGGAAGAGAGTTGAAAAGCAGCGAGTTCGACAAGGCAAACCTAAAGTTAGCACTTGGGAGCATATGAAAACTAATCTTCGAAAACAATTTTTACTAGCAGACTATATGATGGAATTGTACTAGAAATTTCATTGTTTGAAGTAACATTCCATGTTTGTTGAGGAGTACACATCGGAGTTTAATAAAATGTCCATTTGCGTAGGATTATCTGAGACCAATGAGTAGCTGACAACACGATATTTAGCTGGTCTAAATCTGTCCATACGAGATGAGATGGGAGTTGTTCGTTTATCCAATTTGGAAGATGCTCGTCAATATGCACTTTTGGTGGAAAAATGAGTTTTACGCTATGGTGCTAGAAAACCTGTTTATAGCAGCAGTTGGCAAGGTCGTAGCTCTCAAAAGAATAAACACATTAGAAGCTTATCAAAGGCTGAAAATAGTAATAAAGGCAGGAATATAGTGCCTTATGAAAAGAAGGAAAGTTTTGGTTCTACCTTAAATAAAGGAGGCAGCTAAACCCCAAATCGATGCTACAATTGTAAAGAAAGAGGACATACTACTTACACATGTCCAGAACGGAAGGTGAATTTGGCAGAAGTTGAGGAAGAGTTAGAACCAGAGAAACAGAGACAATAGAGGAAGTTGATGTTTATCCTTCCAACGGTG
Source organism: Apocynum venetum (assembly GCA_019593545.1). Lineage (NCBI taxonomy): Eukaryota > Viridiplantae > Streptophyta > Magnoliopsida > Gentianales > Apocynaceae > Apocynum > Apocynum venetum. The sequence goes on from SRSM01000153.1 coordinate 131,590, forward strand.
AATCTTTGGTGGTACGTAGAGTGATGACAACAACGATCCAAGAGGAAGTGGAAGATTGGAGAAGATGTATTTTTCGCACACGTGTAGTTTGTGGAGGAAAAGTGTATGATCTTGTCATTGATGGAGGAAGCATGGAGAATATTATTTCCAAGGAAGGTGTAGAACAATTGAAGTTGCCTACAACTAAGCATCCTCATCCTTACAAAATTGGGTGGCTAAAGAAAGGGCATGAGGTACTGGTTACTTCTCAATGTTTGGTGAAATTTACCATAGGAGAGAAGCTTGATGATGAAGCTTTATGTGATGTGGTGCCAATGGATGTTGGACATATTCTTGTTGGAAGACCATGTCTGTTTGATCATAATATGGATCATAAGGCGAAGCCCAACTCTTATTCTTTCATTAAGGATAACAAGAAGTAAACCTTATACCCTCTTTAAGGAAAGGTAAAGCAAGTGGCAATTGAAAAGCCTTTCAACAACAATAAAAGAAAAGAAAAATCAATAGGTATTTGTCTGTTGAAAAGTTTGAGACAGCAAGTAGTGAGATGGGAGTCATGTATGCCCTAGTTAATAAGATGATGGGACATAGCCAAAAAGTAAATTCACAGCAGTACCCTGCTGAAATTTAGCAACTTTTGGAGGAATTTGGTGAGTTGGTTGACAAGGAGGGGCTGACAAATTTACCACCTCTAAGAAGTATTCAACACGCCGTTGATTTGGTTCCTGGAGTATCGTTACCCAATCTACCAGCTTATAGAATGCCTCCTATGCAGACAAGTTCAAGAGTTACTAGAGAAAGGATTGGTGCAAGAGAGTAAAAGTCCTTGTGCTTGTCCAGCCTTATTAGCTCCAAAGAAGGATGATTCTTGGAGAATGTGTGTGGATAGCCGCGCCATTAACAAAATTACAGTCAAGTATCGCTTTCCTATTCCACGATTGGAAGAGATGCTTGATCAATTAGTTGGTTCCAAGGTGTTTTCAAAAATTGATTTGAAGAGTGGATACCACCAAATTAGAATGAGAAGTGGCGATGAATGAAAAACAACTTTTAAGACACTAGATGGGTTATTTGAATGGTTGATGATGCCATTTGGACTCTCCAATGCTCCTAGCACTTTTATGCGAGTTATGACGAATGTATTGAAGCCTTTCTTGAATTCTTTTGTTCTGGTTTATTTTGATGACATTTTAGTTTATAGCCACACAAAGGAAGACCATTTAACACACTTGCGACAAGTTTTTGAGGTTTTACGAAAGGAGCAGCTTTATGTAAACTTGAAAAAATGCAGCTTTTTGCAATATGAAGTTGTATTTCTTGGTTTCATTGTCTCAGAAGAAGGGTTGAAAACAGATTTGGAGAAGGTTCGAGCAATAAGTGATTGGCCAGAGCCTAAATTAGTCAAGGAAGTGTGAAGTTTTCATGGTTTAACATCTTTTCACAAAAGATTTATTCGAAATTTCAGTTCTGTTATGAGTCCTATAACTGAAGCTTTAAGGAAAGGTTTGGACCTTGCAAGGTGTTGAAGAAAACCAGTTCCAATGCCTATTTGATACAGACCCTCTAGGCGACCAGCCCTAGGAACCCAAATCTTAACGGATTAGAAACCCTAATTATACAAGGAGCGAGTTGAAGAAGATCAAAATTAGAACCTAAATGAAACTAAGACCTTTAAACCCTAATTCAGAGATGACACAAAGGTTGATCACTCCTTTGATAAGTAAAGTTCATGCATTCACTCCTTGGAAAAATTCTCTAATTAACTCGTGCACTCTTGTTGATCTTCCAGATTTAATCCTTGCACACATAGATATGTAACCTCTCTTGGTGAAACTTTGGAATCTTCAAGTTTTACAGCTTTTTTATATTGAACATCTATTATCAAACCTTATTGAACATCTATTATCAAACCTTGTAAAGCTTCTTTCATCATCTTTGTCCTTGTCCTAGTCATTGAACCACCAATTCCATGCAGAGGATCTACATAATATTTGAAATCATCAACTTGAACAAAAGCTAAGGCTTTTTGTGAATAATTCTTCTGAATTGATGTTGATTCCCAAATAATACATAATTAATGTCCTTAAATAGAAAATACCTAAAAGAAACCCTAAACTGACTTGAGCCTGATTACAAGTAGACTGAACCTAATTATTCTTTAAATAAAAAGTCTTAAAAAAACATAATATGATATTTAGAATCTAAAAGACCAAAACGAAATTACAAATGATAATTATAACATAAAAGTCCAAAAACGAAAATTAAAGAAAAATTCTCTAATTAACTCATGCACTTTTGTTGATCTTCCAGATTTAACCCTTGCACACATAGATATGTAATCTCTCTTGGTGAAGCTTTGGAATCTTCAAGTTTTGCAACTTCTTTATATTGAACATCCATTATCAAACCTTATAAAGCTTCTTTCATCCTCTGTCCTTGCCCTAGTCATTGGACCATCAATTCCATGCAGAGGATCTACATAATATTTGAAATCATCAACTTACTTACTAACTTCAGATTGGTCAACACCTTGATCTCCATTAATACTTAATTGAATTACCATTGCGAATCAATCCAGTTTTTAATGTTTCAGATTTATATTCCTTTGATGGATTTGATGGTGTTAGGAAGAGCATTCAAGAGCAAGTTCAGCAACTACCAGTTGAAAAATCATATGTTATTGAAGATATTTTGGGTTAAAGAGGTTAGATCGAGGTAATCAGTACATAAGATTTCTAGTGAAATGGTTAGGTAAGCCAACAACGGAGAGCACTTGGATTGCTGAACAAGAGCAAAAACAAGTTGATCCATCTATTTACGAGGAGTTCATCAAAGCATACTCCTCGGAGTAGAGTCTTCTTTAAACCCGGGGAGAATTGATGCAGTCCAAATACTACTATGATTCCTAATTTTTAAAAGAATCCTTAATAATTTAGGAATATTCTATTTATTATTCTATTTCCTTAATATATTAGGATTAAAATTTAGAATCTTACATTATTTTTAGTAAGTTTAGTCTTGAAGGACAAGGAATCCTTATTAATTTAGATTTAGTTTATATTTTCAGCATTATAAATAGGCTAGAAGACTAGTATTGGGATGTATTCTTATTATTAATTTTCAAATTTATACCAGAGGATTTTATCCTTGAATTATATTCTTTGTTCCAACTTCTATTAACCCTAATCTCGCCCTAATTGTTGAGTTCTATTGCCCTAACACTTTTCCGCTACGTTAAAATGTTTCAACTCTTCCCTCTTCCTCCTTTTAATATATTCTGTTTCAATTAACCATTGAACTTTATCTCACTGTTGCATTTTCCTCATATTATTCTATTGAAATATGAATTCACATAAAACCTGGCATGGCTATGACTAAGTCATTTGATATCTTGATACTCCTGATTCATTAGTGTACACTCATGATATCTAAGCTAAAGTTTTAAACCCATGGCTTGTATTTCTCTTCCTTTTTTCTTTTCTTGGGAAGTGGGATGTAGTGAAACTGAAAAGAAGAATGATTGCTTAAAGATCTTATTTTGCTTGTGTAATGCTTAACTTTTTTCATTCTTCAACTTTAGTATTTTGACATGTGATGCAGCAAGTATGCCATTGACAAAAGAACTTAATGTTGCCATAATTGATAGCAACCCTGCACTAATGGCTCAAGATTGCATCAGTAAAGAGGATCCACCAGATCCAAGGGTCAGTACAGTGACACCTGCAACTATATCCTTTTTTAAAGGTAAAACTATCACACAAGGTATTTTTATACTGAATTTTTGTTATGCTTACTTGCATTTGTGCAATTGTATTCATATCTTTTTACCATTGCTTAGAGAAAACGCATAGAAGGAGAATACTATTTTTCCTCTCATTTTCCAGTTTTGTTAGCCAAAGATGACTCATTTTAATATTAGAACATTGTTATCAATTTTAAGTCAAAATTGTGCATCAGTTAGGGAGCAGAATCACTCAGCATCAGGGAACAACACGAATGCATACTTTCATCACAAATATATTGTCATTTGATACAAAGTGGTACTAGTGCAAGTTTGCTGCAATTGCAGGAAGGTCATTGCATGAGACCTTACCTTCACAAGGAATGCCTAGTACTATCTTTTATGTCCTTAACTTTCTAATTTAAATTCAAATGGCTCATCTTTGCAGCTTTCTAAGAGATTGTCCTTTAACTTAGCAGTGGCAATAAACATATCTGGAACTTGGATAATGTTACTCATCATGGCTTAGGAATGCCTCCACCCTTGTGTTCTACAGGTGTGATAGAAGCTGATTTTTGCTAATGCCTCATGCCCTAAGCCATAAGGTAACCCAGGGCGAGGCAAGAGATTTGGATCCCATGCCATGACATACTTATTTCATGTCCTTAGTTAGCACATCAAGATCAGACTGTAATATCTTTCTTAACCTACTTCATACGGCAAAGCAACCAAAGGTCTTTTGCACACGTCTAAACATGCTGCCTCCAAATAAGTAATAGTCTGCAATGTGAAAGGTTTAAAAAAGGAGATGCACCCCTTTTTTCTTCCTTCTCTGCACTACCTGCCCTGGGGGGGGGGGATAAACCTATTTTTGGTGTCATTCATTCATTTTCTCTTTTTTCTTTGCTAGTTTTTCTTGCTTGGGCCCATTTGTAAACCTTTTCGTTCAATAGAAGTGTTCCCCCTGCTCCCCACAGGATGACAAAGTAAGATGATGGTGCTTTGCAGGTATAGGTGCATGGCAATATGTTCAACAGCATCGACATGCTTTCTTTGATAGGATGCAGGTAAATTTTCATTTATTTCTTTTCAAACATCTTCTGCTGTCTCTTGTGGTGCTGAAAATGATTCCAAGGGAATTGTTTTGTTTTAAAAAGATCAGAAATATATTCTGGGCATACTAAAGGTCTTTCTCTTTTAGTCTTTCTCTTAAATCAAGCATACTGAGTAAGATATCATTTACAAAGGATAAGGTTTGCTATTTCTGTTTTTCTTAGGATTTGTGATGATACAAAATGCTGTTTAAAGTTATATCTGCTTAAATTGTCACATTTGTGTTTTCACCCTTGGTTCGTTTTAAACTTCAATAATTCCAAAAAAAAAATTCTTCTTAATATCAGAGAATTTCTCAGTTTAAAGACCAAAGGAATTTTGTACTTTTAAAATGATGAAATCTCTACATAATAGGCGCTATATAATTAGGCCTTGTGTGCTAATGTAATAGCTCATTCTGTTCCTTAATCCTATCTTTGAACCTAACATATATAGGTCCTACTATACTTCACTGGAGATTTTGCTGGGTATATGCTTATGTATCATCTATAGTATCTCAGACTAGGCCCTATGGAGGGCAGATCCTCAAGTTGGATAATGAATTTCCTATTTATCCCATTGTGTCCATTTTATTCCTGATAAAAGGTGTTTTTCTTCTCTCTCACGTAAAGTAGAGATGCATCTTGGTTATGGATGCATGGGCAATATCTTGTACTTGCTGGAATGATAAAAAATTTCAATTAATTGATATTAGAGCCACTGAATTTCATGAAAATGTGTGGTTTGGTACTTTTTATAGCTATGCTATATGGATGTTTATGTTGATGGAGTTAGTTTTGAATTATAGAGTCAGCAGATTAGTTGTCTCAACATGCTTTCAAATATATGGTAGATATTAGCTAGAACTATATGTGCTTCCTTGGTAAGTGTGGATTGCTGATTCTGTAGCTTCAGTACTTTGGATTACAAAACCAAGTGTATTTCCTTCAAATTTTTTGTTCTCCAATTAGAATGATTGGATATACTGTTGAGCAGGCATTAATATGTTATGCTTTTCATTTTCTTCCCAGCACGTGCTGCTAACTTTTCATAGTAATTATATGAGGGCTGAATTTTGTGAAGTATATCCTCCTTTAGTGGCTTGTTTGGGTTGTTTAATTGGATGCTATGTTAGAAAAAATATATCCACTGTCAAATTGTTATTTGACTATTTTGTAGGTTTGGGATTATACTGGTCTTGGATATACGAGGTACACAGCAAGGGACGTTGATAAGGAAGTGTTAGGGTAAGGAGAATTTATAAATCATGCTGTAATTCTTGCTTGTGGATGGTAGCTCATTTGGGTTTTGGCATCAGGTGTGTGGTAGAGAACAAGGTGCTTCAGAGGTCACTGTTGTCATGCATCAAGGTACTTAATCGTGAGCAATTTACATCAAGTTTTATTGATTCTACATGTAATTCTTAAATATTCTTTACTTGTATTGAATTATGATTCTTTCTTTTGCTTTTGTTAATGAATTTTATACAATTCTTCGAAGAAATCTCTTGCTTACTTGCCTCACTTGCCTTGATTTCCTGAATAGCTTTATGAGGGTAAATAGAATTTCTTCTTGGGTGAAAGCTCATTACTTTTTCATTCACATTTTACAGAAATAAAAAGAAAAGATTATGCATTAATGTTGTAGTGATATGTATATATTTGGCATGATCAGAATTCAAACATATCTTTTTTTTTCTACCTAATCTCCAGATTAAGTTTTGTCATTTTTTCTTTGTCCAAAAACAATGTCCTTTTTCACTATTATTTTTTTATTTAATGAGGGGATCCATTGTAATGATTTTAAAGATCTATTGCTGATCCAGTGTGTTCTCTAGGAAATATTGCTAGAGCATTTATCTACCAAACTTGTTGATGTCGTGTTTTGATATTCTGTAAAATGGATGAGTTTCTAGCTACTGCTTGAAGTTTCTTCATGAAATGATCTGTGTAGATAATTAATCTCGAAACCAGCTTGAAATCACTCTTTAGACAGGATTATTTCATTGATTCTGATGACAATTCGCAGGTTAACTTTTGCATAATAATATAGCTCAGGTCTGCTGTCCCAGCCATGCCTTTATGATCAATCCTCCTTTGCACAGAAAGGGTTAAAATTGTAAAGGAAGGAAATAAAACCACTTTGTTAGGTTTTGTCATTGTCCTAAACTTTTGATTTGTCAAGACCTGTACCCCTCTTTTTTTGTCCTTTTTGAGCATTCCAAAATTAGGTTTGCCTCAGACAGTATGGAGCAGTATTTACAACTCTTTCTTTTTCTAGATTTTTTTAATCCTTTTCTTTTTTGTCTTTATTTGCTATTAGCAGTGTGAGAAAAATTCTGCCTTCATTTAATGTCCATTTAGTTTTAGCAACTATGTACCATCTCATGGATCAAATTACATACTTGACAGGATTCGGATTTCAAGAAGAAAATACATCCTTATAGATTAAGCTCAATGAACTTCCAACGCTGTTCATTACCTGGATCAGGCAACACACCATCACATCCTCATGAAAGCTTAGCAAAGCTGGAACTTAGTGATGGAAGTAATTTGTATGCTAAGCTGGTGGTAATTTCTATTTAAATAATCCAAGGAGGAAAAGAATATTGGAATAGAGTATATTGCTACTCATGGTGCAGGATACTCTGTTCCAATTCTCATCTATAATGAAGTTGATTGTGTCGCTTGCTGATGTTTACTACAGGTAGGAGCTGATGGATCAAAATCACATGTTAGGGAATTCACAGGAATTAAAACAACTGGATGGAAGTACCCCCAGAATGCAATTATCTGTACAGTACAGCATACAGATGAGAATAATCATTGTGCTTGGCAGCGGTTTTTGCCTCATGGACCTATCGCGCTCCTGCCAATGGGTGATAACTTCAGTAATATAGTTTGGACAATGGACCCCAAAGAAGCTATGGAGCACAAAGTAATGAATGAGACCGACTTCTTAAAAGCAGTAAACGAGGCTTTGGATTATGGGTATGGTCCTCGTCCTCAATCAGAATTAACTGGGGCTGGAGGTATATTTTCTTGGTTCAAAGCGGATGTGAGATCATCAGCCAATGAACCTTTTGAAGCGCCACCCAAAATCAACAAATTGGTGACAGAGAGAATGGTTTTTCCATTGTCCTTAATGCATGCAAATTCTTATGCATCAAAGCGGGTTGTCCTTATTGGAGATGCAGCACATACTGTTCATCCATTGGCTGGTCAAGGAGTAAATATGGGATTTGGAGATGCATCTTCTCTTTCAAAAGTAATTGCTGAAGGCGTGGCTGTAGGATCTGACATTGGAGAGGTATGATAATTGTTCCTATTCCAAGTTTTTCAGGATACCATTATTCATTATGTTTGACTCCATTTTTCTCTTCCTCTCATCCTCCATTGACAAGCAATTAAATGTGTAGTATATTCTTTAAAACGATGCATAATGTTTCTAAAAGTTCTTATCAACTTGACCACTTAAGTTCTTTTGGCAAAAGTGATATCTTCTTATGGAGTGATGGGCTGGCATTTGTGTTTTGTGCATTTTCAAATTCAAACACGATATTTAAATAATGGCAACCTATGTCTAATTTTCATAGTTATGTTAATGCTCTTCTATGATGTGGATGTTAAGTGCTTGTCCAACTGCGATAAAGTTTTCAATTGCTTCCTTTCCGCAGCACTGGTAAGTTTCTAGAAGATAGGTTTCCAAGTTAAAGATGGTCAATAAGACAGTTGTACACTCTGGGTAGAAATATACTATTACAGGAAGTTATGAAAGATGGGAGGGAGAGAAGAAAACACAGTAATTTTCTGCTTTGATATTTGTAACAAATAATTCTAGAAAGTTTATTACCTTGATTAACAGTGTGCTAGAAGAAGCATTGCCCACAATTTTTTGGTGTTTGCTTCACAAGTTCTTGAAATGCTGAGCTAAGATAGCAAAGCATGTGATTTTAATATCTATTTACTGTTTCATCTTCATTATCTTCCAAGACTGCTTGACTCCTTATTGAAGCCCTTGGCTCTGTATGCTCAGATTTCCCTTTTAAGGAGATATGAATCAGAAAGGAAAGTTGCAAATATTGCAATGATGGCTGTCCTTGATGGTTTTCAAAAGGCTTATTCTGTTGATTTTGGCCCGCTAAATGTGTTACGAGCTGCTGCATTTCATGGAGCCAATTTCATCACCCCTCTAAAGAGGAATATTATTCAATATGCTTCCGGCGAGCAGGGACTTCCACTTTTGACATGATATAGTTCGTGTACTACAAATACTATGGTATGTAAATGACAAAATGCTACTTACTAGAAAAAAAAAGGGCAAACATGAATCTGGAATAATTACATTTGGCACAATCAATTGCTATTATTTTCTGTGACCATGTCAGTAAAAGAGCATCAAGAAAATAAACACTCTACGATGTGCACACTGTAGATTCTACTCAGTATCCATCTGTGGTTTCATGAATTCCTAGCACTCATTCATATTATGTGCCTAAACTCTACCAGCTTTGCAGAATGTCATCGCCATAACTCAATGGTTTCTGGCTATCATTCTCCAGGTGTTGTATAGAAAGTTTGCCCACAAGTACCAGTGCAGTCAGTAGAGGTAACATCTGTGACTGTAAGGTTGTTGGATCACCAAGATTTGCGTCAGCAGGTTAAAAAGGGATTTCATTAACTAGAAGGAAATATTTGAAATGGTTAAAAATTACTTCCAAATTTTGGTATTTCTAATGGATCCTGAATGTTGCTGGAAATTTGTGAAAGCTACATGTAATTCATGTAACGGTTTAAGGTCAAGGATCATCCTTGATTTGATTTTCCATTAGGCTAGTGTTATAGATGCTGGAAAAGTGGGTAGAATAATCTGATGCCAGATAATTTACTGAGGATAGAAGTGTGTTAAGGTTTAAAGTTTTCGATCCTAATATTGTGTCTCACATACTAAGACGTTGAACTACATTGACTTGCTTGCCTAATTATAAAAAAGAAGCAAATTTTTTCAAGAATATTTTCTAGAATTTTGTTCCACCACGAGGCAGATCCAAGTACAAGAAAACTCTATTCCAGAAACTATCAAATGGCTGCAGTCTAGCTTTCGACATGTGAAGTTTTCGACTATGCTCTTCAAGTGACTAAAAGGGTCCAATTTTTGAAAGTATGATAGACCAAACTTGGTACCAAATTATTGTGAGGAATGGTAACCTCATGAATGATAGCCCCATGAATACACTAAGAAAAATCAACCATTACAAAAGAAGTTACATTCTCACCTTGGTAACCTCAAACCAAGTCCCATTATCTCTTCTTAAATGCCTAGGCAAACCGAGCTAGCTGAATCAGATGCATAGGAGCATTGCAGCAATAGGTGCAAAGTTAGCATACATAAGTTCAGAAAATAAGGCACAATTTTGTTCGGCTGTAAGAATTGGTATTAGCTTTCATATTCTCTTTTCTCTGCCACAAGTTTACATCTGCTAGGTCATTGAGCTTTCTTTTTTGTAATATATACAGGGAAATATATTCTGGAGAGTTAGCTTGTCAAGCATGAAATTACATGCTAGATGGTATGCACTTTCGGATTTGTATATATCCTATAATGTAAAATCTGCACATTCTTGAATGTGCTTGAAGTACAAAGTCATACTAATTACAGTAATGTTTCTCGGAGAAAACGCGCCCATACCCGTGACGATAACCTGCTGAGCACTTCAGGAAGCACTTTTGCAGAGAGACCAGGTAAAACAGGAAGCAGTTCTTGGATGACTTGAGGAACATTTACACCCTGGAGATGCAAAAGAAGAAATATAATTGCAATGCTATTGCAGAAGTGGAGACAAATTGAAAACAAAAATACAGCAGATATTGTTAAGGATGAAGTTTGGGAAAAGAAATATCCGTGTTCACAGAGAGCAAGACATTTAATCTACAAAACTTCCACCTATGCAGTTAAGGACTTGAGACTGAAACACAGATATCGGCTATATAAAAATAAAACCAAAACTAGTTTGAACAAACTATATGGCATCATTCCCAAGATCATACTCAGCTATGAAGAGGTAAGAAGAAACAAATACAAAGACTCCCCGAGACAAGGAATTCTTAGTTTCAGGTGAACAAATTAATCTGGTTCCAAAGTCCAGTATGGAGCCTATACTACCATATATGATCATCTGGGAACCAACATAGAAAACATTTCGGCCATAAGCATATATTCTGAACTATACTATGAAGTTTCTTGAAAGAATTGAAGGTGCTCAACAAGAACTAGATACAAGTAATTTCTCAGCTAGTCCAAACTTGCTGTGACATAAAAGTCGACATTTTTTTTGGCATTTGTTACCATGATATGTTGTATGTTACCTAATATCGCAAACATGGCTCATGTGCCTGGAAAAATAGATTATAAGGCCCAACCTGAAGAATTACTTTTCCAGTTTCAATCTAAGAGTTTGAAGTACCTGATTTGATGAAGCTACACTTCCAGCAGTTAAAAACTCTATAATTTTCTGAACATTGTTCAATATGACTTTGTCCTCCTCAGTTATTGTGGGCAGAAGAGCTGCAGGCTTTAGGGGTCCAAAAGTAGGGACCATGCTAAACATACGTGCTGGATTTCCAATTCCAACGAATGTCATTATTTGCAGCAATTGCTCCCTTGTAACAGCATCAATGCCCTTTACAACCTGGGAACAATTCATGGAAGGAAAATCAAAATTCTCAGACTTCTTTCTATGATATGATCTTAGAGATTACTTGAATTTCAGGCCCTAAATAATTAGAACACTCCTACAACAAACAATTTGACTTCCAAACAATTTATTATGGCTTTGGATTACAAAGAGCAGCAGCTTGCAAATATTAACTTCATTTACCCTACAGAGAATGCAGGCCTTCTGATGTGATGTCTGCTTCATCGTAAAGAGGAAGAGGACAAAAAAAGGAGTAGCCTTTCACCTAAAAAAACCATTATCATCACTCTGTTTCCATTCCCCCCCCCCCTTTTTTCTCCCCCTTCTCCTGACATGGAGAAAAGCACAAAATTCAATACTTCTATCTGCAAAGACCAACAGCTTCTACAAGCATCCAGGAACTGGAAAGAAACTCTGAGAGGTGGTAACCTTTATATTTAATAAAGCTAATTAATTCATTTGAATGCTTATTGCTATTATTTATTAATTCTCAAAACGAAATGGAATGTCAATTACACCATAGTTAGTTGAATACTTCATTTCCATGTTAAAACGTCAATTTTATAGTTGCACCCAATCAGACCACCAGGACCATAAAAGTTACTAGTGACAATATATAGGTCATACAAGTGCTGCTGCAGAAGATCTAAACTAAGCTATGCTCAACGGCCTTAAAAGAAAAGCTAATGTCCAAAGAACAATTATGGTTGTAAAATGTTAAAAATGTTAAAAGTACCTCATCCAAGAGAAATTCTCGGAAAAAGTTCCCCTTATCAGACAGCAAGAAAGCTAAGGCTGCTCTAGTTTGAATCGGCTGTTCTGTTTGAGAACCATTTGCTGGAGATGTAGGAAACATATAAATACTTTGAGCTTGTAGAATTCCAAGTTCTGCCATTCTCCCTTTTAGATCTTCTCCTCCTCCGCTTTTAGCTGCAGTTATGAAATTCTCAAAGGCTTGCATGACATCTATAAACCTTTCAGCATCAAAAACTCCAGATTTGCCATATATTGTATAACGTAGAGCAGTCCTTAGGCGAGGAGATTCATCTGTCAAGAGCCTCTATTATTTGGAAGAAAGGTAGACGTATTAAATTTAAGTTTATCAAGATTCTGAAAACTATATAATGACATGATTGGGAATGACAACTCAACCAAGTGACATGAATGCATGCACGATAGTCCATTGTGCAAGTGTGTGTGTGTGTGAGAGAGAGAGAGGTGTAACAAAAGGAAAAAGAATAGGTCATGAGATATGGAAATTTATCATGAAGCTGAATACAGAATACAGAGAAATTTGAAAAACAGATGCAATTTTATCTAACCCTAACTTAAAAGCTAGCGTAGAGAAACCAATTTGGTTTTAAATTCAGTCCTGAGAGAACTTTGAGAGCACTTCTTGTGAAACTATCACATACACCAAAACAAACATGCTGTAATATGAAGTAATAACTATATATAAACATAATAAACTAACAATTAAGTTTCAGCAAAAAAGAAACAACTAAGATGGTCTTACACTGTATTTACATACCTGCGCAACATAAGGATAGGCTTCATCAACAATAGCAAAATCAGGATTTCCCACCAAAGCTATGCCCTCCAGCACCCCTATTGCCCTAATAATGAGAGCAAAATAAGGGGGTATTCTAAATGGATAATCAAATGTAATTTGAGCCAAATCTGATGCCAGCTCCTGAAAGTTAATATTCTTGGCTCCCCCACCCTCTAGTGCCTGATCAAAAACCTTAGCCAGTACTGGCAAAATAGGTTCCAGATTGACCCCTTCTGGAATAAAATCAAGTTTGACGAAGTCTTTAACGATAGCAGGATAATCACGATGAATAAGATGAGAAATCGCTTCAATCATCCCATATTTTTGGTCATCTGTTAGTTTTGTCACAAGGCCTGCGAGGTCAAAGACATGCATTAGAATTCTGAATTTCAGTAGGGAGCTTCCAGTATCTGAAATTTAGACATGAAAATTGATGTTCCATTCTGCAGAAGATGTGTTACACGGCTGAAATGAAGTAGTCCACTAGAGAAACAATGAGAAGAGGTAAACTACTTGGACAGTGAAAGAAAAGGTTGAAGAAAAGCTAGAAGAGTTCATGATATTGCTTGAGAAAAAATTGAAAGTAGTATTAGCACACATCTAGTTGGGATGATACAGACAAATGCATCCATTCATTCAAGAGAAATATCCAAAAATGCTCAGACATTATCTAGCCTAAGAAAGCTTTTATAACCTATACTAGATGTACTGCTGTTCAAGAATGTTCAAAAGAGTGATCTGACTCAGAAATTCAATTGAATTTTACCTTCTTGATCTTATCAATTTTTATCAAATCACTTTTACTTCTTTATTTCTCATCACTTATACGAGCTTTGGAATAGGATGACAAATAATCTTCCAATTTTCTTTCCTTCTCCTTTACCTGTATGTGTGCCCAGAAATATACAGATAAAAACAATGGTTCATATATAACATAAATATCATTGATAGTTATGTCAGACCCATGTAGATCCTTAGGTGATTGAAGTGATTGCATAAGGCCCCACTTATTAAAAAAAAGAAAAGAAAAAGAGACATGAGTTTAGACACTCTTGTTATATATATATATATATATATATATAAACACACACATATATATATATATAACTATTTTCTTTGTTTTCTTACGATTATTATTCAAAAGCAGGCCTATTTACCAGTGACAAAGTTTGACTATTCTAATTTTTATATGAGAAAAAATGAAAAGGAAAAAGATATGGCGGATGTAAAGACTAGTCCTTCTAAAAATAATAATAATAATAATGTCTTCGTAATTGTTTTTCTTTTCTACTATTGCAGTATCTCTTTCCTTTTATTTTTATTTTATTTACCTTATATTGAGAACTGAGAGTTCTAAAGGCTTAAAAAGAAGAATACATTCTTAGTCATTCATATTTTGTCTCACATTTTTTATCAACTTATTCAAAATTCTTGATAATTGATAGCTTAAGCTCTTTTTCAAAATCAAGATTTAATAGGACAACATTATTTTCAATGACGATTCAATTTTAAATGTGATTCAACTTTGAGTAAAAATGTTTATAATATTTTAGTCGTGCTATTACTTTGAGGTTCTATCTTTAGATAGTATTTTATTTGAATGGTCAAAGGACAATGGACTCCATTATTTTATTTTTAACTTAAAACTTGCACAGATTGTACTGGTTTCTATTTCTGTAGTTTTTTGTATTATTTTTATATTCTATGTTGTTAGAAACATTGGTTATTTATTTATCTTTTATACTTTTTGGTGAAATTATGTAGAATAGAAATACAAATATTGTTATGAATAATATTCTTTCTAAAAGAAAAAAGTAAATCTAATTTTCTTACTTAACAAGGACTCTTTAAAATATTTTTCCCAAGGTCCCTAGATTTCTTTGCACACCTCTGACTATACATCTGGCTAATTGGTTCATGCTTGATTTTTCCAATAACTATAATCCACAACTGGAGTTTATTTCTACTGCTATGAAGTAATAATCACGCGATAAAGCTGAACTTATAGCTAAGGTTCAAAATTCAATACACACCAAAAAATGAAGATTAATCTCTAAAACAGGAAAATTTCTGTCAAGGAAAACGTGTAGAAAAATTATCTACAAGAGCACAATAATATAGCATGAAGTCAAAAAGAAAATTGCAAAATTAGACAAGATGAAATAAACATAAATTGAAACACAATATTTGACTGAAATTATTACCAAAATCAAGTATTGCTAATTTCCCATCTGGTGTACGAATTAAATTCCCTGGATGAGGATCGGCATGGAAGAAACCAGTGTCAAGCAACTGTACACCCAAAAGAAAATAAGATGAGAACACTAGATGACGATTTAATATATCAAAAAACTGAGTGGAATGGTGAAGGTGATCTAGCCAGCTAAGAGATTTTTTGTCAGAGACAGTGCAAACAGAGAAACATTCCTACAATAATATTAGCATGTTGGTATTGACTAACATACACTGACAAGAAAATATGCTGAACTTGCAGAAAGTCACATTTGAAGAGAATGGGTGAGAATCTTCATTAGAGTGCTCAAAGCTGAAGTCATGAATTAGATTGTTGTGCATTCTTTTAACTCTGTAGATTGTGTTGTACTCTGACAGCATATAACTAGGAAAAGACATCAAATCAGGTAAACTTTCTTTCAGATGACCATTATAAAGGATCAAATTGGCCAATGAGATACCTAGTCATGATATGCCCCAAAATGTGTAAAATATGACCTAGTTAAGGGCATTAAATTTATGCAATATGAAACAGTTCTGGCTAACATCTACCCTCACTCTTACTTATACTAATCTTAATGACTGTCAGCACAGACACTCAAAATTCATCCACCATTTACCTAAGATCTAGACTATACATAGTTTCAGTTCTTAAAATTGTTCTCCATTATGCAGCATTCTGGTGTTGCATCTGTTGGGATACATCATTCATCCAAAGTACTTTTTCAGGGGCAGGGAAAAAGAACTTTGACCATGAAATTACCACAAAAAACATTTGAATCTTCCATACAAAAAGGAAAATCTTAAGCCTCGAGCATTAGGGTCATAATGACTGTTCAATCTCCAAATTGTGTACTGATGTCTGTATCAACCACAAAACTAGAATCAAGAGTTTTCAGCCCCTAGTGTCATGTTGCTATACCTCTAAGTTAACTTGATATAAAAGAGACAGAAGAAAATAGGGTACTTGACATCTAGATATTTGAACCAAGTATTTTCTCCCCCCAGTTTGCCAATGCTCTCCTCTTCGGAAAAGAATTTGAAACCTCACCTGCTTAAGGTAACATATTACTCCAACATTGACGAGTTCCCCAACATCGCTCGCTGTACTTTGAGACAATTTCTCTCCTTCAATCCACTGAGTTGTGAGAACTTTCCTTGATGTATATTTTTCATAAGTTTTCGGCACAACAACCTGAAAACTGAAATTCGTTAAAAAACAAATGCGGTACAAAATCACCAAAGGGAATTAGCAAGATTCAATGACATAACTCTTTTTTCTTGATTCAAAAGAATATATATTTTTCATTTTGAATTTAGATAATTTTTTAATTGTAAGCATGTTTCTTTCAGGTCAATGTAACTATGGTGCAGAGAAGTATGCATATTTTAAAAAATTAATGCGACCTGAGGAAGATCTTTCTTCATCATCTCAGCAAAACGATTTCCATTTTCTCCCTCATTGACATAATCAAGTTCTTCAAAAATCGAGCAGCCCACTCATCAACCAATCCGACAACATCAATGGATACCTGGCAAAGAGGGAAAAATACAGTGATTAGTTCTTTAAAAAGTTTACCTCTTTAAGAGTAAAGGGAAATTAAACAAAACTAAATAGGATATAGAAAGATATTATCACCACCTGAGGAAACTTTCGGAGAACCAAGCCCAATTTTCTTATAACGAATAAATCAACAGTTACAGTCTCAAGAACAAAGGGCCTTTGTACTTTGACAGCAACCAGATCACCATTTTCCTTTAGCCGGCCCTTATAAACCTGCCCAAGGGATGCTGCCATTTGGTTCCCATAAATTACAAAAGGAAAAAAAATCAAAATAAAAAATTAAGCATGAAAAAGAAGTTAAAGATTCAGCAAGTCCCAAATCCATCTAAGCAAAAAACAAACATGGAGGAAGCTCAATGGATCTT
This sequence comes from Apocynum venetum, assembly GCA_019593545.1. Taxonomy (NCBI): domain Eukaryota; kingdom Viridiplantae; phylum Streptophyta; class Magnoliopsida; order Gentianales; family Apocynaceae; genus Apocynum; species Apocynum venetum. The sequence continues at coordinate 148,810 of SRSM01000153.1, forward strand.
GAGTTTACCTGCAGCTATCGGTGACGAAGAAAGTTCAGAATATAAGTTATACCATGGCTGGCCAAGCTCCTCTTCTAGCAGAGCCATAGCAACATCATCAGGAAATGAGGGAACCTGCATCAATCCTTCAGAAAGGTTAATAAGTTGTGAGAAGCAGACAATATGCTTACAACTGCTTAGGTGAGTATTACTGAGGATCTCTCTCTCTCTATCTCTCATACACACTCATTGTCCCAAACCTTTCAAAAGACTTGAAACTGCATTAAAGAAATTTTGCGTAAACAAAATGTTAATGCACAATGAAACTATTTCAGAAAATGTGGAGATTCGTGACACTAAAATTGTGATAAAAAAAAATAAAAACAACAAAACAACACCTGAAATTCCATTCGCAACCAACAACCTCTATCAGATATCAAATAGAACTCAAAAGTGCTCTTTGAATAATACCCCCATTTCTTGAAGCGATTGTTTCCCAAACATGAATAACAACCCATAGAAGTGGAAATAATAAATGCATAAATAAAGTGTGGTGCTAAATGTAACACCGCGCATGAAAAAAATGCCCCTGTCAACGATGGACATGTGGATGTGCAGTCGGCTGGGCCACGCCCTCTTCCCAGCCATACATCACTAATTTTCCACTTCAAATTCTTCCATTCTTCATGTTTTTCATGCCAAATTAATTACATAACAATGTTTTTCATGCCACGAGGAGCTCTACCCCTTGACCCTCGCCATCCTCAAAGTAGAGTTTTAATTCATAACCTCATATTAAATACACTCATTATATTATTAATTTTAAATGGTTTAGTGTGTGCAAAAATTATGAATTCCACATCTAAGGATAGGTTCAGAAGAGAGTTGGAGAGAATCCGACTTTGGGGAGGGGTATTTTCTGAAGGAACAAAATTATTAGGTGTTACATACAGAAAATGGGTTGTTACGTTTAGAAATCATGTAAATAAATAAGGTTTACATAAGATTCCATAGGTATACCTTTTTTTTCTTTCTTTCTTTTTTCATTTTTTAAGGATAAGTTACACCTAATTTTTACATGCTTTCTATATTTAACATGTATTTTCATAAATACAGTTAATACAACTTTAATGACTATGAGCAGTGTTAGATAACTTAACATAGATTAGGTAGACTGACTAATATATTTTCTTTTAGGCATTTCTCAACATTCTTATATGTATATATATGTAACCATATTGTCAAAGGAATACACAATAATCATTTCTCTCTAACTAATCACATGCTATCAGAGCAAGCAGAAATTTCTCTCTAAAAGAAAAACAGTAAGGCAGCCTTGTTTCATTTCTCTAGCTTTGGAAGCTATTTTATCGACACCACCAACCCAGGGAGGTGCGCCAGGTGCCGATCAGCAAAACTCCGAAAACCCATCGCCGGAAGGTACGCACGTGAGGCTCACATGCCGCCTGAACAGTGCGTTCCTCCCACACGCGCTGGCACGTGAGTGACTGGAATTCACTCAAGTTTGTTTCAATTTGCTCGCCTCGATATACGATTTGTTTTGTGCCTGTTTTTTATCGACATCAGTGAAGTGTCGGATCTTATTTATTACAGGTTTGATTTTTCCTTTGGAAATTCTCTGAACAACCTTTTGATTTCTTATTTTAAGAGTATTATTGATAAGACATGAAAGAGAAAAAGTTTGTTGTTTCTGATATGATTCCAGTAATGAGATAACAAATCACAAACTTAATTCATCGAATTATATTGATTGGAATCAAACTATTGAATTGTATCCGTTAAGCATTTGGATGAGTCTCCTAAAGATGAGTCTAGGCTACTTTGGATGAGAGAAGATGCTCGTTTGTTCTTACAAATTCGTAATTCTATGGATAGTGAAGTTGTTAGTTTAGTTACTTACTGTAAAACAGTTAAAGATCTAATGAACTATCTAAAATTTATGTATTCCGAAAAAGGGAATATTTTTAGAATGTATGATGTCTGTAACGCTTTTTATAAGGTAAACAAGGGTGATAAGTCTCACACCCAATATTTCATGGACTTTAAGAAAACCTATGAAAAACTCAACATGTTAATGTCTTTTAGTGCTGATGTGGCTGTACAATAAACTAAACGAGAGAAAATAATTGTTATGAGCTTTTTAGCTAGGCTTTCGTCGGAATTTGAAATTGCAAAATCACAAATTCTTTCTGAATCAGAGGTGAATCAGAGGTGTCTTCTCTAAAAGATACTTATAGTAGGATTCTTCGTAGAGAGAATTCGTTGTATGTCCAATCTTTTCAGCGTAATAGTATTCTTATCAGTCATAATAAGACATCTCAATTAGGGAAGCAACCGTACAGGAATGATGGTGGTATAAAATTCAACAATTATAACAAGAGTACTAGTATTTGTGAAAAAGAGTCCGGATAAATAATTTGTCACTATTATCATAAATCAGGACATGAAGCGAGACTGTCGAAAATTGCAGAAGTCAATCTAGTCTTGTTACTGCTATTGTTAACTCAAGTAAATCTAATAAATGTCTTATTTCCTCCTCTTCAAAATGGGTCATTGTTTCAGGTGCTACACATCACATGCAGGTAATTTAGCTTATTCTCTACCTTTCAGTCATATAAATCTACCTCTTATGTTATTTTAGCTAATGGTTTAACTTCTTATGTTACTGGTTCTGGCACCATTAATCCCACACCATCTCTCTCATTGTCATCAGTTCTTAGTCTCTCCCTCATTTGTCATTTAATTTGATTTTTGTTAGTAAACTCACTCATACTCTCAATTGTTGTCTCATTTTTTCCTGATTATTGCTTATTTCAGGATCTCATGACGAAGAAGATTATTAGTAAGGGACATGAGTTTGGAGGCCTCTGCATTCTTGATACATCAATACCAAAATCTCTAGCATGTAGTGGAAGTATCACTCCATTTGAAGCGTGCTGTCGGTTTGGGTCATCATTCTTTTCTTATGCTCAAGAAACTTTATCCTCAATTTTCTAGTTTATCTTCTTTTGATTGTGAGTCTTGTCAATTTGCCAAATATCATCGTCTAAGTTCTAGTCCAAGAGTTAATAAACAAGAAAATGCTCCTTTTGAGTTAATACATTCTGATGTTTGGAGTCCTTGTCCAGTTCTATCTAAAACTGGGCATCGCTACTTTGTTACTTTTGTTGATGATTATTCTCGAATGACATGGTTATATTTGATGAAAAATTGTTCTGAATTGTTCTCTCATTTTTCTAGTTTTTGTGTTGAGATTCATACTCAATTTAGTGTTCATGTGCAAATTTTAAGAAGTGATAATACTAAAGAATATCTATCCGACACTTTTCATACATATATGGTCCAACAAGGTATTCTTCATCAAACATCTTGTGTAGACACGCCTTCTCAAAATGGTACTACTAGATAGGGATGTCAATGGGGCGAAGCGGGGTCGGAGTCCCTTACCTCCGACCCCGACCCCGCTTTAGAACACCCGTCCCCGCCCCCACCCCGTCCCCGCTTTAGAATGTTTGAAGAAACCCCAACTCCGACCCCGACCCCGATTTAGAACACCCATACCCGCCCCCAATTCAGCTTCGTTTTAACCCCGTTTTGACCCCTGTTTGACCCCTGTTTGACTCCACTTCAATTTTTAATTTTTTTTTTTTTAAAAAAAAACTATTTCATCATACCACTAAAATCTAAAATAAACTCAATGCATATTCCATCATAGTAAACTACAAATATTAAGGCACAAGCTCATTTAATCATGTCTGTCTCATACTAAAATTTTTTAAAAAATAAAGCTTCCAAGCTAAAAACTTCAAATACAAAATAATGAAATATTTCATATATCGAATACAATCACTAATATAAATATAAATCATTATCCTTAAAAACTATAAATTATAAACAATCTTCCAAAATTCAGCTTTCACTTTTCAATTCAACACATGCCCTTCCATGCAATGAAGTTCTTATAGTTAGATATATAGTTATTATATAATTTATAGTCACATATTTTTTTTATATTCATATATAGTTAATAATGTAACTCATAGTTAGTTAGGTATATAGTTAATATTATAAACTTATTTAAATAAATATAATTAATAATATAATTTATAGTTACATAGTTTTTTTTAATCATCACATATATATATATATATATATATAACTATTTTAAGTATATCGTTAATATTATAAACTTATTTAAATTAATATAGTTAACTATATAATTTATAGTTATATAGTTTTTTTTAATCTTCACATATGATTCATGGTTAATAATATGATTTATAATTACTTAGTCAATAATATAAACTCATTTTAATCTACATAGTTAATAATATAAACTCATTTACTCAATACAATTAATAATATAATTCATAGTTAGTTAAGTATATATTTAATAATATAAACTCATTTAAATCAATATAGTTAATAATCATAGTTACATAGTTCTTTTAATGTTCATATATAGTTACATAAATAATAATATAACTATTTTAATTTGCATTCTTAATAATATGATTCATAATTACTTAGTCAATAATATAAACTCATTTTAATCTACATAGTTAATAATATAAACTCATTGAATAAATACAGTTAATAATATAATTCATAATTAGTTAAGTATATATTTAATAATATAAACTCATTTAAATCAATATAGTTAATAATCATAGTTTCATAATTCTTTTAATATTCATATATAGTTACATAAATAATAATATAACTATTTTAATTTGCATTCTTAATAATATGATTCATAATTACTTAGTCAATAATATAAACTCATTTTAATCTACATAGTTAATAATATAAACTCATTGAATCAATACAGTTAATAATATAATTCATAATTAGTTAAGTATATATTTAATAATATAAACTCATTTAAATCAATATAGTTAATAATCATATTTACATAGTTTTTTTAATGTTCATATATAGTTACATAAATAATAATATAACTATTTTAATTTACATTTTTAATAATATGATTCATAATTAATTAGTGAATAATATAAACTCATTTGAATCCACATAGTTAATAATATAAACTTATAGTTAGTTAGGTATAATAATGTAAACTCCTTTAATAATATAACTCAATTTATTTTATTTTTTTTTTAAAGTAACCAAATGGATAAAATTGTTTTCTTTTTAAAAAAATACTAGGAATAAAATAGTATTTTTATTAGAGATACTGAAGCCGAAGTCGGGGATTCGCCTTCGGGAATCCCCGCGGGGATTCAGTGGGGACAAATCAATCTCCACCCCCGCCCCCGCCCCCGCTAATCCCCACATTTTATAACCCGCCCCCGCCTCCGCCCCACTGAAGTCGGGGAATCCTGAATCCCAACGGGGCGGGGCGAATCGAATCCCCAATAATCCCCGCTTCATTGACATCCCTACTACTAGAGCTTTGTTATTTCAAATGCAAGTTTCCAAACATTTCTGGGCTGATGCTGTTTGTACAGCTTGTTTTTTAATCAATCGAATGCCTTCTTCTGTTCTAATTGGTTAATCCCCTTTTCATACTCATTTTCCTCATAGGAACTTGTTTTCTATTGAACCTAAGATATTTGGTTGTACTTGTTTTGTTCGATATGTCCATCCTCAAATTACTAAACTTGATCCTAAATCTTTGAAATGTATCTTTCTTCAATATTCTCATGTCCAAAAAGAATATCGATGTTATTGTCTTAGTCTTAATAGGTACCTTGTATCATATGATGTTATATTTTTTAAACATACATCATTTCTCCCTTATTTAGTTCAACTAGTCAAGAGGAGGATGATGAAGTGCTTATCTATCATGTCACGCAAACGCTTGATTCCCCTATCACCGCTTCTATTCGTCCTCCTATAACACAAATCAATTCCCGACGGGCACCACCTAATATTGACTCAACTACAGTCCCTGAACCTGTTATTGCACCTATTCCCGCTCCATCTCCATGTCCTGATACCACATCTTCTTCACCATCAGATTCGATCTCTAATGATGATCTACCCATTACTCTTCGTAAAGGTAAACGTACATGCACCTATCCTATATCTTCCTTTGTTTCTTATCACCATCTATAATCTTCTTCTTGTTCGCTTATTACATCTCTAGATTCTATCTTTGTTCCTAAAACTGTTCATGAAGCTTTAGCTCATTCTGGTTGGCGCACTGCTATGATTGAAAAGATGAATACTTTGAATGCAAATAGTACTTGGACCTTGAAACAATTACATGTAGGAAGCAAGACTATTGGATGTAAATGGGTGTTTACAGTTAAAGTTAATCCTGATGGCTCTATTGCTCGCTTGAAAGCTCGTCTTCTTGCTAAAGGATATGCTCAGACATATGATGTGGATTATTTTGATACATTCTCTCCTGTTGCTAAACTTACATCTGTGCGGCTCTTTATTTCTATGGCAGCTACTTATCGCTAGTCTTTGTATCAGTTAGACATCACAAATGCTTTTCTTCATGGTGATCTTCAAGAGACCGTCTATATGGAATAACCACCTGATTTTGTTGCTCAGGGGGAGTATGGGAAAGTGTGTCGTCTTTGTAAATCTTTATATGACTTGAAACAAAGTTTTCGTGCTTGGTTTGACAAATTTAGTCAAGTTGTTGAGAAATTTAGCATGAAGAGAAGTTTGATCACTCTGTTTTCTATAAAAGATCTGGTGGAGGCATTATTCTGTTAGTTATATATGTTGATGATATTGTAATCACTGGTAATGACTCTACAGGAATTTCATCTTTTAAAATCTTTCTTCATACTCAGTTTCTTACCAAAGACTTAGAAAAATTGAGGTACTTCTTAGAAGTTGAAGTGAATAGAAGTAAGAAAGGAATATAATTATCTCAAAGGAAGTATGTACTTGGCTTACTATCTGAAATAGGAAAGTTGGAGGATAAACCATGTAGTATTCCAATGACTCCGAATATGCAACTCACAAAAGATGGTGAATTATTTGGAGATCCTGAGAGATATAGAAGATTAGTTAAAAAGTTAAACTATCTTATTGTGACTCATTCAGATATCGCCTACTCAGTCAGTGTTGTAAGTCAGTATATGTCATCTCCAAGTGTTGATCACTGGAACAAATTTCGTGCTATTTAAAAGGAGCACCTGGACGTGGAATTTTGTATAATAATCATGGTCATACTATGATTAAATGTTTTTCAAATGCTTATTGGGCAGGATCCAAGGAAGATCGTAAATCCACTACTGAGTATTGTGTCTTTGTTGGAGGCAATTTAGTTTCATGAAAAAGCAAGAAACAAAATATAGTTTCACGATCAAGTGTAGAATCTGAATACAGGGCTATGCCTAAGTCTGTATGTGAGATAATGTGAATATATCAGCTTCTTAATGAAGTATGTTTTAAAGTCTCAATGCCAGCAAAGTTATGGTGTGACAACCAAGCTATATTTTATATTAACTCTAATCCATTTTTTTCTGAGCAAACAAAAAATATCAAGATTGATTGTCATTTTATTAGTGAAAAAGTTTAACGAGACTTGATTTCTACATGTTATGTAAAAACTGAAAAACAATTAGGAAACATCTTCACAAAGGCTCTCAATGGGGTTAGGTTGATTATCTTTGTAACTTGGACATGATTAACATCTATGCTCCAACTTGAGAGGGAGTGTTAGACAGCCTAACATACACTAGCTAGACAGCCTAACATATTCTTTTTTAGGCATTTCTCAACATTCTTATGCATATATATATATATATATATATGTAACCATATTGTCATAAGAATACACAAGAATCATTTCTCTCTAAATAATCACAAACAGTAAAAAGGACAGAGATGCATTGAAATATATCGCCTAACACAAGGCATATTGCACAATTTAGCATTTGCAATACCATGCATTCTTTTGTGCAGGAGAAGATGAATGTTAAGAAATCATGACAGCAGTGAAGCATTGCTGCGAGACATGTTTTCTAGAAGTCAAAACATACTATTCCCATACAAGTGGAGCTATGTAAAATTTTATTTTTAATCACTTTAAACAAAAAGAAAAAAAAGAGTTAAATCTGACCTTATCACAAAGCTTTTGCAGCTCAACCATTGCAACAGGAGATAGGATATCTGGGCGTATGCTTAATGCCTGCCCAAGCTTTATGTATGCTGGACCCAAGGAGGTTACAATTTCCCGCAATTCAATAGCTCGAGCAACTTCATTCTATATGTAGTTGGAAAAGAAATGTATAAGAACCGGGAAAACAGATGAAATCATTAACATAATGTAAGTTAAATTCGTGCATATATATTCTAGAAAAATTAATGTGAAAATACAGATTTTCCCAATCAGATCTGCCTTACAGACTTTTTGCAGCAAAGAATAAGGTGCAGATGGGACTATATCCATGTCATGCGCATACTAGAATAAATACAAATAACAATATTAGAGTTCTCTAGTATCCAATTACATTTTGGCATAAGAAATTACGTAAACCTTTTACCAGATTGACTAAATCTATGTTACAGTATCAACAGCTTGAATAAAAGTAGACGAGAAAATAACAACCTGCCACCTCTCACTTGCATATAACATGTTACAGTTAAAATAGAAGTACTTTATGCATTTATCAAGCAACTTTGAGCCAATCCTTTAACATACTCTAAAACAGTAAAGATTTCAAAAAATAGTTTTCAGTGATGTGATTTTCTGTAAAAGACATAAGAATGACATGTATTGCTCTGTATATCTGAATGGACACACCTGGGAGTCTGTGTGGTAGAGCATGCTTAGCAGTAAAACTGAATTTAAGCTTAAGGAAGAAAAGGTTTCGGTTAAGAGCCTTAGTAAAAATGCAGTTTTTTTCAGTATAAGGACAAAATTTATTAATTTAGTCATCAATTTCAGCAATAACAAGACTTCTGGGCCATCCACGTAAAGAAGGTGCAATGAGGAGTACGAGCGTAAATTTTTATTACTCTTTCACTTATGGTCCATATAAAGATGTGTTTTACTACATTCATCTGATTTGAACATATGAAATTATAAACAGCTGAATTAGAGTTCATTTCCTACTATTTCTAATTGTCCAATTAAAACACCAGACTATTCCAGTACATATATTTATGTGTTCTCTTACACTCTTATATTAGGTGCATCTTTACAACTCATGACTTGCATATTGTAGATCTACATTAGTGAAGAGATTGTTAGTTTGTTATGGTACCTTTTACAGTCCCATGAATGTCCTTTTGAATTTTCAAATAAATAAAATTTCATAGATCTTAATTCAGAAGTATCCAAAATTTGAAAGAGTTGAGCAAGGGTAATCATATAATTTTGAAAGCACACCGCAGTACATGCAGCAACAATTACTGGACGAGTACTGGGAATATATCTCAAATAAATTTTCTCTCATTTTTTATTAAAACTAATTTCTAACTGATTTTATAAGGTAAAACTTACAGATGCCCACAAATCAACAAGCATTCCTCATTGCAGAGAATCCACAAAAGCTAAAAGAACCAAATTTTATGGAATAACCAGAAAAAGTGCACCACCTTAAATAATTCTTACCTCTTTGACTTTATTGTTTATTAGATCCCAAGCCAGACGAGAAAGAAAACCTCCGGCAACTGATAGTAATTGGACAATGCGGGTTGCAACAGCACGTGGTCGTTTCCCCCAATATGCAGCAATACTATCAGGATCATAAACCAATGGCAGAAACTCGCTGCTTTCGTCAACCTGAAGGAGGAATAAAAATGTCAAAAATGTAGTCAAAGAAACTCCTGTAAGAGGATATCCTTCCTAACCAAGTATATAATTCATGATTATGTATGAAACATACAAGGCATCAGATAAAAAGAAATAAAGAAAAAAAAAGAATAGAGACAAGGTCTTGATATGATTAAGCCTATTGATTCACACTTCTAGAACATCTCAGTAACGAATTAAAATCTGTGCATGCAGAGCTAATAACTACCAAAAGAAGATGAAAATGAATGAAGTCCCATGGAAGACAATCTCAGGCCTACACATTCATATTTGAATCAGAAGTACAGAACACATAATTATCGTGAGAATGAGTCAATTGGCCCTGAAATGGGATCAAGCATTGTTTCTTCATTACAATAATTCACCACTTCAGACATCTGAAAAAGGGAACTTCATGGTAAATTCAATTGCTAGACCTTTGAGAAATCAGTCATCAAATTTACAGCATAAATAGGCAGGGTTCAAGAATTCACAACACTATCATATGCATATGCATGGATAAGTTTTACAAAGTTTATTTCTCAATGATCAAATGTATCAAGGCCCACAAAAGCATTTAAAGGTGTATCCACAATGTGCAAGTTGTAAAACCAAATAAAGTTTATGAGGTTTAGAAAATTGAGGTTAGACCAAACTCCGCTCCAAGAAAAGTGACTCGTGCCCAATCCTTTACAAAAACATATCCGACAGCTACATAACCCATGTGGGATTAAAGTGAGGCGTACCCAATCCCATGATTTGTTTGCATAGGCATTCTGAAAAACTGATTTATAGGTTAAGCAGATCGAACATACAAGTCAATTGAGCAATAAAAAGTTTCTATTTGCGAAATGATATGGGTAGATTCAGCAAAGGACAAACCTCAACCAGACGAAGCTTGATACTATCATCAGCAAATAAGGTATCGTTCAAATTTTGGCCTCTAAGCCCCCTCATTAGTATTGCCAAATCCTCATTTTCTTCCATTTGCGCCCTCACTCTCTTGATCTCTTGTGAAACATCTTGAATTCTCTGCAATTCTCCAAACTCAAGCCATCATCAATCAACACCATAAGCACATAAACACATTATCACAAAAGCAAAATGATTCCTTTTTTCTTTATTTTCACCGTAAATTCAGACGCTTTTATTACGCTCCACTACAAAATACATATTTTAGTTTAAAAAAAATAAAAATTGAAAAGTAGAAAGGCCTCATTCTTTTTCAACTGAATTCAACAAAATTCCAAATTTAAAGGAACAAAATCCAAGAATGACAAAAAGATATTCAAGAGTTGAGTAAACATACAGTGGAAACACCGTTGACTTTCTTAGACGACGACGCCGTTCCAAAGGAACCATTTCCATTAACAACTTGTTTAGGAGGAGAAACGGAACCTTGAGAAGAAGAATTGTTCTCCGGCGTCTTAGTATTAGTCGGTCTCGGCTCCGTCGCAATGGCTCGGACGACACCGTTTCGCTTCGGAATCCTCACAAATGATTGGTGATACCGAGCTTCACTCGTCACAGAAAGAGACCGCCTCGCCGTCCTCCTCCGATCGATTCCGCAGTAGACCAGCTGTACACTACTAGCTGCGTCCATTGCGGAATCAAACAGGTACGAAATTCAGGGAAAAGAAAAACAAAAAAATAAAACCCTCCTCCAGCAAATCGGCGTGTAGGATTGTTCAGTGCGGTTCCTTCAGCGAAAAAAGCTTGGGAATTTGGTCTGTTAAGTATCAATGGCTGCCGCTGAGGAGAGTAGGGAGAGCTTGCTTTCAGCGTCTTTTGAGTGGAGACGGTGGGTGCAAGATACGTGGAGGAATTTGGAGCAAGGGGAAAGAGTGAGAGCAGTATAAATAGTTTGCTAATTGGTTTGGTTGGCGGGACATGGAAGCGCATTTCTGTGCCGTCCGTTTCATGTGCTTTACCACCACTGGTTCTCACGTAGTCCTTGCTTGGTTTTTATGCGTGTAAACATCACTGTTCTAACTGTTTTCAAAAAAAAAAAAAAGTCTTATATCTTTTAAGGAAAATTTTAGTCCATTTCATTTGTGTTTTTGACAATTTTTGTCCATTATGCTTTTAACCAGCCTATTAGATCCCTTTCATTTCATAAATCGATGTAAAATCCCATCAAACCAGAATAAAATTTGACTCAACATTTTGTTAACCCATTTTTTAAGGACAAAATAGGAAATACACTTCACATACCCATTATGAGCTTAACCACTCAATAGCAAAGGCTGGCCGGCACAATCACTGCAAAACTACATTACAGCATGTGGTGTAACTCTTTTGCCAGCTTTATCTGGATTCTTTAAACAAGCATGCATTCGTTCTTACTCTAATTTTTCTCATCCCCTTTAGTGTAGCGCTCTGGAGCTCTATTTTAGTGTGGTGTGAGAGTAGTTGCCAACACCTCATAACATGGCTTTGGGAATGGAAACTCCGAGTGAGATTACTTGAGATCGCTTTGGCTCTATATATGGCAACTTTAAAGCGAGCTCAAGCGCATCAGAAGAAAGGGTGCCCCAAACAACAACAACAACCGCTTTTAGCTGTAAAAGTTGAACAGTTGATAATTTCAATCTTGGATGATCCAAGTTTAAGTAGAGTCACGTGTGAAACTAGTTTTTCAAGTCCTGTTGTTAAGGCCACTATAGAACAATCATTGAATTCCAATTCGCATCATCATCATTCTAGGAATATATGTTTGGGAACATTTGGAGGAATTGAATCGAGGATGCTCACATCTCCAATCATATCCCAATGCCCTATGCCAATGCCATCTACTGTTGTCCCCTTACCTAATCGAAATATGTATGTGAATCCCAAGCTGAAACTAGGTATTTCAAGGCCATTAGAGAGCCAAATGGATGAAAAAGTAAAAGGCCTAAAGCTTTTAATGTCTTAATTTTTATTAATGGGAAATATTGATAAATAGTAATATCTTAATTGTAAATGTTGGTCTTTTAGGATTCAAATGTCTAATCCATGCAAGATCGAAGTTTCAAATCTTCAGGAAAGATCGTATGTTATCAAGAGATGAAGATACGTGTTTCTGGATTAGATATGATCTAGATGTATAGTATTAAATATTGATATGACTTAGATATCTATAGGTCTACCTCTATAAGTAATTATTCTATAAGTTGCTCAATAAAAGTAAAACATTTTGAAAAATGTACTTCATAAAGATAAAACATGACTTGAATATTTGAAATGTTTTTCAAAATACATGCATATATTTAAAAGTTTTATAAAATAAATTCCACAACTCTAAAAGTTGATTGGAATCTTGTGTTGCATTGTTAGGGTGCATGTGCAGTCGACCCTAAATCATGCGGTTGACCGGACTTTTAGCTTATCGTCCGCAAAATGTCCAAAACTCTTTGGTGCACTTGTAAATGATTATACGAACGATCAGTCTAAGGTGCGGTCGACCGCAAATCTCCTTAGTGAGATTTAAACAATCATTTTTATAACCGTTGGAACATACATATAAATACTCAAATGTTTGAAAAACTTAGTTACACGACTTTCTGAGCAAAAATCTGATTCATATTTAATATAAAACATCTTAGAAACATTTTCAAACCCTTTCAAAACATTTATATTGTGAAAATCATCTAAGAAGGGTTTCACTCAATCATTGGTGTTCTTGAGCAATCTAAAGAAACATATTATTCAAAAAGGTGATTGTGTTTCAAATTGATATATATTTACATTAAGGTGATATCTATCAAATTCTCTATCTATTATCATGGATTGTAATTCTATCGAGGTTGTTTTGTATTCAAGGTTTGTTTGTAAAATCTTTGGGTTGACCTTGAATTGAATTGTATTGTGAGGATTTCACTAAGAAGAATGGTGAGATTGTATAATTAATGTTATATTGTAAAACTCAAGAGTTGAGTGAGTCTTGATTGGTTGAGATGTTATTAGTAAAACCTTAAGGTGAATTGGGTGAGCCTTTTTTGTAATCTCATTTATTATATTAGTGAAGGGATTTTGTAAAATTCTTGAGTAGGTAACTCAAAATAGTAGATTAGGTTTTGTTGGATAAACTGAGCTACTATAAATCATTGTATTTATTGCTGTACTTTCTGCATTTTATTTGAACACATTTTAATTCACACAAGTAGTACACCAAGTGTTTGATATTTGTTGTTAAAGAGATATTTTATTGAATTAGGTTGAAAAATCGAATAAATACCTAATTCAACCCCCTCTTAGGTTTTTCAAAAAGCCAAAATGGTATTGGATATTTTGATGAGAACTAAGAAAAAAAAACTCAGTTTTGGTTGTGAATGAGTTATTTAGGAGGATTGACAAAAGAGATTTTAGGTTAAATTAGGTGTGGAAAGTGTATTTCCTATTTTGTCCTTCAAAATAGGTTAATAAAATGTTGGGTCAAATTTTGTTCGGGTTCTGATGGGTTTTTACAACATTTTAGCCAGAAGGATGAACTTGGTTGATCTATGAACTGAAAGGGTTCTAAGTGGCCGATTAAAAACATAATGGACCAAAATGGTCAAAAACCCAAATGAAATAAACCAAATAGGTCAATTTTCCAACTTTGAATCTTTGATATTGGCCTACAAAGTTTTCTAACTTTCAAGATTTGGCCAAGAAGTCCTATTTTAAAGGACATTGTTGGCTAAATCTTGAAAGTTTTGACTTTGTAAGTCAATATCAAATATATGAGACCTTAATGACTAGAGACTCAGATACATGTCTGAATAAGCTAATTTTTAATCAAAAAATTATATATATATATATATATATATATAACTCTCGCATGACTTCTTCAAAAAAACAAGAGAAAAAAAGACTCACATGAGTCCACTAGCATGATTACTAGATATCAAATACCAACCCTTCAAACCCTAATCTATTAGTTTATCTCATTCTCATAGTTTGTCTTTATTACCTAGGGACACCTCATACTGTAAAGTTGTCTTAGGCAGCCAATTCATCTATTTTTTCTTAGGGAAAAATACGATAAAAATTAGTTTTATGCACTATATAGAAGCTCATTTAGAATTTTTCATACATTTTGCATGTTATTTATATGGATTTTGATATAGAAATGAATGTTTTGGATGTTTAATTTTTTATGTAGAAATATAGAAATGTTTATTATGTTAATGATTAATCTTGTATTGTGTTAATCTATGATTTGATTGCATCATTATATTGAAAAATTGGGTGGAAAGTGTCATAGTTGGAATAGTTGTATGCCTGGAACCAATTTGTCAAGTACTAAAATCTCTAGTGTGGCTTTAGGTGTAGTGTTCGGTTCTCTGTGGATGCTTTCAAATGTATCAATTAATTTTTTCTTAAATTTTAATTTTTTTAAATTTGTTTAAAATTTTGTTTTATTTTATTTGAATATTTAATGTTTTATTTTTAAGTTTTTAATTTTAAAATTTTGATTTTATTTTATTAATTTTTTAAGTTAAAAATTTTTATAATATTTTGAATTTGCTTTTTCAATTTTAAGTTTCAATTTATTCGATTCGTAACACACTCAAAAGCCTATTGAAAAAGTATTTTTAGAGAGAAAAAAAGGGAAAATTATAGAAGTAAAAAGGTAGTATGGTATTTAGTAATAAGACTACAATTTTTAACAACTCAAATCTACTAGTTATGGATCACAAACTTTTAAAAAAGAAAAAAGAAAGAAAAGAAAAGGAAAATTAACAATTTTATTCCCAAATTATTTTTCATTTCTAGTGTTGGTTCCTAATCTTTATTTTAAATTTAGATCCTCAAATTATTTTGAGTGGCAAATTAGGTCTTTCTAGCCAATTTTTTGCTTAAATTCGACAGATTTATTAGATGCTCGGCTTTGTGTTTTTTTTTCTTTGAGGGAAAAATGGGATTACTCTATTCACAAAAAAAAAACAAAAAAACTCTCACAAGGCCACCCATAACCTACTTTCACACAATAGCTCTTTATAATTGTCTTCGCCTTTGTTATTGTCTCATACACCACAATTACCAAAACCACCTAAAAATGAAATTGTAACCTCGAAATCATTGATTGCAAAGGCGAAGGTGGAGGAACTAAAGCTTTGGAGCTAGTGCCACCTCTGACTATTACAAAAGTGGAGAAGCCGAGAGTGGAAATTAGGGATCCTTTGAATAGTAGTGTTAGTAATTCTATTTATCACAACAATGACGATAGAGATGACAAAGAAAGTGAGGGCAAGGACTCTAATGTTGACATTATTGAGTAAGTGTGTTTATCATATTTGTGCACATAAATTCAAGGAATGTTTAACCAAATGAATTAGTATTCACTTGTGATTATTTAGAATGAACAATTTCATGAACCTACTATGGTACTATAGTTTTGTCATTGATGGGTTTGCAAAGATTCACAAGCTTTATGAAACTTACATGTTTTTTAGAAGAAAATAAGTGCAATTAAATGTGGTGTTTATAGTAGTCATATGTTAACAAACCAATTTTGTAAGAAAGAGGTTTGGTGTTTAAGCTAATGGAGATCAAGAAATTACTAAGTGGAAGGAATTAGTAGAACGGAGTCGTTTTGGTCATTTGATGAATAAGTATAATTAATTGCAATGGTGCCATTTGAGCTTTTAGTTAAGGCGATGATTGAAAAAAAATATGAACACGTGGAGGGTGGATTTTGTTTGTTGAGGAACACTCATCTACTTGCAGCTTGTCTCTTTCATTTGGTTATGCTTTTGATATGATATTAATCATGAGTGCAACATGATGGTAGCAACCAAGAGAAGAGCTTGTGGATAAGGGGTTTCCCTATCTACAAGCTATATACATAGTTGTTTTAGATGAGATGAGTTACTTTTTGCAATTATAAATTCCTTTTGGTATTATCATATCTCTCTATTGTGTTTATTCTCTTTTGCAATATTAATTTCCTCTATGAAATTCTTATTTGTTAATGTAAATACTAAATCTTCTCTTGTTGTCTTCTTTCTTCTTCCATTCCTCTATTCTCTCTATTATTTTATTTTGAGTTAAGCTAACTTATTACAATTTGGTATTCGAGCAAATCCGATCAAGGGGAACTATGCCTCTAGCAACTAGAGCTTAAGAACCTGAAGTTTCTGTTTAGGATGATAGAAATGATTAAGACAAGTAAGAATTAAGAGGAGAAAATTGATGAACCGGTGATGTGGAGGAACAAAAGTTAAGAAGAGAGTTTATATAGAGAAAGAAAATAGATAGGGGGATGTGTACTTTGGAGTAGACATTAGAGAGATTGGTTAGCCATGTGCCGAGGCATATTACTAAAATTGTAACTATGCAAGGGGTTATTACTTCAATGGCTACCTATGTTAAATAGTTGTCCAAATAGAAAATAGTAGTAAATATGTGGGGAGTTCCTCATAGAAGAAAGGGAACTCATACTCTTCGGAACTTGGAGTTAGCCTAATAATGGAGTCGATGATCAGAACTTCACAATTCTTGAGAGGGGAGTAGTCTTTAGGTATCGGGAAAAGGCAGATGGCGGACATAACCTCCCCAATATGATTTCACTTAATTCAATAGGAGTAATTTGATGGAGTGGTTGTTCAAAGAATATATGCATTTTACAATATATATCAAATCAATGAACATAGAAAATAGATATTGCAGTGATGTATATAAGGGAAAAAGATTAACTTGGCCTAGAAAGTTTATGACGACAGTTCCTAATGTAAAATGGGATGTGATAGTGAAGCCTTATGTCAATACTTTGGACAATTGATTGATAGACATGTGTTAATATATTTTTCCAAATTGAAGCAATAAGGAAGTGCAAAGGAATACATGGATAGGTTTGAGGAGCAAAGATCCATAGTGATGAGGTTAATGCCACAAATGGACGAGTAATATTTTGTGGCTAACTTTGTTAGTAGGTTAAATGAGCTACAACTTTTTATTAAGATTTTTCAACATACTACAATGGAGAGTGTTTTCAAATGTATTGCTCAATTACAAGATGCATTAAATCCTACCTAGAAGATTTTTAAATCACTTATGAAATCTGTTCTTAGAGTAAAATAGATGAGATATATGGGAAGTGGAAGAATGATAAATAGGGTGAGAAAAATGATGAGGATAAGAGATTTATTAGGCCATTAAAAAGATTAACTAATTAGGAGTTGCAAAGAATGAGAGAGAACTTGTGTTTCAAACGTGGTGAAAACTTCTTCCCAAATTACATTTGGCCCCCAGAAACAATTAAATGTCATACTTGTAAAAAACATGATGAAGCTTCAAGGATGGGAGTATTAGATGCAAAGAGAGGTTAATGGTGATGATGAGATGGAAGAGGAACATAAGAGGCACGATGAGCTAGAAAACTTGCACATGTCTATTCATTCATTGCCTGGTAATTCAATTGGTAGCACTATTAGATTGTTGGCAAAAATGAAATAACAAGATGGTTTTGCTCATTGATTCAGGATCCTTAAGAAGTTTTATTGACAAAGATTTAGTGGAAGGAGTTGGTTGCAAATAGAGTCTGCCATTCCTACACTATCATGACTTATAGCAAATGGCAGCAAGCTCTACACCAAATGCATTTGCAGCAAGGTGAAATAGACCCTGGGAGTAGTGACCTAATTTTGGGAATGGATAGGTAGAGATGCATTAATCCTGTGATTTTTTTTCTGTGTTGATTTGTGTATTTCATTTAAGAAGGAGATGGGGGACATTGTTTTGAGAAGAATGCAAGAAAATTTAATACTCAAGAATTTGAGTGCTAAAACTCTTCGAAAATAGCTTAACTAGGAAGAAGTGATGTTATCAGCCATTGCGATGTGTTCAAATTGAGAAAGAAAAAAATAATGATGAATTTGGGAAACCCCTTTGAATACTCAATTCATTTAGTGCATAATTTAAACTATTAGCAACCCTTTTGTATCTCTTGCGGTAATTTTGAAAAAATGATGGCTTATGACATTTTTGTGTAGATTATAGAAAGTTCAATACTTTGAAAATTAAGGATATGTACCCCTATTTAATAATTGATCATCTATTGTATGAATTATATAGGACTAAGTATTTAGTGAAATTGATATCAGAAAAGGTTAATTTAAAATTTTGGTAAAAGAAAAAGGACATGCACTGCTTTTAGAACTCATCAAGGCCACAATGAGTTCAAAGTCATAATGCTTGGACTCTAAAATGCCCCTTACACATTCCAATCCCTTACAAATAAGTTATTTACAGAGGAGTTGAAGGGGTATGTATTGGTCTTTTTTAATGATATTCTAATTTATAGTTCAACATTAATTGAACATATGGAGCATTTCAGAATGGTTTTGGGAGGCTAAAGAGCATAAATTGTTTGCTAAACTAAGTAAATGCATTTTTCTCAAAAGATGGTGGAATATATAGGTCACAATGTCAATAAAAATGGGTTAAAGGTTGAGCCTAATAAGGTGAGGGATATGACTAATTAGCCTAGATCTATAACAATTAAGCAATTGAAGGGTTTCTTAGGGTTATCTGTCTATTATCGAAGGTTTGTCAAGAACTATGGGGTTTTTAGTAGACCACTTTGTAGGATTTTGGAGAAGAGAGTGGAGTGTTTTTAGAGAGAAGACGAGGATATAGCTTTTTGAAAATAGTCATGACTATTACCCTTGTGTTAGTCTTGCCTAATTTTGAGAAAACTTTTGTGATTAAGACTGATGCAATTGATATAGGGATGATAAACCCATTGCCTTATTTAATAAAGCTTTATGGGTGAGAAACATGAAGCAAACAATTTATGAGAAAGAATTGTTTGCCATGATCTCTATTGTGACCAAATAGAGGCATTACTTGGAGGGCAACCATTTTATTATCAAAACTGACGATCAAAGTTTAAAATTCCTTTTGGAACAAAGGATAATCGTACCCTCTCAATATAAATGGTTATCTATTTTTTTAGGATATGACTATGAAATTTAATATAAGAAAGCAATGGAAAATAAAGTTGCAAATGTACTTTTTAGAAAGCATGAGTTGGTTGCTATATCAGAAGTAATTCCTAATTTGGTGAATAAAGTATCTAATAGTTATGAAAGGGATAGTTTGCCCAATAAATATTTCCAAGAGCCTTCTTGATTCCAATGATAATACTAATTATCCTATAAAAATGAAATTTTATTCGTCAAAGGGAGAATGTACATGGGGAAAATGGTGATCTAAGGCAAAACCTAATAGAAGAGGTTCATTTATCTCATTGTGGGGGTCATTTAAGGGTCGAAGATAGCTTAATAAGGGTCAAATCGTTATTATTTTGGCCTAACATGAAGCAACAAATTAAAAAATGAATAACTCAATGTTTATATTTCAAAGAAGCAAGGATGATAGGATTTCCTACCCTGGTCTTTGGTAGCCCTTGTCAACTCCCCAGTACACTTGGACTCATATTTCAATGGATTTCATTAAGGGACTTCCAAAGTTAGATGGGAAGGATGTTATATTGCTAGTAATGGACATATTCAGTAAGTATGGTAACTTTACAAGTCTTTCACATCCTTATACAACTCACAGAATAGCTAAAATTTTCATGCATCACATCTACAAGTTGAATGGGTTACCTCAGTGAATATTGTATGATAGGGACAAGGTTTGCATCAACGATTTTTGGTAGGCATTATTTACTTCATTTGGCACTCAGTTGCATCTATGAATTGCATAGCATCCTCAAACGAATGTGCAAAAAAAGAGGGTTAATCAATGCATCAAAATGTGCCTAAGGTGTTTCACTTTTAACAAGCCAAAGTGGTGGTATAAGTGAATGCCTTAGCTAAATGGTGGTGTAATACCACTTACCACACTGCCATCAAGATGACACCTTTTGAGGCCCTCTACTCCAATGATGGCAATTAAATCATATCAAAACTTGAATTAGATAGCTATGGGAGAATTTTTGAAAGACAATGCATAGTTGGAGGCCATTATCGAAAAAATCTGGAGAAGGCTAAGTCAATAATTAAATGGTATACTGACAAAAGGATAACTGAGAAAGAATTTTAGATGGGGGATTGGGTTTACTTGAAACTTCAAACCTTCAAGCAAAGCATAACAACACTGAGGCAAAAAGTTGGCATCTCAGTATTATGGGCTTTATATGATTATTTAAAAGGTATAAAGTGTTGCTTACAAACCGCAATTATCTCCTCATGTCCAAATCCATTATGACACACCCTAACTCTCATATCTTCTTATCACCATAGAAGGTGGAACATATGCACTAGAGAAACGTGTACTTAAACTTAGATAAATAGAAATAGTATCTACAATTGTACTAAAAAAATTCCATAAATAATCAAAATATTATATTACAATAATAGCAAGTTGAATTATTACATAATTATTCATACTATAGTTGCATGAGAACCACTTAGTATAATAGATTGTTACAAAGTACAACAGGAAAATATCACATTTACAGCTGTTCCAAAACTGTCATTGATACTCCAAAACCGCCATTTATACTTAAAACGGTGTTTTTTGGACCATCGTGAATACAACCATCGTTTTTACAAAACAATGGTTCAAGGGCTACCGATTATACTTAAACGGCGATCAAAGCTGTGATTTTTGTAAACCATCGCAAAAAGAGTAAAAAGTGTGGTTTTAACCATTTTAATGTGTTACTTTTATAGCAATCATTAGCTCGCCATATATAGAAAATCTTTTTACGATGGCTATAGGACCACCGTACAAGGTAAATCTTTTAATGACGGCTATAGAACTGTTGTTTAAAGTATTTTATGTGGCAGCTTTTGGACCGCTGCAAATGGTTTTTTTATGGCGGTCTCTTGGGCCCTGCAAAATACCCTTTTAAGTGGTGGTTCTTAGGCTACTGTTTTTAGTTTTTTTTAAAAAAAAAATGGCAAATTTACCGTTGTAATGGCAAAATTGTCATTTGAACCACAATTACCTTGTTTTTCTATGGTTTGATCAAGGTACAAACTCAAGAAATGAAAACATGAGCTAAGAAGTGTAAATACTTAATATAGATTTACCAAAAAAATATAAATACTTAATATATAATTAAAAATAAAAATCATAAATGACTCATTTATATCTTGAGATACATAAAAACATATGAACAAATATTTTTTATACAAAAGAGTATAATAATAATCCACAATTATGATTTGCTAAATTGGTCTTCTCTAAGCAATGTTTAAATTTGTAGATATTATTCAAAAGTTTTGAAGAAACAATGAGTTTCTTACTTCATGTATGCATTCATTTGGAAAAAAAAAACAAACAAACAAGGTGGTGGAAGTATGAAAATAAATTTAGTAGTGTGCAAATAAATTTACGTGGTGGAAGTATGAAAAACAACAAAAACTAAGATGTCATACTTTATCAAGATATTCAAGAAAAGAAAATCTCGGAATTTCAACCTAAGCTGTAAAATTGATAAAGCTTACCATTATTCCAAATTGTAAGCTTCAATCTTTTCCCACCTACAATGAGCAACTTGATCTTAAAACAACATCTGACATAAGGTTTAAAATTATGCATATGAAAGTTAGATTTGTTATTTTGAAAGAAAGAATTTTGCACACAAAAAAAGAATATTAAAATTGGTTGCTTAACTAAACTTGACAAAGACAAAACATATCAAATGCAAATCCAGTGGACCCGTTATATAAAGAAAGAGTAAATTGATTGAGTAAGATTATGTACAAAAAAAAGTAACAAATATAAAAACTTGAACATGTTCAGGCTAGAAAATTGTCCTAGTGACTGTGAAGTGAACTAGGTGGTACTTTAGGGTAAGTATGTAATTTCTATAATTTATATGCAAATTATGATAATTTTCAAAGTACTACTACCACAAAAACATTAAACAATGACTATGCTAAGGAAATGCAACAATAAAGAGAGAATTTGGAGCACATGTGAGAACGAGAAGAGCAAAACAAATGCCTTGAATTGAGAACTTAAACAAATGACAAATAATTCCAAGATTTGCTCAAAAGGAAATAATATATTTTACACTAAGGCATTAACTTTTAAGGATATTTTACTAGTTCATTCTTTTTCCCCTAGAATAGAAATGCACCTATTTTTTTCTTGATAACCTTCTTATATATGAATTAATCAAAAGATTATTTATGCTAAGAAGTCAACTATATATGATTCTAACTACTAGATGCTTACATTCAAATCGTTACTCAAACATATTACTTTAAAACTACCATATGTGGAGTGCTATGAGATGATAAGAAAAATCATTAGTGTAGTAAACTCATTATATTTCGATTGTAAGATAAAGCTATAGATGGAAAAAAGCAAAGCAAAAATGTATAATATTTACAAGATTAATCATTAAAGAAAATATACTAAATGTTTGTACGCCGATACTTGGTAGTGATTTCAGTTTCATAAAATTTCAATATTTATATAGAACTCAACACTAAAATAACTTAATTACAAGTCACATTAAGACCTTTAATCTTTCATGCACTAATATTTTAACAACACTTATTATATAGTATAAGAAACAAAAAGAGGATTGATTCCAGTGAAATGATTACATATTGAAAGAAGAAAAAAAATCTACTCAAGAAATGAACTTAAAACTTCAAAAATCCAAATCAAACGAAAAACATTAACACATAGAAAGTGTTAAACAAAAGTTTTTGAAAAGGAAAAAGGAAAAAGAACAGAGACAAACCTCATATGGGGAATGAACTCTAAAGCATGTAAAACTAAAGAATACAAATATTCCACCTTTCTGTTGTATACTTGCACTAAACCCTAAAGCAACAATGCAACTACAAATGTCCACCAAAAGCAAACACTTGAAAGTAAGACAAAATTACATACATTTACAAAACTACAAACATAAGATAATGCAGGCCTTAAGCAAATATGATTTCACCGAAGCAAATCTTGAGCAAATATTAGATTGAAGGTATCGAAAAGGTTATACAATATGGAATTTGCCCATCGCATCAAGTTGACTAGTTCATTGTCGTCATTCATTTTCAATTCCTGGAATTAAAAAGGTTTTGTCACACTGTTTTAACATGAGAAAAGAGTTCGATGTAAATTTTGGAGAAGAAATAACCAATTGGAGAATAAGAGTGTGAGATAATGATGATGAGGAGGGCGACATTACAGAAACCAACAAAAAAAGAATATTGCTAGGGTGGCACTGCAGATTGAGAGTTGAGAGGAAAACGAGAGCAAGAGAAAGAGGAGTTAGGGTTACTGGTGAAGAGGGAAAGATATTAGCTAAGTAAAATTTGCCTACTTTTGAATAAAAAGAAGTAATGTTTGCCTAAGTGAGAGAAATTGCAACACTATTTCCACCCAATTGAAAAGTAAAAAGGAAATGGCAGTACTAATTCCGCTAAGGAACCAAAATTCTTACAAATATTTAGTTATTTTTCTAGTATGTGTTTTGTTTTTAGGAAATATTCCGTTACAAAATATAAGATAATTTAAGCAAATTATTTGTCCCAAAATATAACATACTTTGAGACTTTTGAAAGTTATTTTGTATGTTTTTTTCAATATTACCTCTACTCTTAAGTAGAGAGAGAAAATAAATTGTTTAGTTTCAAATTTGCAAAAACAAGTATGACATTATAAATTAGAATATTTTAAAGAACTAAAATACCTCCTTAATATATATGAAATGCCTAAAGTATCTTATAGTTTGAGACGGAATAAGTATAATGTAGTTGAAAAACCTAAGAGGGGGGGGTGAATTAGGTTTTAACCGATTTTTCCTTTATAAATTAAACAAGCTTTCTAAGATAACAAATATCAAACACTTGGTGTTCAACCAAAGTATGAAATGATGAGTTCAAGAAAAGAAGCAATGAACACAAAGATTTATAGTGATTCGGTTTATCCAACAAAACCTAATCCACTACCTTGAGCTATCTACTCAAGGATTTCACAAAACCTTTCACTAATATAGTAAGAGAGAATACAATAGAGGCTCACCCAATTCC
Source organism: Apocynum venetum (assembly GCA_019593545.1). Classification (NCBI taxonomy): domain Eukaryota; kingdom Viridiplantae; phylum Streptophyta; class Magnoliopsida; order Gentianales; family Apocynaceae; genus Apocynum; species Apocynum venetum. The sequence goes on from SRSM01000153.1 coordinate 173,515, forward strand.
CTTAGGGTTTTACAACACAAACCTCTTAACCAACCAAGGTTCACTCAACACTTTGAGTTTTACAATATAACCTTGTCTACACACCTATCTCTATTACAACAATTAATGAAAAAGAAGCTCTTAACACAAACACAGTTTTCTATGGTTCAAGGCTCACTCTAACCCTTAGAGTTTTAAGCTCAATGCAACCTTGAACAAATCAATCAAGATATGAATAAGAAGAGTTTGATATATGAAATCACCTTAATGTGAAGATATATCAATGTAAAGCATAAATACCTCTTTGAGTAATGTTTTCTTGTAAGTTGCTCAAGAACCCCAATGATTTTGTATAAATCTCACTTTGATGAATTTCACAATATGAATGTTAAGATTTGGTTTCAAAATAATCTCCAGAGGTTCTATGAAGTGTTAGGATCAGATTTTTGCTCAAAAAGTGATTAGTTCGAGTTGTTTAAACGATTGGGTATTTATAAGTATGCACCAACGGTCATAAAAATGGCTGTTTGAATCCCACTCAGGAGAAGTGCGGTCGACCGCAAATCAGGAGGGTCGTCCGCACCATCATCCGCAAATGTTCCAGAGAACTCTGGACAGCCTGCGGAAGATGAGCTCAGAAGTCCGGTCGACCGCTCCATCATCCGCAAGTGTTCCAGAGAACTCTGGACAGCCTGCGGACGATACTCTGAGAAGTCTGGTCGACCGCATGATTTGTGGTCGTCCACACTTTTGTCAGGTCGACCACAAATGCATTAAAACTATGCAGAACAAGTTCCCAAACAACTCTAAGAGTTTGCAAACTATATTTTATGAATTTTGAAGTATGTGCATGTATTTTGAAAATCATTTCACTTTTATTGAACAACCTATAGAACTCATTACTCAAAGGGATAGACCTAGAGATAACCAAAGATAAATAAAGAATTAAAGCTACACCTCTAGATCCTATCTAATCCAGAAACGCTTATCTTCAAGGCTTGACATCAAAAGCTCTTTTCTGAAGATTTGAAACTTTGATCTTGCAAGGATTAGATATATGAATCCTAAAAGATCATCACTAATACAATAAAGCCATTAGTCTTTATCAATGTTTGTCATTTAATCAAAATTAAGATATTAAAAGCTTTAAGGCTTTCAGTAGTTGTTATACAAATAAATAGCTACATATATTGTTATTTAATTACACATTTATACTCCATTTATCTCAATTTGTAATATTAATTATTTAGAATGTTCATAATATTCATATTTATATTATTTTATTTCCTTAAATAATCATTTTATTTACTTTCATTAACACATAAATTCAATTATTAACTATATTAATAATTAATATTAAAAATAACTTATTTAATCTCTTTGTTTTTTATTAAATAAAATTTAATAATATAATGTTCTTATTAATTTTATGTGATATTATTATATGATCAAATTTCAAGTCATAAGTATTATCGAAATATAAATGATATTAGTATTAAATTTAAATGATATATATATATATATATATATATATTTGATATTGGACTTAATCAGTTTGATTCTATGACCTTTGGATGTTTGAATCCTATTTAAAGTTAGTTAAATAATTTTTAAGCATTATATATATGCACTCATTATATAAATAGATAATATTTAATTAATATAAATTACCAATACTCAAAGATGAGTCTCAAATTCATGAGAAAAGCCAAATATGAGTCACATAGTAATCATAATAATTTTTAATCGTAATTATATACACATTATATATGTGGATAATATTTGAATAATATATATTACTAAGTGATAATAAAAGTCTTGTATTCATTAGAAAAGTCAAACATGAGTCAATTATATTAAGTTAATATTATTAAAGACAAACATGCTCCATAAATATGTAAAACAATGCAAACACAATATGATATTTTTTAAAATAAAAAAAATTTATAAAATTTTGAGTGTGTAATATATATAAACAACCATAAAAAATAACTTAGATTAAACCATAAAAAATAGCATCATTCAAAAAAGAATATTAAGACTTATATTATCAGAAAAATAAAAGGTAAAATTCAAATTTGCTTATATACGGCGGCTTATTAACCGCCATCTTTAGTAGACAAAGGACTTGTATACGGCAACTTCCCAACCTCTATTTAAATTATGGCGACTCATGAACCGCCATATATAATATCAAATTAAAATCGACATTTTTTGCCCGCCACAAATAGTTTTTATATACAACGGTCCATTTTAGGTATCGTATTAAATATTACAATTATATATTCCAAAAATAAAGTGTTATAAATACATATAAGACCGTTGTATATATTACTACTATATGTAGGGGACCACAAAAGTGTCGTAAAAGGTTTAATTACTTAATATGACGAGCCGTCATAAATAGGTATTAAATAGGTTTTTAAACTATCGTATAAGAGAGCACTGTGATTGCTACTTTTTTGTGTAGTAGTAGAAGCACAACTTCTTTTCACAATAGTCAACTATTACAATGATTATCTGATAACTTAAATCTATATTCAAAAGTTACATTCCATTCTTGCTAAAAGATTCTCAATATGAAAATGTTAGAAAACTAGGTGAGCAAAATAATGCTCAATGAGTAGGATTAAGGTAAAGAATTTTGAAAAAAACTTGTTTTTATAAGAAAACTAAAACCTTGGAAAAGTTCCAATATTTTATTTGAAAATAGTTTTCTTTCAAAATCTCTTTTGAAATAAAAGATTCTTTTCCACTATTCTCACTTTTTAAACTAAAGAGATATCAAAAGTCATTCTTTAACAAATTTGGACTTAAGTCTCTCTAGTCTTTATTATGCATAATAACAATACCAGTCTTATGTGTCATATTGCATAACTATGACTTTTCAACACACACATCAACTTCAGGGTGCGCAATTTTGTCTCGGTACCATGAAAGTCAATGCTTATACATTTTTTTAAAGTTAAACCTTCTAACCTGAATACACATTTGTCTTTTAGTATAATAGCTTCATATGTTCAAGATGTCAGTCAATGTAGGGGTGTTCATTCGGTTTTTCGGTTCGGTTTTTACAATTTCGGTTCGGTTTTTTCGGTTTTCGGTTTTTTTACTTGGATAAACCGAACCAAACCATATTAACTATACTACGGTTCGGTTTTTAAATTTCGGTGTTCGGTTCGGTTCGGTTCGGTTTTAAACCGAAATTTCACTCTTTTTTTTGTTTTTTTTAAAAAAAAAAATTCAATGAGTTTAAATAAATATGATTAAATGAAATGATGATGTCAAATACACAAGCACATTCAAAAAATAGGCGAAAGAAAATTTATCAATTAAATCATATTATTATATTATTTACACATTTTCAATGAGAAAAATATCGAAAATGATTCATAATATACCAAATATGATGAATGAACTTCTTTTACAATACTTAATAATCATCTTGTGGATACAAAAACACTTCAAATAGAAAAAGATATAAATAATTTTTGAAGTAAATAAAATTGGTTAAACATTAATTACAATTTTTTTTTTATAAAAAAAAACTTCGGTTTTTCGGTTTAACTGAAGTTTCTAAAGTTGAAACCGAAAACCGAACCGTAATTTTAAAAAATTTCGGTTAACCGAACCGAATAAACCGAAAAACCAAAATACCAAACCATTTTTAAAATTCGGTTCGGTTCGGTTCGGTTTTTGAACACCCCTAAGTCAATGATTTCCCACCTTGAAGATGGATGCAATATTTCTCATATTCTCATACATTAAAAAGTATAATATTGCTTAAGATTACAAATAGAACTTGAACTTAGGGTGATCGACTTAAACTATAAGCTCACAAAACAACCCAATGAATACTAGACCCATAACCAAGCCGAGCTTATAGTCACCCCGGGGCATGACTTGAAGCCCTTGGCACATCTCTATGCCGGAAATATCTCAAAAAAAATATTTAAACAATTTCTTTGATGCCAAAGAAAATCTTTCGTTTTAAATTTTCTATTTAAAAACTGTTTGAAAAAGGATATGTTGTCTGAAAATCTTTTCCTTTCCAAAATTATTTACTTGGAAGAAATAAATCATGTTCTTATAAAAACTCTCTTTGAAAAGGGTACATATTACTTTTAAAAAAATTCCTTAGTTTTCAAAATACTTTTGAAGAAAAGAAATAACTTATGAAAATTTCAAAAAGAAAGATTTTGAAAAACAATTCTTGAAAATGTAAATGAAAGTCCTAAAGCTTTTAATGTCTTAATTTTGATTAATGACAAACATTGATGAGGACTAATGTCTTATTTGTACAAGTGATAGAGTTTTTGGATTCATGATTTAATCCATGCAAGAACAAGATTTCAAGTGTTCAAGGAAGTACACAAGTCAAGACTATCAAGATTTGAAGACAAGTTTTTATTGGATTAGATAGGAACTAGATGTATAGTTTTAGAGTTATATATTTTGATATCTCTAATTCTACCTCTAATTGAGTAATGGTTTCTAAAGGTTGGTCTATGAACTTAAAACGTTATTTCAAAATGTTTTTAATATATTAAAATATGTTTTGGTATTTCAAAAACCATGCATTGTGATTTCAAAATTTAAATGGTTCATAAACTCTTGTTGGATTGATACCATAACTTATATGGTTGATTGAAATCATCATTTGTGTGTTAGAGTATTGTTGATACACAAGTGAACATGTTTCAGTCGACCTAAAGTGGTCTAGGTATCGTCCATAAGTTAGTTTATCTTGTGGATGCATGTGCTGTCAAATTTGTTCATCTGCCAACCTGTGGATGACCATGAGGTCAACCGCAGGTGAAGTCCGGTCGACCGGAAGATGAAAAATCATCATCCGGTAGTTGTCCAGTGAGCTTGCGGATGATGGTGAGGACGACCAATTTGATATGCGGTTGACCGCACTTCCTGAGTGGGTTTTCAACAGCTTTATTTTTGACCGTTGGGAACAAACCTTTAAATACCAAAACCTTTGAAATTCGTTCTAAGAAGATTTTTTAGCAAAAGAATTGTATATCTTGATTCTATAACATCTTAGAAACATTCCAAAACCCTTTCTAAACATCAATCTTGTTAAAATCATTCAAGAAGAGTTTTTACATTCAAAGGTGAATTTTGAGCAATCTTGACAAGCCATTACTCAAAGAGGTGATTATGATTCAAATTGATAAATCTTCACATTAAGGTGATATCTATTAAACTCTCTATCTTTTATTATTGATTGTAATTGTATCAAGGTTGCAAGTAGCATAAAACCCTAAGTGTTAGGGTGAGCCTTGTGTAGGTTGTTTTATATTCAATGTTTGTTTGTAAAACCTTTGGGTGAACTTTGAATTGAATTGTATTGTTAGGATTCACTAAAGAGAGTGGTGGGATTATTGTATAATGAAGGTTGTGTTGTAAAACTCAAGGGTTGAATGAGCCTTGATTGGTTTGAAAGGTTATTTGTAAAATCCTAAAGTGAATTGGGTGGGTCTTTTTTGTAATCTCATTTATTTGATTAGTGAAGGGATTTGATAAATCATTGAGTAGGTAACTCCAGTAGGTTTTGTTGGATAAATCGAACCACTATAAATCATTGTGTTCATTGCTCTAATTTCTGCATTTTACCTGAACACATTATTTCTTACACAATTAGCACACCAAGTGTTTGATATTTGTTGTCAATGAGGTGCTTTATTGAATTAGGTTGAAAAATCGGATAAAAACCTAATTCACCCCCCTCTTAGGTTTTTCAGTAAAGAATTGGAATAATTGTTCAAGGAAATGGTATAATTCAACCTCGAGGGAAAGTAAAGTTTACTAATCCTTGATGAGTTCTAAATCCTCAAGATGAATAGATAATTAACTTATACCATTTGAAACTCCTATCATTGTTAGTATTAAACTCTTAGAAAAATAATACTAGTAAAGAAATAAGACTCTAATAATTAAGCTCTAAGGACATCCTTTATTATATATATACACTTTTGAAGAAAATAAATAACTTACATAAAATATTTCAAAAGGAGATCTTTTGAAAAACAATACTTGAAATAGTAAATATTGGGATAATTGTTCAGGGAGATGGTATAATTCAACCTTGAGGGAAAATAAAGTTTACTAATCTTCGATGGTATAAATCCTCAAGATAAATAAATCCTTAACTCATACCATTCGAAACTTCTAACATTGGTAGTATTAAACTCTTAGAAAAATAATACTATTAAGGAAATAAGATCTTGTAATAATTAAGTTCCAAGGACATACTTTATTTTATATATATATATATATATATATATATATATAATTTTGGAAATCCTTGCAAATAATAGTAGTTTTGAAAACTATTTTGAAAGCATTTGTGCAACATTTCTCCTATAACTAATCCTCAAAATCATTTTCCAAGATTGTTTCACTATGAATTCTACCTTGAATTGAAATCAATCATCATATCAAGAACTTAAGATAAACTAACCCAAAGTATAAATAATTTAAAATGTAATCTAAAAGTAATTAAAAGAACATTTGGAAATGGAGTTTATATAATATGGGTTTAATCTATAGGATCATCCAACTGACAATTTACTCATTCTTCTCCCAATAATATCACGTATCCCCTCATATTATCCATCACAAACACGACCAATTCCCCTAAATTATTTCCAAATTTAATCCAAACATATTGTAGCTTACTTCTAAGAATCAAAACAAATAATTTGCTAAGAATTAAGGTAAACTATGATGAATAAACTACTTTATACATAGTAAAATTCAAAATTGGAAATTGTTTTCAAATTTTACATATAAACTTGTAAAACATCATATAAACAGTTATTTGATGTTCTTCAAGACATATTGAAAACAAAAACTTGGATACTTATATCAAGATCACGAAAGTATATTTAAAAGACTAGAATTAAGAAAAAATCACTTTCCTGTAGAATTTTGGTGCAAGACTTCTTCTTTCCTTACCTTTTCTCTTTTTTCCTTCTTCTCTCTCTCTCGGCCTTACTCCCTATCTCTCTTCCTTCTCTTTGTTTATTCCTTGCCTCTTGGCTTGCAAGTTATTTGTGAATTTGTCATTCAAGGGTTCCACTTCCCTTCTATTTATAGCTAAAATTTCTAGCTTAGTTACCAAAGCTAAAGCTAGTATTATAATGATCCTAATCCAAAGATTGATGAGTTTACATAATAAGTGTCACTTGCTTTAAATGTGATTTTATCTTACAACTTATGCTTGATAAAAAGTCTTTAGATCGATCTCTCTATTAACAGTGAAAGATTTCCCTTTGATCACGCACACCAACTTTTGTACCCTTTTAACCATAGAAGATGGGTGTGGGGAAGACGTGTACTTTGAAGACATTAGTAAATGAATATTTATAAATCTAAGATTTAAGATAAATAAATATTGTTTCTTTTCATATATTGTATTTATTTACAAAGTAATAAGTCCACTACCTTTATATTTTGTCCCTTGATGCATTAGAAAAAGTATTAATTTCTTTGTTTGAAATTAATTATCAATATTTTAATTTTAGATTATTTGAAATTAAATTTTTATATTTTTAAAATAAACATATTTTTAACTAAAATTAAAGTATCAACTTCCTTAATTTAAAATATTTTAATCTCATTAACTAATAATTCCACCACTTATTAAATTAATAACAACAATAATATGAACACTTTTTTTTAGGTCAAAGATTCTTTTTTATTTTTAAAATAAATCAAATATGAACATTTAATATTGAACATAGGAAACAATATACATAGACATTGAACAAGAATCATGCAAAAGAGAAATATAATTGTATTAAAAAAAAATTGGCAATTTTAAAAAGGTGATAACTATTATTAATTTTTCACTATTTTGCCATTTTATAAATGCAGACACATTTTTTATATTATTTTTATTAATTGTTTAATTATTATTTTATACTAATTTTGTTCGTAGAAAATGACTTATTTGGTCATTCATAATACTTAATATAAGTCATTGGTCTCACTTTTACACAGATCAATAAATTTTTTTTCTCATAAAATGTCACTAATTATTATGTCTTGAAAATAAGAAAGAGAAGAAAATTTGTTTGAGAAGAAAAAAATATAAAGACTTTGTCTTGTAAATAAAAAAGAGGTGTGATGAGATATGAAAATAAATAAGTGTAATATTAAAAGTCAATGGTGAAATAATTATAAAATTTCGTAAAATAACTTATATTTTAAGACAAAAAAATTATTAAAGATTTATATTTTTGGACATAGTATTTTGATTTTTACATTATAACGTTAAATAAAATTATGAGATGTTAGAAGGTTTCAATGCATCTTTCTGGCTTGAGTTTAGGTAGATGATATATTATTTTCGGTAAAAGTTTATTATACTAGAATATCCTATAATGTTTATGATTGTTTTTTTGGTCCAAACTTACACTAAAAAGTACAATTAGGATTTTTAAAACTTATGAATTCATTTTCTTAGAACTTAGAAATTCATTAATAAGTATAAAATATTAAAAATTTAGAACCACACTATTACTTACCCCAAATCTGAAAAGGACCACATAAACTATTTTCCATTTTTGCTGCTTTGAACTTGTTTGTTTTTTTTTTGTTTTTGTTTTTTGAGGCAACCTTTTTTGCTGTTAGTTTAGGGTTTTCATTTTTCTCTATAACGTTTTTATTTATATTTATAGAGCAGTCTCTACACAATCTCTTCTTTACCGTTTGGTCTCAAACCGAAAGAAAAATAGAACCCTCCAGAAACCCACGAGAGAGAAATACCAGAGGAGAAGAGAGATGGATAGGTACCAGAGAGTGGAGAAGCCAAGGCCAGAAGAGCCCATAAACGAAAATGAGATCAGAATCACTGCTCAGGGTCTTATTCGCAATTACATTAGTTATGCCACCTCTCTTCTTCAGGTAGGTGGAGAAAAAATATATATATATATATATATATATTTGCTTTATCTAGAAAACAATGGTTATGATTGTATTTGAGCTTCTTTTTTGTTTAATTACGTTTATTTTGAGGTGGTTTTTTTTTTCTTTTTGTGGAATTTGTTTGAGTGGTGTGGAATGCTTGATGGATGTGTAAAAATCAAATCTTGAACTTTGTATCGTGGATTTATGGTGCAAAGGGGTTCATTGGGTTGAAGGGTTCCATTTTTCTTTTGGTGCGTTTTGGTTGCGGGAAGCTTATTTCGATTTTGTTTTTAATTGTTTGTTTTATTTGCAAGCATTTATTTTTAAGCAATCATTCTTTAGATTTCTATGGAGCAAACAACAATAGATGTGGATAACACAAGTGTGTGTGGTTGGGATTGGGAACGTAGATGAGCGTTGTAACTCTGAAAGGCTAGAAATGGCAGCATATCTCAATAATGGATTCATATATAGGTAGGTGTATGTACATATTTTCGATGGAAAGTGTTTTCCTTATGCCCTTGAATGATGAAATCTTTTCCTTGATGCATTTTTTGGTTGTATTATGTGTCATGCTGGGATTGTATTGATGATAACATAGTACCTCGTCTGTAGGGTGGGATTATTTGAGATTTATGATTTTTTTTTCCAGTGCCGTTTATGATTGGTATTTTCTTTAGATGCTGGTTGATTTATATATGACTGGATTTGTTTTCGTTCTTTCTCATGCCAGAAAGGGAATGTCCAAACCTCCAGAAAACATAATTAATTCCTGTCCATTTGGCATATGAAGCCCCAAACCATAATATATAAATAATACTGAGGAATGAGCCAAAGAATGCTAGGCAGCTATAGTTCCAGAAAAGGTTGTTTCTGTGACAAATTCCATACTTACAGAATGGTGATGCTAAGCTTGTGCCAAACCTGAAAATGTTATGGTATTGCTTTATTGAATTTGGGACTAACTGAGATGGCTGTGCCAAGATAGAATCGGAATGAAGAAAGTCACTTTTGATATCAAGAAATTGAAATATTGTTGTTACTTGTGAAACTCCTTGAAAAGAATCAAAGGAACTTCATAATGTAGCACCAATATATTGAATTGGCCTTTTGGAGATAGATGCCGACTGAATATGTATACTAATGATTGAGAAATATAACTCTTATGGGAACCTAGAGAACTGTTGATCGAATCTTCTGCAAACCAGGAAACCAAGAGTTATTCTTTCAGAAATTCTTCACCTCGTCAAGAATCTTAATACATGAAGTTCAAATTTCTCAAACCCACAGGTGACATTGTTTATTTTCTTGAGAGTATTGGTGCATAAAACATGCATACTGTGATAACTCCCTCCTACCATTTCCCTTTTTATCTTTCCAATTTCAAAAGTGGCATTTTTCTAATCATATGCCTAAAAGAAATTGTAATGGGAATGGATATGCAAAATGTCATTCTCGTTACTTGTGTAGTGTTAAAACAAATATGAATGTTTGATGAAAGCTTTGTCTTATTTGCCTGATTCTTTTACCAGGATAAGCATGTGAAAGAGATTGTTTTGAAGGCAATGGGCCAGGCAATTAGCAAGTCTGTGGCCATTGCTGAGATCATAAAGGTATTACAACAATCATGTTATTGATGTTGTCATTCTTTTGGATGAAGATTGTGAAGGATAATAATTTTCTGGTATTTATGTGTGCTAAAAACAGAAAAGAATCCCTGCATTGTATCAAGACACTTCTATTAGCTCAACAACAATTACTGATGCATATGAGCCCATTGAAGAAGGACTAGAACCGTAAGTTGATTTTGGCCTATTATAATGACAGATCTCTTTATGCATTATGTTCTGGAGAGGATCAAATTTACTTCTTGTACTTTTTGTGTAGTTTGGAGATGACCCGTCAGGTCTCCCTGATTACCATTACTTTGTCAACTATTGAGCTGAATAAGGACTCTCCGGGGTAAATTTTATATAAGTGCAAATTTTCCTCCGACCATGTAGAAACCAATGTTTACTCTTCTATCTTCCTCCATTTTGGAATTCATATCTGACATTGTGGTCATTTAATTCATGTAGGTACCAAGTGCCCTCCACCAACCAGCAGCCAAGAGCTGAAAATCAACTGCAGCAGGCACAGCCTGGAGCAGTTGTCTCTTCAGCATATGCTAATCAAGGTGACCATTTTATAGCCTTTTTAACTTGTCTGCCTTGTACATCTCCCTATTCTTTAAGCCTTCACTTCACTATATCTAGATTTATCTGATGCTACTTTTTATTGTGCAAACATCTAATCTAGACTCAAATGGTGGCCGTGGACGAGGGCGAGGGCGAGGTAGAGGTAGAGGTAGAGGAGGACGAGGTCGTGGAAGGGGCGGTTATGGGAACTACTATCAAGGTACCTGTGCAATAAATATCAAATTTCTGCAGCTTTTTAATTTATTTATTTTTTCCATCAGTTTATGTTACTTTGGAAATGTGGATATATCTTTTCAGGGGATAATGGTGGATATTACAGTTATGGTCGAGGAGGTGGACGAGGAGGTAGAGGCTGGGGTTATCGTGGTAAGTTCATTGCTGTACTCACTGCTCTTTTTTTCCCCCCTTGTTCTTTCTTTCTTTCTTTCTTTAACATTGTTCTGGTGTATCATTTTTCCTTTTCTATGGGTGCAATGTTGATATGAATCTAGATGCATGGAAATCATGAAATTTCATCTGAGATAGATGCATGTAAATCATGAAATTTCATTCATATGGAGATTCAATTGTTACGATTGACTGAGATAGAGTACTGCTTGTTTTCTGTCTAAGCATGTGGTTTTGATTAGTCTGAATGCTCTACGTTTGAAGATTTGGCAAAGTCTCAACGACTTTCTGCTTACCAACACGTTTCCCTTTTCTCAGGTATTGGATACGGAAGGGGAGGAGGCGACAGGGGTGGTTTCCCAGTTGGAGGCAGAGGTTATGTTCGTGGTCGTGGAAGGATGGGCCGAGGAAGAGGTGGTGGCAACCAGGCATATTGAGATGGATGGCTGCTGGCTCTTGAATCTTTTAAAGGTTTTTGAGGTTATAGTAGAAAGAAGTTTAAGTAAACTCTAGTGGGAGTATGCACTTTTTGGTTTATCTTTTTGTGCAAAGTTCTGGTTTTTCCATTCTCATATGTGGGATGTGCCAGGGTTTCTCTCAGTTGGCTGCTTTTACCGGTCACAAGCCATTTTGTTGGGTTTTTTTCTCCTCTTTTTTTTTTTAATTTTTGTTTTCTAATGATTCTTTTTACTGCACTTCTGTAGTTATATTACATTTTTCAATGTATATATAGATTTGTTTTTATTTTTCTCTTATATCCCAATCCTTCCTGTCTACCCCAAGTCCCTACTTTAAAAAATGTAAGAGATTTCAAAAGTTCTTGCATCCTTTTTCTATTTTTTTGGGTTGAATTGAGCAAAGAAAGCAAGCAGTTATGGAGTGGTTTCCGAAAGTGGCGAGGGGAGGAGTTTTATGAAACTAGATTCGTTTTTCCTAATTCCAGCATCTTTTTTAAGGTAATTTTAACCAATAATTCTGTCTATTTTACGTTTCTTTTTTGTTGGGTCCATTTTTAACAAGAAAAAGTTATTTTGTTCAATTTTATTGGACATTTTAAGTTATAACTCTGTAATTTATTATTTTAAAAAATGAAAAAAGAACTCTAAAAAGTCATTGATTTTACAATATTTAAATCCCCAAATTACCATTCCTTTATTCTTCATCCACATATAAAATTAAATTAGTACCAAGTCTATGGGTTAATAAGACCAACTTCATATAACAAACAATGCCTTCGAAACTAGAAATTCAAAACAATGGTAATAAAATTGAAGCTCATACCAATTCAAAGACTCGTTTACTCGAAATTTTAGGTTGGTTTTTCTTAGTCTTATGCAAATTTTAAAGCTATTTAATGAAAATGATTATTTAAGGAATTCATGGATACCTTCAAAAGTTTTTCCTCTACAAAAAAACATTAAATTTGTAATGCAACAGTGCGTTTTAATAGAGTGATGTGTTTTTTTTTCTTTGGTCCTAAAGAAGAAACAAATAAATGAAATATAAATTTTTTTTTATACATTGACTCAAAAAATAGTTTTAAATATAATCCAAATAATTTTTTTTCTGACAACAAAAGAGAATGCAATTTGAATATATTTACAAAAGAAAGAAGCTACTATATCAAAATTTACAGGAAAAAAGGGGAAAAAATAAAATAAATACTTTTGATATTATTTAGAAACATTCTCTTACAAAAAGATTTCTCTCAAAAATCGTACAAAGTTCTCTTCTTAAAATAAAAATAAAAATACAGCTACAAAGATCAGACTTATTAAGAAGGGCCACATAAAATTAAAAGCTGCGATCATCTATTGATTAAAAATCATGATTGAATATTTGACATTCATTATTTATTAAAACAATCTTATTCTAATAAGATACTCCATACTGTGTATTTATAATGTTTTTGTAATTTCCTCAAAAAAAAAAAAACTAATGCTTTTGTAATAAATGATAAATAAATTAGAAATTAAACATGGTTTGGCATATAGTTCGAAAACGTGTGACGACAGAAGTTAGAAAAAAAGAAAAAAGAAAAAAAGGAAGAATCTGGGAATAGAAGTTAGAAAAAAGAAAAAAAAAAAAAGAGCGAGAGAGGAAACGTGTCTAGATCATATACGTGGCGAGCATACTGTCATTTATAAAGACGAATCTTCCCTTTATTCCGTCCAGGTTCATCTTCATCTCTTTCTTCCAAAGCCAACAACTTTTCCCAAGCTTTCATCTTCATGGACTTTATCATATTTCCCACTGCAATCAATTCTTGATCTTCTTGGCCAAAACCCATTAAATCCCATCTCATTTTACACACAACAACACACACTATACGTACAAATTTTCCTTCTTTATTATACAGATATCATATACACGATGAAGAATAATAATGGTTTTACAAGAAAAATTGCAGAAAGGCAATCGCAGGAGGCTTTTCATGTTCTTCATAAGCTTCCTCCTGGAGACAGTCCTTATGTCAGAGCCAAATATTTTCAGGCATGTATTCTTTAAGGGCTGGATAATTTATTTTTATTTGGTTCACAATACATTTTCATAGTGATGCGGCAGTTTCTTGATGCATTCAGAGTTCTGGATTCCTTGAAGACTTCATTTTTATACTTGGAATCGTTATTTCCTTCTTTTTTTCTTCTTTTGATAGGAATCATGATAAAATGGTTATTTGGGACTTGTTCTTAGTGGGATAGTATTAGCTAAATATGAATTTTCTTTTTTTTTTTTGTCCCTGTGAAAGGTGTCCTTTGGCCTTATCTTCCTTTTGTGCATTGAATTGTTTTTAGTTGGATACTTTATAAAATTAAGACCTTGCAATCATTTTGGTTTTGACATTTTGGATCACATTAGTTCTTCTCTGTTACCAATTTCTTAAGTTCATCAAAATTTCTTGAGTTCTGCTTATGTAGTTGACATATTTTCTTCCATCACTTTCTCTAATTTCTTGGGGCTTTAAACTAAAGTTATTAGATTCATATTTGGCTCCATACTTCTGTTCGGGTTGTATTTTTTGCACTGACAAATATGAATTGATGTCTACATCTAGATGGCTTTGTTTTCCTGATTTTCAGTATGTAGACCATGAAGATGGTGCAGTATTGGTTTTTGTTTCCAATGCGATTCATTTTCTCTTCTGATAATTTTGTTACGTTGTTGAAAAGCTTTCTAGTAATGAATTGAATTTGCTCCCGGCCTCTATATTTGTTGTAAATATGTATTAACTTCTTCAGTGAGGGGTTGATCTATGGATGCCATATTCCGGTTTCCCGACCGGTAGACCTTCGAATTGCTAGGTTTTTCTTAAGAGTACATCTTATTTTTGCTGCATTTGATAGACCAATTGCGCAAGTAATTTTTCACCAGTTGAAATTGGGGTAATTCCACACCATAGTTTATTTTCCATGCCAATGCAAATGGTTCAGAACTTCAGATTGGACTATTTTTAGTCAGTTGGTTCTATATAACAGCTAATATTGTGTTTCCATTTGGTATTGATCTTCATCCTCGTTCTGTATCTGATATGCAGCTAGTCGAGAAAGATCCAGAAGCTGCAATAGTATTCTTTTGGAAGGCGATAAATGTTGGTGATAGAGTTGATAGTGCACTTAAAGACATGGCAGTGGTTATGAAACAAAAAGATAGAGCTGAAGAAGCTATTGAAGCCATAAATTCCTTTAGGTATCGTTGCTCCAAGCAAGCTCAAGAATCACTTGACAATGTCCTTATTGATTTGTACAAGGTATGACACAGGAAACACATGTACTTTTATTTTTTATTTTTTTTGTGTATTTGTTTCTTCTTGTTGAGGGATTTTGTGGTTGGGCAATATATTTGAAGTTGACAAAAGAATGTCAGAAGATGATTAGATCGGGAACTTATTTTAGGTATTACTTTTTCGAGGCTAGATTGGTGAAGCAAAATACAAATTTATCAGATGATTAGCTAGGCAACTTATACTACATTTTACATTTTTTTAGGCTAGGTTGTTGAAGAAAAATGCAAATCCTACTGATGATACAGTACTTGTAAATTTCTGAACCTTCTGGAATTTGCCCAACAGCCTGCGGGCCAAAGAAAAAAGAAATCACTCTTGTTGGTGCTAATTTCTTGACTATTTTCTTTCGCTTTCATCTTAATCAACTAATTTCTATTGAAGCCCCCTTGCTTATCCTCGCTATATAGCATAGGCAGCATGAACAAAGTTTTGCCATTTGGCCTTATTCTGTGAATTGCTTATTGTATTTTTTTGTCATTGCATATATTTTGTACTTTATTCTACTATTGTCTCTTTTCATTTGCTTTCTTTTAAGGGAAAAGGGATATTGTCATTTATCTTATATGTTCATATACTGTTTTTTGGATTTGTAGAAATGTGGAAAATTAGAGGAGCAGATAGAACTGCTGAAGCAGAAGCTGCGGTTGATTTATCAAGGAGAAGCATTCAATGGAAAACCTACAAAAACAGCTCGCTCTCATGGAAAGAAGTTCCAGGTTACAATAAAGCAGGAGACTTCCAGGATACTGGTACTTGAAGTTACATTTTTTTACTTCTTGTTGAACAAAAATAAAGATTCTGCAACATGTAATCAACATATGATTCTACACATTACCCATCTTAAATTTCTTGTTAACAGATTGATAATAGAAATGTTCCACAGCAGTAGCATGAAGGGGGGGGGGGGGGGGAGAAAAACAGGACAAGATTGCATTTTAAGATCAATCAATCATTATTTGAAACATCTCTTTTGCACCCTTATATCCTAGTATAATTAAAGGTTGAAATAAGTCAAATAAAGACAATTAGGTTTATCTTCTATCTTTTGGCTTGACAGGAAGTTTATGTGCTTCCTGTGTTGCTATGCTTTCTATTTCAACTAATTGTATCTCTATATGGCAAAAATTGCAGGGAAATTTGGGTTGGGCATACATGCAACAAACTAATTATGCTTCTGCTGAGGCTGTTTATCGTAAAGCTCAGGAGATAGACCCTGATGCCAACAAGGCCTGCAATTTGTGCCTATGCCTCATAAAGCAAGCCAGATGTACAGAAGCAAGATTTGTTCTTGAAGATGTACTAGGAGGTAGGATTTCTGGTTCAGATGATCCAAAGTCAAGGAGCCGCGCTGAGGAACTTCTGAAGGAGTTAGAATCTTCTCAATCAGTGCCACCGGCTTCACATTTTTCTGGATCTAGTTCAGAAGATGCATTTGTTGAAGGTCTTGAACAATTGATGAACCAGTGGACACCTTTTAGGTCAAAAAGACTTCCCATTTTTGAGGAAATTTCACCTTACAGAGATCAATTGGCATGTTGATTTCTTTTGTTTCTCCCCTTCTTCTTTGGTGCGGAAATGTTTTTTAGTCTAGGAATATATAAAATATACTTAGAAGTGTGAAGAAAAGAATGCAACATCACGTAACACTCAAGGATTTTATTTTGGTTGATATGCTTGTGTAAATGATCATTCTAAATAGAATTGCATGTTGCCATTTAGCTCCTATCAGTTTTTTGAGTTGTTTATTGTATGTGCTCTATGGTTAGTTGATGAATATTTTTGCCCCATTCTTCTGGGGCAATTTTTGTAGTCATTAGTTCTAGGATGCTAGTTGTCCTTTTACAAGCTCAATTGGTTTTCTGTGTCATCTTCTACACCATTATGTTCAAGTCTAGAACATGTTTATTTACTGTTAACATGATCTCTTGAGCATTCGCGGATTCGTTTCATTAGTTTATGAAGTTTAAATTACATAAAAATTTATTGCATAATCTTTAAAATATTATCTATAATTGCAAAATCTTGTATATGTTTATATACAGATATATATATATATATATATATATATATATATATATATATATATGTGATGGCCATTAATCGATTTTTTTAAACTTGTAATCTTAGTTGCCAAATAATCACAGAATTTAAAAATTCAAATTTTACTTTTATTGTCCAAATTTAGCATAAGCTTGATTCTAATGGTATTGCATCTTTTATAATTGTTTCTAGAAATATTTGGGTTTGACAAATATCAAAGTCAAAGTCTAAAAGTATTTTACATAAATGACTTTATTTTTATCAATGAAATCCAAAGCAGCTCTCTTGAATCCAAAACTTAATTGATAGTTCTGTGATTTATTTGGTATATATGAAAAAGATAATTACACTATTGTTAGGTGTATCACGTCATTGTCACTTTTGTGTATGACGTGGCATTGCCATAGTCTTTGGAAACAACAAAAAAAAATTATTCGATTGAAAAAATATGTAACTCAAAATTATAAAAAATTACAAATTATTTAATTATGAGGTGCAAAAATATTATGTAAAGTTTGGACGTTTCACTCTCATCTAGTTTTTTATAAAAAATACTTAAACAATTTGTAATTTTCATTTATTATAAAATAAAATTATTATGGTGATCATCAAATGTAACACAATTCAATCTATCTCACTTGTAACTACCATCTAAATTAGAAAATTATGACTTATCCCGCGATCGTAGTTGTGCTAGTTATTATGACTTTCTTCTGCCTCTTACTTTGTGCTAGTTATTATGACTTTCTTCTGACCTCTTACTATTTAAAATACATTTATTTTATACAATATCATAATTATATCTTTATTTTTTTTATTTTTACTTTAACAATTGAAATAATTATTTGCAATTTTAAATTTTACAACAATTTCATTTTATAATTAATAAAAATTAGAAATATTTTAATTATTTCTTTTGAAAAAAACTAAATGATAATGAGATGTTCAAACTCAACATAATATTTTTTCGTCTTATAATTAAACAATTTGTGATTTTTCGCAACTTTGAATTACATATTTTTTCAATCATGTAACTTTCTGTCCATTTTTTGTTGTTCCTAAGGACTTCAATATTGTCAAGTTATAATATGCATCTGGCAGTGGTATGATACATTAAACACGATGTTATTATCTTTTTCACCTGCACCAAGTGAGTCTCGATATTTTCAATTATATTTTGAGCTATTTTGGATATCTTCATATCAAGGGATTACTTTGAATTTTATTGATGAAAATGGGAAATTTATGTAAAAAACTTCAAAGTCTTACCTAAAATTGTTATTATTATTATTTTTTAACATGAGTCAAATACGTAACTTTATTTAGATATTCACCATTTGTCTCAAGCTATTTATTGAAACATTATATATTTATGGGCAAAAAGTCACAATACTTTTTTTTATGAGAAAATCACAATACAGTTAAACTTTACTAAAATTCCACAAAACATACTTACTATAATACCCACAACTAAATTCAAGGTATTTAAATACAAGATATGAATTTATATTGGGGGCCTTCATATAATTATTATAAATTTGAAGGATTGTTTTGCAATTTATTCTTTTTCTTTTCTTTTCTTTTATTTCCTCCCTTCATATTCTCACACGTTTCTTGTTTCTCTGTCGAACGTAGGGTCTGACGAAATTCCAAAGATGGAGGCTAGTAATCAAGCTTTGATTCATCATTTGATCAAGGTAACTTCTAGTAAGTTTATGACTTTTATGGTTTAAAATTAGGAGTTTAAAGTTGGATTTATATAAATTATATTGAAAATTTAGGAATTTTTTTTAATTTTGATTGAAATTATGTTTTATGATCTCAATTAATTTATTAATGTACACAATAAATTCGTGACTGTAAAATAAAATAAACGAGAAATAATATGAAAAATAACATTTATATTAATTTTAAAGAAGTGGTTACAATATTTAGAGTACCTATAATTATTCTCTAGAATTTGATAATGGGAGGCTATGAAGCTTGATTTTGGTTTTGATAAACAATATATATTCTCAATTTGTCAAAGAAGATATTTGGTCTTGACTTAGAATTTGAGAGAAATGAAATTTTCTCTTGAAAGATTTATTGTGCTTCTCCCTTGACCCTAGCATTCTATTTATAGGGTTGAAGGGCTAGAATAATGATCATTTAAAATAATTTAGGAATTATTTTATTATCTAAAAGATAAATTTTAAAAATTATAAAATAACTTGATTGGTCAAGAGATATTTTGATATGATATTTTTTGATTGGTCAATCTTTTGTCATCCAAGACAATTGTCATAGATTGATTGGATGATGCATTTGAATTAAAGTCATCAAATTTATTTGTCATTTATTGAATTAAAAAATAATTTTGCAAATTCAATTAAATTAAATGTCCATATTTACAATTAAAATATTTGTTATAGCTATTTTAGAGTTTTTCTTTTAAAAACATAGTCGTTTTAATAGGCTTTTCGGTTGGATTTTGAAAAAGGGAATTTTCTCTATAGAATGAAAGTTCTGCAAAACGTGGTGTGAATAATATTGTTCAAGGAACAATACTATTTAATATAAAGTACTATTTGGAATATTTTATATTATTTTATTATGCATAGTACTATTCACACAAATAGTACTAATTAGATTATTTTATTTTATTTTAAAGATAAAATTTGTTTTGAAATAGTTAATAAATGATTAGTTTTGTAAATATTTAATATTTCAATTGTATTTTTTTTTAAAAGGATTAATTGGATAGTTTAAAGTAGTTAAAATTAAGCTTTGATATTTTTTTTGTATCTTTGACATATCCAATAAGGTATTAAAATAGGAATTTTTTATTTTATTTTATTATATTTAGGTGGTGATCATTTGCGAGATCAAGATTATCTGTTAGAGTGTTTGAGTGTCAAGATAGGTGATTATTGTCCCTTTTTCATATTTTTAAATTGAAAATACTTATTTTTTCAAGATAATTTTTTATTTTTGATACAAAATGAGTATGATATATGTGCATATTTCTTTCTATGAATTGTTGCATTTGATAATGATATGTATGTATGAATGCAAATGATAAGAATGTATTTGATGAACATGCGCATTTAGTTACATGCTGACTCTTATAATCTTTATATATAAAAAATGACTAGTTCTCGATATACACACTCAAAGCTATATGTTTTATGGCTCTCCTAACTTGGATAAAGTTGGGCTGGATATCCTGTACTTGTTTTTGCATTGATGATTTTGAGACATCCTATGTATTATGAACGATTTTGGTTATCATGCCACATACATTCGTATTATGTTATTTGTATATAAGTTATTATGAATGCATATGATGGAATGTTCGTATGAATTTTACATATTATATATATATATATATATATATATGTAACCGTTATTCTAGTGAGAAAATGATATAATTACTTACTGAGTTTTGTTAACTTATACCCATTTTATCATTTGTTTTGCACGTACCTTAACTTTGTATCTTTGTATTATATTTGAGAGCATTTGGGTTATGTAGTTGTTATTTTTATATTGAAAGGTTATGACTCCTTATAGTTTGTATTTATGATACTTCATTTCTTGATGCCATTTAAAGTTGTGTAATGATTGTCAGTTTTATTTTAAGAGATGAAATAAATAAAAGTTGTAGTTGATTGTTTTGATATGCATAAATGTCTTATGTTTTGGATTTAGAGCATTATGTATTGGATTAATCTAATACATGGTATGTTATAATATCGTAAGTCAGGTGTGACACTTACCTAAAAAGTCCCATGAAATGCACATTATATTAACTAATTCCATAGAGATAATAGAAAAATTTTAATTACTTATCCATTTGATAATTTGCTTCATTTAATTTATAAAAGCATATTAATGTAAATGACCACTTCCTCCTTTTTAGTTTAAAGGTTAATTTGTTTTCACAAAAAATAATAACTATGTTTAACACAAATAATGTTTATATCTTTCACGCTTTTAGAATAGTATATAGTGTAATTTTTTCTATTATAGATTATAAAATGCATGTGCTATTGCGAATAAATTAAGAATGCATATTTTTAATGAAATGACTTGCTTATATACATACATATTAAAAAAAAAGGTATGGGAGTTTGTAATCTATTTAGTGGTTGCAAAGATTAACTTATCAATCATGTAGCTACTAAAGGTTTTACAGTTAAATTGTTAAAAAGCAAAACAAACAAATTTTCTATTTATTCATTTAGTTTAATTAATCAATTTTCATTAAAGGTTAATTTTAGCCACTTAAAAACAGTGAAAAGATTAACTTAAAAAAGCTTTTTAGTTAATTTTATCTAAAATAATTCGAACTTTTATGGACAATGAAGCGTATGTGCAATGAGAATTGAAGCGGATGTGCAATGGGACTTGCTTTGCTTGAGTATTGTGTTTTGTCAAATCAGCAGCTCTGTTTTTATTTTTGTTGGTTTCAGTGTTTGTTTTGGGATTTTTGTTTGGCTTCTTTCTTTCAGTTGGTGGCTTTGTTTTGTTGCAGGTTTCAGGTTGATTCTCTGAAGCTTGAGTCTGTGCCTAGAGTGTGGTAGTTTTTTTCTGTATCAGTTTCTGGGTATTGTGGTTTCTTTTTGAGTCTTGTTTGTCAAGGTTCTTGCTGTTTCTGTTTTGTGTAATCCTGACCCTATGGGAATTTCTTTCCCCTCTTGGGCTCTTATTAATAAAATGCTGCCTTTTAAAAAAAAAAACAATGAAAAAAGGAAAATAAGAAGTGCACTTGAAACAATATATTCTCATATCATTCTCTATAAAAAGATTTTTTAGAAAAAGAAGTAATGTTATTAGAAAAGTCACATAAACTTTATGTATCGTAAAGATAAATACATAAGAAAATGAAAATAAGATACCTGTAAAAAGGAGAATTTGGTAGTTTAAATTTCAAAGATATTTGACCGTTTGTCCAAAGATTGTGTAACTTTCGATTGACATATTTAACACACCACCACAAGAAAATTTTCAACCCCATAAACATCGGACAACCATTCATTTTTGACATGCACAGCTTGCTAATATTTCACCCCTTTTTCATCAAGATTTTCGTCTCTTTTGATGATGACTTGCATGTCATTCACGTTGTTGCAGATAGCAAAGGATACAACCAAGGAGGAAGCCGGGGGTCCTGGCGAGGAAGAAGAGGTGGTTAGAGCAAGGTTGCATGTGAGAACATAGAAGAGGAGGAAATACAGGATCTTATCCAAAGGCCAAAATGCATAATCCTTTGTCTGTGAATTACACTGAATTAAACAAAGTGATTCAATGCCATGCAGAAACAATATACCGTTTCAATGGCGTTTGGGAAGGTCCTGACCCTTTGACTCCAATTGTCCCTCTCTTCCTTGTTCAGATTACGCTTGCCATTTTTGCAACCAGAATGTGTGTCATTGCTCTAAAACCTTTCAATCAACCTCCTTTTGTGGCTGAAATTCTTGTGAGTATACAAATTCTATTCTGTGGCTATTATTTTTGAAATTTCAAAATTTAAGTGTGTTGTAGGATGCTAAACATTGTTGGTTTTCTTGATGATCTAAAATTTAGAAGCTATACACGTCCTAAATTTATTGAATTCTTGGGGTTTCTTTTGTGGGTTTTTGAAGCCAGATTATAGAGGACAAATGGGAATATTCATCTTAAATCGTCTGTTGTGCTCTTCTTTAGGCATGCTTTTAAGTTAAGAGATGAATTAAAAGAAGCTTTCACACGTGGCTATATTTTCTGCTCATATACTAACTATCAGATTAAAATTAAACATGAATTTACAAAGTGAAAAGATTAAGCATGGGCCCAGATATGGAGATATGAGATAAAGCTGAATCACATTAGTACAATTCCCTTTTCATTAATGGCTAATTTATAAGCAGTAGACAATGAATTCCTTTGTTCCTTTGCTGATATGTGAAAGAGTGATAATTTTGTAGGGTGGGATAATTTTGGGACCTTCAGCATTTGGGAGAATTGAAAGCTACAGAAAGCTGCTATTCCCAAGCTACAACTTAAGGGTGTTAGAGCCAATGGCACACTATGCCCTTACATTTTATGCATTTCTCATGGGACTAGAGATGGATGTAAAAGCGATTTCACGTACCGGAGGGAAAGCAATGCATATTGCCATTTCTGGAACTGTCCTGTCAATGCTCATCGGTGCCTCCTTGTTTTTCATCTTTAAAGAAGAACCAAATAAGGCAGGTTCCTATTTCTGGGGCTCTGCTCTTACAGTCACAGGGTATAGGGTGCTCTCTAAGATTCTTGAAAAACAGAAACTCGTTCACAATGAGATTGGAAAAACTGCCTTGGCATCTAGTCTCATCAGTGACCTAAGTTCTTGGTTTTTTCTTGCACTAGGATTAGCAATAACAGGCTCTAAAAGCAGCATCCATTGGGCACTTCTTTCTACTTGTGCCTTCGTGATGTTCTCTGTTTACTATCTCCGTCCTGCTCTCAATTGGATCATCCGAAAAACCACTGAAGGACAAGGCTACAGTGAGTTCTACATCTGCTCAATTCTAACTGGGGCTGCTATCTGTGGTGCAATCACTGATGCTTGTGGTACACATCCCATGATTGGAGCTTTTTTGTTTGGACTCATCATTCCTAATGATGTTCTTCAAGCTGCACTTCTGGAGAGGCTTGAAGACTTTGTGTTGGGAATTCTCATGCCACTTTTCTTTGTTGTTTGTGGGCTAAGAACCAATATTGATGTTCTCTCCAAGCATACAAATCCGTTTGTGGTTATAATAGTTATACTTTTAGCTTCTTGTTCGAAGGTTTTAGGTGCTTTTGCAGTCTCATTCCTGCATGAGATGCCCCCTGCTGAAGCAATTGCTATTGGGTTACTTACCAATACTAAGAGTGTCATGGCTATGATCATTCTCGAAGTAGGTCAGACCCAAGAGGTACTCTCTCTGTCTCTCTTGTCATTGACATTTCTCTTAGGTAACAGAAAAATCATCTCACTCCCTTGTTTAGAATCCATTAACTAAGAAGGATGCATATTTCTGAACATTTAAACAGGCTTTGAGCACACAAACGTATTCGCTAATGGTGGTTGCCATTCTTGTGATCACGATGATAGTCACTCCCATCACAATCTTGAATCGCCCATCCAAGAACACAATACCTTACAAAAGGAGGACTATACAAAAAGCAAGACTAGAGGAGGAGCTCAGGATTCTTGCCTGTGTCCATGGTATAAATAATGTGACTCCAACCATCAACCTGCTAGATGTTTCACATTCCACTCAAAGATCTCCAATCAGTATCTTTGTGTTACACCTGGTCGAGCAAATTGGACGTGCTTCCGCCATGCTGATCATTAATAGTTCCAGGAGATCAGGCCTTAGAAATCCTAAAAGTCAAGTGGAAGCACAAACAGACCAAATCATCAGTGCATTTGATAACTATGAACTACGATCTGAAGGTGTTACCACACAGGTACTCACTGCTAGGGCAGCTTACTCAACAATGGATGAAGATATTTGCAGCATTGCCAAGGAGAAGAGGGCAGCCTTCATTGTAATCCCTTTCCACAAGCAACAAAGTCCCGATGGAGACATGGAAGACCTGAATCCAGCTATTCGGAATATCAATGAGGGTGTCTTGGCCAATGCTCCATGTTCTGTCGGAATTATCATTGATCGTGGACTTTCTAGAGCACGTTCACGTGCACATAACATTGCCATGCTATTTTTTGGAGGTCCTGATGATAGAGAAGCATTGGCCTATGCATGGAGAATGGGTGATCATTCGGATACAAATCTAACAGTGGTCAGGTT
This sequence comes from Apocynum venetum, assembly GCA_019593545.1. Taxonomy (NCBI): domain Eukaryota; kingdom Viridiplantae; phylum Streptophyta; class Magnoliopsida; order Gentianales; family Apocynaceae; genus Apocynum; species Apocynum venetum. The sequence continues at coordinate 198,633 of SRSM01000153.1, forward strand.
TATTCCAGGAGAAGATGCACAGAACCCACAGTTTAGGGAAGAAATGGACTTTGTAGAAAAATGCTATGTGAGCATTGAAGTTGACAGAGAAAGAGAAAAGCTTCTCGACGATGATCTCTTGAACAAATTCAAGATTTCAATAGTCAATGACAATTCAATATCCTACTTAGAGCTGGTGCTTAATGATGAAGAAGAAACTGTTAATTCAATAAAAGAATTAGACCAGGAGCATTATGACCTTTATGTAGTAGGAAAAGGACGAGGAATGATGTCGCCACTGACAACAGGCCTTACCGATTGGTGTGACTGCCCAGAGCTTGGTCCCATTGGGGATCTTCTGGTCACATCAGAATTTGAATCAGCATTTCAGATACTGGTTGTGCAGCAATATGTGAAGCCACCGGAGCTTAAAGAAGGTTCTTTAAGATCTGGCAGCTCAATGGATCAGAGATCAGAGAAACACCAAAGGCCATCAGTTTCAGAGACTGAAAATTTTGAACCCTTTGCAAGTTTCAGGAGGAGGGATCTTCAAACCTGACTGAAGGTGGATTACCAGGCAGCAGATGTCCTGCATGATTTTTATTCAAGTTTTTTCCTGTATAAATTTCATGATATTGATGAAAGCTAGGCATTGTCTGAACTTCTGCTTGTTTTCCCAGCTCATAACTAAAGTTTTTGCATTAATTGCTTTCCAGAAATTACGGATGGATTTTTAGGTTGTAGTGTTTGAGGTATGAGATGGTACTACTGAAGGTATGTCAACACAATTCCTATACCCTGCTGTGGATTCTTAAGAGCACACGGAGATCCGAGAAGAGCTTTAGTTATTTTGTCTCAGTTTTTTCATATTGCATAGTTATTTTTACAACGGAATCATTTCAAACTCAGGACTTCGGAAAGCAGAAAACTATAATTGGTTTTTCTCCTTCTGTTTTAAAGTATATTCTAAGGTTATGCTTGAAATGCAATTCAGAGCTGCAGATAGATCACAAGACAATCACTTGGACATAATCAAGAGAAATTTATAGCAACTATTGCATTCGCTACAGGTGAATATTCTCTGTCTCTCCTACATCATACATTCATACTACTTATTTGTAAGCCCAGAAAAAAAAGATAATGCAGATTTGATGGATTAGAACACCTATGCAAAAGGCTAAGAAATTGATACAATCTTAGAAACGTCATGACTAAAACAATTTTTGAGGCATACCAACTCCTGATACTAACCAATCTGTGTGACCCCATGATGTCGAGCTACAACAAAGAGTAAATGCAGACAGACCATCCAGACTGGTGACCTGAAGCTGACTATCGGGAAGAGCATCTTGCATGCTCAAATCACATAAAAACATAGAAGTTGTAAGAGAATGGAATCGCACGCCATCCATCTTCCTCTAGTCGACAAAGTTCCATTCAGTAGAGAGAAATGTCAACGGAATAAAGCATAAGAAAAATATGCAGGACGAAATATACCAGAAAGTTATAGTCAGACTTGCACCTTACCTATCATTTGATCATCTTAAGATTGTTCACGTAAGTATAACTTGAAAATGACACAAAAAGCTTCCTAAACCTGCAAATTGGAAACTATGATAATTTAAATGAGAAGAAACTTAAACCAAACTAGTACTAAGAAAACGCAGTAATTAATTCCTCAAACAAGATATGAAAACAGAATAAGGGATACCAAACCCATTGACTGTCATATTTAGCCATTGCAGCGTAGCTTTTCTTGGGGTGTTTGTTTAACAAGCAATGCACCTGTCCATTTACACTTTGCTTAGCAAGTAAAATGGAAAACCAAATGTCAACTGGTCCAATGTACTTGCGTAATATGTTGGTGCTAACCTGGGAGTCGTTACAAAAAACAACACAGTGCTTTAAGGTAAGGTCTGAAAACTTTACTAGAAAACATCTAACTGAATCATTTTCCTCTTCCCAAATAACAATTGAAGGGAAAGAAAATGTCAAATAAAAATACAACAGAAACCTGATGAAGAATTTCTATATGAAGAAATCCTCTATACACTTCTTTGTACTATAATTCAGTTGTCTGTTATCTGCCAAAGATGATACATCTTTAGTGATTTAGAGAATGTTGATAGAGACATTGAATGCATGCTCTAAAGTTGAAAAGACAAAAGAAAATCCTAGGACTGCTTCTGCTGAGATGACACGGGATAGTTTAGTAGCTACACAACCATTTTTATACATAGAAATCCCTGCTAGAGACCTAAGAGTAAGAAAAACTGTTCCCATTTTGGATTATTCACTGGCAAAATTAAAACAGAAAAGACGAGTGATCATACTTCTACTGGTAAATCATTCCTCAAGTATCCTTGCACATTTATTGATGCTGGCTTTTGGACAGCAATCATCAAATACCACGCAACTCAAATGATATTAGGGATTAATTCAAGTTTCCATAAGAACCACCTAGACAAGATACACTCAGTCCTAGCTGCAGTTCAGAGATTCTCTAAAAATCAAGAAAGAGTTTTTGTTTTCAAATCCTCACTTTCTATGAAAGTGCATGCAATAGAAAGGAAATTTATTTACACATTTTGATAAGGGCCCATGTGCAGATAGGGTTATATTTTTTTTCTATTGGGCAAGCTTATGGAAGTGTAATAATGGTTGACAACCAGCAGTCACTTGAAAGCAAAGCATTCCAACAATGCTACAGTATTTAATAATCGCCTGATCTAGAAAATTGAGTCCAGATTTTTATGTATATATTTTAGGAGTTGAAACCATCAGGATTTGATTTTCCCCAGCCAGAAATCAGATTCACAAAGAAATGCCATCAAAGAAAAGACTATTCCAACTTACAAGTTCCCAGGCACCAACATTGCATGAGGTAGTTTCCAAAAGCTTTCTGCGTTATGTACAAACAATAAACTAGATTAACATCGTATTATCATGCCATCTTATCAATGCCCAGAAGTACTATGACAAATCAGACAAAGATAAGCACTAGTGAAAGCACTATCTGGACAAAAAAGAATTTGAAAGTCCACATTTCTCTCAATTTGAGCAATTAAACTTGAAAATTTATATAAAAGATATGTAAAATCATTTTAAATGAAGTTTCTGTTCATTGCTATTCTTGAGTTTTTTGAGTAATACTCCCTCGGTCTTTTTTTCTTCTTTTTTATTTTTCACTTGCCACATTTGAAGAACTTTTAGTCTATAATACTTCTCACAAACCAATGAAGTATTATCTTTCTTTTGTCTATTTTACCCTTCTCTTTTATAGTTTTACATCTTCTCAATCCAGCACATTTATTATTATTTTTTTCAAAATGGGTTAATTCAATCTTTTTCCTTCAAAATTACATAGATATCAAAAGTTTCGTTGTTTATGTGCCAGAGCTAAACCTGACAAGCACATTTATATAGATATCAAAAAACTTTTAACAAAAAAAGGCGGAAGTTGAAGACACCCAGAAAAAGCTCTCACAACTAACAAAGTTTTCAACACCTTTGTTGTTGCACATCTCAAATATAGTACTCCTCCAGAAGGAGTTGAATATTCACTTTTGACTTAATGTAAGAATCAAGGAAGCAGAAATTTGGACATTCAATTCCGGATAGGAGTATTAGCTAAAACCAATATGCTTTTTTGTGGGGACAGGGACTTCCATACAGATGCAAATAAATGAACTCTTCAACTTTAAAGTAGTCATGGTTCACAGCATAATGAATGGCCATCAGAAAAAGTTAACAATTTGTTTCTAATTTCCAACATGTTCAACCCCACATGATATGGCAATTTCATTTGGTATGCTTGTAAAACAAAAAAAAAAACATAAAAATTGAAAAGATAATACATGCCCTTTAATTTGAAATCCGATTCAAGACTTAAAAACAACAAACTAAAAAGTCTTTGTTTTATGGCTATTGATAGATTATTTTGGTTAAAGAATGTTGGAAAATGTAACAACTATATCTCCATTTTCTACTACAAGTCTACAACTAATTATTCTTAAGGAAAAGCAATATCTAGCTGTAAAAATCTGAAAGAGTGGGTATGCAGGAGGATCTACTTACCGCACCCCCTGATGTACGTCACAATGATTACAATGACCAGAAATGCCAAAATTATCAAAAGTAATGATCTGGCAAGCCAAAAGGAAGAAACATTAATCTCAATGCATAATCAAAAGCACTCAAAGAAAGGTTCCACAATGATGCTTCTGTTCACATAATTCATGAGATTTTAGAATATTTGACTCAGTAATTTATAAGTACATAGAGGAATGGAAAACATATTGGCCACATCTTACCGAGTCAATAGAACTGGAATGAACTTCATCGTCAATAATCTTTGCTAACAAATTACTATTCCAGACTTTACCAAAGCCATCCTACATGGAGCAATTATACTTATCAAAACTTACATATGTTGTGGCAACCAAAACAACAATGCTTTAATTCTTTGAGACAGTTAAGCAAAACACCTGTACATCTGGATGATCAACAACCTTTACTTGCTGCAGTGGAACCTGGAAAAAAAAGAAGGTGAAGTTAACAAAATTCAAGAAAACCCTTTTGGACAGTGTCACTAGATTTCGTTAAGCAGTAGAATCTTATATTTTGTTAGATGATAAGACAAACTTAGAATGAACACAATAATGTGGTTATGGAGCATGAAGAAGAATAGAATGGAAAAGTAAATAGTTCTAGTTGAAGCATGAGGAAAAACCATGGAAGACCATAAAAACTCCTATCAAAACTGAAAACACCTTCAGGACTGCTGAAGCCAGATAGAGCTCTTCTTTCCTAATGTTTCCCATCCCATCAGCATTACCTATAAACAAAAGAAAGCTTTAAAACATAAAGGTATACAGGAGAAAATGGGCCCAGAATTTGATGTCAGTACAGAAGATGATTGCCAAATAAAAAACCTGTACCATGACTAAAAAGCAACATACATAGAAAAAACTACTGAATGAAGAGAAACAATTCCTGTCTCATAGACTTCCCTTAACTTAGATATAAAAGTAATTGTTGATTGTATTCAATGACTGATCATTTAGATGATAAGAAGTGCCTATATATAGGCTTACACAAGCACACAAATGTGGAAGAAACAACACACAACAGCCATGTTTGGCTGCCAAACATAACAACCATTTTAGGCTGCCTAACTTAAATATTTAATACTCAACACTCCCCCTCAAGTTGGAGCATATAGATCAAATGCTCCAAGCTTGCTACAAATGTATTCAATCATAGGTCCTCTCAATAATTTAGTAAAAACATTAGCAAGTTGACCATTTGATTCAATTAAAGTAATAACAATGTCTTCAGAAGCAACTTTTCACGTATAAAATGACAATCAACTTCAATACGTTTGATCTTCTCATGAAAGATCGGATTAGATGCAATGTGCAAAGCAGTTATCATCACAAATTAATTTCATAACATTGAGTTTACAAGACTTGAGCTCCATGAGAAGACGTTTCAACCAAATAAGTTCGCATATCCCAAGAGTCATTGCTCGGTATTCAGCTTCTGCACTTGAACGAGCTACCACATCTTGTTTTTTACTTTTCCATGACATAAGATTTCCACCAAACAAGATACAATAATCTAATGTTGATCCCAAGGACAGCCAACCCAGTCCGTATCTGTATAGTCAACAATTTCTGTATTTTCATGATTTTTATAAAGTCTATATTTGAAAACCTTTTGACATACTTTAAAATTCTGATTACAGCTTCCCAATGACTTTCACACGGTGCTTACAAAAACTGACTAACCATACTAACTGCAAATAAGATATCAGGACAAATGATTGTTAGATAAAGTAGCTTGCTAACTAACTTTTGGTATCTTCTTGGATCAAATAAAGGCTCCCCTTATCTTGGAAGAAGTTTGATATTGGGATCCATGAGTGTGTCAGCAGATTTGCAGTCTGTCATACTTGTTTCTTCAAGTATATCCAAGGCATACTTTTTTTGAAAAACATAAATCCCTTGTTGTGATTGAGCTTCTATACTAAGAAAATACTTTAAATTTCCAAGGTCTTTAATCTTAAAATGTTGAAAACAAATGTTTCTTAAGTTGACATATGTCCTATGTGTCATCTCCAGTGATAACAATGTCATCAACATAAATCACAAAATAAATGTTTTTTCTTGATAAATGTTTGTAAAATACAAAATGATCAACATTGCTTCGAGTCATGCCGAACTGTTGAACGACTCCACTGAACCTACCAACTAAGCATGGAAGGATTATTTCAAACCATAGAGAGAGAGCTTAATGCGACAAACTAAGTTCCTTTCTATTTTAGTTATAAAACCCGGAGGTTATTCCATGTACACTTCTTCGTTCAGATCACCATGTAGGAAGGCATTCTTGATATCCAACTGATGCAATGAGCATTGTTGAGTGGTTGCCATTGACAAGAAAATATGCACAAAGGCAATTTTTGTTATGGGTGAAAAGTATCAGTGTAGTCAACACGAAATACCTGTGTATAACCTTTAGCAACAAGTTAAACTTTAAGCAAGTCGAGCTTTAAGTCTGTCCACTTGTCCATCTAGGCTAACTTTTATATTGTACACCCATCTGCAACTACTGTTTTGCCAAGAGGTAGAGGTATCAACTCCCAAGTTCATGAAAAATCACGAGTTTTCATTTCATCAGCCATAGCCTACCTCCTGTCTGGTTAAAGCAAGGCATCCTGAACATTCTTAGAGACAGAAACATAAAACAAATGGAAAATAAAAACACAATAGGATGGAAAAAAACACTTTTGTGAGAGAAAATTATTGATAGGATAAAGATTTCGAGTAGACCAGGTACCTATGAGGCTGGTAATAGGTGAATCTTAGACCGAGTCAGAAGAATCAAACGACATAGGACATGAATTAACTAGACATTCATGATCTTCTTGTGAACTATGTAACTGACGAATGCGATGTTGATATATGTGTGGAAAAGGTGACACAAGTCTTTCCTCTTGGATTTGGGGCAAAGACTCGGGATGAAGTGAAATGAGTGCTTCTTCATGCACCATATGATGTGATGACTCGGAGAAGGTAGGAACATGAAGTATTTCTACAGTCCCAGTGGGTGCTCCAATGAAGCCAGACTCATCAATAGTAGTCAAAGAAATGAAGGGTGAAGACTCAAAAAAGATAACATCAAAAGATGTGTAAAAACAATGAGTTTTAGGACAATAACACCTACAGCCCTTTTGAAGACAAGAATATCCAATAAAAACACATTCTATTGCTTTGAGATCTAGTTTATCTCGTCCGTGAATAGTGTCATGAACAAAGCCGGTACACCCAAAGACCCTTAGCGAAAGCTTATGAAGAGGTTCTTGTGGGACTAAAACACTAAGTGAAATTTTTCCTTGCAAGACAGAAGAGGGCATTCGATTTATGAGGTAGGAAGAGGGAAGTATAGCATCTCCCCAAAATCTTTTAGGAATCTTTTGATGGATAAGTGTGGGTTGTTTCGACAAGATGTCGATTCTTCCTCTCAACAATTCTATTTTGTTGTGGAGTCCTAGCGCGGGGAGGTTCATGAAGAATGCCATGTGAGGAGAAGAAAGTAGTTAAGGGATCAAAAAAAGTATTCTTTTGCATTATCACTATGCAAGATTTTTATAGAGTCTCCAAACTGAGTTTTTATTTCACTATAGAATATTTGGAATACATCAAAAAGCTCAAAATGATTTTTCATCAAAAAAACTCAAGTGCAATGAGAAAAATATCTATAAAGGTAATAAAATACCGTTAATCAAGAATAGACGAAACACGACATGACACCCAAACATCAGAGTGAACTAAAGAAAATGAGGTAGTAGTATGCTTATCAACCCTACCAGGATATGAAGTTCTAGAATGTTTCCCAAGTTGGCATTACTCACATTTAAAAGATTTTAAATTTGACATATCGAGAATGATTTGACGCATTTTATAAAGACTCTGAGTGTCCCAAACGATAATGTGCGAGAAGAGGAGAAACAGTAGTGGTGCACATAGTTTTGGAACATAAAAAGAGGTAAAGTCCCTTTGATTCATATCTCATACCAATGGTCTCCTTTGTACGTCGATTCTGCACAAGCATCAAATTAGAAGAGAAAGTGACAACAGTTACGAGATGGAGTAAGTTGGCAAACGAAAATTAAATTGAAGAGACATCCTAAAATATACAGCACATTAAATAAGGATAAAGAAGGAAGAAGAGTAACTGACCCATCGCCAAAGGTAACTAATGGAAGGGAATTAAAGTAGGTAATGTGGAAGAAAATATCAGGATTACCAAAAAAATGATCAGTGGCTCCGGAATAAAAAATTCACATAGAGATAGATTGTGAATTAAGAGCGGTATGCGATACTTCAGGAGTGACAGAGATCCTAGCAGCCTTGAATCGTAAAAACTTTTGATACTTAGTGATTGAAATAGTATAGTGTATTAAGGGCATCTGAATTTACTTGTGATACATTAGCCACTATTAATTTGCCATGAAGTGCCTAATATTTTTCCCGTGTGTGCCCCAATTTGTTACAATGATCACAAAATTGGAATGGGCCATGGCCACCCCAGCCACCACCACGACCACCTTGACCTCCTCAGTAACTTCTTCAACCTCTTCCTCTGTTATTATCTCGATAATTTTGAGTTTGAAAAATAAGAGTAGAGTGCTCTATTGTGGAGGTTGTAATTTCTTTGGAGACAAAAAATTTGTAGAAGTCTTTTAAACATGTCTTTAGTACTCAGTATAATTCCTTCGCCGATAATTCCATTACAAAGTTGTTCATAATCTGACTAAAACTTTGCAAGAGTGAAAACAACAAAAAAACTTGTCACGTAGAGCAAGCTGGTCTGCCAATGATCCTCCAATGGCAAGAGATTGTTGAATTTGACATAAACCCTTGAATTTTGCCTAAAAAATTTTCCATTGACATATCTATGTCATTTGTATATAGTGATTGTGCATGTTCTCATACGGATGCACAAGTCATGAGGGGACGAAACATAGAAGCTAACTTAGGTGAAAGAAACTGTCATAAAAGACTACATAATTGGGCATCAACTCTTTCCCACACATCTCTTTCATAGTGAATTTTTTTAGAATTGATAGTCAAGTGATCAACTACCTCTTGTCCCATGAACCACGATTTCACAGCAGAAGACTATTCTTGATAAATTTGGGACCCTATCAACTTATCATGGGTGATAACAACATTACCGGATAAGTTTGGCACATAAACTTTCGGTTGAACAAATTGAAATTAGGAAATGGATTTCAATATTTCTTCTTCAGCCATGACTTGTATTTTGTTCCAATACTAAGGTCATATATTGCTTAAATCAGAGACCAATGGGAGATAAGAAACAATTGCAGCAAAAAAACACTTCAAAGTTCTTAAGATAAAAGAGAACAAATGTGACCCATTTCAAAAATCAAAGGTGAAACTGACAAATAACTTGCTACAGAACTTGAAAAAGCTTGAGGAAGAAGCAACGCAACGTTTGGATTGCTACAGGTGGCGTGTGAGGCTCACGCGCCGGCCAGGGAGGTGGCGCGTAGAGGCACGTGAACCAGCTTCTGACCACCGAACTTCAAGTGATGTTCTGAGAGGTTGAGGCGCGCCTACTGATGATGTAAAATAAACAGAAAATAGAATGAAGAATAGAAACTAAATTTAAGTTGAAGAAGCTGGAACTTGAAGCTTGAAGAAGCTGAAAACTTGAAACTTGAAGAAGCGGGAACTTGAAGATTTTATCATAGGTTTGGAGATATGTTTCTAATGTGTATTACTAAATATATAGAGGAGGCTTGAGATTGAAATCTTCTTGAAGCAAAACACTAAAAATTCTAATTGAAACACTTTTTTAAATAAAACACTAAAGAGTTCTAATGCTTCAAATGAACCTTTCAAAAGATCAGAAAGGTTCAGTGATGCAGGCAAAGTTAGGTAAAATCCTACAAGAATTCTTAGTGCCTAAAGAGTAGAAATATTCTATTTAGTATTCTATTTCCTTAATATATTAGGATTAAAATTTAGAATCTTACATTGTTTTTAGTAAGTTTAGTCTTGAAGGACAAGGAATCCTTATTAGTTTAGAATTAGTTTATATTTTCAGCATTATAAATAGGCTAGAAGACTAGTATTATTGGATGAATTCTTATTATTAATTTTCAGATTTATATCAGAGAATTTTATCCCTGAATTATATTTTTTGTTCCAACTTCAATCAATCCTAATCTAGCCCTAATGGTTGAGTTCTATTGCTCCAATACCTTTCCGCTACGTTATTCAGGCCACAAGAAAAGTGACTTTGATACCATGTTGATTATATTCAATGATTTGATCATTTAAATTACAAGAAGTGTGTATAAATAGACTTACACAAGCACACAAATATGAAAAAAACAACACACATGGCAGCCATGTTTGGCTGCTAATCATAGCAACCATTTTAGGTTGCCTAAATTAAATATTTAATATTCAACAGTAATATACACAGAAAAAACTTGCAAATAAAGAGAACCATTACCTATCTACTGGAATTCCATCATTCTGAAAATATTAATTTCACCAGAAGACGGAAGCCAAAATTCTATAACATGTTTGGAACTAGACCAATTACAGTGCAAAGATATGACTAATTGTAAACGTCAAGAAGAACTATACAATTGTCCCACTACAGTGGGCTAGTTAATCTCCTCACACTTATAAATTGTTAGACTCCCAGGGATCAAGGGAAGAAACAAGCACCATTCAGAATACAATTTCTACATTCATAAGCCACAAGTTGTGTGCATCAATAAGCAAATATAATGTTCAAAAGACATTGTGATAAACTATCTTTGGAACAATTCAATCAATTCCACTAAAATATTTGACTCAGAAGCTAGAATTATTTAATCTACTCTTTTCTGCTTCACAATACTTCAGCTTACTTGCACCAAGTACATCAAGTTGACATGCAAAACATATAGTTTAGTACACCGATGAAGTTCAATTTGCATGTGAAACTGAAGAGCCACAGAAATATAATGATAATACCAGTTGAAAGGCACAATATGTGAATGTTATGTCCCATTGTAGTCAAATAATTAATGGTTGGAGTGAAGAACCTGCAAATTCCAAATATGAGTTTTAGGATTAGATAATAGAAAATCACTATCTTTTTAACTAGTAAATTTGAACTGGGGAAATTTATTATCTAAATCATAACAGCAATCAGAAGAGTAGTTCAAAATATTCTCCTTTGCCATTGCTTTTGCAAGGACACAATGTTGCTGGAGTCGGAGGCTGACAAAGTTGCCAGTAACTACCAATCCAACAACATTTGGCATGCTACAGTCATGGAACACTCTCTCCTTTATATTTGCGCGTGTGGCATGTGTGTAGATATGTGCCTATATATATATATGAAGAGAGAGAGAGAGAGAGAGTTTTGGCATGGATATAATTAATGGTTGCATATTCCGCAGCATCATGGACAGAAAAATTCAGGTTCATATGAAAGAGACATGAAGTTCACCTAGAAGAGCTTGTCTAAGAAAAGAATTTTGAAATTTGACATACATGGTCTCATCATCAGGATGTGCAACAACCAACAAGACATTTTTGCTTGCAGAAGCACTGCCACCTAGCATCAACCAAAGCAAAAAATTTGAAATTTCAACTCAACCGTACTTGACACATTATTTCCACACACAGTAAAAAAATACAGATAAACGTTTCAGTATATATGCTAGTATCAATAAAATGTGCACAAAAAAGAAATAATAATAATCTTGCAGCAATTACCATTCAGGAAAGAAGCCCCATGTTTAGAAGAAGACTCAAGGAGTATTTTGCACAGAGAAGATACCCAGACTACAACCAACGAAATGACAATCACAAGCCACGCCATCTAGCCTTCTCAACCAAGACAGTAAAATTAAATCATAGCATAAGTCGACAATCTCCAATCTCTAAGAGCAAATAATTCAAAACATCAATGAGAAAAGCTTTTAACAAATGAAGTAACTTTACAATCAGGAACTAAAAGGGCACAAGCCAATGAATAGACTTCCACCACTACATTGTCCTAGGCCTTACCTACTGATGAGATAAGCTCCCTGTACCATACCTATGAATTTGAAACTCTCAATGGGATAGCCGCAATTTTCCAATCCAGGATGGGAATGTATAAACTTTCTCTCAAACATTTCATCAAACACGTTATGTTAACCATTTAAATATACACTTTGGGATCCCAATTTTACAAAGATCGCTGAATTTACAGAAACTTGCTGAATTTACAGAAACAAACTCAACGGTGCAATTTGGCAAGTTCAACTTACTCAAATAATTTAACTTGATGCAGAATACAGGATATCTAAATCCAACCCTTTTACATACAACAGCTAATCGATAATAAATGTTCGAAAGACAATTAAATTCATGAAAGAAATTTCCGGGAAATTCTCAAAGGTAAATGAATTTTCAAATAAAATTTTTAGCTGGTAACAATGGTTACCTCCAGCGACTGTAAATATGAATGATCACCCTAGATCAAGAAGAGATCATGGCATATAAATCTAGCTTTCTTGTTTCTCAATACTCAAGTTAGAAAGGTAGATGAGAGGCGTCTCACTTACTTTCATAGCGCGTCCTGGATTCCAATCAATATAATGGTAGATGCGAACCATTTATAATCATTTTACCTACTTTCATATCGTAAGTTCGAATCTATACAGGCGAAAATGAAAACATTTACAATCCTTTTACCTATTTTCATATAGTCGGAAGATGGAGAATAATTCTTTTATCTATTTTGAATTCGAATCTAAGGGATTTACAATACTTTTAAAGAAAAGAAAAAAAAAAGTCAGAAAGGTCAGAGAGTAAAATGATCGTTTCTACAGGGTGGAAATTTCAATTCAGTCATCTTCTTTGGGTTTTAATTCTATGACCAAATCTGCGGATGAAAAATAGTTGCTCACCAGTGGCCCACCTGCTCCCGTTTTCAACTGCGATAATACAGTTTTACAAAATGTTTATTAATGGCACCCTTATTACTAAATTGCACATTTTAAAATTTTATTTTTACTTTTTTACATTATCATTTTACACTAAATTCTCTTAAATTTTTACACTAAAATTATCAAATCAGAGTCGTTTTAAATGAAATAAATGCCTAAAAAGTTTAGTTTTACTTTTTTACATTATCATTTTACACTAAATTCTCTTAAATTTTTACACTAAAATTATCGAATCAATGTCGTTTTAAATGAAATAAATGCCTAAAAAGTTTAGTTTTTTATTACCCAACTACTTTTATTAGTTTATTATGAAAAATTTCTTGATATTATTGGTTAAAATTGAAAAAAAAATAAATCTAGTTTATATATGGTTTGAATTGATAAAATCTTGTAATTTAATGAATAAAAGTTTGTTTTAATGAATGGATATTGTTTATAGATGATCTATTTATATTTATATGAATAAATTTTGGTGTAAAATTGATGAAATTTGAAAAAAAGAAAGGAAAAAATCAAATATGGTGTTGGTGTTAACTGACCCGTCCGGATGAGCGCGGCCCGTGGGAGCTACTCGTTCGGACTGGCTTGATCGGCCCGAATGAGCAACTCGCATGGGCCACGCCTAGTCGGTCGAGCCTACCAACGGGCCATGAGTGTTTTCTTTTTATTATTATTGTTTTGATTTTTTTAACCTTTAGTTAATTTAATAAATGCGCATATATTCAATTACTTAATCATTTCCTCACTTTTAATACTTGCATTTGATTTCTTAAATTAAATTATTTAGTGTTAATTAGTTAAATTTAATTTACTTTATTTAGTTAATAATAATTTAGTTGAACAAATTATAAATTAATTTATTTAGATTTAGAATATTTTATTTTAATTATTTAAGTGTAATGAAAACAAATCTATGTTTAATGTAGTAATTTAATAACTTAATTAAGTTTACTAATGTAGTAATTTTTTATTTTTATATTTTAGTTTGATATGTTATATTATATTGATTTCTTTTAATAAGTTAATTTTAATTTAAATAAATATGAATTATTTTTTATTTTATTAAGAATAATTTAGTTTAATTAGGTTAATAATGAGTTGGATTTTTTCCTTTTTAAATATTTGTGTTTAATTGTTAAATTTGATACTTTAATTTGAAATAGTTTAACTTGAATTATAAAAATATTATTTTATTTTAATTTGGAATCATTTATTTTTAATTAGTTTAGTTTGAAATAGTGTTAATTTTAATCACAATAATACTTGAATTTGTTTTCTTAAATTAAATTACTTAGTTTTAATTAGTTAAGTTTAATTTGCTTTATTTAGTTAACAATAATTTAGTTGAACAAATTATAAATTAATATATTTAGGTTTAGAATATTTTATTTTAATTATTTAAGTGTAATGAAAACGAATCTAAGTTTAATGTGAATAACCTAATTAAGTTTAGTAATGTAGTAGTTTTTTTATTTTTATATTTTAGTTTGATATGTTATATTATATTGCTTTCTTTTAATCAGTTAACTTTAATTTATATTAATTATGGTTTAAAAAACACAAAAGGGGAGCAAAAAATCTTTACCATATGACGTTAGGAAATTAATGAATGAGTGTGAGGGGCGTGTCAGAGGCCGTTTAGTCAATATATCACTAAGAGATAGGGCGAGTAAGGATATAAAGAGGAAGACGACTCATTATGTGCAATTATTGGCAGAGGTTGAGGCTGATGAGAGAAATTATCCCCATATTGGACCTTCTAGCATCCATTGGATGATGTTTATACCGACTTTTGAACTCCAGATACGGGAGTCGGTGACACCTACTGCATATGTGGTCCCAAATGAGAATGATTTGGATGATAATTTGGATGATTATTCTTCATACTCTATCTCAGATAATGAGAATGAGGTGGAGACTCCTCGAGCAAAGTACTTGACCCTAGAGGCACTCGTAGAGACACTTGTTCATCTCCATGGAGCAAGTAATTTGTATAGGATTCCTGTCACGTGATGCTGCTGCCATTATTCGACAATTTGTAGCCTCAAGTACTAGGCCTCTGTCTACATCCATTAGACCACCATTTGTACCCATCACAGGACGATTTACAAATTATCGTAGGCCACCATTTGTACACGGCACAGGGCCTTTTATAGTCGATCCCAGACCACCATTTGCACCATTCGTTAGACCATCTGTTGCATCATCATCTTGTCCACCTCCTCGTTCCACCACTGGTAGTACATGTTCGAGTACGAGTGACAAATGAAAGTTAAGAGATCCTAGTAGACTACTATCACAAACTTATTGAATGGATTTAGAGGTCATGCGGCATATGCTATGTGGCATAGTCAGGTATGTGGTATATTAATAGTATTTTTTAATTAATTGGCATATTATTTTAAAAAATATACATTTATTTTGTTAATATGACTATGGTTTTTGTATTTGTAGGAGAAAGCTCCATTACGAGTTCATTTTCGTCCGTTGCATTTGTTAGGTTGGTAGGAGTCTTGATCACTTAGGGCTTAGAAGATGGTGGAAACCACTGGATTGGGTCACCTTGGTCGATGTCAGTTTAATCAAGTGAACGCTGCACTGATATCAGCTTTTATGGAGATGTGGCATTCTAAGACTAACAGTTTTCACTTACTATTCGGAGAGATGTCTTTGACATTACATGATGTCCATTTCATGTTAGGATTGGATATTAGTGTTATAAAGAAAGATGTACAATTGTTTATAACTTTATTATATTATATAATTTATTGAAAACATTATGTGTTATTGAAATAATTTAACCATGTTTATTATGTGTTGCAGGTGAGTGTTAGTTCAGATAAAGAGGCTACTCTTACATACGTCTCGGAGCATCTACATATTGATATGGGGATGCTTCAAAGTGAGTGGAAGCACGGTGGCATCAAGCTGAAGACACTTGCTGGGAAATGTACAATTGTTGATGTAGCTGATGATGTTGAGACACAGTGTTTTTGTGGTACACGCTTAGCTGTTCATTATTCGTGAATAAGTCCATGAACACAACCCATGATTTTATTTTACCTACTCTTATGTCTCTTCTGACTATCTCACACATGGGCAGCTGTAACACTTGCTCACCTATATAGACAGCTCGAAATAGAATTGAAGATAGACTACAATTAGCTAGCTAGGTTTTTGACATTGTTGGAGGCATGGATATACGAGCACTTCCGGATGTTTAGACCTTTAGAGCCCCTCTGTACTTGGACCCTGACAAATCCATGGGCCATGAGGTGGATGTAACCTATACTACAGTGTAGGTCATCGAATTCTATTTGTAGTTATTTGATGCAGTTAGACGCACTCACATCGTCTCAGTTAAATAATTATTATATGAAATGATTACGTTTGAATTTATCACAATTTTTTTGTAGCATATGAATTCATTTATAACTTCTTTTGTCTTAGGTGATTTAGATGTCATATCATTCATAAACTGTTGAGGCTTGTTTGATGAATAGGTTTTATGGATACATCTGTCCGCTTTCTAAATACAATGGAGCCATACATGCCTATGCATGTCATGAGACAGTTCGGTTATGTCCAGACTGTGTCATGTGCACCAATACCACCATTACAGGCCATCAAACATCGGGATCCTCACCATAACGTCATCAAATATAGTCCGACCGAGGGATACTAATAGACTCATAGAACTCATCTTCATACTATAGTGGTTCGATGTTCTCATGGAGAGCCAAATGCTCAGGAAGATGGCTACTTGCAATGTTTTATCCCTCATACACATCATCAGGTGCAAAACCCGAGAATCATACCAGCAGGAGTAGTTGTTCTTAAAACACACGCATTATCTGACCGAGAGGTATGCAATCATTTGTCATTTATTACTTATTATAGTGAATATTTCACTGTTGTTATATGTTAAACTTTTTATATATTTTGATATTTTGTTTAATTACAACAGGTGCTTAACAAAGTAAAAAGACTATTTTACCCTTGTAGGATGGGTATGAGACGTCAGATGGAATTGAAGTTGTATTACACTCAAGTAGAGCGAGCATTCGAAATGCTCACTTTAGAGACTCCATCTGGGAGTGATGATACAGTTGCAGGAGAGTCCTCCTCCAGTCTAGATAACTCTCAAGAGGCAATCAGAGATTATGTCTTTCAAGATATAGATATTGCACTATCACGGACTCGTGGTGCTACATCTAGACATAGATCATAGTTTTTTTTTGTTAATGTTGTATTATGTACTATAAATGATTGTATTATGTACTATGTATTATGAATGATTGTATTATTATTTGTGCATTGTATTGTACTGTTATTTGTGTTCGTTTAGACTTAGAAAAGTGATATTATAAAAAATATTCATAGATAAATGTCAAACAAACTACTTGATCTCCACCATACATAGATAACAACCCTATCTATTAGACTGTCACATCTGAATCTAGTGTTGTAAAATATGGTTCCAGTCTTCATGCAAATTAGGGTCACACCACCATTTCCAATTAGCAGATATCGGAGGAATGGGAAAAATGTCTGTCATCCACAACTGCCCACATAACAATAATTAATTAATAGGTGATTTTCAATATAATGCATTAAAATGTGTCAAATAATTTAAAACAAATATACGTACCAATACATAGTGTTCCGCTGCCTTGAGATATGCTAGTGTCACAACACGTTAACTAGATAGAGCGTGATTAGTCCCTTGACTAATTAGTGGTGGATATGTAACACTATCGCCCATACGAGAATAGCACACACACACACCACATCATATGTCATGGCTACTACAAATCCCAAATCAGAAATATCCATCCACTTGCGTCTATTAGTAGTTGGATCGGTGTCATGATCAAGCATATATCGGATGGTCTCTAAATACTCATCGGACTGGAATTGTCTGAAATACAAATCACGACATGTCTCAATAGAATGGAGCATGTCTCTCCTAACAATGGGCCAATGGATCTCGTCTCCATAAATTTGATGTGCAATAACTCTAAAGCCACAATTACCATCCCTAACTACATTAAATACACCACGAATATAATCTATCATAAAATGGTCAATCTCAAGTCGAATCAGTTGGAATGGATAGGCAATGGGTATAGAACTATCAACATAAATTGAGCCCATACCACTACCTGAACTAGGTGGCATAACTGGTGTGTGTTTGAGTTCAACTCCACAAGTGACTTTCACAGAGATCGCTTCACATGTCTTTTCCCAAAATTAGATTTCTTCAATGACTTCCTAGACTTGCTTGCATCCAATGACTTTGTAGTTACATTGCTAAATTCTTTTTCAACACACTCCCAATAAGATTGATCTCTGCTAGTAGAAGACTTCTTTTGAAAACCTTTGAACTTTTCGCACTTGTCAGGTTCCTCCAAGATTTCTTCATCAGGTGCAAACATTTGCTTTAATTTCTTGGCATAAATGTATTTAACATGTGTGGGTTTAAGGATCATCTGATCAAAATAACCTCTCAAAATAGAATTTATCTCTTCCTCAACTCTTTGATCAACTTCAAAATTAAGCATCTTCCAAAATATGTGTAATCATCTGAGGGCACTGCGGTCCCAATTGCATATTCAAAAATAAACTATTGTCAACTAAAATATATTAATTTATTATTTGTTTCAAGTACACTAAATTAATTAAATTAATATTACTAAACACAAATATTGCTTTAAGATGGTAAAAACATTATTTTAAAATATTACCTTTGATAGGTCCTCCTCATAAGCTTCCTCAATCAGTGACTCAACCAATACATACCATGAACCTTGGAAAAACGATGTTCCCCACTTTTTGTCACGTTTCCCAATCACATAACTTTCCACATTCTTCGAAATGTGCATTTTACATAACAAATGTGTAGCCTCCAGAAATACAACATTAATCGCATTCATTAAACTAAGTTCTCTATCAGTTACTATGACTCCACTGTATGGTGAAAAAGAAAGCATATACATAAATGTCTCCAAAGCCCGTGTGTATAAATTCTCCTTTTCGTCCCCCATAAATGGCAATGTTGCTAAAAAGTTCATCTGTGTAGGGGTTACCCCAATGATCTCAAAACAAGTTATCTTGTATCAGTTAGTCTTGTAGGTGCAATACATAACCAATACATAATGATATACACGTATTAGGTCCAAAGATCTAGGATGACAAATCAATATGTCACTCACTATATTTGTACCAGCCTTCACCTTATGCGACACTAACCAATGAGCCTCAAAAGCCATATGATATAACTGCTAGATAACAGATGTGCAATATGTATCTTTTACCTTGAACTTATTTCTAGCGTTGTACACATTTAGAATACTACTCTTATTTTTTAGGAATTTATGTTTCAAGTATATGAAAATGTTTTTTTGTTTCATATTACTCTTGGACAACTCCTTTACAATCTTTAGTTCCTTCTCGTTCAGCTTTACTGACTGTCCATAAGAATAAACTCCAGGATAATGGTTTTGTGTACCATTATGAATCTCTATAACCCAATGTCCATGTCTTATCCTTGATGCCCTCAGATCAAATGGACAATCATTCTTCTTCGTCCCAGTTCCTTTTCTGCTCTTACTGTCAGGTGTAATATGCGTACCACTATTCTTATAACATCCTGAATGCTCACAAGCCATATACATTTTTTTTCTTGGCTTCAATCTCTCTATTATAAGATAAGAGTCACATAATAAAGATTGATCTTGAGCCCATTGAATGATTTCATATTTAGAAGAAAATACTTGATTGGTTACAAAATTTGCAGATACATCTATAGACACATCTGAAAAATCTTCTAAAACAATTGATTCCTAAAAAATATAACATATATAATTAATTAATTAAATGTATATTAGAATATCATGAAAACTGCAAAAAATTAACTAAGCCCAACCCAACTCGTTTGGGTTGACCATCCGAACAAAATGGATTTGCCCGGATTGACCGTCCGGACAAACCCAATTTTTTTCCAGTTCATGAAAAAATTCTTAAATCAATAAAAATATATGTAAATTGAAGATAAAAGATATAAAATATACCTTATTATCATCGATACATGGATTAGAATCAAAATTATAATCAAATTCGGCTTCTACATCTTTCATTTTTCTTGAATGTATTGAGAGAGTTTTTTTAGAGTGACAAAGTAGAGAGAGAAATGTCAAGGGTAAAATTGGAATAAAAGGTGTGCGTTTAAAAATCGGGTGTTCATTTAGTAATTCTCTTGCGTAATCCTATGGGGTTAAACATCTATTAGTGCAACATTTTGAGTGAAGTTATACCTAATACCAAAGGAGAAATCTATATTCAAATCCCGTTTAATTTATTACCATATGCTTCAACGATTTAAAAAAAAAATGTATTTAATATTTATTTTTATTCAATAGAGTGTGTTCTAATTGTAGAATATCTATTTATCAAAATGATCTAAAACGTGAAGTGAATAATAATCACGTCGTTGTTATTTTATTTTATTTTTTGTTTCTTGACTAACGACATAAAAGTCATTTGTGTCATTGGGTGAAAAAGAGAAAAAAAAAGATACGATCATGAATGACATTCACGTAGTCGAAAATTTTTTTAAAAAGAAAAAGTATTTTTTATATTTAATCATTATTCTTTTCTTCTTGTTGTTTTTTTAACTAATTAGCTCAACAAAAAAAACATAATTATTAAATTTTTTTTATTATATAAAATATATATTTAGATTAAAAATTAGGAAAAATATTTTTATTAATACAATGTTTTTCAATTTTACAACAATTTCCATATTAAAAAAATTATATTTCCTAATTTTCTAATCTATTTTGTATAATAAACTAAAATTAATAATTGTGTTTTTTTTTGTTGAGCTAATTAGTTTATAAAAATAATAAATAAAAATTAATAATTGTGTAATTTTTTATTGAGTTAATTAGTTTATATAAAAAGAATTCTAATTGAGCTAATTTGTTTGAAAAAAAAGCAAGAAGAAGAAAAGAATAATAATGAAATGAAAACAGAAAAATAGTAACCCTATCAACCTTTTTTGGAGAAACTTTGAAATTTTTTTCTTTTTTTTCATTTTTTTTTTTAAAATCACGAACGACATGAATATTATTCATGTCTATCTTTTCTTTTTTTTCATCAGATGACATAAATAATTTTTATGTTATTGGACAAGAAATAAAAATAAATAAAACAAACAAGGTGACTGTCATTCTCAACTTTGATATGTCACTAACAACCAAATAATTTGAATCAAATATAAAAAATAAAAAAAATAGCATTTTGATTAAAAACTCTTACAACAAACTCCTTAATTTTCTCCAATCCAGACGTTTCTCCTCCATTTTCTCTCTGACTTAAAACGCAAGTCTCCATTTTTCTCATCGTTTTTTTATCAAATTATGTATAGATGAACTAGGGTTTTCGTGATATTTGACGAAGAAGACTTTTATTTTTTAGGAAAAAAAATGGGTCAGCAGACGTTGATCTACAGCTTTGTGGCTCGTGGAACGGTGGTCTTGGCCGAGTACACAGAATTCACCGGCAATTTCACCACCATTGCTGGTCAATGCCTCCAGAAACTCCCTGCTACCAATAACAGATTCACCTACAATTGTGATGGCCATACCTTCAATTATCTTGTTGAAAGTGGATTCAGTAAGCCTGCCTCGTTCTTTCATTTTCACATTCTTGCACTTTGGTTTTCTTTTAATTTCTATTTTTTCAATTTTCTTTTTTTGTTGTAATTGGCATCTTGCTTATATGGGAATTATCTCCAATCCCAAATTCTAAATACAGCTACTAACCTTAAATTTATAATAAGGAATTATTTAATCTGTTTATAAGATTAATATTGCATTGAGAAAATATAGTTTTTTAGATGAAGCGTGAGGGGTTGATTTGAGTGAGGAGTTTTGGTGAGATTGCATGATGTTATTCTTTGAAAGAGCTCACAGTCACAGAGCTTCTGGGACTGCTTCTATCCTTGACATTTTTATATTGTATCTGGAGCATAGCCTGTTTGAACGTCGGTAGACCAAGGTTTCTGATGTTAGAATTTGGAAGCTAATGATGATAGAAAATGAATATTTCCCACATGGATGTGAAAACTTTGGGACAAAGATGATTAATTAATTGTTAAAATTTTTATTTCTATTTGAGAATGTTCAAAATTAAAATCTTCTACCACATTTTTTAAAATATTTGTGAGACTTCATCACTAGTCACGCCATAATTAAATATCAATTAAATATCACTTTAATTCTAAGTATAAATGAAAAGTGAAAATTCAATTTTAAACGGAAGTAGCGTTTTGTTAACAAGGAATTCCTATGAAATTTGGGTTGCATTTCTACCTTCTGTTTAGTTATAGCAGTCAACATAGTTTCAATATCTGTTTGTCAATAGGTGATTCTTCTGACTCTACTGATCTGTTTTGGGCAAGTCTAATGGAAGGGGCTCTTTATTATATTAGAATCTTTCTTTGTTGAATTCCGTTTTCTTTGGATTCTCTTTTTTTCTCCCCCAATTGCCCGAATTGATGTGAGGTAACCGTTTGGCATTTTTGGTGCCTTTAAAGTAGTTTTATTTGGAAGAAGTTGAGCTAATTTTTGCAATCCAAGTACATAGCGGTTCATCACAATTTATCCCTACTTAGAATGTTCTCTAATAAATATCCAAACTTCAAAATTAGTTCAATTTTAAATGCTTGTCAATAACTCTAGCAAAATATTCCATTAATTAACAATTTTGGACTGAATATTCACGATCAGAGAGATGTTTAAATTCAGTTAGTAATGTGAGAGAATCCTCACATTGGGGATGCCAAACTGAATATTTTCCTTGTGTGCTCAGTAAAGCTTAATTTCATTTTTTATTTTTGTATCCACGTTATGGTCATAATTATGTAAGATGTGGCATCAATTAAGCTTCTTCCTGTTTGCAATTGTAGCCTATTGCGTTGTTGCAGTTGAATCTGCAGGAAGGCAACTTCCCATTGCCCACTTAGAGCGTGTCAAGGAGGATTTTAACAAAAGATATGGTGGAGGAAAAGCAGCAACCGCAAGTGCTAAAAGCCTGAACAAAGAGTTTGGGTATTGGCCTTTTTTTCTGCAGTTGTTTAACTCTTGCTTTTTTGACAGCTCACACAAATAATTGTCCTTTTTTAATATGGCAGGCCAAAGCTGAAAGAGCACATGCAATATTGTGTTGATCATCCAGAGGAAATGAACAAGCTTGATAAGGTTAAAGCTCAGGTTAATGAAGTAAAGGGAGTGATGATGGAAAACATTGAGAAGGTAAAGAAGTTTGCATGCCCCTCAATATTGTTTGCATTTGGATTGCATTTTTACAAGATAATTTCTCTCTTCTTTTTCCCTTTTTTTCTATTAGGTTCTTGACCGTGGTGAGAAGATTGAGGTGTTGGTGGATAAAACTGAAAATCTTCGGTCACAGGTCAGTTTAGGAGCTTGAAAGTTGTGTTTTGGGGGTTGTTAAATTTCATGCATCTTATCTGACATGTATCTCTTCGGGTTAATCCTTCAAATTGGAAACTTAACATGATTCGTCCGTCTCTCACTCTCCACTTCTTAACCCTACATTTCTGATTTTCCAGGCACAAGATTTTAGGCAACAAGGGACCAAGATGAAGAGAAAGATGTGGATTCAGAATATGAAGATAAAATTGATTGTGATCGGTATCATCATAGCATTGTTTCTGGTCATCTTTTTGTCCGTCTGCCATGGGTTTAAATGTACCTAACATTTTCGATCCCAGATTGGTTTATCCTGTCTTTTGGATGTTCTTGCAATTGGTATTCGTGGTCAGAGCTTTCCATATGCCGGCCTCGAGACTAGGATAGATTTTTTTTCTTTTTTTTTTAATAGAAAATGTGATGTATAGGTGAATATAATACCCTCGGTGAGATAATTATACATTCTCTCCCCATATTATTATGAAACATTAGTTTGGTATGTAGATATTAACTTTAATACACAACACACACACATACATATAATTCTACTTCATTCTTTTACTTGTTTTGAAATGATTATCTTGACTCTCTTTTCTCCCTTCTTTGTCTTCTAACTGGGCATTTCTTCTCTAGCTAGAGATCAAAGCTTCGGCTTTGAATTTGACTTTGGTTGGACTTTCTTTGTTCACTACTTTTTAGTTTTTTCTTTTATTTTTTTTTTTGTTTGCAAACTCTAATTTTTTATCTTCTTGGCATTTTTCATCTACATTCAACATTTATCAACATGGTTGTTCACCAATATTTGTAGATCGATAATGTTTCTCCTGTATCTTGGAGATTTTTGTTTATCTACACCATATTTGGGTTCCTATTGAACTTTTCTTCTCCTTTATGGGGTAATTATCAAATTTAATCTTTGATCCATTTTTATTTTTCAACTTTGATCTTTGATATTTTTTTTCATCTTTTTTTTCTCTGAACTATTTTCAATTTTCAAGATTGGTCCTTTCGATTAGCACAACTCTCTTTTTGCTAGAATCAAAAAGGAGTTGACAAGTTGAAAAGAGATTCATAAACAAAAGCAAGTTGAAAAAGAGCTGGAAAAGAAATGAGATTCCATAATGTTGTGGTTGAAAAGAGAGTTGTTTTTCGTTTTGTTGGAAAAGATAGTTGCAAGGATGAGAATGACCAAATTTGAAAATAAAAAATTAAAAAAACAGAGAGACTAAAGTTAAAAAGTGAATAGTTTAGGGTTCAAAAAATATGAAAGAAACAATAAGGAACAAAGTTAAAAAATAAAAATAAAAATAGTTTAAGGACTAAATTCGATAATTTTCCAGAGTGGCTATTTCTGCTAATTAATGTAGATAATTACAATTGATACGTTAACTTAAAAATGAAATAAGTAAATATTCAATCTCTCTATCAACAAAGATGATGCTCAACAATATAGCCATAGGCAAGGATGCTATGAGGAAGATGATTAGTCTTTGTTTTCTTTTTGTTTTTACTGTATTTTGTATCTATTGTAATAGATAATATATTTTCTCTGTTGCCATGGATTTTTCTAGTTGTATAACTTTGTTGTTATTTCTATTTAATGAAATTTTTCTTACTCAAAGAAACAAATTATTTTAATTGTTTTTAAAGACATATAGTCACAAAATTTTGCAAAGGAGATCTAGTGCATGTTTTCAAAAATAATTTTGAATACTCAACAAATATTTTTGACTTATAAAACTTATTTCTAAATGCTTTAAGTTCATGAAGCAATCTATAGAACTTTTACTCATAGAGATAAACTAGAGATATCTAAATGATATTGACATCTTAAAACTATACATCTAGTTTCTATCTAATCCAATAAGCGTATGTCTTCTACTCTTGAATTTGAATGAACGAATTTGAAGACTTGAACTCTTGATTTTGCGTAGGTTAGATGTATGAATCCAAGGAATACTATCACTTGTAAATAAAGCGATTTTTTCTTACCAATGTTTGTCAATAAGACATTAAATCTTTAGTGCTTTCATATAAAGAGAAAAATATATGTGGATATACACATTCACATATATATATATATATATATATATACTTATCATTTCACATGTATATTTTACCATTAAATTAAATCTGTTTGAATTTAATATCCTATCACTTCTTTTTCCTTTTGTCTTTTTGTTCAATTTTTCAACATGGATTTGAATTTTGTGCCACATCACCCATTTTCCATTTTATCTTTTTGTCAATATTTTCAAACCGATTTGAAAATATGGCCTATTACTTCCTTTTCCTTTTATCTTTTTGTTCAAATTTTCAACATAGATTTAATTTTATGGCACATCACCCTTTTTCTATTTTGGCTTTTTATCCATATTTTCAAACCGATTTGAAAATATGGCACATCGGCTCTTTTTCCTTGTCTTTTTGTTCAATTTTTTCACACGATTTGAAAAATAGGACAATAAGACAAAACGAAAAAGAGACTATGTGTCATATTTTCAAATTTGTTTGAAAATATGAACAAAATGCCAAAATGGAAAAGAAGTGACATGCCACAAAATTCAAATTTGTGTTGAAAAATTAAATAGAAAAATAAAAAGAAAAAGAAGTGATGAGGTATTAAATTCAAACGGAATTGAATTTAATGATAAAATATACATGTGAAATTATATGTATATATGTGTTTGTGTGTGTGTGTATATATATATGTGTGTGTTTTTCCTCTCTATATATAGTTTGTTATTTGACAAAAATCTCTTCTTCTTTAACCTAAGATTTTTCACTTCAATATTTTGATCTTGTACATAGTTTTTTAAAATAAAAACTTCATCTTCTTCTTTTCTTTACAACATGAATTATTCAATTCATAAACTTCAAATTTATTACAATTTGCTCTCTACTAATGCATTGACAAAAATATATCACATGCGAAAGCTAATATCCAAAGGAATGTTTGCAGACATTAGATGATTAATTGAAGTTAAGGTCCGACTAAGTGGTGAACATTTATTTACTTATCTCAAATGTCTACCTAGTTTGGGTGAAAGTAGTTTTGCCAAGAAAAAAAAGAAGTAAGATATTCGAAGTATATTACAAATGTGTCCGGTGGAATTGCAATAGAAAATGTTGTTCTCTTGGATATGTATCCAGAAATCAAGAAAATAAAATCACTTTCATAAACGATGGATTGAATAAGGAATTGTTGGATGACATTCAATTGACACTTGAGACGCATTCTTGTGGAAATATTCAACGAGAACTTCTCAAACTATGAAATAAATTCAAATATGAGGAACAATGTTATAGTCTCGGGAATTGTATTTTAAATGATTTTGTATGCAAGTTTATACAAAAACTTAATGAGAAGATAATCAAATATTTAATGTGAACGTATTCTATGAAGTTAGTTTATTGTGTATTTTATTTATGTAATTTATTGACATTTTATATTTTTTTAATGTATTGGTTATTTTTATATGTACATTTTTCAATGAACAAGGACAGGTATGGTGGTATACCCATAGGTACGGTGGTAGGTGTACCAATTATGATTTAATAGATAACACAAACAATATTGTCACTCGTGGATGAGGTTGGAGGTAGGGGTATTCGGCCCCTCCCGCCCATAATACCATCCTTCTTGGTGATAGAGTTCTACGGCTAGAACCTGCATAGGATAGGTATATGTTATCCTTTGAACCTTCTGCTATGAGAATACATTTACTTTACTAGCTAAATAGTAGACGCGATGCCCTTAAACTATTATGTCGTTCGTGTAAACGATAATATACTTTACACTGACTCTTTCTTAGCACAATTTAGTTCTCACTGTTATGTTCGTTTTGGCCATGAATATATTCCTAGTTCTGCAGAGTTTATAAAAAAAATGTGTACATACAATTCTCCTTTGAAATGACCCTTCTTCTCTCTCAAACATGTGATTTCTTATTTAAGAGTAACTGCAATAGCTTGCTTGGACTTTTTGAAGCATAAAAAAATATTAAAAATATTGTTTAACCTCAATTCAATTATTATCACTCTTTTAACATATGAATGTACATAAGGATAACCCCCATATTGATCTAAACTCACCTTTACAATTAGTTGTCCCTTTGAACCTAGATTATGGGATATCCAATCAACTATTTTGGGTTTTCATTGCATCAATCATTTTATCTCATGGACTTTAGTTTTATTCTCCTCAATAACTTCTCAACTAGTTCTCTATTTAACATTTTGGTTACCTGTTGCAATATATTTTCCTATGACTTTACATAGTCAACCGAAATAATTGTAGTTGATATTAGTTGTCTAATGATATTGTATTTACGACTAATATGTCTAGACTTACCATTATATATAACATCGTGTGCCCTGCCAATAGCAAATTGACTATCACAATAAATGAAGCATCGACTTAGGAAATATTGGAATGTCATCTAAGAATTGGCATAACCACTCTGCCTCATCACCACATTTATATAAGACAATGAACTCAAATCCATTGTATATCAAACTATAACAATTTGTTCTGAGAACTTTCATGATACGACTGCTCTATCTAAAGTGAATATATACATATATATATATATATATATATATATCTACTTGTTGATTTTGAGTCTTTAACATCATATATCCAATTTGCATCACTGTAACATTCAAGAATAACACGTTATCTAGTGTAATGTAATATGTAATAGCAAATATAGCATAAGTATCCAGTGCTCAGTGCTTAGATTCCTTGTATACTTACACAGTTTACTAATTGTATAGACTATATTTGGCCTTGAACAACTCATAAAGTACATGAGACTTCCAATCACCTTAGAATACTCCACTTGAGATACACTATCTCCTCCATTTTTGAAAAGATGAAGATTAACATCTAAGGAGTTCTTACTATACCAGTATCCTCTTTACTAAATTTCTCCAATATTTTGTTCACATAGTGTGATTGACTAAGAATAAGACCTTTTGAAGTCCTTCAAATTTTCACTCCTAAAATCACATCAACTAGACTTATGTCTTTCATGTCAAACTTTGAGCTTAACATATTCTTAGTAGATTTGACTATTTTGTCGTTACTACCAACAATAAGTATATCATCAATATAGAGACATAAAAGGACATAGTCATTTAACGTATATTTACCATAAACACATTTGTCACACTCATTAATTTTGAATCCATTAGCTAACACAACACTATCAATTTTTTTATGCCATTGTTTTGGTGTTTGTTTTAGACCATAGAAAGAATTCACTAACTTACAAGATTTATTTTCTTGTCCTGGAGCATAATACCGTCAAGTTGCTCCATATAGATCTCTTCATCTAGATCTCTATTAAAAAAATTGTCTTCACATCTTTTTGATGGACCTCAAGATTCTTCAAAGTAGCAATTGCAAGTACCATCCTTTTGAAATTTATTCTCGTAACAGGAGAATATGTTTCAAAGTAATCAAGACATTCTTTTTTATGACATCTTTCCATAAAGGACCCTCATGAGAGTTTACAACTTTTTTGAAACTTTGAGGTTCACCTTTTAGAAAATAAGTAAAAAAATCTAGACAAAATGAACTTTCTTTTCTTAACATTTGTCGCGTCTAGGTTCATCCTCAATGTCATGTTTTTTGTCTTGATCCTGACTATCTTCATTCATAGCTTCATAAGTTTGTTTAGACAAACTTGGTCCATCACTGGATTTATATAGAAATACATGTTCAAAGAACGTCGCATATCTCAATTCCATTATTGTATGCGTGTGTATATAAGAGATTTCAAATTTATACACAACAAATTGATAAGCATTACTATTATGTGTATAATCAATGAAGATGTAATCAACAGTTTTTGGACCTATTTTCACATTTTAGGTTTAGGCACCATTACTTTCGCAAGATACCCCCCACATCTGTACCTACTTATAAGAATGTTGTCTTCTTTTTCAAAGCTCATAAAGTGTCTTGTCTTCTTTATTGCGGGGTACTTTATTTAAAAAATAATTATTTGTTAAGATAATTTCTTTCACATATATTATGAGGTAACACAGAACTTAACAACATTGCATTTATCATTTCTTTCTAAGTATGATTTTTTCTTCCGGCCACACCATTGGATTGAGGTGAACAAGGAGGACTGATTTCATGTCTAATTCCATTTTGTGCATAGTAAGCACCAATTGATGTTAAAAATATTCACCACTTCTATCGATCTTTATCAATTTGATTTTCCTGGTTAATTGATTCTCAACTTCAATTTTATAGAGAATAAAAGTATCTAATGCTTCATCTTTACTCTTTAGTAAATACGATAACCTCATCATTTTCCCCTCACACAAGTTTCACACTTATGCTTGTGATCAATTTAAAATTTAGAAATAAGATTAAAGTTAATTAATCTTGGTATAAAATTATAATTAACATATCCTAGTCTAACATCCACAAATCAGAAGGCTCAAGAAAGTAAATAGAAAAAGTACTAGTTTTATTCATATTATTAGGTTTTATAGTCATTACATTCAATTTGAATAACCATTGACTACATAGTCTTTCTCACAAACATTCCATACTTAGACAATAAGACCTTATCATACTCGAACATCAAGCGAAATCCATGTTTATTTAAAAGTGATCCAAACACAAGATTTTTATGAATCTCTAGCACATACAACACATAATTCAGAGTTTGATCTTTTTTAGAGGTCATCTTCAAAACTATTTTACCTTTTCCTTGGACTTCAGTTGTTCCAGAGTTGCTCATATATAACTTATTCTCATTCTCAACAGGTTCGAAGGAAATGAACATTGTTTTATCTGAACACACATGGCGAGTCGCACTTGTATCGATCCACCACTCTTTTGGGTTTGACCCAACTAAATTCACTTAAGAGATAACTGCACACATATCTAAATCAACAATCTCTTGTATAGATCTTCCATCATATTTATCTCTTTGTTCTTGTTTTTCTTTGGCAGTTTACAATCTGTCATTTTGTGACCCAACTTGCAACAGTTGAAGCATTTCTCTTGAAATTTTTACTTCTTAGTTATTCATTTATTTGGTCCTAAGTTCTTCTTCTTTGACTTCTGATGGTACTCCAAATATTTTCCTTAGCATTAAAAGCATCCTGAATTTGATATGTAAGTCTTTTCAGATTGTCCGTTGTTTATTCTTCAATTTGAAATAGACATGATCACGATTCATAAATAGTCAAGTCATGGTTTATCAAAATGAAAAACTTAAATTGAAACCTTAAAGCAATGGTTCATGAACCGTAGGTTTATGGTTCAAACAAGTTCGTTTTCGATCAGTTTCGACAAGGTTATGATTTTAGACAGTTACGTTTACCGTTTTAATATGATTTCAATTTTTATTTTTAAACAAAAAATCAAAATTTCAAAATAATTTTTTTTAGTTAAATAAATGAAGTTTGTTATTAAAATAGGCTTGAACTTATTTTTTGGAAATTAAGGTGCCTACGTATTCTCCAATAGTATAGACAAATCAAAGCTCTCGTAATTCTATTACCTGTAAGTCTATTAAAGGGCTTCCAGTTTATGTACTAGTATAAGTATCCTCAATGTCAACGTCAAACCAATTTATAAAGTTGAGACGAAGATTTTCTTGTTGACGCCTTTCAGTTTTAACTTAATAATCAAGATAAAATTGAGTCTCTAAAGAATCAGGACTCAAAGATAATTGATATTCTAATAATATATTTTCCCCATTACTAAAAATTTGTTCTACTGCAACTGTTGATACTGAAATTGCAAGTATATCCTTAACAATCAAAAATAAGATTGGAAATTTTTTTCTTTTTTCGCCAATGGATGATGTTAATATTTTCAACATCATTACCTCAATCTTCAAACTCAAAACAAGTTGTTAGATAATCTTCAAGATTCGAAATTAAATTAAATTCAGATGATGAAGATGAGGGTCTTGATTTTTTTTTCATTGTCGCATTAATATATATACATGACCTTTCTGTATACCAGTAACTAGGGGTGGCAAAATAAGCCCGGCCCGTCGGGCTAGCCCGAAAAGCCCACAATATAAAATGGATTGGGTTTTATTTTTCTTGGCCCGAAAAAAATCGTGCCTAAATGGCCCGGCCCGTTGGCCCGCGGGCTAATGGGCCGGCCCGGTTTAAAAAAAAATTCAATAACTCCCACAGTTTGTGTAGTAAATGATTTTTTAATACACAAATGATGTTTTTGTAGTAAATTATGTTTAAATGATTTTTTTATGTATTAAATAAATTAACATTATATTTGTATTTGATTGTTTAAATCTTTTTTTTGTTTGCTTGAATATGGTTGGTTTGTTTTAGAAGTTTTTGGTGTAAAATTGTAAATGTACTGCAGACTATAGATATAAACATTACATAACATTCTATTTTATCTTTTATGATTTAAATTTGTTAAAGTTGAGATGACATAATTGGCTATTTTAGTATTTTTTGGGCCAAAATAAAACTATAAATGTGTTGTTTATTTGTAAATGGTTTAATAGATTTATTTTTTTAACTAATATAAAATCATAATTTTAAAAAAAATTATAAATTTTTGGGCCATTTTGGCCCGTTGGCCCGTGGCCCATGTAGAGGCTGGGCTGGGCCTCAATATTCCAAGCCCGTACAATTTCAGCCCGGCCCGATTATATTACTTGGCCCGTTGGGTCGGGCCGGCCCGCCCGTTTTGCCACCCCTACCAGTAACAACAGAAGATGATTCAATTTGAATTTATATACCATAAGTAGAATTATACTTTAAATACAAATCATATATATTTCTTTTAACATTATTGATTATTCTTGAAACATCATGTTTTACCATAATTTCATCACTAAAAGACATTCATAAACAATTAAATAAAGATACACCAATATTAAGACATTCATAAACAATTAAATGACAAGTTGGATAATAAATACTAGACAAACTATAACTAGCATCATTAAAAACTTTTAACAATTTCAAAACATTTTCACAAATATCTCAAGTAGTCGGAAATAAACATATGTTTTGCACATTGTAGTTGAAAAAATCACATAAAAGTTCTTTATATTGAAAATATTCATTTAAGAAATCATAAGTTGAATTACAATGAGTTAGAACGTCATGGGGAACATTTTTTTATCTCATTTTATTTGTTCTATAGAATCTAAATAATTCTTTCATCACTTGTGGATGTAACCAAAGATAAGACAAAATTGTTTTGATAGGTTGAATATAAGTCTCGAGATTTCTTAAGTCATTTTTTACACATAAATTCAAAAATGACATGTACACCTAACATGAAAATATTTACCACCAAATTGTGGTTCACAATATATTTTAAGATCGGAAATCAAAGTAGTGCTAAAACTAGCATTATCAAAGTTAACAGAAAATACTTTTTTTACAAGATTATAGTCTTTTAAAATTTGTAAAATTAATTCTGAAATATTGACAGCAGTATGAGAATCATCAAAGACACGATATGCAAATATTCTTTTTTTATTATCCAATTATCATATATCCAATAACAAGTAACAACCACGTAAGAATGTGTTTGCCAATGATCACTTCAAATATCACAATAAATAGAAACTTTATTATCTAAGTTTGAAAATACTTCAAATAAACTTTTTTACCTTTTTTATATAATTTATGCACAGTACGTGTCAATGTGGTATGTAGAATACATTTAGCAGCAGGGTTTAATGCAGTTGAACAATAATCTACAAAATTTAATATTTTTCTTCAAAACTAAAATTTAAGTGTTCAACAGCAACCAATGTAGCAAATTCAACTCTATTTTTCTTATCACTATACTTAAATAAAAAACTAGGATCAATGGTAGTAGTGTAACCGGTTATTTGTGTCTATGAATATTTTATATCAATTTTGTCTTTGTGGTTCCGTTGCAAATGTCCACGTAGAGTCTTATACCCTTATCCTGATTTCCATTTGTATGTAGACTTACAATAATTGCAGTGCACAATATATTGTCCGCCTCCAGTACTAAGTTCTTGTTTTGTAAAGTGCTATTTAAAAATATCATATTTGAACTCTTTAATTTTCTTTGAACTTGGAACACAACTTTCTTAGGTGTGCGATACTAATTAAGGTTGTCCAATACTTTTTTCTTCATCATCTTCATCAACTTGAAATATGTCATTATCGGTGCTAGTGTCAGCACCAATGCTAGTGACAATAATTGAAAAATCAATTGTTTGTGGATACTTAAAATGAGTTGGTGGTTGAAAGTCACTTGGGGTGATAAATTGATCTGTGTGAAAATATTAATAAGGTGAACGCAATGAAAATTTCATTGAAGTCTTTTCATTGTTTCTTGACTTACTTGAATTTGACATTTTTTTTCGTGCTTGAAGAGGAAATATAAAATGACAAATTGAGAATTCAATAGGAGGCAGTAAAAAACTTGAGAAAAATAACTCAGAATATTGCTAATGTAAAGAGAAAATAAGATTGATATTTGAGAAATGTGTGAATATAGAATTGATCTGAAATAGGGAATTAATAAGAGATATTTTTTTAAACCGTTGGAATTTCAACAAAAAAAAATTTCATTTTTTTCTTTCTTTGAGAAAAAATAATTTAAAATGACAAAAAAATACAACGTGCCAGTTTAGGCATGACTTGTTTAAGAAAATAAACATGGGAGTACCAAACACAAATTGTCTATACCAGTAAGGAACATAAATGACTAAAATAAATTAAAAATAACATGCATCACATAAAAGAACATTATATTATACTAGGGAGTAGGGATGATTTCTTTTGCATTAACCAAAGAAATTAAAAGGTACAAGTATAACAAGTTGGCAATAAACGTTTGTTTGAGGGGAAAAAAAATATAAATAATGTGTACAAGTCACAAGACAGAAGTTGACAATGTTTCATTTGACCAAAAAAAAAAAAAAAAAAAGGGAGCAGTGTATCATATATGCCTATTTATATACACAAGTTGACACAAGACACCATTTATACATTTTTTTTGTCCTTTTT
Source organism: Apocynum venetum (assembly GCA_019593545.1). Lineage (NCBI taxonomy): Eukaryota > Viridiplantae > Streptophyta > Magnoliopsida > Gentianales > Apocynaceae > Apocynum > Apocynum venetum. The sequence goes on from SRSM01000153.1 coordinate 233,169, forward strand.
TTTAAAATTTTGAGGGATAAAAAATAAAAGAAAGCCATGAGCCATGTGATTAATTTGAGGGAAAAAATGACTGAAGTTTATTCGAAATTTGAAATTTAAAAAGATAAAAAATTAAGTTTTTGTTTTTCGTAATTATATTAAAATGGAAAGTTAATGACAAGATTAATGCATAAAAAATTAAATATAACTTATCAAATAAAACTATATATATTATTCTTTTTAAAGGTTTGAATCGTTGGTTCACGGTTTATGAAAATGAAAAACCTAAACTGAAATAAAAAACTGTCGATTCATGAACCTTTATGAATTGTAAACTTAGTCAACGCTTTTTGAACTGTTAATCAAGGTCCGGTTCGCCAGTTCAAGTTCAACCGTGGTCAGATCTAATTTTAAGTCTAACAATAAGATCTTCAACATTCATTTTTACGCTTGTGTTTAAAATAGTTCATGAAATTTTTCCATGCAAGGGACAATTTCTCAATTATAACTACTTAAAAGGCTTCACTGAGAGTCATCCCTTCAGATGATTACTGATGATCTTTGAGTCCACCATCTTATAATCCAAGAGTCAGCCTACTACAAATTTCTTGGTATTCGCATCATCAACTTTATAATTTAGGTCAAGAGACTCCCACAATTCTTTTGCAGATTTCTTAGAATTGTATTCATTATATAATGAATCATTAAGACCGTTCAACACATAATTCTAACATAGAAATTCAGAATTTTGCCATGTATCCAAAGCAATTAGGGTTTGTCTATCACTATCATTATCACTTTTAGGAGGATCTTCAATCAAGAATCTTGCAAGATTCAAAGTAGTCAAGTAAAACAACATTTTTTGTTGTTATCTCCTAAAATTCAAACCATTGAACTTCTCTGGTCGTTCCACATGGTTCATAGGAACCATGATCGACACAACAAGGTTAGGCACAACCATATGGACAATAGCCTCTTCGCCATTAAAAACACTTGGTTTGGTCTCACTTGTCATTTATGTTAAATAAAGATAAAAAAGAATATTATTATCTCAAATAAAATTCCAAAATATTTATATAGTCTATATACAATTTTTTCACTAGCTAAAACAGGGCCAAATGGCCAAAGCCACTTTATTGATTCTATCTCCTGCTAAGAGAGTATTAAACTCAATTACAGATCCGATTGAATCCCACGTTTTGGCAATCTTTAATTAGAATTTGCCAAATGCAAGTTAATTTCATTAACACATATTGATTTAAAATTATATGCAGAAAACATATATAATTTAAATATCAAGCATAACATATTATTTTATACTTTACTATACACATTACACAAAAGAGTTGTCTAAAATGTAGTTTCTTTTCTTTTAAAAAAATAGTAGACTTTTATATGATCTATGACACTATTTCCAATGTTAGACACATTGAAAATAATTGCTCAGGATAAATGAAAAATAATAACAATCAACAAATAAATTACACCAATAATTTAACGTGATTCATTATTTATTTTGGATTACGTATACCTTTCAAGCTCCAAATATCATTTCACTAATTAAATAGTAGGTACAGAGAGAGTTTTTTCTACAATAATTCTAGAGCCAATACAAAATGAGATATAAAATAATGGTCATCGAGTATTTTCCAAAAATACTTCAAATAATTTCTCACTATTTTTTCACTCCCCATTTAGAAAAATTTCCAAAAATTCTCAAAGAAAAATAAATCTCTTTCTCTCGTTCTAAGAGAACTTCTTCGGATTCTCAATTTTCATTGATGCTTGAGATGATTTGGATGATTTGGGATGGAATCATCTGACTTTGGGTGAATGTGTTAGGCAACCTATTATGGAGTGACCACCACTAACAAATCTCCCTCTTCCGACTATATTTAAAACTCCATCATTGCGACAACTGATCAACTGAACTCAAACTTTTTTTTGGACAAAACATTAATTAACATATCCGATCCATATTCATCTGTAAGGATTTTGTCAAGCTATGGTAGCTTCTCCTCCAATACATCATTGATCCAATGATATCTCACATCAATTAAATAGTCTCTACAAAAAGAGTCTTCTGTAGAGCAATTCTAGAGGTAATACAAAATGAGATATTAAATAGTGGAATTCGAGTATTTTCCAAAAATACCCCAAATAAGCTCTCAAATTATCCAAATCATCCCAAGCATCAATGAAAATTGAGAAGCCAAAAAAGTTCTTCGAGAAAGAGAATTATTTTTCTTTGAGAGTTTTTGGAAATTTTTCCAAAAAAGGGTGTGAGAAAAATAGTAAGAAATTATTTGGAATCTTTTTAAGAAATACTCGAGTGTCACTGTTTTATGTCTCATTTTGTATTGTTTCTAGAATTGTTTTAGAGATGACTCTCTTTGTACCTACTATTTAATTAGTGGAAGGATATTTAGAGTTTAAGAGGTGAACGTAATCCAAAATAAAGGTTTAATCTCGTTAAATCATTTGTATAATTTATTTATTGATTATTCTTATTTTTCATTTATCATGGGAAATAAGTCACCGAAAAATGCAAATAGAAAATGCAAACGCATCAACTACTAAAGGTAGGATTACACAATTCTATAATCAATGGTTTTATTTTATTTTAAATGCAATAGACACTGTACAAAATTACTACTAAAATGCATAAAGAAACAAAACCTTGTCACATGTAAACAAATTTGAAATATTGAAATACCATTATTTTTTTTCTTCTGAAATATTGAAGAACACAATAACTAGGAAATCGCATCAAACTAGGAATAAAATTTTAAGTATGTATCCATGTTCTCATTTCTGGAATAGCTAATGAAAAATGATATATGTGAAAAAATAAATGCCAATTTCTAAGAGCCAATTTGTATGGCCCCTTGCTATCAGATAAGAGAAATGGAACTCTATAGTCTTTGGTCTGCAGAACTGAAAATATGTCATGATTATCTTCTTAAGAGATAAGTAGAAAATTTCCATACTACCACTAAATGGAATATAGAAAAATTCCTAAAACTTGCAATATACCAGTGAGACAAAACATTATATCCATAATAATATTAATTGTATATTATCTCCATTGATCCAAGCCACCTAGTCACATAATCTAATAACAAGAATTTGTCTTAAGATTGTTAAAAATATAGTAAGAAAATAAATAGTAGCTTGGAATAAATTTACAGAAAAATGATGAAATTAAAAATTTACCAACTCTTAAATCAAAATGGAAATATAGTATGATTCAAGGCCTATGAATCCCACATTGTTCTTAAGACAAATTTACCTTACTTGGTACAAGCGACATTTAAGCGTTTGTTTTCTAACATTAACCAAATTTTGAGGTAAGGTGTCATTCAAAACCTAGAGCAATGTCTTCACTCTATCACACTAAACTAGACAAGAGAAAATATTTGATTTCAAAATTTTTCACTCACTTCAACAAAATGCAAGCCTCTGTATAAAAGAGGAGTTACAAAATGAATTGAAGAAGGGGGGTTACAAATTCTAAGAAATTAAATTCCTTCAAAATAAAAGGTTTGAAAATATTTCTACAGATGGTGGGTTGGGTTCATTGTTTGTGATTGGTTTGTTTGATTCATCATGGAGCCACCAATGCTACCTCTGAAGCTTTAGACAAGAGAGAGTCCAATGACAACAAGGTCACCTCAAAGGATGAAGAAATGAAAACCATTACAGAGAAGGGTTTTTATGCACCCTAGTCCAGTTAGTACACACAGAAGATCTAAACAAATAGAATTGGTGCATTTGTTTCCTCTTCACCAAGAGATGATGGCTCTTCAATTCTTAGATCTTGGGGTTTCCTTTTATGCACAATTCTTTAACTAGCAGTGGAAATTACTGCATTAATTGAGTGAAAATGACAAAAAAAATTTGCAATAGAATAGAAGAAAGAGAGGTGAAAGGAGATGCCATTATGGGCAGTGAGTTTGGTGGAATTGGCTGAATGAATAACTGAGATTGGTAATGGCTTGGAGAGAAGAAAGGCTTGCTATGGAAGATTTTTGGAAATGTGTTAATTCCAATATTGAATCGTTGAAGCTTTTGCTGTTAGAGTATTTTCTTTTGAATTCATCTTTGCCAATGTAACCTGCACATAAGACATAAAAATAACAAATAATGATGGAATGAGACTTTGGGAAAAAAGAATAAATTTGCAAAAACGAAGTTAATCATTTGACATCTATATGATATGGAAATGAGATAAGGTAAGAAATTTGGAATTTGTAATTTTTCTGACCAAAAGGACTCTATCTGCAAAATTGAAAAAGATCATGTACTCAAAAAAATAATTTAAAGTTTTGGACTCAGATCAGCAAATGAAAAAAGTTTGAGGATGAAATTCACCAATTTGCCAAATATGAGTTATGGGATGAAATTCCTTAATTGTCATTCCTATCTATTACTAGTGAGAATATGAGACAAGTCGATCCGTTTTAATTCATAAAAAATACTTTTAAAATTTAAATTTGTATAGAATGGAACTTTTTAAATCCGTTTTGACTTACATATTGAGTATAAACGGCCGAGCTGACCCGTTTCCCGGTACTACTAGCAATGATGATTAAGCTTGAAGGGCAATAAAGTAATCCCGCATTTTAATTTCCCGCCAAAACTGTCACCACCTTTAGCTAACTCGCTCTCCCATCTATCACTGAAATTTTCACAGCCGAACCCATAGCAGAACAAAAAATGGAGATTGATGATTTTCCCGACCCAGAAGAACTTCAATGGCTGGAAGCCAATAATTCTAATCTCCACGATGATTTCGATGTCGACCTCGATTACCTTCAACCGCCAACTCCGCCGTCAGAACCTGAACCACCTGAATCACCTGTGGCGGAGGAACCGAAACTGCCACCTTCAAAGCCCACCCTGTCCATCCCATCAATGCCCTCCTCAACGGAACCTCAATTGGGAACTAATCCCAAGAAACGCCTACGACCTGATGTGGGTTCTCATTTGTCTGAGTCTGGCAACTTGTGTCATGTTGGGGAAGATAAGAGGAATAGAGTTGATGATATGGATGTTGAAAAGGATCCAGAAAAGGGGAATGATGATGAGGATTGGCAGAGGTACTCGCCTCCACAGCCAAACCTGCCGGATGCTGATGTAGCACTGGTAGAAGAAGAGAAGGTTTTGTGGAGGTATGCAGCGGACATTAAGGGGGATTTCGTGCCTGTGACAGGGTTGAGTGGGGAGAGAGTTTACGCCAAGATTTGTGGAGTGGAGAAAGAGGAGAGGGTGAAGAAATTGAATATTAAGCGGAACTCTGAAGGTAAAGCTAAGCTTTATTTTATGTTTCATTTTTTTTTTCTTTTTTGTGTTGGTGTTTTTTAATTTCTTTAACTGATCGATGAGAAAATGTAGCTGAAATTCATATAGAAGGGGGACAAAAGGTAGAGGAGACGACTTTGAATTTGGTACTAATGAGCTGAAATTGATACTGATAATTTATATTTTTATCAGCTTAGTTATTTATAATTAAATGTCTGGTAAAATTTATAAAATTTGTACGAGTTAGAGTCATTTAGTTTCTACAAGTTGGGATAAATGATAATGGGATTTCGACTCCGCTGGGATGCTAATACTTTGATTTATCGGAAAAATATCTCTGTTCTTTGCATGTTAAATGGCTCTAGATTTTTCCATTTCTGAAATGAACGTCACATTAATAGTGGGTCAACTAAATAACATATTAAGAATCAGACTTATTCATTCTATTGTTTAATTTTAAAGCTTGTATAATATGAGGCAGTGGATAAGGAGGTATACTATCCTCAAGTACTATTTCTAAGAAAACAGGCATTCCCTGAAATATAATTGCGTAATTTTCCATTGAAACAAACGTGAGAAATTCTGCATTCTATTTCTCTGGATCAAGAATTGCACCGTTCTCCTAAGAGCATAGATTTAATTTTTTCGATGGTAAGTTGACTATATTCAAAGTTTAATTTTTGCAAAGAGGGAGTATAAATGCAATGAATATATCACCTTTTGAATATCATAACTAACCTTTATTCTTAATTGAATGGAAAATAACTTATTAACTTTTAGTGGAATGTGCAGCTAGATAAACAAAATGAAACATGCTAGTACTTTTTTTTGGTTAGGTAAACAATCCAGGTGGACTTGGTTAGATTTCCTAGTCTCTTTTCATCATGTAAACATGCTAGTACTTTTTTTTTTTCTTTTCCCCTGTTTCTCCTCTTCTCCCGAAGTTAACAATTGGAAGGATAAATAATTTACGATAAAGTGAAATTAACACAATAAGACCAGGAGGCTGTGGGGGTTTAAGATGCAATGGATGAAGTATAACCATTAAAGAGATATAACTGAGCTGAATGATTTTTCTTGTTGGTTTTTCTTTATTTTGCATAGTCTTTTAACTTGCAGTTAAATCTGAAACTGTTGTATCCACTTTGCAGGTCTCACCCTAGAACCTATTAGAGTTCTAATGCAAAGAGTAGAGCATGATGAGTTCTCAAAGGTATGCCTAGAACTAGGTTATCCATAATACAATACAAGAAATTTGGAGTGATCATCAATGATGAGGAAAACAATAGCAAAAAGAAAATAAAAATAAAACAGAAAATTTCTTTGCTGTTCAGTTAAAAAGGAAATATGGTACTTCCAACTGCATATTCACTCATTTTCCTCTTTCTTCCTTTGTATTCTTCTTTTTTGGATTAACTACAAATCACCAAGAAATGGTTGCTTCATGGACCTTGGTTATCCATAATACTCTACAAGAAATTTGACGTGATCATCAATGATGAGGAAAATAGTAGCAAATAGGGGAAAAAAAAGAGCAGAAAATTTCTTTGCTGTTCAGTAAAAAGGACATATGGTACTTCCAAATGCATCTTCAATTCATTTCCCTCTTTCTTCCTTTGTTTTATTCTTTTTGAATTAACTACACATCACCAAGTAATGGTTTCTTCATGGACCTTGGTAATCACATTTGACTCAGAAAATTCCCTTCCCACTTTTAATTGAAGGTTTTATATGTCTAGTTCTTGCAGACCTTAGAAATAAAATTCCTTGACACCAACATGGTCCCTTTTACATTCTTCAATCTTGTACCGAAGAAGTGAAGTAAGAAGATGAAGTCCTCAAAATGAATTTATTAGACCTATCAAATTTTGTTTCTGTTCTTTGGTTCTTCATTCAGCTTTCTTTTGCGAATATAAGGCAACCCTTGGAACATTGTCAAGTTTGTTTCCCTTAGGATCTGGACTGTTACCGGATACATGATGCCTTCTGACTCCTGAGCTTGCCATAGCAGGGCTGCATGATGTCATCTCTGCCAAACCTCATATTGGCTTTGCCATTTTACTAATCAAAAAGAAAAAAAATAGTTGCTCATTTTGATTTTTACTCTTAAATTCTATGCCTACCATTTGTCCCCTGTTACTATTGTAGCAAATTTGAGGAGGTTTTTGTATTTGAGTTTTGTGACCTTTGGCATGATATGACACCTACATTCATAGGCTTTGCAAGCTACCTCTAATGGTGAGAGCAAGGTTAACTATTCAGAAGCACCAGTGAATCACGAACAACTTTGGGTAGATAAATATGCTCCAACTTCATTTATGGAGCTTCTCAGTGATGAACAGACAAATCGTGAGGTATGATGCAGCTGCTTGTTTCTCTCTCTCACTCTCTCTCTCTCCCCTCCATCTTTTTTACATCTAATGGAGAATAGCTGCTATGACCATTTTCCTTTTATATGCTAGTGTAAATTCATATGTCACTTGACATCAACAATTGCTTTGTCACAGGTTCTATTATGGTTAAAACAATGGGATTCTTGTGTTTTTGGATCTGAAATTAAGAGCACAGAAGATGATGTTTTGTTATCTTTGAAACGACATTCCTTGGGTGTTCAACAATCCAAATTTTCTTCTAGGAATTTTTTTAGAAATAATCGAGAAACTGTATATGCCAAAGGAACTCCCAGAATTCATAATTATCAGAATCAAGAAAATAATAGCTCGAAAGATATTCAAGAACTATGTGAAAAGAAACGAAGACAGTCTGGTCCACTGGAAGAAAAGGTTAGTAAAATTTGTTTGCAGCAAATATCCATAGTTGATATACATTATGCTTTCTTCTCCTTTGTGTTCAGTTGCAGATTTCTGATGATGAATTCAGTTAAAATGTTTAAATATATATATATATTCTCAAGAATTAGTTCTGTGATATAAAATTCTTTTCATGATGATATAGGATTCTAAAATGTCTGATCTCTTGTCCAAGATTTAATAAGATAAGTGTTTGAATATCCCAATATATGAAGATGAGTCTAGGATCTGTCTATTGATTTTAGAACCTTAGGTATGTGCTTTGTGTACTTACAACCCCTTTCAGTCTAGGCTAGCTTTTTCTTTTCAGGCCTTAAAAGGCGGACTGGAGTCCCATACATTGACATCTTACAATGAGTAGTGAATTGGTTAGTCTTTTGTGTGGACATGTCTTTGCAGAGCAGGGCCCAGCTCTACAGTCTTGTTAAAGATCTTGGGCATCCAACTCAAAACTAATTGGTGTTGAGTGGAGAGGATTAGGACTTTAATTTACAACATCATTTTCATATGGATTAGAAAAATTATTTGTCACACTTAGAGATACAAATCTGGATGTGATCTTTCTATGTTTCTAGAAATTGTATCCAGAGGTGAATTTTTCATGAGAGAGCATTGATTTGTATGAAGAATAGAATACAAAAATGTTAAAAGTTGATTGTTTATGCACTTCTTGACTGAGAAAGAATCTTAGACTATAAAATTTTTGATTCAAAAAGATTGAAGGTCGTATTTAGTTTTAGCTTGCTTTTTCGGCCTTACTTTAACAAGAGAAACAATATTTGCTTTACATTTTTGTTTGTAATATGGTCTTTGCTTGTATTTTTTTGTCTTGATGAAATTAGTTAGAAAGAAGAATATGGAGCTTAAGCCTTCTTTCTGGAGTCATACATTACTCTTCCAAGACAATAAAATGGAACCTTACCGAGTGCCTTCATAGCAAAGGGAATCAACCTATTCTTCTAGGTGAGCCCCATAACATGCTTGTCTTGCGTTGATACTTTATCACGGCAAAGATTTTTCATCAAAATCTCTGGTAGAGGTTGTAGAAACTAAGATCTTAATGGTTTTAATCTATGTATATTTCTTGAATGATTTACATTTGGTATATATAAGATTTACAAACTATTTGTAGCATACATTAGTAGACCTATCCATAGACTCTAGCTCACATTAGTAGTACTAATAGACCAAGTTTAGCAGTCCTAGAAGCTATCAATTAGTAGACCTATGCTAATGTCTGACTAACCTTGTACGTAGCCATACTTCTTGACAACTTGATTAAACCTTTCAAACCATGCCCGTGGAGATTGTTTAGGTCCATAGAGTGACCTCTTCAAATAACACACTTTTCCCTTTTCATAATTTCCTTCAAAACCACATGGTATTTTCATATACACCTCTTATTTGAGGTTGCCATTTAAGAAGACATTTTTAATGTCTAGTTGTAATGGCTAGTCCAAATTAGGAGCAATTGATAGTAAAACTCTGATAGCAAATGTCTCTGTGTAATCTATTCCATAAGTTTGAGTGAATTCCTTTACTACTAGCCTTGCTTTGTATTGGTAAATTTCTCCATTAGTTTTATATTTTACTGTAAATACTTATTTGAAGCCTAAAATGTGTTGGTTTTTTGGTTGATCCACAATTTCCCAAGTTTGATTCTTTTCCAATGTACCTATCTCATCATCAACATCGTTTTTCCACTCAACTCTGAGCAAGGCCTCTTCAATAGTTCTTGGAATGGTTACTTCGTCAAGACTTGATGTAAAGATTTGAAATTTAGGTGTTAATCTGCTATGACACATGTATTTTGAACTTGGATGAAGAGTGTAACTCCTTTTTCCCTTTTTGTGGAAACTAGTAGGTCTTATTACAATACCTAGTAGTAAATCTCTAATCAAATAATGAGGGAATAAGCCTCATATATATACAAGTTTAAAGTTAATTCTAGCCTACATTAGCCATTCTAGTAGCTGATAGATAGCTGTTTTAGCATCTAATAATTAGATGACAATCAGTAGACCTATATTTACTATTAGCAGACCTATGTAATTAAATAAGAATAAATGAACAATATACACTATTCCAACACTTTCTTTGTGCTGCAGATTTGGTTCTAAGAAGCTAGAATCATCAAGATTAGAAGGAATATCAGAATAAAAAGGTTTAGGAGACTTGCTTTCTAGTGGAGCTATTACTAGTTCCGTTTCATGAGGTACAAGTTCAGTAGTAGGTTGTAGGTCTTGATTTTTTTTTCTGTCTTCTTGAGTAAACAACCGGTTCTTTTTTCTTTGTGTTAGTTCCTTGGAATCTTCACTGGAGTGGGAAATGGTAGGGAATTGTTGAGGCAATGGGAGTGAGTTTTCTAGAAAATGAGGAGAGGATAAACATGTTTCCTAAAAATAAACATTATCACTTGGTGTTATGACCTCCTGAAGTGAAGTTTTTGTGTAAAATGGCTGAGATTCATGAAAGTGTATGGCCATCAATGAAAGTGATGAACTACTGAGCATTTGTTAAATTTGAACTCGAGATGGTCCCCATATATCATTGTGAATAAGGAAGAAAGGTTCAAATGCTTTATATAGGCATGGATGAAAAGCAGATCGTGTATTCTTAGCAAGTTGACAGATTTTACAATGAAAAGAAATCAAACTTTTATTTCTAAATAATTTTGGAAACAAATGTTGCATATAACGTGTTAAATGGTATTCGATTAACTTTATCAAAAGATTAGAATGAGAGCCTAAATATATAAGAGATACAAAAGACAATTAGCCCACATTAATAGACAAATAACACATAATCAACAAACATCTAAAGCTGAAAAGACTACTTATCTAAAGTTGATAAGATTCCTTAAGGTCAAGATTGCAAATATAATACTCAACATTCCCTCTCAAGTTGGAACATATAGATCAAATGCTCTAAACTTGTTGCAAATGTATTCAATTCTAGGTTCTCTTAAAGATTTGGTGAACACATCAACAAATTGGTCATTTGATCCTACAAATGTAGTAACAATATTTCCGGAGGCAATCTTCCTACATATAAAATGACAATCAACTTCAATATGTTTGGGCATCTAATGAAAGACAGGATGTAACGCAATGTGCAAAGCAACTTAATTATCACAGACTAATTTTGAGGAGTTCACCCAAATAAGTTCACACGTCCCAAGAGCCAGTGCTCGATGTTTGGCTTCTGCGCATGAATGAGTGATTGCATCTTGTTTTTTACCTTTCCATGATACAAGATTTCTACCAAACAAGATACAATAATCATATGTAGATCTCCTATCTGAAGGATATCCTGCCCAATATGCATCTGTATAACCAATAATCTCGTTACTTCAATGATTCTGAAAAAGCATGCTTGTACCTAGAGACCTTTTTACACACTTTAAAACTCTGATTACAACTTTTCAATGACTCTCACATGGTGCTTGCAATAACTAACTAATCACACTAACTACAAATGAGATATCAAGACGAGTGACTGTCAAATAAAGTAGTTTGTCAACTAATCTTCAATATCTTCCAGGGTTAGATAAAGATTCTCCTGTCCGGGAACAAGTTCGACATTTAGATCCATGGGTGTTTCAATAAGTTTGCAATCTGTCATACTTTTTCTTCAAGAATATCTAGGGCATATTTTCTTTGATAAACACAAATCCCTTGTTTTGATTGAGCAACCTCAATGCCAAGAAAATACTTCAATTGTCGAAGGTACTTAGTCTCAAAGTGTTGGAACAAATGTTTCTTAAGCTGACTTATTCCCTCTGTCTTCTCCAGTGATAACAATATCATGAATATAGACTATCAAATATATGTTTTTTCCTAATAAATGCTTGCAAAACACAGAATGATCAACCTTACTTTGAGTCATATTAAAATGTTGAACAACTCCACTAAACCTTCCAAACCAAGTACGAGGAGATTGCTTCAAACCATAGAGAGCGCTTCAGACGACAAATTAAGTTTCTTCCTGTATTAACCATGAAGCTTGGAGGTTGTTCCATGTATAGTCCTTCTTTCAGGTCACCATGAAGAAAGACATTCTTGATATCTAATTGATGCAATGACCATTAATGAGTGACTGCCATGGACAGGAAAAAGCTCACAGAGATAATTTTGGCCACGGGTGAAAAAGTATCAGTGTAGTCAACATTTTTCCCTTATGTGTGCAGGTTTGCCATGAAGTATCATTTTTCTCACAGGTGAATGGTATTCTATTAACTTGATCAAAAGATTACAATGAGAGCCTAAATATATAAGAGATACAAGAGACAATCAATCTACAATTAATAGACAAACAACACACAATCAACAGACATCTAGATCAGATAAGACTGCTTAAGGTCAAGACTACAAATATAATACTCAACAGGAAAGCTAGGATGGTGTAATAATCTAGGGAAGTGTATTGACAGAAAGAGCATTTGGGGTACCTGAGTTGGTGATGGGTGGAGTAGCCAAAATACCAACATTGAGAAGCTTGAAAAGTTACTCAATTTGTTCATGAGAGAAAGGGAATGAACTAATTTTTTCTGCATCAAAGCCATGAGCCTCTTGATGTATCTGACTACGTGGTTTCCAGTACAATTTCCAGCATGTGTCCTTGGTATGGCCTTTTTTGTTGCAATGTTCACACCAAGGATGTTTGCTACGAGGCTGACGCAGATCAGATGTCTCTGATCGTTGAACAGAAAGAGCAGTTTGATCAGCATCTAGGCTTGGAGCTGGAATCACTTTCTTGCAGCTTTCTTCTTGGTGGACCTCTGGAAAGGCTTCTCGAATGGAAGATAATGGTTTTGTTCTAAGAATTCGCCCACACATCTCGTCCAATTCTCTGTCAAATAGACGCTCTTTGTCAAGCATCTTTTTGTAAATGATTGAGTCTGCAGAACACTTCCACTCAATATCTCGGAAGAGATTAATTTCTTGCCATAGATGGTGCGAGAGACTATATTATTGAGTGACAGAAAGAGTGCTTTGTTTTTGGTCACGAAGTCTAGACATCAGTTCAAAAACTTGTACTGAATTTTCTAGGTCAGAAAAGGTTTCGCGAATAGTCTCCCACACTTCTTTGGCAGTTGATAGGAAGAGATAAGTACGACCAATCTCAGCTTCCATTGAATTGATGAGCCAAACAATGATCATTGAGTTTTCAAAATCCCATTTTGAATAGGTTTCATTATTGGAATCAGGAGCTTTGATGTCGCCAGTAAGATATTCTAGGCTTCCTTTGCCACGGAGGTAAAAAGTCACAGATCTTAACAACTGGAGGAAATTGAGTCCATTCAATTTAGGAATGGTGATTTGGAGAGAAGGATTTTCAAAGGATAAAGGTGCTGGAGTAGTTCTAGATTGACTAGGAGAGGATAGAAGAGAGGTACAATCAGCTTCAGTATTGGAGTTGTTATTTCCAGCCATTATTAATCAAGAAGTACCAAGAAGATTGAATCTATGGATTTAGATAAGAGATTGCTCTGATATCATGTAGAAACTGAGATCTTAATGTTTTTAATCTATTTATATTTCGTAAATGATTTACATATGGTATATATAAGATTTATGAAGTATTTCTAGCCTACATTAGCAAACCTATCAGCAGACTCTAACCCACATTAGCAGTCCTCCCAGTAGACTCTAGACCAACTTTATTAGTCTTAGCAGCTGCCAATTAGCAGAGGTATGCTAATGTAATTCAACAGTCCTACATACATAACAACAGAGGTTTCAACTTTGCGACCATGGCACTTTAGACATGCATTAACGAGAGAGAATAACCCTTTTCACTTTTTATATTTGAAAATGCTTGCTACTGATAGCTGTAAAACTGGCATTGTTATTTTTGTATTTGTAGGTGAGATAGCTTTGCCAGTTTAAAATCAGATTGCTTTCCCATATCATTCTGATTGCTTTATTTTGATGAGATATTGCGCTTAAATCTCTTCTGCATATGACAGACATCATTACTTATTATTGTCCATCAAAGGCTCAGGTAGATAAAGGTCTCTGCTTGCATGGATAAATGGTTTAACCTCAACAAATTTCATTGACACTGAATTTTCATTTTGTTTTTAAAACTTTAGATAATTCTTTTATTTTCAGATTCTTTTGCTCTGCGGTCCCCCTGGTCTGGGCAAAACAACACTGGCACATGTGGCTGCTAGGCATTGTGGATATCGTGTAGTGGAGGTTTGTTCCTGTTTTTATATTTAATATTTGTAAACATATGTTTTATCTCTGTGAGTTGTATCCTAAGTTCTTTGGCAATCAAGCCGAAAATGTACCCTAAGCTAATAATTTTGAGATTTCTTTCGGTTTGTGGCATAAAAAATTATTTTGGGATCATAATTTAGACGCATCTTCAGTTGTTGACTACAAGAATAAACATGTAATAACCATGTATAGAACCTCTTTTTCTTTGAAATGTATTATGACTGTGTAGAAGAATTGCCTTTTTGTAAGAGGAAATTAAATAAGAGAGCTATGCACATTTCAGGTTGATCTTCTGCATATAGTACTTCAGTGGAGAGAGAGACCTGGTCTTTCACTACTCTCTACTGTCCTTTTCACCTCCTTTTGTCTCTTGCCTCTAATAAAACCTACCCAAAAGATCATCAATGTTACAAACTGCAGGCCCTCTGGAAGAGTTACTTGAACTAAAACTTTTTTGAGTGAAAATCCAACATCAATTGTTCTCTCCTCTACAGATTAATGCTAGTGATGATCGCTCTTCTTCAACAATTGAAGCCAAAATCCTTGATGTGGTTCAGATGAACTCTGTCATTGCTGATTCGAAGCCCAAGTGCTTGGTTGGTTTTTAATATTTCCTTTCTATTGTTCTAAATTTAGTTACTGTTCTCATATTCTTTAAACATCTTGACCTTGTCTTGTAGATCATTGATGAAATAGATGGGGCACTTGGTGAAGGCAAGGGTGCCGTTGAGGTCATTCTAAAGATGGTAACTTCTGTGGTCCTTGAATGCTAATCACTATAATTGCAATTGTTAAAGGAAATTAATGCTTTCATTGGCTCGTATTAGTTTGCATGCTTTTTCTCTTGTCAATCCTTCAACAGTCTGGTTTCTTATTGTTTATCAAATTTCAAAAAGAAAGGTCAACTCAGATAGTAAGGTATAAGAAGTCTATGTTTAACCATCTAGAATTGAAGTTACATGTTCTCATCATTTTGGGGCAAGTAATGGTCTTATATTTGATGATCATTTTCATTGGTTTTACTCTTCTTGTGTTAACAGAAAATTTGTTGTTTTAGGGCTATATATTTGAGAAAGTCTAGATTATAACCTGATCTCGGAACAGCTTAGTTATAAAATACAATATAATCTCAAGATGGTGCTTCGTTTTAGTTCACTTTTCTTGGTGGGATGTTGTTACTTCTTCTATCTTAACTAAGTTTTATTTTCTTATAAAATTTTGAGGCAAATTGGCAAATTTAGTCCTCAATTTTCGTTTGGTAGGTTAGGTCCTTGATATTTATTTTTATCTTTTAAAGTCCCTAAACTTTTTCCAAATTGCGGTTTAAGTCCTTTTACTGGAAAATTGATAAATCGAATGAGGTCAATGCTTTTTGGTCAAATGATGAGGGGCATTATTGACATCACATTGTTATCTTCAAACTCAATTGGTGAATTTTGTCCCTGAAATTTTTTTGTTCCGTAAGGTAGCTCCTTAATCTTAATAAAAGATTGGGGACTTAAAAAGTTAAAAATAAATATTAGGGACCTACCTTAACAATAAAAAAAAAATTCAGTGATGAAATTTGCCAATTCAGTTTGAAGAGAAAAGTATGATGATGATAATGCCCCTCATTATTTGATAAAAAATTGTTGACCTCGCCGGATTTATTAATTTTCCAGTAAAAAGGACTTAAATCAGAATTCAAAAAAAAAATTTAGGGACTGTAAAAGATAAAAATAAATATCTAGGACATAACCTACCAACCGTAAAAAGAACAGGGACTAAATTTTCCAATTTGCATAAAATTGTGTTAGATTTTACTTCTGCTGCAATTAGTTTGATCATAGTGCCTGCTCATGATCATAATACAAAATTAAGATGTATTCAGCTAACCATGATTACTTTTATTCTTCCTTTTCAAAATTGTCATTGTATATTCTGAGGATCAGTTATTGCCATGGTTTTTGTTCTACAAGTCTTTGTCAGATTTGTCAGATTCAGCTAACCATGATTACTTTTATTCTTCCTTTTCAAAATTTTCATTGTATATTCTGGGATCAGTTATTGCTGTTGAGTATTAAATTAAGTTAGGCAGCCTAAAATGGCTGCTATGTTTGGCAGCCAAACATGCCTGCTATGAGGGTTGTTTTTTTTACATGTGTGCTTGTGTAAGCCTATATATATAGGCACTTCTTGTAATCTATTGTATTAAGTCATTAAATACAATCAACATGGTATCAGAGCCTCTTTTCTTGTGGCCTGAACCTTTCTGATAATCTGAAAGGTTCATTTGAAGTATTAGAACATTTCTGGAATTTGTTTCAAGAAGTGTTTCAATTAGAATTTTTAGTCTTTTGCTTCAAGAAGTTTTTTTTTTTTCAATCTCAAGCCTCCTCTATATATCCAGCAATACACTTCAGAAATAGATCTCCAACCCTATGATAAAATCTTCAAATTCCAGCTTATTGAAGTTTCAAGTTCTCAGTTTCTTCAAGCTTCAAGTTCCAGCTTCTTCAATCTAAATTCAGTTTCTATTCTCCATTCTATTTTTCTGTCTGTCTTACATCATCATTAGGCGCGCCTCAACCTCTCAGAACATCACTCGAAGTCCGGCGGCCAGAAGCTGCCGCCACGTGCCTCCACGCGCCGCCACTCACCGCCTCACTCTTCGGCGCGTGAGGCTGTCGGAACGCTGCGCCGCTTCTCCCTCGAGCTTCTCCAGGTTCTGCTTGATCCATTCCAGGTGTTATTTGTCAGTTTCACCTTTGATTTTTGAAATGGGTCACATTTGTTCTCTTGGGTATTAAGAACTTTTTGCTGCAATTGTTTCTTATCTCCAATTGGTCTCGATAAGCAATATACAACCTTAGTATTAGGAACAAAATACAAGTCATGGCTGAAGAAGAAATATTGAACCCCATTTCCCAATCTCAATCTATTCAACCAAAAGTTTATGTGCCAAATTTATCTGGTAATGTTATTATCACTCATGATAAGTTGATAGGGTCCCAAAATTATCAAGAGTGGTCTTCTGCTGTGAAACTGTGGTTTATGGGACAAGGGGTAGTTGATCATTTGACTATAAATTCTGAGAAAATTCACTATGAAAGAGATGTGTGGGAAAGAATTGATGCCCAATTATGCAGTCTTCTATGGCAGTCTCTTTCACCTGAGTTAGTTCCTATGTTCCGTCCCTTCATGACTTGTGCATCCATATGGGTACACGCACAATCACTATATACAAATGACATCTCTCGTTTTTATTCCATTATTAGTGAAATGGTGAATATCAAGAAGTCAGATATGTCAATGGAAAAATTTTTAGGCAAAATTCAAGGGCTCATGTCAGAATTTAACAAACTCTTGCCCATTGGAGGATCACCGGCAGACCAACTTGCTCAACGTGACAAGTTTTTTGTTGTCTTCACTATTGCAAAGCTTGAGTCAGATTATAAACAAGTTTGTAATGGAATTCTCGGCGAAGGAACTGTATCGAGTACTAAAGACATGTTTAAAAGACTTCTACAAGTTTCTTCTGTTTCCAAAGAAATTACACCCTCCTCCACAATCGAGCACTCTGCTCTTACCTTTCAAACTCAACATTACCGAGACAATAACAGAGGAAGAGGTCGAGGATGTTATCGAGGAGGTCGAGATGGTCGTGGTAATGGTCGAGGTGGTCATGGTAATGGTCGAGGTGGCCGTGGTCCATTCCGATTTTGTGATCATTGTAACAAACCGGGGCACACAAAGGAAGAATGTTGGGCACTTCATGGCAAGCCAATAGTGGCTAATGTGGTCCAAGTCAATTCAGATGCCCCTAATACACATACTACTATCTCAAACACCGAGTATCAAGAGTTTCTACGACTCAAGGCTACTAGGACCTCTGTCACTCCTGAAGCATCGCATACCGCTCTTGCTTCCCAGTATAACTCTATGTGGATTTTTGATTCCGGAGCCGTTGATCGTCTTTCTGGTAATCCTGATCTTTTCTCTCACATTATCTATTCTAATTCCCTTCCATCAGTTACCTTTGGCGATGGATCAATAGGTGCTGCAAAAGGCATTGAGAATGTTACTCTTCTTCCTTCTTTATCCTTATCTAATGTGTTGTATATTCCTGGATGTCCCTTCAATTTAATTTCCGTTTACCAACTTACTCAGTCTCTTAACTGTTGTGTCACTTTCTCTTCTAATTCGGTACTTGTGCAGGACCGACACACGAAGGAGACCATTGGTATGGGATATGAATCAAAAGGACTTTATCTCTTCTTATGTTCCAAAGCTGCGCTCACTGCTACTGTTTCTCCTCTTCTTGCCCATTACTGTTTGGGGCACCCGAGTCTTAATAAAATGCTTCAAATCCTTCTCGATCTGTCAAATTTAAAATCTCTTGAATGTGAGTCATGCCAACTTGGGAAACATTCCAGAGCTTCATATCCCGGTAGGGTTGATAGGCGAACTACTACCCCATTTTCTTTAGTTCACTCTGATGTTTGGGGGCCATGTCGTATTCCTTCTATTCTTGGCTATCGGTATTTTATTACCTTTTTAGATGATTTTTCTCATTGCACTTGGGTCTTTTTTTGATGAAAAATCGTTTTGAGCTTTTTGATGTATTCCAAACATTCTATAATGAAATAAAAACTCAGTTTGGAGTTTCTATAAAAATCATGCGTAGTGATAATGCAAAAGAGTACTTTTCTGATCCATTCACTACTTTCTTCTCCTCACATGGCATTCTTCATGAATCTTCATGTGCTAGAACTCCACAACAAAATGGAATTGCTGAGTCGAAGAATCGACATCTTGTCGAAACAGCCCGCACTTTACTTATTCATCAAAAGATTCCTAAAAGATTTTGGGGAGATGCTATACTTCACTCTTGCTACCTCATAAACCGAATGCCCTCTTCTGTCTTGTAAGGAAAAATTCCACTTAGTGTTTTACTCCCACAAGAACCTCTTCATAAGCTTCCGCTAAGGGTCTTTGGGTGTACCAGTTTTGTTCATAACACTACTCCTGAACGAGATAAACTCGATCCCAAAGCAATAAAATGTGTTTTTATTGGATATTCTCGTCTTCAAAAGGGCTTTCGGTGTTATTGTCCTAAGACTCATCGTTTTTACACATCATTTGATGTTACCTTTTTTGAGTCATCACCCTTCTTTTCTTTAACTACTATTGCCGAGTCTGACTTCACTGGGGCACCCACTGGGACTGCAGAAATACTTCCTGTTCCTACCTTCTCTGAGTCATCATCTCATATGGTACCTGAAGAAGCACTCACTTCACTTCCTCCCGAGTCTTTGCCCCAAATCCAAGAGGAACAACTTATGTCACCTTTCCCACACATATATCAGCGTCGCAATCGTCAGTTACGTAGTTCACAAGAAGATCATGAACGTCCAGTTGATTCATGTCTTATGCAGTCGGATCCTTCTGACTCGGTCCAAGATTCACCTATTGCCAACCGCATATGTACCAGGTCTACTCGAAATCCTTATTCCATCTATAAGTCAACTTAAGGAACATTTATTTCAATACTTTGAGACTAAAGACCTTGGAAATTTAAAGTATTTTCTTGGTATAGAAGTTGCTCAATCACAACAAGGGATTTATGTTTCTCAAAGAAAGTATGCCTTGGATATACTTGAAGAAACAGGTATGACAGATTGCAAACCTGTTGACACACCCATGGATCCCAATGTCAAACTTCTTCTAGGACAGGGGGAGCCTTTATCTGATCCAGGAAGATACCGAAGGTTAGTTGGCAAGTTACTTTATCTGACAGTCACTCGTCCTGATATCTCATTTGCAGTTAGTGTGGTTAGCCAGTTTTTGCAAGCACCATGTGAAAGTCATTGGGAAGCTACAACCAAAATTTTAAAGTATGTTAAAAGGTCTCCAGGTACAGACTTACTTTATAAGAATCATGAAAATACAGAAATTGTTGGCTATACAGATGCAGACTGGGCTGGCTGTTCTTGGGATAGAAGATCAACATCTGGTTATTGTATCTTGTTTGGTGGAAATCTTGTGTCATGGAAAAGTAAAAAACAAGATGTGGTAGCTCGTTCAAGTGCAGAAGCTAAATACCGAGCAATGGTTCTTGGGACGCGCGAACTTATTTGGGTGAAGCATCTTCTCACGGAGCTCAAGTTCTGTAAACTCAACTCTATGAAATTAGTTTGTGATAATCAAGCTGCTTTGCACATTGCATCTAATCCTGTCTTTAATGAGAGGACTAAACATATTGAAGTTGATTATCACTTCATACGTGAAAAGGTTGCTTATGGGGACATTGTTACTACTTTCATTGGATCAAATGACCAACTTGCCGATGTCTTTACTAAATCTTTGAGAGGACCTAGGATTGAATACATTTGTAGTAAGCTTGGAGCATTTGATCTATATGCTCCATCTTGAGGGGGAGTGTTGAGTATTAAATTAAGTTAGGCAGCCTAAAATGGCTGCTATGTTTGGCAGCCAAACATGCCTGCAATGAGGGTTGTTTTTTCGTGTGCTTGTGTAAGCCTATATATATAGGCACTTCTTGTAATCTATTGTATCAAGTCATTAAATACAATCAACAATTGCCATGGTTTTTGTTCTACAAGTCTTTGTCAGATTTGCAAAGATGAACTGAAGTAAATACTGAAATTTTTTGTGCTTATACACGTGTATGAAACATGATTTACCACCAGGGCTCAGTCAGAGGCTAAGGATATTGATATTACTTCTCATCTCAAATAGTTTCTGGAATGTCAACTTAGATGTTGAATATGGAGAGATTGGTCGACTTAATAATTAAAAATGACTTGTTTTATTAGCTATTATGTTCTATTCTTTTTATTATTAGCATATTTTTTTGAAAACTTTAAATTTACAGGTTTCTTCTGAAAAAAAATCTGATGTTGGAAAAGATAATATGGCTCAAGAGGAACATTCTGGAAGGAAATCCTCAAAAAGGAAGCACAGCAAGACATCTCTGTTAAGACCTGTAAGGGTACTTCAACTGTTTAATTCAGATATCTTGGTACTGATTTGATTGGTTTCATATGCAGGTGATATGCATTTGTAATGATCTATATGCGCCTGCATTAAGGAAATTACGTCAGGTGGCAAAGTAAGTCTCCAATCATTTCTTCATGGTATTATATATTTATTTTATTTAAGTTTACATCGAAATTTTTTCAATTACAGTGCTCAGAGTAGTTGAAAAATAGTGTAGACCACTGCTCCAGTTTGCTTCAGTTAATTGAGTGCATTGTTGGTTGAAATATTTGTTACAATAAATTTACAGTATTAAAAGGGAATTATTTATTCACAAGCAATGAGGTTAAGCAGAAATTTAATGGGGTTTAATTAAACAAGATACTGAAACCTGACAGAATTATCTTTCTTGTGCACTATGCATTCGTGAGAAACATATAGAGAGACTATTTTGAAACCTTGGCCAAGTCATGTTTTCATTTCCCTATACAATTTTACAGTGCCTGATTAGTTTTGCTTACTTTAGAGTACTTGAAACCTCAGTTAAGTATCATGCTCTTGTCAGCCAAAGAAATTGCTTTTAGGTTTCGGTCTATGCTTCAGAGGTGGATCATTTCTAATTTGACAACCTCTGTCATGGTTAGGATTCTGGACATTCTTTTAAAATTTAGTGATTCCTTTTATTTTGGCAGTTCAATTATATCTTAATAGAATATGCAATAACTGCAAAGTCAACTAATAGTAGGCATAAAAATTGAAATGTTTCAAAACATGCAAATATACTACCTAGTATTGATGGTCTTTGTAGTAAATGACTAGCCTATTCCTTTTTTCTAGTTTCAAAGTTCCATCTGATGTTGCTGAAGGATGTCTATTTTTTCTTTTGGCCATGGCATCTTGACGGGGTGTGTGTCTATAAATGAAGGCCGATGAAGAATTGCATTCTGAATCTTGTAGCAAAAGAATTGTAAAAGTATTCTTTGGCATTATCACTATTGAGACTACACACAAACATTAAATTTGGTTTTAATTTCAGCATAAGAAGCATGAAGAAAATAATTCAAATGATTCTTCCTTAGATAAAGCCATGCCATTCAAGAAAAATCATTAACAAAAGTAGTAAAGTAGTGGAAGACAGTTTTGGACACAACAGGACATAGATCCCAAACATCTGAATGGACTGTGTCAAATGGAGAGCTAGCTTTCTTATTGACTCAAGAAACTGATGACAGACGGTGATGTTTCTTTAAATTGGCACGACTTGCAATCTAAAGATGCATTTTGATCTGCTGTGGACAGAACTGCTTGAGGAAAGTTAAGAATATGTCCTAATTGACAATGCCCTTCTAAAGGGGCTGAAACACGTGAAAAAGGAATGGACTTAGACACCTGGACATCCACAATATAGAGACCTTGGGGTTCATGTCCTTTACCAACAGTTTTCTTTGTCATAAGATCAAACAGACTAATCATTTTAGAATGAGATGCAACAATTCAATGAAGGAGTAAGTTTACTTACTGGCATTAAATTTTAAGAAAAATGTGGGGAGAATTAAATCAGAGGACAGACAGATTAAATGAAGTTTGATAAATTATGGCAGAACCAAGAATAGATGTAGAATCATCAGTTATAAATATCATGGTAAGGAGATTTATGTGACTGAAAAGTGAAGAAACTAGAATGACCCACTGGGAGGAAAAGGAATGTATTCATGCATCTGTTTTACCTGACTTAGCAACGGTAGAGATAGAGGGACACGGATTCTTCGATTCTTGTGGGGTGAACTTAGCATATTCAATTATAAAGATGGTATTGGATTGCTCAGTAGAGATGCTGGGTATTGTAGTAGTAACTGAAACATGGGCCGAGTGAGGTCTCTGGGACATCGTTTGCAATTTGCTGCACATGCTTTTGGTGTGTCTTGGCTCATGAAAGTAGTAACATAGAACCATCCTTGTATCTTGATTCTGAGTGTCTCGATTACCAATGCCTCTACCTCTAGTATTTACCCAATCTCTAAGACTCATAATTGCACTAGAAGGTCAAGCATAAGATGTAATAAATTTTATACAAATCGATAAATTATTTTAATTCTCAGCCTTTATTTATTTTACTTTACTCTTTCTTGGATTGGAAAATGAAATATTTATTTTCTCTTTTATCTTTTTTAATAAAGGAAGAATAAATTTGACAATAATATATATAATAACTATAGAAATATCAAACATATTATAATTAAGTTTATAATTAAGTTAATAACAAGAGAATTTGATTAATACATATTATAAAAAGGACGGAGAGTAATTTATATACAGTTAGTTTGATATTTCAAGTCTGTTAATACAATCATGTATATTGTGCGTGTGTGTTTCGTAAAGTTTCATGTCAAACTAAGTATTCACAACATTCTTATCGGCTAATAAGCGCGTACAGTCAAGAGTAACTAATATTGGTGTGTAGAACATGCATTCATCTACTTACCTATTTTAAAAGGCATAAGGGAAGAAATTAATCAATTAATTTACTAAATTCAAAACACGGTTTGAAGGGTTTTTACTCTTTATAAATGAATATCTACAGACTACAGATAGTATCACTGGCCAACTGGCAAGGACAGATAAGATAAGTTGTGTCAGAGAGTGGAGTATCCTATACGTTGTTACTGATCTTCTATTGAGTGATGTTAGTGAATGCTTCAACCCTAGATGAAGTATTTCTGTGTATACCCGACGTAGAATATTAGCTCAGGTATTTTATATGGAAATATGATTTTTTAATTTTTTTGTCAATTACTTACTCTCTTGGAAAATTGAATGTCCACTTTATTTGTCTATTTATCTGTTTTATATTTTCAGATGTCAAAACAATCAATGGCCATTTCTTTATTTATTCTTTTATTTTTAAAAAATTTGAAATGTAAAAAACATGAATGTTTAATTTATCTAAAATAAACATATTTTTCTATCTTCAGTTTAATAAATAAGCTCTTTAATTTATTGAATTCATATCCAAGACCACAAATCATATTAATAATATGTAACAAATATAACTTATGATCAATGGCTTTTGGAGTATAACATCAAACAAATTTTTATGTAACTTTGATGAAACTTTTTACTTGTCCATAAACTCCAGTACCATCAAAACAATGAAGCAAGAAAAAAAAAAAAAAATGTCGATAAGTTTCTTCATTTATCTTGTCTCAACTTGTGTTAGATACTGAATATAACATCAAAGAACATTATACTCTGTCTCTTGCACTGTTATACTCACTTTTTCCATGCGTGACATCCCAATTTCTGAGTCTTCTTTTCCAGTCAACTCCAAAAAGTAAGTACATTTCCTGACGGTTAATCCCAGTTGCTCTTTTAAAGTTACTTTATAAAAATCTAAGCAGCATGCACAACTGAGTACTCTTTTAATCCTGACGGTTATGTTAGCAATGCTAACTCATCAGGAAAAATGGTCGCTTGTCCCTTTAATAGTTCAAATTTCAGAGGATTTTTGCTATAGGGACTGAGTGGGTAATGCAATTTCTACTTTTTATGAGTTTCTAGTAGAAAGACTTCTCTGATTTTTAATAATTTCATCTATTGCAGGGTTCATGTATTCGTTCAGCCAACAGTGAATCGTGTTGTAAAAAGGTACTGTTAGTAAATTTCCTGCTGAAGTGATGTTTAAAACGCTGTGCTGTTAACATTTGGTGTTTAATCAATCTTGTATCAAATTGCTGTGGATTTAATTTGATATTGATGGTCTTTCCTCTCTACCTGATCTCTTTAAGGAATTTCTTTTGGAGGCCTATGTAGAAGGAAGGTCTCTTTACTGGAGATCCATGACAAAGTTATAATATATGTGTTTTTTGTAAAACTGCACCTTTTGCTCATGCTGAAACTAGTGTGGAAAAGCATAAATGTTCTCCTGTCTTAGAACAGTGTTCGTTTTGCTTACTTAGGCATGTGTGTGATACAAATAATCTTTGTTGGTTCTTGCATATCCAGTTTCTGGCAAGAACTTACTATCAGTTGGAGCAACATTCTTTCATTTGTAATTTTTATTAATTGATGTGTACAGTCAAGGCCCCTGTTGTATATATATATATATATATATATATATTGGGGAAATATAGCTTTGAAAGATATACCTTCTACTTCAAATGATGTTGGATGTGTTTTCAGTTCACTTGTGGGAGTCATATAGTGTAACAGTTTTGAGGCCTTGCAGAATCCATTCCTTTTCTTATTCTGTTACTCTAAATTGCTGGAAATATTGTAGGCTCAAGTATATCTGTAACAAGGAAGGAGTAAGAGCAAGCTCCATTGCTTTAACTGCTTTGACTGAATATACTGGTGAGTACCTTCTCTATAGTCAAATAGTTCATGCCTGCAAAAACAGTGTTATTTCAGATTGTGGCTTCTTATCTCTCAAAATATGTGGAAAAAATTCTATATCTCCACTGGATTGACAAAGATTACTTTGATGGATTTCTCTCTAATTTTTAAAGGCTTAAAACTTGTTAATTCTGTATTATTTATTGGGGTTTGACAAATTTGCAGATGTGGCATGATTGGATGAATAATATTTTATTTCATGTTGAAGAGTTGTTTTGCTGGTGTTCCCTAATTAGTTAATGAGTACATTACGTCACATGCAGTGTCCCTTTTATTTGATTTTCATTTTTTGTTCTTTCCTTTCAGAGTGTGACATACGTTCCTGTTTGAATACTCTTCAATTTCTCAACAAGAAGAAGGAAGCCCTTAATATGGTATGACATCTGAATCATCTTTGATTTTGTTATTCCCCTTAAATAAAGCTGATAGGAAATGAAGTAATGTGTGTGCATCTTACTTTGATCAGGAGCATGTTTTTTTTGCGCCTCTGCTTCAGGCAATATTAGGGTCCTAGCACCTACTGTGTGCTTTGCGCCCTTCACAACATTGAACATGAACCTTTTCCAAATGTTGCATAAAAGCTTTTGAATCCTCCCCTCAAAAACAAAAAAAAAAATTGCTTGCACTGTTCAATGTAATCGATAGGTTGAAATCTCTAACTCAGGAAAATCACCATTCATTTCTGTTTGTGGATGATGGAATTGACTCTAAACAAGGATCCTACATTTTACTAGCATTTTTTATAATACCAAATGAACTTTTAATTTTTAATATTTTATTCTTTTTCCTGTGGGTTTGAGGTACTGGCTAAGTCTGCCTTTGAAGATGGGAGTTGTTATTATTATTACTATTATTATGATGCCTGGTTTCTGATTGCTGAGGATCCAATTTCCCCAGTATATGGGCCCTGTCTCTCATATAGTGAGCATGTGCTTGAATCCTCCTGTTCTGGTTCGCAGGCCTCTAGCTGTTTTATACCAAAGAAAGAAGGATTTTTGTCCATACTTCTGTTCACCAAAAGTGTGTAGATGGTTTATTCTAGAATTCAGCTTTTACTCACAAGTTTCTTAGCATAATTGATTAATCTCTCTTTACTCCCAGATGGATATCAGTTCTCAAGTGGTTGGCCGTAAGGATTCGTCAAAAAGTGCTCTAGATATATGGAAAGAGGTCTGTTAAGGATGGTATTTTTTTTTTTTTTGCTTGCATTCAGTTTATTTTAACTTTCTTTGTAGTTATTTCATCCTAACTTCATTTTTCTTTTCCTGCCATTCTAGTTAATCTTTGTTTCTCTTTCAATTTCACTAATTCCTTTTCTCTTAAAAAAAAACCAGATATTTCAAAAGCGAAAATTCAAGCGGCAAAGGAAATCCATGAATATCTCTACTGGCACATTGAATGAGTTTGAGTTTTTGCTCTCTTTGATATCTAATCGGTACGTGAATGAACTGCAGTTAGTATTTCTGTCTGGACATTGCAAAAAGATTCTCATCTTGTAACTTTAATGTTAATTAGTGGCGACTATGATTTGATTTTGGATGGGATCCATGAAAACGTTTTACGCCTGCAATATTGTGATCCTGTGATGGAAAAGACTGTAAGTTCTTTCACGATCATTTTGCTTCTGGTTGTTTTGTCTGTACTTGATTTTGGATTCGACCCAGGATATTTATTTCTTCGTGGTTTGGATTGTGTATTATTTACCATAAAGGTCAAATGCCTGGAGAATCTTGAGGTTTCTGATATAATCAATAAGTACATTATGCGCACACAACGTATGCCCCTTCAAGGTAATAAATCTTCAATCTGGTATTGTTGAAGTCCAATTGAAAATCGATATATGTCATGATTTCTTGTTTACATTTGTCAGTTTATCAGCCAACAATTGTAATAGCAATACATGGTATGGTAGCTCAAATTGACCGACCAATTATTGAGTGGCCAAAGTCCTTCCAAAGGTATTTTCATATTCATCTGAAACCATATTATCCACAATTCAGCCATAGTATCTCATTCTACTTCCATTATGAATCAATAGATACCGAACAATATCACTAGAGAAGTTGGATATACTGCGTTCATGGCACAACAGAATCTCGCCATACATTTCAAGGCATTTATCAACTAAATCCTTTGTGGAAGACTCGATTTCTCCATTTCTACATATTTTGTCTCCACCAGCTATGAAGCCGGTAAATTTCAACTGATCTGAATCTAGGTGTATTGTTGCTCATGCTAAAGCTGTAAAAGTCAAGGGGATGACACTCCAAACTAACTCTTTTTTTGCATATTATAGAAATGAAACACATTTTCTAATTTCATAGCCTTACTGCTTTAACTTGATGGTTCATACTTTGGTGATGGCCGCAAATCAGTATTTCTTGTGGAGCTGAAGTACTGGTGCCTATCTACAGGTGGCACTACATCTGCTATCAGAGAAAGAGAAGATTTTACAGGCTGAATTAGTAGATACGATGGTTTCCTATGCTATTACTTACAAGAACCAGAAATCTGGTCCTTCATCTGGTAGTCAGACGCATGAAGATCTTTCGGATGTTTCATTGCTTTCATTTGATCCCCCGATTGATGACTTCATAATTTTCAAGGTTAGTATATCCAGATTCTAAACAAGAAGGAAATGCAGTTTATGGCCTTTTCCTTTATATCATATATAACAGGCAAATGAAATTACCTCTTCTTTGTATCTCTTCTTGCTTCAACAGGGCTACTTGTCCTGTCATTTTGTTCTTGCTTCAGCGGTAAAACAGGTTTTGGCACATGAGGTAAGAGGCTTTGTTTATCTAATATATTCGATTTGCTTAATTGTTTTAGTATGTGCTCTAATCTCTTTCTGTCCATAGATGTTAGTGTTATCAAAATGATTGATTTGTTAAGTGATTACTTTCTCTTCTTTTGGCACATAAACTACACCTGGGTGTCAATGCTTTATGATTGAGTTTAGCACATGATAAGATCTCAACTATAGTTTTGTTTTCATGTTCTTGGGAGTCATAACAATTGTGATACCCCTTAGTGAGTAAATATATAAGAATAGGCCCAACTATCCATTGTTAATTTGAAATATCCATTTTAGCATAATGGGGACAATTGTAAAGTAGTTGACCATGGGTGTTGCGAGACCCATAATTGTGTTTTTGACCAACAGATCTGAGGTGTAAGAACCTGAGTCTTTCTAACCTTGGTAAGCCTTTATCATAGTGAAAAAGAAAAAAATTCAAAGTCTTTCACATCATATACTGTTTACTATTTGAATTTTAGAATCTCATTTAATTCAGGTTGCCTTTATTCTGATAGCTAGAGTTATTTACTAGCATGAACAATTCTGCAGTGATTGCTGATTAAACAATTGATCAATCTATCTTTTTCCCTCTCTTATGGTTAAGATACCATTGCTGTGACATTGCATCATACTTTGTCAGTTGGAGGCTGATGCTACTGTGTTCCATACCCTGCCATTTATGTGTTACCGTTCTCAGCATTTAATTGTAGATGTGGTATCTTATTTTCAGGTGGAAAAACAAAGAATTTTACAAAGCAGTAGTAACAAATGTGCTACCACAGCTGATGCCAACAAAGAAAACTATGCCTTCTCAGGAAAGGAGAAGAGCATTTCACGATCTTCTAGCTCCTATTGTACAAGTGGATCTTCTTCGCAAATAAGTTCAGATAATTTCTCAAGACAAGGACAGCATGCTTTGTCTTTGCTGAAGTCATCAATTCCAGAACTTGGCAAAGGTGGCAATGAGAAAGTAAGGTTACCTGAGAAGAGGAAAAAGCCTTCTGGTGGTTCCTTTAATTTCTTTGATAGGTAACATCTTTTTCTGTTTTTTCATGCTTTAAGCTTCTTCCAGTACGATTGAGTAAACCATCTGAGATTTTCAATTTGAAAATACATTACGAAATAGAGATCCTGAGTCTTCATGTTTTAAATTGATAGCTAGGAGTTATCTCTTAAATGCATACTTGATGTCCAAAATAAAAAACTCAATAGTATGGAAATTTCTGATTTACTAGCAAGAATTAGAACAAAGAGAGAAGAACAAGAAGTTAAGATGAAAGAAGTAAAGCATGTCCATTTGGCCAATCAGGTGACTTATGAAACTTCAGGTTCTCTATTACACTAGATAACTTAATGTCTACTAACTTACATAAAGTCTCATTTAAATCTTAGTACTTTTCTTTCTGTCAATCAGTAAAGGTAAAACTCATGAATGGCATAAACATAAAACCACATGCTCTTGTTACCATTTGATCAGTATGAATAGAATTCGGTCATCTCTGTAAACTAAACTATTTAGGTTTTTTAAGAATGGCATTGAGTTTCCCTTCTATACAAAGATGTATATCTGCATTGTGTGAGATACCTCTTTCTCTGTTCCTCCAAAAATATCTAGGATACAAATGGGGAACTAAAGTGATAACAGTAATTTTTTCTGATAAATTCATTTTTTTGGTGAATGTGGTAAAAGTATGTTGTTTGCTGCATTCACCTGACATTTCCTTGGCACTTTGTTTCAAGTCCTTAGCCTTGATCATGCATCAATTAACTAGACATGTGTTACCCCAGTTCATGTCAATTGCCAATATTAATATATAGACAAACTTAGAGATATAAAGTAATAGTATATTCTTCATATTCATGTAGTGCCGATTGTATTAGGATTGAAGACCAAATAAATACATAAGAAATAGCTTAGCTTGGACAGATAATGTGGCTCAACTAGAAACCATGTTAGCGAATCCTTGCAAGCTTAATTTAACAGTGTTATAATCTTTGCAAATTATTACTGATGATAATGTTTAATTGAACCAGGTTTAGGAAGATCTGCAGTAATGTTTCTGAAAATATGAATCATGAAATACAAAAGCCAGGAACAATGGAGAGAGATATGCGTCCTTTACTATTCAAATTCAATGAGGTACTTAATTCATCTTAATGCACAGTCTTTATTCTTATATAACTCTTCTTTATAATCAGGTTACCGTTCTTGTTGTTTTTGCTTTTATTTAATTGAAAATTTCAGAAAGAGTTGTATTGGTAGATGCTAAAACTCAATTCTCAAATAATGGAAGTTGAGAATTTGGCGAAAGCCCATTTGGTGAATTTTCAAGAAAAGTTGAAAATTTTGTGGAGAATTGAGATACATCTAGGAACTGTTTTCTAATTTCTTATTGAATATGTGCACTGATCAACTCTCCACAATTGTGACAGATTCTCTTTTTTTTCTTCTTATTCTTCTTTTTTGCCTTTCCATTGATCCTAGTAGAATTGTCAAAAATATTTTGCTGCCCTGCTGTTGCCACTTTTGCTGCCATCATTTTCCCTCAACTTCTCCTTCTCCCTTTCCTTCTCTGTTCATAATCTTTTCTGAGAAACGGCAATGGTTCTTGCTGCCATTAACTTCTCTGCTCTTCTTCTTCCTTTCCCGTTTCCTCTTTCTCCCTTTCCTTCTCTCTTCTCTTCCCTTCTTCTCAAGTGATATGGTCATTCCCTCTCACCATGTCTGTGTTCAGTCCTAAATCAATATATATATATATATATATATATATGTATGTATATGTATATGTATATGCATATAGTGTTGCCTTCTCAATCTCTCTCCGCCCTTTGATGATGGCTGATGGTTTGAGGATAAAGATGGCGATGATGGCTAGAATATAATTTAACAGATTTAAGGTTTCACTAATGGAAACATTATATATAGGAAGGATAATTTTGTAACCCAATACCTAATAGTATGGATATAAATCTCTTTACATGGGAATGAATTCCGGATATGAAAATGTGAATGGAGAAGTTTCTTTGTTTTCTGTTTTGATTAAGTTTTGACAGAAGTGGTCAACTGCTAAACATTTTTTCTCATTAAACAATTGCAGTTTAAATTGCTTTGTCAGATTTCTCTTCAGAAAATATGCATGGGGTTCTAGGTAGAGACTAATTGCATCCTTTCCTAAGCATCCATATAAGCAAATCTTAACATGTACATAGTGTTTGGTTCAAAATCAGGGAGGAGAGGGAATATAATTATGTTGACTATTTTACCCCTTTAGCATATTTCCGTTGAGCTGGTTTTCTGAAGAAGAAAGCGGCGCATGGATCTCTCCTAGCAAAGCAACGAGTTCAGGACTAGAGGACCAATTAAACCATGCACCATTGTATTCTTCTTGCTGCTGGTGAATGAAGGAAAAAATTTAAAGGTCCATGTGTTCAGTAATCCAACTCCTGGGTAGTGTGCATTTTGTAGAGGAGCCATTCATTTTGTCTTTGACTCTCAAATTATTTCTGTGGTGAAGTTCCAAAAGGATAGATTTGTGTGTTTTGGTAAAAAATTTGGAGCAAGATACATTTGTAATTATAAAATTGAACAAGGACAGTTTAGTAATTACAATCCCACACATTTCCCTCCCCTCCAACTCCCACCATTTTTGGAGGTGAGGTATTTTGGCCAAAACTTTTCGTTCCCCTCTGCTCCAATGTTTTCTAATCAAACAAGGGATGTTTAAAAAGTCCCTCCCCTCCACTCCCATACAAATCCCTGAAATCAAATTTCCCTTGGTACACACTTGATGCACTTGACAACTTTGCAGAATATTTGATGTGCTTCTAAACTACAATGAATTTCATATAATTTAAGATGCTTGGATGTTTAGGGATTTTGTTGGTGTTGATTGTATTTAATGACTTGATACTTTAGATTACAAAAAGTGCCTATATATATAAGCTTACACAAGCATATAACTGTAGAAAAACTACACTCATAGCAGCTATGTTTGACTGTCAAACATAGGAGCAATTTTAGGCTGTCTAACTTAATTTAATACTCAACACTCCCTCTCAAGCTGGAGCATATAGATCAAATGCTCCAAGCTTGCTACAAATGTATTCAATCCTAGGTCCTCTCAAAGATTTAGTAAAGACATCAGCAAGTTGGTCATTTGATCTAATGAAAGTAGTAATAATGTCTCCAGAAGCAACCTTTTCATGTATGAAGTGACAATCAACTTCAATATGTTTAGCCCTCTCATGAAAGACAAGATTAGATGCAATGTGCAAAGAAGCTTGATTATCACAAACTAATTTCATAGAGTTGAGTTTACAGAACTTCAGCTCCGTGAGAAGATGCTTTACCCAAATAAGTTCGCACCTCCCAAGAGCCATTGCCTGGTATTCAGCTTCTGCACTTGAATGAGCTATCATATCTTGTTTTTTTACTTTTCCATGATACAAGATTTCCATGAAACAAGATACAATAACCTGATGTTGATCTTCTATCCCAAGGACAGCCAGCCTAGTCTGCATCTGTATAGCCAACAATTTCTGTATTTTCATGATTCTTATAAAGTAAGCCTGTATCTGGAGATCTTTTAACATACTTTAAAATTCTGTTTGTAGCTTCCCAATGACTTTCTAATGGTGCTTGCAAAAACTTGCTAACCACACTAACTGAAAGAAGTTTGACATTGGGATCTATGGGTGTGTCAACAGGTTTGCAATTTGTCATACCTGTTTCTTCAAGTATATCTAAGGCATACTTTCTTTGAGAAATATAAATCCCTTATTGTGATTGAGCAACTTCTATACCAAGAAAATACTTTAAATTTCCAAGGTCTTTAGTCTCAAAGTATTGAAACAAATGTTCCTTAAGTTGACTTATGCTCTCTGTGTCATCTCCAATGATAACAATGTCATCAACATAAACTACCAAATAGATACTTTTTCCTGATAAATGTGTGTAAAATACAGAATGATCAACCTTGCTTCGAGTCATGTCGAACTGTTGAACAACTCCACTGAACTTGCCAAACCAAGCATGAGGGAATTGTTTCAAACCATAGAGAGAGCGCTTAAGGCGACATACTAAGTTCCTTCCTGTTTTAGCTACGAAACCTGGAGGTTATTCCATGTACTCTTCTTCGTTCAGGTCACTATGTAGGAAGACATTCTTGATATCCAACTGATGCAATGACCATTGACGAGTGGTTGCCATTGATAGGAAAATACACACAGAGACAATTTTGGCCACGGGTGAAAAGTATCAGTGTAGTCAACACCAAATACCTGCGTATAACCTTTAGCAACAAGTCGAGCTTTAAGTCTGTCCACTTGTCTATCTGGGCTAACTTTGACATTATACACCCATCTGCAACCAACTACTGTTTTGCCAAGAGGTAGAGGTACCAACTCCGAAGTTCTTGAAGAATCAAGAGCTTCCATTTCATCAGCCATAGCCTGCCTCCAGTCTAGTTGAGATAAGGCATCCTAAACATTCTTAGGGATAGAAACAGAAGACAAATGGGAAATAAAAGCACAATAGGATGGAGAAAGATGCTTTTGTGAGAGAATTATAGATGGGATAAGGATTTCGAGTAGACCTGGTATCTATGCGGTTGGCAATAGGTGAATTTTGGATCGAGTCAGAAGGATCAGACGGCATAGGACATGAATCAACTGGACGTTCATGATCTTCTTGTGAACTACGTAACTGACGAATGCGACGCTGATATATGTGTGGGAAAGGTGACATAAATCTTTCCTCTTGGATTTGGGACAAAGACTCGGGAGGAAGTGAAGTGAGTGCTTCTTCAGGCACCATATGAGGTGATGACTCAGAGAAGGTAGGAACAGGAAGTATTTCTGCAGTCCCAATGGGTGCCCTAGTGAAGTCGGACTCGGCAATAGTAGTTAAAGAAAAGAAGAGTGAAGACTCAAAAAAGGTAACATCAAAGGATGTGTAAAAACGATGAGTTTTAGGATAATAACATCGAAAGCCCTTTTAAAGACGAGAATATTCAATAAAAACACATTTTATTGCTTTGGGATCTAGTTTATCTCGTCCAGAAGTAGTGTCATGAACAAAACTGGTACACTAAAAGACCCTTAGCAGAAGCTTATGAAGAGGTTCTTGTGGGAGTAAAACACTAAGTGGAATTTTTCCTTGCAAGACAGAAGAGGGCATTCGGTTTATTAGGTAGCAAGAGT
Source organism: Apocynum venetum (assembly GCA_019593545.1). Classification (NCBI taxonomy): domain Eukaryota; kingdom Viridiplantae; phylum Streptophyta; class Magnoliopsida; order Gentianales; family Apocynaceae; genus Apocynum; species Apocynum venetum. The sequence goes on from SRSM01000153.1 coordinate 267,863, forward strand.
GAAGTATAGCATCTCTCCAAAATCTTTTAGGAATCTTTTGATGGATAAGTAAAGTGCGGGTTGTTTCGACAAGATGTCGATTCTTCCTTTGAGCAATTCCATTTTGTTGTGGAGTTCTAGCAAATGAAGATTCATGAAGAATGCCATGTGAGGAGAAGAAAGTAGTGAAGGGATCAGAAAAGTACTCTTTTGCATTATCACTACGCATGATTTTTATAGAGACTTCAAACTGAGTTTTTATAATGTTTGGAATACAAAAAAAGGTCAAAACGATTTTTCATCAAAAAGACCCAAGTGGAACGAGAAAAATCATCTATAAATGTAATAAAATACCGATAGCCTAGAATAGAAGGAACACGACATGGCCCCCAAACATTAGAGTGAACTAAAGAAAATGGGGTAATAGTACGCCTATCAACCCTACCGGGATATGAAGCTCTGGAATGTTTCCCAAGTTGACATGACTCACATTCAAGAGATTTTAAATTTGACAGATCGGGAAGGATTTGATGCATTTTATTAAGACTCGGGTATTCCAAACGGTAATGAGCAAGAAGAGGAGAAACAGTAGCTGTGAATGCAACTTTGGAACATAAGAAGAGGTAAAGTCCCTTTGATTCATATCCCATACCAATGGTCTCCTTCGTGTGTCAGTCCTGCACAAGTACTGAATTAGAAGAGAAAGTGACAAAATAGTTAAGAGACTGAGTAAGTTGGTAAACGGAAATTAAATAGAAGGGACATCCAGGAATATACAACACATTAGATAAGGATAAAGAAGGAAGAAGAGTAACATTCCCAATGCCTTTTGCAGCACCTACTGATCCATCGTCAAAGGTAACTGATGGAAGGGAATTATAATAGGTAATGTGGGAGAAAAAAATCAGGATTACCAGAAAGATGATCAGTGGCTCCGGAATCAAAAATCCACATAGAGTTAGACTGGGAAGCAAGAGCGGTATGCGATGCTTCAGGAGTGACAGAGGTCCCAGCAGCCTTGAGTCGTAGAAACTCTTGATACACGGTGTTTAAGATAGTAGTGTGTATTAGGGACATCTGAATTGACTTGGACCACATTAGCCACTATTGGCTTGTCATGAAGTGCCCAACATTCTTCCTTTGTGTGCCTCGGTTTGTTACAATGATCACAAAATCGGAATGGGCCACGGCCACCCCGACCACTACCACGACCACGTCGACCTCCTCGGTAACTTCCTCGACCTCTTCCTCTGTTATTGTCTTGGTAATATTGAGTTTGAAAAGTAAGAACAGAGTGCTCTATTGTGGAGGAGGGTGTAATTTCTTTGGAGATAGAAGAAACTTGTAGAAGTCTTTTAAACATGTCTTTAGTACTCAGTACAGTTCCTTCGCCGAGAATTCCATTACAAACTTGTTCATAATCCGACTCAAGCTTTGCAAGAGTAAAGACAACAAAAAAACTTGTCACGTTGAGCAAGCTGGTCTACCGGTGATCCTCCAATGGGCAAGAGTTTCTTGAATTCTGACATGAGTCCTTGAATTTTGTCTAAAATTTTTTCCATTGACATATCTAACTTCTTGATATTCAACATTTCACTAATAATGGAATACAAATGAGAGATGTCATGAAGGGACGGAACATAGGAACTAACTTAGGTGAAAGAGACTGCCATAGAAGACTGCATAATTGGGCATCAACTCTTTCCCACACATCTCTTTCATAGTGAATTTTCTCAGAATTGATAGTCAAATGATTAACTATCTCTTGTCCCATAAACCACAGTTTCACAGCAGAAGATCACTTTTGATAATTTTGGGACTCTATCAACTTATCATGAGTGATAACAACATTACCAGATAAATTTGACACATAAACTTTTGGTTGAACAGATTGAGATTGGAAAATGGGGTTCAATATTTCTTCTTCAGCCATGATTTGTATTTTGTTCCTAATACTAAGGTCGTATATTGCTTATAGAGACCAATTGGAGATAAGAAACAATTGCAGCAAAAAGTTCTTAATACCCAAGAGAACAAATGTGACCCATTTCAAAAATCAAAGCTAAAACTAACAAATAACACCTGGAATGGATCAAGCAGAACCTGGAGAAGATCGAGGAAGAAGCGGCGCAGTGTTCTGACCGCTGCAGGTGGCGCGTGAGCCTCACGCACCGGAGAGTGAGGTGGCGCGTGGCGGTGCATGGAGGCGCGTAGCGGCAGTTTCTAATTGCCGAACTTCAAGTGATGTTCTGAGAGATTGAGGCGTGCTTAATGATGATGTAAGACAGACAGAAATATAGAATGGAGAATAGAAACTGAATTTAGATTGAAGAAGCTAGAACTTGAAGCTTGAAGAAGCTGAGAACTTGAAACTTGAAGAAGCTTGAATTTGAAGATACTTGAAGAAGCTAGAATTTGAAGATTTTATCATAGGGTTGGAGATATGTTTCTGATGTGTATTGCTGGATATATAGAGGTGGCTTGAGATTGAAAAAAAACTTCTTGAAGCAAAAGACTAAAAATTCTAATTGAAACACTTCTTGAAACAAATTTCAGAAAGGTTCTAATAATTCAAATGAATCTTTCAAATTATCAGAAAGGTTCAGGCCACAAAAAAAGAGGCTCTGATACCATGTTGATTGTATTTAATTACTTGATACCTTAGATTACAAGAAATGTCTATATATATAGATTTACAGAAGCACACAAATGTAGAAAAACAACACTCCTAGCAGCTATTTTAGGCTGCCTAACTTAATTTAATACTCAACAGTTGGAATACTTCACATTACTCTTCAACATTTTCGGATGTTACCACCATAAGTTCTCTACAAAATAATTTTCAGCTGCTACCACGATGGTCCAATTTCTGATGATGAGAACTATTGAACCTTTTGCCTTTTTTATGCTAATAGACATAATATTACTCGGGAGTTTAATTATTTTATTTATACTTCTAACTAAAATCCTTATCTTTGCAGGGATTCACGAATGCAGTGAAAAGACCAGTTCGAATTCGTGAATTTCTTCTATGAAGCAAAAAATTTCCTACAAGCAGTATGTAACTTGAATTTTTAAAGGTTCATGAAAACCAAAGCTGAATTGTAATGTTCAAATGCTCTTTTGGAAAATGATACTGAAAGATAATAGAATTTCCTTTTAGAGCCACTGATAGTGATATTTTAATTGCTAGCTTGATTTCTATTCAAAAAAATTTAACAATTTAGAATTTGGTGAAAGCATTGATTTCATATGACGAATTCCTATTGGTAACTTTCATTGGTCCTTGAAAAACATTCTTTATCCAACCATGTCTTTTTTTTCCCCTTGTTCTTATTTTAAGCCTACTTACCTATAATGTTTTCATCAAATATCATATAAGGAATATATGGGCCAGAAAGATGTGGATCGCTAGTTTTGACTCTAGAGCCATTTTGTTTCTATAAATAATTCTTTATAGTTTATTTATTCTACTGTCTATAGTAAACATGTCCAAGTCCGTTTCTTTAATGTGATGATAAAAGCAAATTTATTGGCCTTTAAGCATGAATTCCAGTTCATTTGAATACAGAAATGAGTGACTGGCCTAATTTGACATACAGAAGAATGGAAAGAAATTAGTGGTTGATCTGTTTGGTTTGCTTAGGAAACGCCATTTTCTGATCTCACTTCTAATGAGTAGTTCCATATATATTTACACTTCAAAATGCCTAAGCTGTTAATTCTATTCTGATATCTGAATAATTATGTTTTGTTCATCCTGAAGTAAAACGCTGTGAACTCGCTGCTACTTTCCTGTTATGAACTCTTTACTACTATATTTGTAGTATATTATGAGCATATCCCCTTTCTTTATCTTTGGCTGCGAAAGGAAAAAAAAAGGATTTTAATGATCCAAGTTAGATGGCAGTGATGTCCTTGAAAAGAACCTAACGGTCTCCAGAGGTTTCATTCTCTTACCTGTGAAAGAAATCATGAAGCGCTGATACATGTATGCTTTCCCATTAGAACAAATAGTTTTTAGCATAATTAACAATAGAAAGGTGTCTTGTATGTGCAGAGGATAATTGAGGTTATGCTATAGAAAGGTATATTATGACGTACATCGAGACTTGACTAACATTAGGAAAACAGGACATTGGAATAATAGCAAATTCTCTCTTCATGAATTGTGCATGCTGCACAATTTTGCAGTGTTCACATTTACACAAGTTGAGGAGACTTGAGGCACCATTGCATCAGGACCTTGTGGATTTTCCTCATAATCTGCTGGTGTTCTGTGGAATCTTGAAGAAAATTGAATGGCTCAAGATGCATCAAAAGAACTCTAGGTTCAGGTCTCTAGGGGCTCTAGCAGTGTCACCCTGGGGAGGACTGATTGTAACCCAAAGCATAGAAACAGTGATGGAGATGAGCCCTGTCCAAACATATACAATGGTAGGCAATCTTCCTCTTCTTCCCATTAATCCCTTGGCAAAAGGATACATGTGCGTTAGCACCCAGAAGCTAAAGAAAGCACCTCCAAAGAGCTTACTCCACTGGGGAATTTCACTGTAGATGGTCCTCGCTGCTCCAATAACTAGGGCAATAACATTGCATATTATGATGGTTAATGGCACTATGAAAAGGCTTGTCCACTTGACATCATAGAGATCAGCATAGATGTCATCGTCATCCTCAGCACCAGACTTTGCAGTCAACGTGAAGGAGATTTCAATACCAGCTATGACTTTGAGGAGACCTTGGAGAACTGCAGCAAGATGTGCACTGGTACCACCAATGGCCCAAAACTGTTCGTTACGCCACCATTCCTCAAGACCGATACCAGACCACTTGACTTCAAGAAGGGAAATAAGAATGAGGCAGAGAGTTATGCTAAGGAGGTAAATGAGGAAAGCTATGTTCAGACTTTGTACAATGAACTGGCCTGTGAAGAGGGAAAGAGCTGGGAGGAAACAATACACAACAAGGAATATGGAGGTAAAAGGGTAGACTCCAACATTAAAATATGCCACACGCTGCAGGAATTTGAGGCGTCGGGTTGCCAGCAATGGGTTGTTTCTAGAGAAGAAGATTTCAACAGAACCTGTTGCCCACCGAAGTACCTGATGCAGGCGGTCAGTGAGATTGATAGGAGCAGTGCCACGGAAAGCATCTCGCTTTGTGATGCAGTAGATAGACCGCCATCCACGATTGTGCATCCGATAACCAGTAACCACATCTTCTGTAACTGATCCATAAATCCAACCTACTCTGTCTCCCCATTCGGTTTTGTCTTCGTACCTACACCACAGGTTTGAAAATAAATCATCTCAAGAAATGAAATTAGTTCTATTTGTACTGTTTTCTCCTTAGAGTTGTGTTGTCAAGTTGCTATGATTGTTTGTAAAGAGTTCTAAGTCAGAAATATAACTGCATCTGCTCATGCTGTCTTGGGAAGAAGTTAGAATGACGACTGAAGACAGTTTGAGAAGATTTAGTCTGATGTAGAAAATTGAACAAAATATTACCAGCAGGAGATAACAGCAATAGCCTCAGCTACAGTTGGAGCATCAAGTGGTGGGCGTGGTTCAAGTAGGGCACCGGGAGGCCTCCCATTCTTAACGGAGGTGTGATCAGCAAGTGGCCGTCCTTGGTATTCTGCAACTGCAATAGATTCGACGAACATCTGAGAATTACCAAACTTCTTTGGCAGGGCTAAGTCTGGATGTTCTGTTAAGGGCTGTGATTCATCATCTTCGGATTGTGGTTGAACAGCTTTAGCAGGTTCCTTTTTTTGCCCAATAATACCCGAGTATTCATTTGCTCGAGGTGGATGAAATCCATACAGTGCATATCTTCGGAACATGCAGCCAGTTCCGACATATACTGGGCCTTGGAGACCGTCCAATGCCCTCATGTTACCTAATATGCAGAAGAAACAGAAGGAATTGGAGCATTCCTCAAATACTTATATGCATATGCAGCGAAGATTGGATGTCAATGGAGAACTTTAGTGTACAAGAAACTTGTGTTGCATGGTGAATGGAAGCAATGGAAATGATTTCTAGATTGTCTCTAGAGAAGCTATGGGAAAATTGACCAAGATATCTTACCATCAAAGAAGACAGTGTTGTGGTTGGCATATCTGTCAGAAGGATCAATACCTTCAAACCTTTGAGGGAATTGAACATAGCAGACACGGTCACCACCACGGTCCATCATGTAACATATGCCTTCTCGGATTGCCATAGAATTATAGATGTAATGGTCACAATCCAAATTAAGAATGAATGGTCCATTAGAAAGAATTGCAGAAGCTCTCACCAATCCATTCATGGCTCCAGCCTTCTTATTGTGATCATATCCTGGCCGTTTCTCACGGGAAACATAGGCAAACATGGGAAGCCGAGTATCGATACCCGTGAAGTCTAATGTGTTTTCATCTGCCTGACCCATTACTGGATCATGCTCTGGCACCTTACTCATTATCTGCAGCAGAACATGAAAGATTTATCAGTTACCGACATTATAAAGAGTTTGACAGAGGAATTACTTGTGGGCATATTATCTTTGTAAACAGTGAAACAAAAGGATAGGCATTGTTCTATTTCTTATGGTTTCACCTGCAAAATTCCAGCATGGTCACCCTTAGCATGATCGGGTACTTGATGGTACCATGTTCCAGGCCAATGTGTGCCATCTGCCATCCAAGTGGCCTTAACATTGTTGGCCTTATTTGCAGGTTGGGAACCACCTCCTTTTCCTGAAAGCTGCTTCTCCTTCATTTCCTCCCTTGAGTTATACATTTCGCACCTTTTACGTATAACCTCTGGTAGACCATTGATCCTGACCTTAAATTCATCATATTCCCTCTTGATCCAACGACGATCCTTGACAAAATCTGGGCGCTTCTTGTTCTTTGTTGGATCTGTTTTCAAATTGAAGTAGCTGTCTGGATTCCTGGGCTCAATGTTGTGCTTCCTGCAGAATGGTACCCAAACCTGTTGGATGAAAATGAAACTTTTAGGATTATACTGGCAATTGTAATTCTCTTCTTTGGGGGTAAAAGTTTCCTAAGATGATGAAGGAACCTGAGCAAAGTTTACAGTCTCAGCCATGGCTTCAAAAGTGAGTATGGCACCACCATCGTCTGAGATGTAGATTGAGGTTTTCTCAACAGGATATTCAACTGCAAGAATGGAGAGAATTGTGTTTCCAGTGACAAGAGGTGGCTCCTTCTCAGGATCAGCAGTAGAGATGAAGACATCTACTCCAGGGAGGTCTGATCTACCCTCGGGATTGTTTGGAGAAGCTGTCTCAAATTTTTCGCTTAGAGCAGCAACATCAGCTGATCGGTTTATGGGGTTGAACTTGGGAAGAATATCAAGAAGCCATGAAAATGCAAACCATAGTTCACATACAATAGACAATCCCCATAGCCACATTGCGTCTTGATTGGGGTTTTGCACTCTCCATCCAAGGAAAAGGATCAGAACTATCAACCGAGTCAAGATTAATAACCTGTCTCCAAATCAAATTCTTCCATTTAGTTTCAGGATAAGATGAACACATGGTTTTCCAAAGTGTGTAAAACAAACTTTAGTGAAAGAAGAAACAAGAAAGCCAAAGAAATTTTTTGGAAAGTTTCCCATTAAAAGAAAAACTTGTGAGGAATTTTGGGATGTCAACAAGAAATGTTCTTTGGTTGAAGATTTTGTTTCTTCTGGCAGTGGAAATCCTTATAAAGAAAGAGTGAAATTCCTTCTTTTTTTTTCTTTTTCTTTTGAGACTCTCGTGTTAGTAGAAATGGAGATATTATACACATCTTTTGACCAAAAAAATTCCCTTCTTCAGGCATGTCCACAAGCATGGATTACAGATGTTCCATCTTGTTTTTCATAGCTTATTATCACAATAAAATTATCCCATTTAATTTTTTTTAAAGAAAAAAAAACAAGACAAGCGGAATATGCTGTTTGGCATTAAGCCTTGGCTACATTTTACAAACTCTTTGTATCCAAGGCCTAACAGAGAATTCTTCGATATTCAGACTGCCCCTTGCACAATGAGTACTATTTAAGAATCAGTTTCAGGACTTGCAACTATTTCCACCTCGAAGACCCAAAATAGAGATTTAATAAACATAAACTGGCCTGAATTTTTCCATATGATTTATCTTGGTAATTTTCCCTAGATAAGAACTAAATATAAGTGCCAACAAACGATACAACTATGAAACAGTAAAACTAATTAAGATGGGGAAGAAAAAAAGGGAAAAAATGTTGTGCACCTGTAAGGACTGAGAATTGCAGCTGGAATCTTAACTTTCCGAGTCAATGGTTTCCATGGCTTGTCCATAAAATCAGACATTCCAATTCCAGTGTCTGGATCATATGAATCTTCTTGCCAGAAAGCATTTCCTATTCCATATTTCCCCTTTGTTTCAAACAACCATCTATTATGATCAAAATCCCCAGTTTGGCTCCTCAACAACATCGATTTACTATTCGATTTCATTAATGACATTCTTCTCTCTATCTTTCCACTTGGATTCCCACCACCATATCCACCGTCTTCATCGCCGCCACCACCGGCCCTTCTTCGTTGAGACTCTGTTCGAAACCTAGATGCTCCATAAGGACTAGGTCCATCAGGCTTATCTCCTGAGGCATTGGCATTTGATGTAGCTCCAGGTTGATTATCCGGTGTTGGTGGCATCATAACTGTGTAATTTGTAAAATCTTGGCCGGAAAAATCTCCTGACATGTCTATCTCGTCGTCACGGGAGAGGCTCACTACACGGCCACTGGATGTTCTCCGGGCAAACTTCACTGCTTGCTTTGGAGGGGTGCCTGCCCCCCCTGGAGAAGATGAACTTTTTGGACTTAATGAAGTTGCCATTTCCTGATAAAATTTCTTCAAGTTCTAATAGTCAATTCATATGTATGCATGGCTCTTTTGAGAATGTATTGTGAACGATTTTTCAAAAAATTTTTTTATTTCATATGGGTCTAGTTCAAATGATGAAACAATGATGATCAAAGAACTCTAACATGAGAAGAAACTGTGAAAAATGTAGGAGGATGATGGCATGCTTTTGATGGCCTTGAAAAATCAAATGAATTCGGTGGTGTTTGTTTTTCTTTTGGAATTTCATTTACAAGGCAGCCAACATTTTTCCTTCTTTAACGCCAGGCCTCTCTCTGTATGTGAGGATGTGTATGACCATGCAATCAATAAACTCGTTGAAAAATAGAACAGTGTCAAATTGAATATAAATAGTTTCAAAATGCTCCAATCGAAATGCCTTGTCTAGTAATTCCCCTTAAAAATAAAAACAAAAAGTCTAGGATTTAACTCTAGTAGGATTTCTTTCTCTCACACCCACCCACACACAGCACGTGTATATTATACATATATAGCACATTGCTATCTTTGCCATTTTCTAGGTTTGATTTGCACATTCTCTATCATGCATTTCAACCACTTCAATTTTGATGCAAAAGTTCTCTTGCAATTCTATTTCTTTGTCCTTTTTCTTCTTGCTCGTGTTTATTTACCTTCCTCTATATATATAATCTTATGTTGCATGATTCATCTTTCTTTCATTAATTATTGACTTTTTTTTATTTATATAAAAGCCAGAAAAAGAAAAAGAAAAAACAGAAGGCTGAGTTACGCTCTGTGAAAGGGTGGAACACTTGCTTTTGTTTTGTGTAATTTCTAGAAATAATTGATTTGCATTTACTCATTCTGTCCCTTTTAATAAGTCACAACTCATAGGAAGCAATTTCACAGAGATGATGTAGCATTGCCATTCTTACAATTTACTTTATTTATTTTGTATTAGAAATGAGAAAGTTTTTGTCTTATATGTGAATCAGAAAGAGAAAAAAAGAGATGATGAGAAAATAGTCTCTTTTTTGAAATATAAAGAAGTAACCAAAGAAATAATGAAATATAAGGTAATATTGAACATTGCAAAATAATTTATAATTAGTGACAAGTGAGAAATTTTTAAAAAGATTTGACAAAAACTACAATCAAAGATAAAAACTTATACAAAAACAACTACTAAAAGGCAAGTCCAGCATTTCAACTTGATCGAGCGTTTTTAAATCCTTCTCCACCCAGAAGCTAGAAATACACTTAGATTCCTCCTTTGGCCAAACCTCGATGCCTTCAAGAACAAGGCCTCCCTTCAAAAACTTATGCCCATGTCCATTATCCAATAATTGTATCTTCACTTCTCCTTCCCCGCCAGTACTGCCACTAAAGAACTCTCCGAGTTGAATCTCTGTCCACCCATCAGTTCTTTCCTGGGGACGAGGTATCAGAGGCCCACGACTTCTCTTTAGCGCCAGGGGAACACCGATACCGGACACTGTTTCCAGCCAGAGATAAGGGCTGTTGTTTTGTGTTCCAGTACTACTTGCATTTTCTTGAACATGCTCTATTGTTGATTCAGGCGAAATTTAACCCCATATCTGTGGGAATTTTCAATGAGTTTATATACTAAGCGAGCTGTGTAATTTGTTTCTTGTGAGAGCATTTGTTAGAAAGAAAATTACCAAATTACATCCCAAACTATTTTGGATTGTCGTGATTCATCCTTTTTCTTTGTTTTTATCCAATTTTCTTCTAAAACTATTTTAGATTCTTATGATTCAATCACTTTTTACTTTTTTTTTTATCTAATTTTATCTTTCAATTATTTTTGAGTCATGACTTTCTTCCTTCCGATTAAAATCTTACAGTGAGAAATCACTTATTTTCTTTATATATATATATATATATATATATATTCACTTTAATTTTGTTTTTTAAAAAATAAAATTTGTCCCACAAAAAATGTTTTAGCTGCCATGTTGGTCCTTGCAGTATAAAAAATCCACCGAAATCCAGCAAGAAATGTGTCGTGCGTATGCCTCATTTATTAGGGTAAAATTGGAAAACAATTCTCCTTTTTATTTTTCTCTTTTCCCTTCGTCTTCCTTCATCTCCATCCTCCTTTCTTCCACCTATCTCTTCTAACTTCTTATAATAATGGATAAAGGAGGTAATATTCACCCTACACTAGTTTTGCACAGTGCGATGTACGAATTTAGATTTTTACTATGAGAAATCATTAGAATTAGATTTATATAATTGTAATAATGAAATTATAATATATAATTGTCATATTATAACAATTTATACAATAACAATTAAAAGGAAGATAACAAATTACACCCCATGCATTGAGGCTAAAACTTATGTCCAAAACAATTGCAAAAAAAAATGACTCAACCAAAAAATGTAAAACTAATGCAACAAAAATGTCCTAATTCAAAATTATTATACTCCGCACTTAGGTATTATACTCTTATTACACTTTTTGTCTGCATTACAATACCACTACCCTTTCATTCTCAATAGCTATTATTCTGGCTAGAAAAAATAAAAGAACACCAACCTCTATATCATTATAATGATAATTATTATCATTACCAGAAAATCATGAATAAAAAAATACTTGTTAAAAAAATGTCTCTCAACATGATAAAAAATATAAATAAAAATAATAATAAAACAGGGTACTTAGAATAATAGCATGCACGTACAATTATTTAACCAATAGAGACATGATCAAATAAAATATGATCAATTAACTAAAAAATAAATTAAATTGTGCATAAAACAAATTTTTAACCATTGGAGTCTTGATCGAATAAAATAGGATCAATTTACTAAAAATAAAATTAAGTTGTGCATATAATTTTTTTTTTGGAAAACAAAATACATGTGTTCCTATGCATTACATATTATGGGATTTAACTATGAAGTGCAAAATACATATTTGCATATGCTCTAATCCACAATTCTTTAAATGCCAAAGGGATATGTTAAAAGAAAAACCTTAGTTGAAAAGGAATGTATAAACACATGATTGAAATTCCTAGATAATTAAGAATGGTTTATTGCAAAATATTGGAAGAGTGTAAATATTAATTAAGATTAAAATTATTAGTAAATAAGCCTAAATAAATTCAATACAAAGCCTTATTAATATTTCCATTATTAGTCATGGAGCGAAGGATATCAAGTACATAGTTCCTGTGGAATGTCCTCACAAGATATTCATACTTTCAAGTCCTGCTATATAATACAGAATGCTTAGTCAATAGAATAGGAGAAACTAAAATATGTAATATAGAATGCTTAGTTTATAGAATATGAGAAACTAAAATTGGTGAATGAGTCAAATGACATTGACTTCTAGTTTTTTTTTTAAGGCAGAGATATTATTAGGGTAGAAATTAATGTAGATAAATCATGCATAGCCTTGCCAGCCAACAAACTTTAGATATCAAAAAATAGAAATCGAAGTACAAAAAATAATAGGGACAACTGCAAAACACTAATTAAAAGCTACACAACAAATTAGATCCAATCCAATAGTTAACGGGATACCAAAGAAGAAACCAAAGGACCAGCAACAAAACTCCACAGTAGACTTTTAATAATAATATTAAAATGATATTTCAAATTAGTCTATAAAAACAAAATACTTAATTTATTTTTTATGTCTTTTCCTCTTTCATTTTGTTAGTATAAATTAATGTTTATTCTTATTATTTGACTACCTTTAATATACATTTAATGAATATACAAATACAAACATAGATGGAGAAAAACATTAAGTTTTCAATGCATTAAATCAAATTTTTTCTTCACATATTCAAACAAATAAAAAAGTTCGTAGGATTTTTTCTCTTTTAGTAATATTTTATTTTAATTTATGAGAATAAAAAAATTAAAGGTTAATTGACAAAAAGAATGATAAATTGTAATTAAAAAAATGATACTTAACTAAAATAATTGAAAAAATGAAAGGGACATATTGAAATAATTGAAAGATTGAGGAGATAATTTGTTTTTCATGAGAAGTTTATAATCCAAAAATCATAAGAGATCAACTTGGCTAAAAGTACTCACATAATGTACTAAAAATGACGAATAAAAACATAAAAGATCAATTTGACTAAAAGTGAAAATATAATAGACTAAATAGGTCATAAATTATTTAATAAAGAAAGTTTTGAATTAAGCCTACTATGTTTAATTTTTTCTATTATCACAATTTAAAAAATGGACATTATTTAATAAAATTAAAGTACAACGAGTATTTTTCAAAACAAAAAAGATAAATACATTTTTAATCAATATCGACTAATTTATTGACTATGAATTTTTCTTGAAAATGATAACAAAAGTTATGTAAAGATTAATGAAATAAAAGTAAAATGTGATTTTTCTTTTTGCATAGCATGCCTACATGTTCTACTTGTACATATTATTTGGTGAAAAGGCATAAAAAAATACTCAATATTATGTTTATTTATAACTTATAAGTAACCGGTGCTTATTAAAAAACAATTTTGATGACTGTGTTTGTGTAAAATTAAAAAGAAAAACATTGGTGCTTAATTGATGTACGTATTGTTGCATATTATTGAAAACAAATACTCCATCTATCTACAAATATAAGTCGTTAGATGACATTTTATTCTCTCAAAATATAATCGTTTCACATAATTTTATGGATACTTCATCATTAATTTTCAATATTACCCTTATTTATTTTCATCTCTCCTCACACGTCTTTCTTATTTCCAACACAAAATCTTTATATTTTCTTCTTCTAAATATATTTTATTTTCTCTTTAATATTTTTAAGAAATAATAATTAAGGGAATTTTAAGAATAAAACCAATTCTTTAGTCTTTCATATTTCTTGACAGATGGAGTATTAAATATGTATATATATTATATAATGCTGCAAGTAAAAGATCTTATTTAGTTTATTTAATTTTTAATTTATTTCATTTTTTCCTAAAAAAAAGTTTATTTAATTTAGTCACAAGTAGGTGTTGCTTAATTAGTTAAGCTACCTCATATATGATTTAGGATCATGAGTTCGAATCATATTCTCGATAATTATCAAGTATTTTTTAAGTTCAGATTTTATACTACATGAAAAAAAAATCATTTTTAAAAAAAAGTAATCACAGAATGATTTTAATTGAAATATTGAGAAGGAACCTTGTTCTAAGTCAAAAGTTACAAAACAAATAATTTCTAAAATTAAACAAACTGAAAGAAAACATAATGAGCATACAAATTTAAGGACCCTTGTTCTAAGTCAAAAGTTACAAAACAAATGATTTCTAAAATTAAACAAACTCAAAGAAAACATAATGAACATACAAATTTAGGCCACCTCAGAACACATATCCATCAGATTTTGAAGTTTGCAAGTCATTTTCTTGTCTTCTTGCTAGGGATGCAAATGAGTTGAGCCGTTTGTGAGAGCTCAATCAAATCTCGCCTAGAGCTCAATCTAACTTGAGTTCAAGCCAAGTTGGAGCTAGCTAGTTAAAAAATCGAGTTGAGCTCGAGTCCAAAATTAGTTAACTCGTAACTCATTTTCACGTGCATCATATTGAAAGTAGAGAATCTTCCACGTACAATTCTATTTAATTTAACTTGATAAGAACCTACAAGATATTAAATATTGCAACCATGTGCATGGTATTATTGAAAGTAAAAAATGTTCCATACGTTATTTTAATTTAGTTTATTTCAAATTAGAAGAAGAAACGTGTGCCATCACCTGTTGTTAAATGAAATATAGAAATTTTATAAACGTGTAAAGTAGTTTTATCAAATTTTATACATGTGGAGGAATTTTATTTTTTTTAAGATGTCACTATTTATTGAAACTATTTTTACTATCACATTTTTCTCTATTTAACTATTGCTCAATCTCTTGACAATTATTACTCTTCTTTTATCTGAGAGAAAGCTAAGTTTAAATATGTATAATATTATAAATAATCAATAAAATAAAATTTCTTCTATTTTTTTTCTCCTTATGAAATCACTCCTTTTGCGACCTATTGTATTACACGATTTCTATTTTGTAATAGACTAGAAATAGATTCAATTAAATTGATTAATGCTACTTTAGTTAATTCATCTAATAGAATTCCATATAGTAGGTTATTTAAGTAACGGTAGAAACTTATACCACAAGAAATTTGGCTAAATCTATTTAAGAAAATTTCATCGTTAATGACATAAGCGGAACATAAATTATTTAATAAAGAAAGTTGAGAATTACGCCTGCTCTGTTTAAATTTTTTCTATTATCACAATTTAAAAATGGAAGTTATTTGAGAAATTTTAATGTACAACAAGCATATTTAAAAAAAAAAAGAAGATAAAATTCTCGGTAAGTAGATGTTACTTAATTGGATAAGCGACCTTATATATGATTGTAAGATCATTAGTTCGAGTTATATTCTCGGTAATTATCATGTATTTTTTTAAAAAATATTTATTAAGTTTAGTATAAAAAATTTTATACCGCATGAAAAAAGAGAAGTAATCTTTTTAAAAAATAATAATAACTACGGAATAATTTTAAATGAAATATTGAGAATGAACCTCGTTCTAAGTCAAAAGTTACAAAACAAATGACTTCTAACCATTGGATTTTGAATTTTGCAAGTCATTTTCTTGTCTTCTTGCTAATCAGCGAGCCCTAAAAATTTTGAAGGAAATAAAAGATAAGTAAAAAAGAGCAAACGCAACCCAATTGACAAAGACTAAATTGTGGAATTGCATTGAAGTTTAGCACTTATCATAAAAATTACATATATTCAATTATATAGAAGAAGATGAAGTAGAACAAATATTAATATTTATTCACGAAGATGATGTAGAAAATATTCCAATCATTATTTACACATTTCTAAAGTAGTATATATTCCGACTTTGAAATCGAAAAAGACGTTGGAAAATTATGTGAGTTTACATATATTAATTATATAATGTATGAACTATTATGGAAGCTAAATCCAATCGAAACTGATATCTTATGATTTTACATAGTCGGACTTAAACCATCATACTTGGTTTAGACTTTTAATGTGTAGCTGTTCATTTCTAATACTAATTATCTATTAGTAATTATCACAGAGCGTTAGTATAGTAGACTCTTTTTTTTTTTTAAGAGCAATATTAAAAAGGAGTAAAATTTCAGGTAGAAAAACAAGTTTATTATGGTTAATTAGTTAACATGTACACTGATTTAAGTATTTATATATTAATACCATAAAGCAGAGTCATGTTGACACAATTGGTAAGGAGCAAAAATTCAAACTGCAGTTAATTACAATTTCTTTATATGTTTAAATATTTATATATATGTTTAAATTACAAATTAAACATATATTTTGCTTGTCTAAGCAAAAATTCAAACTGCAGTTACATCAATATTGTAAAAACAAAAAGAAAAACTTTGAAAATTGACGAATTTTACATTATTCCAAATATTGAAGACTTGAACTATATGCTTTAAATTACCACTCAATTAAAAGTTAAGGATTTCTCATCTTACTTTTAATTATTAATCATATCTTCCTTTTTCATTGTTGAATTTATTCCATAAAGTGAGTATTTCTCTTTGCACAATTCCATAAGGATGCGTATTAATAGATAATCGTATGATATTCAATGACTCTTTTCTCAATCCATACTTTATAAATTTAATTTTATCTTCTTGATTTCTAGATAA
This sequence comes from Apocynum venetum, assembly GCA_019593545.1. Classification (NCBI taxonomy): domain Eukaryota; kingdom Viridiplantae; phylum Streptophyta; class Magnoliopsida; order Gentianales; family Apocynaceae; genus Apocynum; species Apocynum venetum. The sequence continues at coordinate 284,448 of SRSM01000153.1, forward strand.
AAATCCTAGTGACCGGCATTGTCTATTACAATTATATTTGGCACATTTATAGCAAACTTTTAATCTCTTACCTCTTCTCTTTTTGGCATTAAAACTTTTACTGAGTCCAGGTAGGCGATTTTGAAAAACAGGATGTTCACTATGAAATCGAACCTTGGCTTCAATAATAATTCTAATATCATCTGGAATTTCTCTTGACATTAGTCACCTCATTCACTCAAGTCTCATGTAATATATTTTTTCGCAAGTAATTAATAGGAAATGATGGACAATATTTTTGTGTTTTAAGAAGGTTATTATCCATACTTCTAAAATTGGATACAATGGGATCGTTTGAAAACAATAAGTTTTGAGATGTTAGAAAAAACCAATCTATTTATAGAAGTAGATGACTAAATTTAATAATCAATTATTATTAATATTAATTTGAATAAAATGTAACATAAAAGACCATTTCAAAATTGGATTCCAAAACCATCATCCATAATTTACTTCTTGTCATTTTATGCTAATTTCAAAAAGGTTAGACAAAATTGGACATTTTATATTATTCATTATTGTTCATCATTTGTCATTTTATATGAAATTCAACATGGTTTGACAAAAAAATGACTCTTGAAAATTGGAGTCCACTTCCATCACCCTTTCAACATAGGTGTAACAGCAGGTGTTATATTAATTCTATTAAAACCATTATACGGAAGGAAAGTTGGCTCTGAAATACAAGTTAATTCTATGTATGAATGCATATGAATCATTATGAAAAAAAGCTTATGCATTTATAGTATTACCGGGTGAGTACGACAAACTAGAACATTTATTCAACATATTCTCTTGGTTAAACTTTAATTTGCTTAATAAACCTATCTGTTTGTTTAACATCAACAATTTATGTCATCCCTTATTGGTATTTATGGATAAGACAATTGATAATATGTTTTTATCTCCCTTCTCAAAAAGATTTCTTCTTTCTACAAATTCTTTGTTTGAACTGATGTTCAAATTAGATACTTTTGTTCCAATCATCTATCTTGAAGTGCCTATAATTAATCGGTCAATTCCAAGCACATCAGAACAACTAACAAGGGCAAAAAAGAAACAAACGTGCCAGATCAAAATAACAAGGAATCAAAGAAAACATATGACATTGATTTGGATCTACCCTTGTAAATTTGATCTCACTACAAGATCAGTTTTTTGATGGATATGTTTTGTACCTTTTCATAATGTAATTTGTAATTTGTACTTTGATAATATTTCCGATGTATTTTGTAACTTTCTTTATTATTATGGATGTATTTTGTAACTTTCTATTTTATTCTAGATATATTTTATAATTTATCCAAGTATTATTAACATAAATTTTTAATATAAAAATGATATGAAAAATTAATCTCTCTATAAAACCAAAATTTTTATTTTATTTTTTAATGTCATTTCCTCTATGAATATATAAATACAAATATAAATTGGAAAAAAACATTAGTAGGGGTAGTTGTAACAATTTTATGTAGAAAATAATGGTTATCTTGAAACATTTTATATCTCAAAATTACATTTAAAAAATAATAGTCAAATACATAAAATAACATGTTTTGATTTTTGTTGATGGTTGTATGGAGGGCTGAATCTCATGTGGACTTTTTGTTGGTGCGAATAAATATATGAAGAGAAAATAAAGTTTTTGTTTTGGATTTTAATAGAAATATATGGGAAAATTAAAGTCACTTCTTGAAAATAAGATAAAGATAATGATAAACAAAGGTAATACTGGAAAAAAATGATCAAATATCACTAAAAAGTTTTAAAACAACTTATAATTATGGACAATAAAAAAAAACTAGTGATATGAAATGTTTAAATATATTGATACTCAAAAAAATTATTTGTACTCTAATTATGTTTAAAGTTATCAAAACTATTCTTAAAAATGAATATATTGTAAAATAAAAAGAAAAACTTTGAACATTGACTAATTTGACATTATGCAAAAGGTGGAAGATTTGAACTATATGTTATAAACCAGTCACTCAAAAAGTTCACACAAATAGGATTTCTCGTCTTATTTTTATTTGCAGTGTTTAGAACAACAATTTGAAGGTACAAGAATCCTTTTTTTTAAAGCAATATTCATTGATAAAAAGGAAGCTAGTTAATAAAAAATGCCCCAAATAAACTAGCCAATCCTAGCAAATGGAATTGACGACAACTCACATTCCATCAAACTACCTAACAATAGGGCCTAATCTCACAACTCAAGCAAATACCGGGTCAAGCCAAGTAAATCACACCTGAAATAGAAGAAACTGACCAAAACAAAAATCATAGGCAACAAGGAAAAATCCACTGCAGCAGGTCCCCATCACTCAGCTAAGACTACAACAAACAAGAACAATCCAAAAGCATACCCCATAGAAAACGTCTGGCTTCAACCTGCATTCAAAACATATAGAAACCACCACAGAAACCACCATCATAAAGTGACTACCAACTTCAATCTTCATTAAACAAAAAAATAGATATATTTTTATGTAATTTTATTATGTTATTTAAATTTAATTTCATTTAAATTATGTTATTTTATGATTATTTTACATTTTCTATTAATATTTTTTATTTGTACTGTTTTTAGATATTTATTGTGTTTTTGTAAAAATAAATAAATAAATAAATAAAATTTGGTGCTACAGTGGATGACACATATCAGTGCCACATGTACAAAGGAAATTCTCGTTAGCCGATTCGTCAGCACAGGGAAGAACTCGACTTTTAGAGATGCGATAAACAAATGGCAAGGACATGTGTCACGTATAGAGGATGGTGACATGACTTAATCTAGACGCATCTTGCCTTTGACAATGACTAGACACGTGTCAATACGCGCAAAACGGATGGTGATCCGAGTGTCAAAATTCGGACCAATCAAATGGCGACATGTGGCATGGACGACGGCTGAAGAAATGTGTAACCAATCAGATAGAGATACGTGGCATCTAATGTAAGTTTCTTCACTTCACGCGTTTTGCCTCAACTTTCTAGAAACTCCACTTTGTACCAACTACTTTTACTTTGGTCATATTTTATTTATTTTTATTCCAAATTTGCCCTTGTAAATTTCTATAAATTGGGCACGAAATTTACTATGTTTGTACAACTTTCTACAATCAAAATCTTTGCAAAATTTGTTACCAATATTTTGTAATAGATCTTAGGTATTTTTAGGAATTTTTAGAGTTTATCTTGGAAGTTTTTGGATGAGGTTTCAAGAATATCGAGAAACTACAATTGGGAGAAATCTAAGGAAAGTTATCCTTCTTATTCTTGATTTCAATTCTTAAAATTCTGCATTTGAGTCATCTATTGTGAGTAGTTTATTTATCATTAGTAAGGACATGTATTAAAGTTATTAATTAATAGGATTTTGAGATAATTACCATTACATAGAACATTGGAGTTTATTTTGGACCAGGAATAAATTAATTTAAGCAATGGCCGGTTCTACCGCTCTAATTTCTAACTTTTAACTACTAACTTTCTAAAATCAACTACTCAATAAATTCTTTATTAATGATTTATCCCATTAAATAAATAATTTGATATAAGTTCCTTGGTAACGTCTTTTATTAATTTCTCTTCATTAAAAATCCTTTGTATAATTAATTTTTTAAAAATATAAAATTAAAACAAATATATTTCTTTTAAGTTTGTTTAATTTAGTTTTGTTTTTATATAATTTTTAAACTTCCCAAAAAATTAATATTTGATTAATAAATTTAAATTTTATAATTTTTTACAAATTTATGTGAATACGATCCTTATTTGTCCTATCTATATAAAAGTATTAAATGTTAAATTTGATCCTTATTTATCCTATCTATATAAAAGTATTAAATGTTAAATTTGATAGTCATCATCAAAACTTGTTAAACTCCCCAAATCCTTTAGAATCTCCAAATCCTTTCATTTTCATTTTCAGCTAAGGTATAAGAATTCTTGCTCAGGAACTCTTAATTAAGCTTGAAAACAGTTCTATGTTTGTAAATATTATTGAAAACTCTCCCAACCAAGTGAGGATCTATATGATTCTCTTCTAGGAAAGTAAGCATAGCACGTAGTAGTTCACAAACACAAAATTCACATAATAATTTTCTTTCATTTATTAAAAACGCACAAGTAGTGCTTTATTGTATTATTATTATTTTAGTAATATAGCTCGGTGTCACAAAGCAGCCATATTGTGTTTCCAATACATACATAAATATTAGTCGCATGGGCTGTTTTCTTCTGGCAACCATGATTTATTCACTATATTTAAAAACATTCCTACGCCATGCGGTGATTGATTATTCAGCAGCAGTTAGTTGGGAGGCTACTTGAGATTAAGGCACTTTGACACATCACGGGCCATGGCCATAGAATTAGGAGACAGAGCTTCCAAGGTCATTATTGCCTTGAGTGTCGGGGAATCGCCTTTCTCAATTGTAATAGCGGAGAAGCATCCGTTCCAAGAATCACAACAATCATTAGTTTTTTTTTCCATCATGCTATCGACGTACTTCCAATCAACAGTTTTATAATGGTCATGTTCACGGATTTCAGTGTAGACCTGCATCCAGAAGGAAAAAAAAAAATTTCTATCATAAATTAAGTTTTAGGCCAAGTTTATATATAAAAAAGATAATAATCCCACAATAATAAAATAATAACCACAAGGGTACTCACGTGGTTCTGGGAATCGCCTTCGGTAGTGTTCCAAGCAAGCATCCAATCACAAGTCGTTCCATGAAAATTGATGCCGCTATATACAACAGCTGCTTTAGAACAACTTGTAAGGCCGACGTGCGAAAATACAGCCCATTGCCCATTTTGAATGACTTCAGGGTAAGGTTTCAAAACAAGACCTTTCCAATTGTGTGTGAGAATGAATGTCATGTCATGTCCAGTGGCATTGTAAAACATGCCGAGCGTTGTAGTTTTAGGAGAGACCTGAGCTGCCATGAGTTCTTGTAGAAAGCCTTTCACTTTCTCCACATTTTCGTCTGCATTCATACACAGCAAAGCTGCTTCTGCCCTGTGTTTAGAAGTTATTTTGGAAACATTTGGATGAATTTTTCTCACATTTTCGTCCATCACTGGGCTTCCAAACACCTTACACGCCATGCTGCTTCCTTCGGTGTTATCTCAACTTCTTTTTTTTTTGCTTGGGGTGTTGTGGAATTGGATTGTTTCCATGCCGTGTATATATAGGAAGAGCGGTACGCTGGCCGCTGAGAAACTTTTACCTTTCATTTCACCTACTTTATTGTGGGTACGTGAAATGACTATTCATGTCTTTTGCATCTAATAACGAAATTACCACCTTATCAACTTTTCGATCAAAGCTTTAAAATCACGCGTGCCATTCATTCCTGGTCCCCGCGTAATAATAATAAAACTCACATACTGAAATTGAAAATATTTTTCATTTAAAGTTATATTAATTTAAAAATTTTACATATTTTTTTTAAAGCAATAATATATTATTAATAAAGATAATATTGCCACAAAAGGCAACTCTGAGAAATTCCTAACACAATACAAACAGTAAAGACCTCAAAGCTGAGGCCCCCGTGCAACACCTTGTAATCTACTTAAAGTCAAAGGCACACCATCCCACTAGGCAACACAACAAGGAGAGGCTATTAAATTATTTCCTCACCAAAAGCATAAACTCCCAAACAAAGAAGCATCATAAAAAAATAAAAATAAAAATAAAAATTCTTGCAGCAACCAAACTTGACAGCAACAACATCGGTACACTATCCAGAGTGAAAATCCTTAGCACCAATCCGCAAACCTTTATCTTTATCATCTAATATTTTGGCCAATTTCTTTAATCCAACTTCTTTTGTTATGATTAATACTGCCCACAAGCCCATTACGCAAACTATTTTTGCACTCCTCAAAATAATTATCAGACATTCTCCTTAGACAATTCAATCTCATTATCTATATCCGTCACCACTTTCTTAAACTGTGCAACTTGATTACCATCCTTACTAGGCCTAAAAGAGGAGAAATCAATAATTAATTAATCCTTAACGCCCTCCACAACTATATGATCAGACTCAAAAATATCAACAACAACACCGTCAACATCTTTCCCAATCCCTTCCCACTCAAAGATAAAGATATCCCCACAAATATCAACCGCAACACCTTCAACGCCTTCAAAGCCAATTGCACTACACAAAAGCCAATCACTATTGTAACATACATTGAAGTTTAGCACATATGCTAAAAATTACAGATATTCATCTATAGAAGAAGATGAAGTAGAACATATTCTAATCATTATTCACGAAGATGACACAAAACATTATTCCAATATTTATTTACAACTTTCTAAAGTAGAATATATTCTTATGTGAAATCGAAGAAGACTTTGGGAATTTATCAAGGCTAACATATACTCTCTTTATTTAGAATTGAATGTCTAAATTTGATTTAGTCTAAAAATTAAGAATTAACTTTGACTTTAAGAAAATTACTTCATTATCCTTTGAATAATAAAGTTAGTTGTTGAGATTATTAGTCATTGGAATGTAAATCCTTAAATTAAGGAGGTTTTTATTGTAACTTTAGATGAAAAAATATATATTTCAGGAAAGTGGACATTCAATTCTAGATATTCCAAAATAAAAATGTGACATTTAATTATGGAAGGAGGGAGTCTTACTTATATAATGTATGGATTATCATGGAGGTTAAATCCAATATAAATTGATTGATATAACTTAAACATGACTATGTTTCATGTTATTTAATTAATTTAGTTTGTTTAAATGTCATTTATGTTGTTTTATCAATATTTTTGTTTGCAGGATTTTTAAGTCAAAGTTGGTCATTTGTAAACAATAAAAGAAGAAAAAATGTTGTCAAATTTGGTCAAAGTCAACGATGCCACATCACCAAGCTGAGTCAGCGCCACGTCAGCAACGTGGAATGCTAGGCAGGCGCGCCCTAATAGAAGACAAAACTTCATCGTTTTGCTTTAGTGAATAAGCGATTCATAGTCAAGATTAATACATAATGAACGATTGAGATCGAACTTCCATTAAATCAAATAGTGTTGCTTTGAGGATGAAATGAGCGGCCAAGATCATACCAAGATAGATGATCCAGATAGCACCCCATCAGACGAATCAAGAAGCGACACGTGGCACAATTGGTTGAAGTGCACCTCCGCCCTTCCATCATATGAAACGTGTGTGGACGGCCTAGATTGAGGCACATGTCCTATTGAGTTTCTTCTCTCTATAGCTGCAGACCTTGAACTTCTATTTATTTTATTTTGACCCCAAAGCTTTGTAAAAACCTAAATGTTAGTCTTATAATTTTCCTATAAATACCTAGACATTTCTAGTTATTTTGACCTTTTTCTTTGTAGTTTTCTTTAAATTCTCTCTCTAAATATTGTGTTAATATTTTAGACTAGTGTTTGTAAATTTTTGGTGAATATTTTGAAGAAATAAATCAATGATGCCAACCATGAAGAAATAAAGGAAAGTTTCTCTTTTATTATTTACTTTAATTATGTAATTTATAATATGTTACTCTAACAAACTTACATTGGCAATGACTTAATTAATCGGATATTTGAGATGTCTTCTGCCCAATATTTTTATTTATTACTTTCTTAGTTAAATAATTGGAAGGTTTATTGCCAATTTAGTTAGTTTTTTAAAATTATTTGGAAGCTTATCGTCCAATAATATTATTTATGTTTTATTTCTATTTTCTTTACATTATTTAATTAAATAATTGGGAGGTTTATCGCCCATTGGAGTTAGTTTTATTTTATTTTTTAATGCATGGAAATCTTGCATAATATTATATGTTTTAAATATTGTCCTTACTTTTTATTTTGTTGAGTTTTTATATAATTATTTTTTTCATTTATATAATCTATGTTAAATTAATTGGATGGACAACCTAATTGTTTAGCATGATTATTTTGCTAAAATTATTAATATGGAATTAATGATTTAAGTAGCAATTTTTTATTTAATTAAGTTAACCTCTTAGGCTTAATTAGATTAATAAGGAATTGTATAATTTAATTTGTATAAAATGAATCTCATTCTTTTATGCTAATTAATGCTGGTGATGTATTTTGTGTCTGTTAAATTTAATTGAAAATCTTATACACGTTCAATTATTAGAAATTCTTAATTAAATTGATGGTTAATTTTCCAACTCATCAGGATTTACCTAATTTTAAAGGATAGGAATTGTAGAGATTCTAAAAGCAACTACTCAATATTTTTAATCTATAATTTATCCCATGAAAATAGAAATGGGAAATAGTTATTTGCCATAACTTTTTACTAACTTAGTTAGAACTTTATTTTATTTGTTTAGTTTTAATTTATTTTTGAAAAACCTAAGAGGGGGTGAATTAGGATTTTATATGATTTTTCAGCATAATTCAATAAAACACCTCTTTGACAACAAATATCAAACACTTAGTGTGCTAGTTGTGTGAGTAAAAATGTGTTCGAATAAAATGCATAAGTAGAGTAATGAACACAATGATTTATAGTGATTCGGTTTATCCAACAAAACATAATCCAGTACCTTAAGTTACATACTCAAGGGTTTTACCAAATCCCTTCACTAATCAAATAAATTAGATTACAAAAGAGGCTCACCCAATTCACCTTAGGGTTTTACAAATAATGTCTTAACCAATCAAGACTCACTTAACCCTTGAATTTTACAACACAACCTTGATTATACAATAATATCACCACTATCCTTAGTATTCTAATGTTCACAATACAATTCAATTCAAGGTTCATCCAAAGGTTTTACAAACAAACCTAAAATACAAAACAACTTACACAAGGCTCACCCTAACACTTAGGGTTTTATGTTACTTGAACCTTGATACAATTATAATCAATAATAAGAGATAGAGAGTTTGATAGATATCACCTTAATGTGAAGATATATTAATTTGAAACACAATCACATAGTTGAGTAATGGCTTGCCAAAATTGCTCAAAATTCAACTTTGAATGTAAAAGCCCTTATTGAATGATTTTAACAAGATTGATGTTTAAAAAGGGTTTTGGAATGTTTCTAAGATGTTATAGGATCAAGATATATAATGTTTTTGCTTAAAAAATTGTTCTAAAAAAGACTTCCAAAGGTTTTGGTATTTATAGGTTTATTCCTAAAGGTAAAAAATAGATGTGTTGGAAACCCACTATCAATTTGCAGTCGACCAGTGCATCATCCGCAAGCTAACTGGACAACCTTCGGATGATGATTTTCATCTTGCGGTCGACTGCATGGTCGTCCACAAGTTGATAGATGAACAAATTTGACACATGCATTCACAAGATAAACCAACTTGTGGACAATACTTGGATCACTTTAGGTCAACCGAAACATGTTCATTTGTGCATCCGCAATACTCTAATAGACAAATGATTATTCAATCAACTATATAAGTTATGGTATCAATCCAATAAGAGTTTATGAAACATTTAAGTTTTGAAATCACGATGCATGGTTTTCGAAATACCAAAACATATTTTCATATATTAAAAAAAAATTGAAATAACGTTTTAAATTCATAAAGCAATATTTAGAAACCATTATTTAATTATAGGTAAAACTAGAGATATCAAAAGATATTAAACTCTGAAAACTATACCTCTAGTTCCTATCTAATCCAACAAATGCTTGTCTTCAAATCTTGATAGTATTGACTTGTATACTTCCTTTTAGACTTGAAATCTTATCCTTGCATGGATTAAATAATGAATCTAAAAACTCTATCACTTGTACAATCAAGGCATTAGTCCTCATCAATGTTTTTCATTAATCAAAATTAAGACATTACAAGTTTTAGGGCTTTCAATTTTGTTAAGAATAGCTTTTAAAGAAAAACCCCAAAAAAGTCTATTAATGAACTAAAATTGTAAAACAAATACGAGTATCTGTAAGATCGACCAAATTTAACATATCTACTAGGTTGTGACAGGAAACACCCAACGAGTGATCTATTAATATTATGCATATCCAGACTTAAGCCATGTTACTTGGTTTCAACTTTAATGTGTAGATCCACAAGTCTAATTCCAATTATGATGTGATGTTAGTATTAGACTTAAATAATTTTTTATGGTTATAGTCCTCAAAGTAGAATTGGTTTGGATTTTTCCTAATATAAAGAGTCGCTTTCTTATTATCTATCGCTGAACAACTATTATTCACTAATCATAATAGTTGGTTTGGATTATGGATTATTATTCACTAATCGCTAATCGCTGAACAACTTTTTTTTATGGTTATAGTCCTCAAAGTAGAATTGGTTTGGATTTTTCCTAATATAAAGAGTCTCTTTCTTATTATCTATCGCTGAACAACTATTATTCACTAATCATTATAACTATTGGAGGATCACAGAAAACCTAAGTTCTACAACAAGTAGGGAGATAGAGTAGAGTCAGACTATCTTTAGACATTCATTTACCCAGAGGGGCAATTGAATATATTCACTTAGATTTATGGGGACTTACTCAAGTTTCACATAAGGCTATGCTCAATACTTTATAACATTTATTGAAAACTTCTCTAGAAAGGTTAGGTATATTTTCTAAAGAAGAATGATGTAATATTCGAAACTTTCAATAAGTGAAATATCCTTTTTGAAAACAAAGCAAGCAAAAAAACAAGCAAAAGGATTAAACACCCTTAGACAATCAATATCTACTTTGAACTTTGAAACTGGGAGCATTTTCTTTTTGAAAAGAAACGTATAAAAGTAGATAATCTGCTACTGTATAAAAAACAATCAAGGCAAGAGTGTTGCAACAAATTGCCCTGAAGTTGGGTGTTCATTAATAGATTTTGGGCTAAGTTTGGAATTTTTGTCATCTCACCATGTAATATAATCCTCTGTAAAACTAGAGTCGTTGAGTGTATGAATCAAAACCTTGTTTGAGTAGACGAGATGAATGCTCTTAAATGCTCACTTAATGAGATATGGTCTAGAAATTTTTCTATTAATCAACTTTGAGAATGCTTTGTTATCCCACATATTATCGTGTCGAAGATGCTAAGCTTTATTTTGGAGTTAAAACAGTAGTCATTCCATTCCACTAAGATAACCATTTTTTATACAGATTAAGAATAATTTTTTAATGATGTTGAAATTGTGAAATTTTTCTATATTTTTCCTACTTTACTCTTGTATTAGTAATTGGCACAACAATTAAATTTTCATTGAAATACGAATTGCATTCATTAAACTTTTCTTGTATCAAAATTTAAAGTCAATATTAGTACTTCAGAATCATATTTTTTTCCATGATAAATCCATTTGGTGTAGCTATGCGATATTCCATTTAGGCAACAAATGATCTTCAACTTCAGTTTGATATCTAATAATTACATTCAAACGATTCTCACAAACACTACCATAGAATAGGGAATTAGCTACGGACATTAGAGAGGGATGAATCCCTCTCAAAATAGAGACGGATTTTCCAACGGATTTCAGACGAAAATGCTTTTACTCGATAGTTGACCGAGAATGAAGATTTTGACACACATTTTCGACGGAATAGCTATGGAACGAAAGGCGTCTCAAATCCGTGGCTGATTTAGCTACAGAATAGAGATGAAAAATGAGAAAAAGTGAAGAACAAACTTCAGTAGGTAATCCGTCTCTACATTTGAGACGGATTAGCGATAAACAATTATTTTTTTTTGAAAAATGAATAAATTTAACTAGTGATCCATTGCCTCGCTAATCCCTAGCTAAAATTTGAGACGGATTTGCTATGGTATATATTTTTCAGATATTTAAATTAGGAATTAAAATAACAGACTATCTGTATCTAATCCCTAGCTAATGTTGCGACGGAAGACCGATGAAACATAATTTTTTAAAATTTTAATTCAAAAATTTTGGTGAGATTTTTAAAATTTTGGCTCCCGCAAAATTTTCAGATAAAAAAAATTATCACTAGAAAATCCATCTCTAATTTAGAGATGGATTTGAGACTCCATATGTATTCTTATTTAGAGACTTCTTATTTAATTCATGTATAGAAAATCATTCTCTAATATGTGGGTATTAGAGATGGATTAAAGATGGAGTTTTTTTTTTAAACCAAACAATTGTATTATTACAACACATTTTTTTAGGAGAATTACATTACATTTAAAGAATTGTTTATATACATATGGACATTTATAATTTTTTATTTATTTTTAATGCCACATTTTAACTAGACAATAGTTTAACTAGATAAAAGTTTATATATTTAATCAATTCGTTTAATCCATAACTTAATTAACATTTTTCAAATATTTGTTTTATATATTCAGATTTATATGTGTACAATTTTAGTATAACCATATAATCTATATTCAAGAGTTTGGTCAATTATGTAACCGTTCAAATCATTTTACAAAATATATATTCATATATCTTTTTTATATAAATATTTTAAAATATTATGATCATGTTATGCATAGATTAAACAATATATAAATTGGAAGTTGGAGTGATGCTTTAGAGCTTGTTTTTCATGATATCTTTTTTTATTTATGTACTATATATATTTTTTAGCTGCACATTAACAAATGTTCAAATATTTCACATATATATTTTTAAACTTTGAAACCTTTGAAGAACTAATATAATTTAAAATTAATATTATATTTAGTATTTAGAGTGATTTAGATATATTTATGATTCAAAATGCTTTCAAATATTATATTTGGTGTGCAATTTTAAAATACATATCTAATCACTAGCTAATACATAGGGATTAGATAGGTAGGTATTAGATATGATTTTCCTTTCTGTAGCAAATTATTAATATAATTGTACATGACTAATGGACTTTGATACATTCCCTTCGAATTTGCTACAAAAGTCAGTCTCAAACTTTAACTTTAACTTAGGCAAATATTCTTCTTCCTCACTTTCCCATTTTCCACCTTTGCAAAATTGAGCCTCCACTCTCCTTGCCATTTTGATATTTGCCCAAACCAGTTCCCAGAAGCTCACCTGAAACCAGTTGTCACTGTCTCCATCCAAACTAAGGTGTGTTTCTTGCCTTAATCTCATTATTCATTTCTTAGTTATGTGTGTTTTTTTTTGTTATTATTTTGCAAATCTGAAAGATTGAATAGAGTTATCTGTGATGAAAGATAATAAAACTAAATCTTGTAATAACACTTCATTTACTAGGTTGATGAGCTTTGGTGTTGTGTATTCGAGTATGACATGAGTATTGAGTAGAAGAGATGGTATAATGGATGTTTTGTAATCAGATTACGTGCTCTCTTTGGTGCTATGAGGTACTGTTTTGGGGCAGCACCATGAGCAAAAAGCTGAAAAATTTATGAGCTTTTTCATCGTTCATGCCTCTTAGTACAGAAGACTTAATATTTCCTAAGTTGTATATAATAATTAATAAATTTTGGCACATGTAGTACAACCTCTACAAGGATAGGATGTCTTGAAGAGTCAATGTTCACCTTTTGTTGGATAGATAAAAAGATTCTTCACAATCCTCATGAAATAGAACAACCATCTCTCTTTGTATATGACGAATTGATATGGATGACATTTAAGCTGTCAAATCATTTTCTCAGCTAGGTATGCCAGGAGGGAAATATGAATAATGGTAATAAATTAATTATGATGCTCTGTAGGTTAAACGTGTCTGAGTTTATTTGCCTATTTATGCTTCGTGCTCTTTTGCCAGATTCACAGTGAATTTGCCTCTGTTTTTCTCCTTCATGCAGTGAAACAATGTATTGATTTCCTACTCTCACTCCCGACTGAAGGCCATACTTTTATGTTTTCCTTTCTTAACCTTGTTTTATACAATTTCTGCTCAATAGCCTTTTGGTTTGTGATTCTGAAGTATTGGCACACTGGTCTTGGGATTTGTTGTAACAAAGGTCTCACATGACCAGGTATCTTGGTCCCAGAATAGCTTTTGTGTACTTCTCTTATACCTCACCCTAATTCAATGACTTCATCAATTACCACATGAGGCTTCTTTACAAATTTGGGAGTCTATATAGATAGAATTTTTTATTTGTAGTGGAACAGAATAATAAATGGTAATCAGATTGACTATCTACCTTAGAAATCATTGGTTGGATCCTCTTGGGATATGTTTTGTTTGCCAAAAAATTATGAATATGATTCAACAAATTTCGCTGCTATAATTCGATTTAACTAGATTGTTAATGTGCACATGTATCAAGACTTGATTCTTTTATAAATTGGAGATTGGAAATTATCTTCACTTCCAAAATTGCAAATCCAAATCATAATCCCAAGTACAGCTAAGTAGAATATAGTTATGGAGAATCTTTTGTTAAACTTGAAAAAAATTCCCCACTTAATCACCTTTTATATATGAGTACTTGATAACAAATATGATATGTTTTTCATTGATTTTATAGTTATTGCTATGGGTACTTTTTTTTTTGTCCCTCCAAAAAATGATAATCGTGTTGCAACCTACAAGCTGAAATGTACAAGGTATGCCTGTATAGAGACATTTCTAGTTCCTTATTCATGACTTGAAATCAACTATTCATGAGAAAAAGGTGAGACCAATTTCTTGAGCTAACCAGGAAGATCATTGAAGCCTTAAAAAAATATATAAAAGAGAAATCCTGGGATATGACAAGATGAAGAAAAAGCCAAAGGCATACATTGCGGAGATCAACATGTGAATTTGATAAGAAATTAGCATCACTACAACTTAGCTGTGCTCTTGTGGACAATATTCCATAGATTCAGGAAATATCCAAGATGAACCACATGAGCAAGATGCTGGAGTAATCTTCAGTTTAATCCATAGAAACTTTGGCTCCAATGGCTTTCATTTTCTCAATTATCTGCTCTCCTTCCTCCTTTGACACTCCTTTTTTGAAAACAACAGGTGTCTTCTCTACCAAATCATTTGCTTCCTTTAGTCCCAAATCAGTATAACTGCGAACCTCCTTAATTACTTTGATTTTTGTGGCTGCATCATAGGACTCCAGCTTAAGTTCAAACACAATCTTCTCTGGTTTTTTCTCCTCTTTAACTGCTGTTGGCTCCTTTGTAGCTGATAAGACTGCACCCGGCTTCATGATCCCCACAATGGGTTTCTTGCCCAATTTCTCCATCAAAATTGTACCCAGTTGTGCAGTTTCTGCCAATGTCAATCCAGATATCTCATCTACAAGCCTCCATACCCTCTCAGTAGGAGGACTACGGTGCTCTATAGGATCAATGTGGCAGGGTCATAATCTTTATTTCTTCCTCTTCTTCTTCCCTTGTTGCTTGACCAAAGTTCCGAGTGCCCCTAACTGAATTGACTAGGTGGTTTGCAGAAGACACAAGGGCTTTCCTAAAGACTTCACGGGGCAAGTAATGCCTTAATTGCAGATGTAAACTCATCTCCAGATCTCTATAGCACCTAACTGAAAATCACTCAAAGGAGTCCTTTCTTTCTTGATATGAGTACTTGAGGAGGAAAGAATGCTGCAAAAGAAGCGCCAGGTTTTGCTTTAGTTGTATAGTGCACTTTGAGTAATCCCAAGTACAGTTAAGTAGAATATAGATATGGACAATCTTTTGTTAAAATTGAAAAAATTACCCACTTTGTCATATTCTATGTAATATAGAATTGTAAAAGGATTATATAATTATGCTACAATATTTGATTTGTTTACTTTTGGTTGGTAGTGGATTTTGTTTTTAAATTAGATGTTAATTGTTCTAGTACTTTTGTTGAAAATAAGAAAGAATTTAGCTATCTTGATACATGTTGAAATGAAATTCACCAAGGAGATGATGATATGGATTTTTAATGTTGATCACACTTAGTCCTAGTTAATTAATTAGGAATTAGTAGTTGTATCATATTATCTTAGTTTAATTGCTTGAACTTATTAATTGAGGAGTTGAATATGAGTTGTGGATTTAGTGAATGTGAAACCTATTTTATTGATATTTAGCTATTTTGTGAAGCTCTAGTTAAATTTTGAACAATGATTTAGAATTTAGAAAACTAACTAGCGAAATATGCCTAATTGTTAATGGTTTATAAGTAATTTCTTGAATTAATGCCTTACTATGCTTGTATACATATATGGCCAACGAATACTAAATAAGGCTATGAATGGATGTCAAGGGAATAAAATAAGTTCAAATGAAGTTCAATGAACTAAATAGGTATTGTTACTATTAATTAGGAATCTTTTTAAGCTAATATGAATATTATTCTTAAAAATGTTACTTCATAAGCCTTAAACACAAAAAACATATATTCTTAAACCCGAGTACCTAATTAAGGCCCAATCATTGATACATTCCATTTTTAAATATTAATTTACAGGGATAATATTGTATTTTCTATACTTCAGATGGATGATCGTAGTTGGATGTATATGAGACATGTTCAAGGCGTGAAGGGTATTACAACTGAATTTGAACACGGAGTTCAGGCATTCATTGCGTACGTTGTGTCGAATGCAGAATTCCCAATGCACATTAGATGCCCTTGTTCCAAATGTAAGAACAAGAAGCATCATTCTCCGGACGATATTGAGGTCCACTTGTACAGATGGGGGTTTGTACCAGATTATCATCAGTGGATATGTCACGGTGAAACTAATACCTCCCAGGAACATGCCACATCTTCTCGCATGACTTCTGTTGATCATACTTCGGGCAACCGTATGCGAGATATGGTCCTAGACACTGCAGGGCCTGACTTTCTTCTAGAACCTCCCTTATTGGAGGATGTTGAGGAGAATCCAAATCCCGATGCTCAAAAGTTTTATGACATGTTGAGAGCTGCAAAAACCCCTATTTGGGATGGATGTATGAACCACACACAATTATTTGTTGTTTCTCGATTGCTTAACATTAAGTCAAAGAATAACATGTCTGAAAGATGTTTCAACCAGTTGGCTGAACTTATAAAAGAGGTAATGCCAAGTAATAACAAGCTTCCAGGTGACTTCTACCAGACGAAGAAATTAGTCTCTGGTCTTGGATTGCCGGTTCAGAAGATCGATGTTTGTCCTAATGGTTGTCTTTTGTATTGGAAGAATGAGATTGATGCTAGATATTGTAAATTATGTGGTCATCCTCGGTACATGCCTATGAAGAAGATTGGGAAGAATAAGCAACAAAAAGAGATCCCATTCAAGAAAATGTATTATTTTCCCATTACACCTAGATTATTGAGACTCTATGCTTCTCAAACGACTGCTGAACACATGAGATGGCATTCAGAGACCCGATCTGAAGATGGAGTGTTGTGTCATCCACGAGATGGTGAAGCATGGAAACATTTTGATCTAACATATTCGGACTTCGCTAGTGAAGTTCGAAATGTTAGGCTTGGTTTGTGCACTGACGGGTTTTCTCCATTTGGGATGTCTGGGAAGTAATATTCTTCATGGCCAGTTATAATGACTCCTTATAACCTTCCTCCATGGATGTGCATGAAAGATCCCTTGATGTTTTTGACAATTATAATCCCCGGTCCGAAAAATCCAAAGCACAAGGTAGATGTGTACTTACAACCCCTCATTGAGGAGTTGAATCATTTATGGAGTGATGGTGTCTCATGCTACGATATATCAAAGAAACAAAACTTTCAGCTGCATGCTGCACTTTTGTGGACAATAAATGACTTCCCTGCTTATAGTATGTTGAGTGGTTGGAGTACTGCTGGTAGGTTGGCATGCCCATATTGCATGGAGCATACAAAGTCATTTCAATTACAAAATGGTGGCAAGACATCTTGGTTTGATTGTCATCGCAGGTTCTTACCATTAGATCATCCATATAGACGTGATACAAGGTCATTCAAGAAAGATAGGGGTCGTGAGACATCTCCACCTGTTATTCCACCTTCTGGTTTGCATTTGTGTGACATTATTTGTCATCTTCCTAAGATCACAGATACGGGAACAGAGCTAAGTAAGAGCGAAGGGAAAACATATTGGAAAACAAACTTAATACGTCATAATATAGATGTGATTCATAATGAGAAGAATATTTTTGATAATGTGTTCAACACTTTAATGGGCGTGAAGGGCAAAACAAAAGACAACTTGAAGGCTCGTTACGATCTGGAGCTATATTGCAATAGGCCCGAACTTTGCGTTGACCGAGTTCGAGGCGTGATGCCAACTGCATGTTACACATTAACAAAACAACAAAAGATAATCTTGCTAGAATGGGTGAAAGAGTTGCGAGTTCCTGATGGTTATGCTTCGAACCTTGGAAGATGTTGTGATATGAAAGAGTTAAAAATGTCCGGAATGAAAAGTCATGATTGTCATGTTTTTATGGAGAGGTTGCTGCCAATAGCTTTAAGGGAAATGCTACCTACCAATTTGTGGAGTGTATTGACTGAACTAAGTCTATTTTTTAGGGATTTGTGTGCTCCTAAGTTGTCACTAAGCCATATGAAACAATTGGAAGGTGAGATACCAGTTCTAGTATGTAAGTTGGAGAAGATCTTTCCTCCAGGATTTTTTGATGTGATGGAGCACTTACTAATTCACCTACCATACGAAGCAAGAATCTGTGGTCCGGTGCAATATAGATGGATGTATCCCTTTGAAAGGTAAATATCTAAATATTGTTTTGGTTTCTAAAATAGACATGTATTAAATGGTAAGCTATCAAACTCGTATGATTTATTAACGTTCGATTTTATTTATTCATGTTAGGTTTTTGCATCGCTTGAAACTAAAGGTCAAAAACAAAGCAAGGGTTGAAGGATCGATATGTAATGCATATCTAGTTGAAGAAGCATCAACATTTTTCTCATTCTATTTTGAATCACATGTTCAAACAAGACACACGACAACAGCTCGTAATGATGAGGTTAGATACTGAGCAAAGCACACAAGTATTGCCAATTTTGTCAATATGTAACGTCCAAGGGAGGACAATGGGAAAGGTTCACAATCGGTATCTCTCGGCTGAAGAATTCAAAGCTGCAGAGAATTACATATTGCTTAATTGCGAAGAAATACAACATTTTATCGCGTAAGTACATTTAATATAGTGAATGATCACGTGTTTCGAAGTCAAATTCAAGCTTTATACCTGAATTTGTTTTCATGAAAAATATATTTGTTCCACAGCCTATTCAAGACAAAAATGGAATCATCCATTCCAAACATCTCAGAGATTGATTTGGATAAGTTGGTAGAGACAGACTTTGCTAGTTGGTTTCGAGAATATGTGAGAACACTACCAATTTTTTGTATTTTTTAAAAAACAAAATAAATTCATGCTCAAGTGTTTGACACTATTACTTATCTACTTCTTATAGGTTCATGATCCAAGGAATAAAGTTACTAATGAATGTTTGAAGAATTTTTCATGGGGTCCGTCAAAGAAGGTGAAATCATTCAAAGGTTACTTTGTGAATGGTTACAGATTCCATACCGAAGAGCACTCAATTGGGAAAAAGACTATCAACAGTGGAGTTAGCGTTAAGGGCGGCGGAACCGAGTCTTCTGGTTTAGATTATTATTATGGAGTTTTAAAGGAGGTTATTGAAATTGAATATTTAGGGACTCCAACACAGAAAGTTATGTTGTTTAAGTGTGATTGGTTTGATGCCACACCAAATAGAGGAGTTAAAGTACATCCTCAATATAAACTCGTTGAAATCAATGCCAAGAGGAAGTACATGAAATATGACCCCTTTGTATTAGCACATCAGGCAACACAAGTGTACTATGCATCGTATCCAGGAAGTAAGAGACCTAGGTCAGATTGGTTAGCTGTGTGCAAATCTAAGGCCCGACATGTCATTGACGCTGGTATAGTCGATAAACCTGTACCAAGAAGACATAGATCATAGAGAAGCAGTTACTATAACTACCATCACAATTGACATTGGCCCATTAACACATGAGTCTGGTGATAATGATATATTAGATGTCTATCGAGATGTTGATGGCATTGATGAAGTACAAGATTGGGAAACAGATGATAATACTGATGAGGAAGACATTCGAGATGAATTAGATGACGACTTAAGTGAATAGGTGTCAATTGTTTAGATATTATTTCATATGCATGTACCATTTTCTAGTATTTATAATTAGTTTATTTGTTATTTATGTGTATTGAAATCATTATCCTCATAATATTTTATATCATATCAGGTGACATATGGATCATACACCATCTCCTATGGATAGTTCTGAGGAGCCTACACCCTCCAGTACCACTCCACGCTATAGTGCAGAGCCTAGGTCGGATGCACCACAGATGGATACTGACACCCTTATACCATTGTCAGATGGATCTTTGCCTTCAGGATCTCAGATTCCAGATACTAGGCCTCTGATTCAACCACATGGACACACGTAAGTAGATATTTTGTTGTTTATTAATTCATAGATGTACCATTCTATATAGTTCTTATACCTTATTATAATAAATATTTTTGTCATGCGTTTTGGAACCATATAGGTTTCTGGGAGCAACGAATATTATCAGCTCCATTACAGATGCATATGAGAGGCATTTCACCGGTCCTTATCCTTCTTTTGGGAAGGTTCCAACACGTCTTCAAGTGCTTTGGTTTGAGGAGTGGGCAGTATGTTTATCTAAATTTATGTAACTTTTCTTTTTTCAAGTGGTTTTTGTCCCTATTCCTATTGATGTCTTGCTCTAATTTGGTGTTGCAGAAAGGTTTTCGATGGCTTCCTATGCACGACTCCCAGGTTAGAAAGAACTGGGAGAGGAAGTGTAAAGAGCGGCTGACAGATGCCTTGAACAAGGCACGAGCTATTGGACCGAGCACTATTCCATCGTGGATTAATCCAGCACATTGGAAATCACTATAGGTGTATTGGAATAGCCCCGGGTTCAAGCGTAAGTCGGAAGCTGCTAAGAGGAATAGGGCTACAACTCCAAGAACTACCCACACTGGAGGGTCTATTTCGCATTCTGAGCACGCATGTCGGATGGTGAGTTTTATTATGAAGTATTTTCCTTTATTTGGAATATTTGTAATCTTTAAAAGTACACAATTTATTTATTTCCACTTTGCAGCGAAAGAATGCGGGTGGTGATGTCAAATGGAGAGAGGTATTTAAGCGAACTCATACATTCCAAAACGGGCCAAGAAAAGGAGAGTTCGCTAGTGAGAAGTCAAAGAAGAGATTGGTATGTTTCTAATAAATATTTAGATTTGATAAATCATGTCTTGTTGTTAAAACTTTATTTTGTAATTGGTTAACAGATATGATTGAATTGCAGGATGACGTTCTGCAGTCAGCTGAGCGATATACTCAGGCATCATCTACTGACTCTGCTCATCCATCTATTGTGCCTGACGATTTGACCTTATTTCTAGAGACGGGGGAAGGCATGAAGAAAGGTCGAGTATTTGGTTTGGGATCCGAGTCATCTATTATTGGACGTCGTTTGGAGGAGGCAGCTTATCCGACGCAGTCTACACCATCTTTTACTTCTGCTCCAGTGGATACACAAGCTCTTGAGTCTCGTCTTCGTGTTGAGTACGACGAGAAGTTGCGAATGACAGTTAACAAATATGAAAAGAAAATTAGTCGAATAAGTAACGTTCTCAATGTGTTAGTTCGAAAAGTTGGATGTTCTGATGAGATATCTTTGCACTCTACTTCCGACAACTCGGATGATGATTTTGTTGTTTCACCACTGCTTGATACACCACCGCCCCATCCTAGCTTCGATCCTCCTCCACCACCTGTCGCTCCTGCCACAGCTACTTGATAGAGCTTTATTATGTATTGTTATTTCATTTTGAATATTTGATCGAGATTTTTGCGTTATTACTTTTTTTAGTTGTGACTGTTTATATTTTGATCTGATATTGTTTTGAGAATTTTTCAATTGAATATCTTATTGTTGTGTTGGATTCATTGTGTGGAATTCTAATTGTATTGCAGGTGTTGTTTTGTTTGATATTATAGGGATAAGAATTAATTGTATTATTTATTTTTCAAAAAAAATAAAATCCGTCTCTAATCCCTATCTAATTCGTCTCAGATAGAGACGAATTTGAGATGACCAATGTTTAAAATAAATTAAGAAAAAACAATTTACTAGCAAATCTGTGGCAAAATAGAAACGGAATAGATACAAATATTTTATTATAAAATTTATGTTTGAAATAGCTGTCTCAAATCCCTGGCCATTAACCACCATGTAGTTATGGATTTGAGACAGATAGTTAACTTATTATTTTATGTGAAAAATATCTGTCTCTAATCCCTGTCACTCAGATACTAATTAGCTACAGAACATCAAACTAATATTTTATTCAAAACAATTCCCTCTCTAATCCCTCGTTATCAGATACGGATTAGCTAGGGATTATTTGTGAATAAATATAATTCCAAAAAAAACTATCGCCAATTCGTGTCAAATTGCGAGGGAATTGCGATGCACATTTCCTCGTTTGACCATAATTTCATTATTTTTATCCCTATCTAATTCTTGGGAGACATAGACGGATTTTCCTTCCGTAGCTATTAGAATGGTCATTTTTAGCTACGGATTGTTTCCGTCTCTAATCTGTCTAAAAACTTAGTCAGCTATGGATTAGAGACGGAATTGTCCCTCGCAAATGCCATGCTTTCTTGTTGTGAAAGACATCAAACTTTAGATTGTGCTCCCATATTTTCCCATACAAATTTCATGAACAAAAATACTCCTGAAACATATGTTTCAGAATATTTATTCTCCTCAATCCAACTTTTGTCCATATTAATTTTGTTTCTGAAAAGATGAAATTGTAGAAATATTTAGAATTGGTATCAAGAGCAAATACCTAAGAATCAGGAACATTTAGCACTTTTTCCACTACACAACACACATGCCAAAAAAAAGTATTCTGGCAAATTTTCTTTTTTAAACCTAAATTTTCTTATTTTTTAAAATATTCCTTTTTACAACTTTTTGGCTAAACTTACCTCGTTAGTATGTATTTCAATTCAACCTTAGTAACTCAATGAATATAGTCTACTAAAAGTATTTTTGCTTAGTTACTCTAAAAGTAAAAATAGCATTTTCCTGTATTAAATCATCTTCATCAAATAAAATGATGTAGTTAACATATTAAACTTTACTTATTCATCCCACAAAGGAGATAAAAAGAATATTACTCTCATGCTCCTCAAAAAAGAGAGAAGGGTGAATGGGGGAGCTAGAACTCTATATTTATTGTGGGAAGACTCTTCTTTTATAAGTGAGGAAACCCACTTGAGTTTCATAGATTTTCCATGTGGTTTATGGTCTTTAGGCCATATACACCATAAGGAAGAATAGCCCACTCAAATAATGTATTTATGCATACTTCTCCTTAAGGAAAGCTTCCCAAAGGCGTTCTAAACAGGAAAGAAGAAATAGGGGGAATGGAAGAAGAAGATGAAAAAAGAAGAGAAAAAGTAATAACAAAAAGAGGAGGACAAAAATGCCCTCAAAATTTTTTGTTTGAAAAAATTAATGATGCTGAACAAGTTGACTAACGTCCAATTTGGACGGTATTACCTAATGTGTCAATTAAAAAAAGTTAAGAGTTTTAATCAATTAAAAAAAATATTAGAGAAATGTGTCAATTTGCCAAAATCATGTGTGCAATTGGATAATGTAAAAAAAATATTATTGCAACTCTGGTCTCTAGAATAATACACTAAAAATAAGAAGGGAAATTGATAAATTCAGTCCCTTATTTATCAAAGTTGCCAAACATTGATAAATAGATAACTTAATAATACAAAAAAAAAAAAAAGTGACCAATACTACCAAACTGTGATATATAAGAGATTGAATTTGCCAATTTCCCTAATAAGAAAAAAGTAAATTGCATCTTACTCCAAAGGTTTTGCATGGAAATTTCAGACAATAATACCTTTATTTCATACAATTTATAAGGTTTAAGGCCCGTTTGGAGGAGTATTCAAAAATCTCAAATCGGTGTTTGATCTTCAAATCACTATTAGTTAAGCCATTTGAAAATGTAAATATCTTGAAAGTTTCCTTAATGTGAAAAAAAGCCGACAAACTAGAGTGCCATGACTTTTGTTAAATGGTGATTCCAATGGTATTTTTTTAAATAGTAAGTGTTATGGGGGCTGTTTTGTTCAGTTTTTAGTGTCACGGTGGAATTGTGTCTGACTTTCTTTTTTGTTGGCTATGATTGTGTAGCTTTGGTTGCTAATCATATATGGATAGAACTAATAGGATTCAAACACCGTAATAAATCTTCACAATGTTTTAGTGAAAATTTAATGTCAAAGGATTTCTTCCCACATCATATGTGCCTTACCAACTCGGCTATGCCCATAGAGACACTTTGTTCGTTTCTATCTAGGGCTTGAGTGCTCTTCTTTTAATACTCCCTTCTCCCAATTTAATACTTTTTTTTCCTTTTAATTCGTTTGAAATTATATTTTAATTTCCTTATTAAAAGTAAAAGTATAAGTATTTATTAATTTATTAAAATATTTTTATTTAAAGTGAGATTGTTTATATCTAAAACGTACATTAATTTTAATTTAAAATGATAAATGATAAAGGTATTTTATGAATATTTTATGAAAAATATATTTTTTCAATAAAATTAATAATTTATTTTAATCGGTGTGAAAAATAAAATAAGCCTATTAATTTGGAACAACGGGAGTAATATATTGTTGTTCAAAAAACAAGAAATTAACAAATTCCTGAAGGGTCCTAATATTAAAAAAGAAAGTAAGTCCAAGGCAAAAGCAGTACAAAACATTTCGGGGGAACTGGGGATGATCTGAGCAATCTTGGTTTTTATTTATCTAATTAAATAAAAGATTTTAAATGTTAAGTATATTTATCAAATTCTTAATCTTTTCTTTTTTTTATACAAGAATGATTTTTCAGAATAGTCTCTATATAAAAACAATATTTTATTTTATTTTAAATTTCTTTTCCTGTTTCATTTTATTAGTATAAATTAATATCTATTTTTATTATTTGAATTTTTTTAATCTACATTTAATGAATATACAAATACAAATATAAATTGGAGAAATTTTTTTTGTAGGATCATATATAACAATTTTATGTAGAAAATAATGGTTATCTAGAAACATTTTATATTTCAAAATCACATTAAAGTAACAATTGTCAAATACATAAAATTAGAGATGCAAATGAGCCGAGTCGACCTCGATTGAATTTGAAAATTTGAACTCGAACTTGGTTAGTCAAATTTTTAAAGAGTTTGAGCTCAACTCGAGATCGAATGAAATATAACTTTCAATTTGAATTTGAGTTCGAATTATTTATTAAAATATTTAAATTTAAATTTTTTTAAAAAAATATAAAAGATGTTTATATAACGACAAGTCACAAAGTAACTAATTTTAAACTCAACATCTACTAGCGCTTAGATTTGACCTCGCTCTAACTCATTTACACTCTACATAAAAGGACATGTTTTGATTTTTGTTGATTTTTGCACTCTATGGAATCCCGTGCTGATTACTTTTTGATGGTGTTTTGAGGAATCTTTTGATTTCTGTTGGTAGTATGATCTGGTCCCTAGTTATTATCTTCTTTTTTGTGTTTTTGAAAGCTTATTCCTAGTCATTATCTGTTGGTGAGACCATTACATGATTTTCTTCGGCTAAGTTTTTATTTTTACTTTTTTATATTTATGTTTAAAGTATACACCTCGACTAATCCGATTAAAAACACTTTGAAGAGAAATACTCACAAACCAATGACCCAAGGACGACTTCAACACAAAAGCTATCTAGGTAAGAATTGAACCCTGCTGTGAAGTGAATGAACCAAAATGCAACTAAAGGAACCAAAATGGATTGACAATTGACCAGTTTGGATATTAATAAAACCTTGTTTTTAATCTTTTTTTAGTTTAAAAAATAATAAGGTATTAAAATATTAAAAAAATTATTAAAATATATTATTTACATTAGTATATTTTGAAAGAACTTTTAATTGAAAAGCATATAAGTAAAAAAAAACTAATTGAATGTTGTTACATTGTTTGAAAAATAAATTTGGTCAATATTTTTGACATTTTAGTATCATTGCTAGTTTTAAGATTTTTTTTTTCACTTCTATTTTTTTCCTTCTCTCTTTTATGAAATCACTCTTTTTGCCAATTTTCATAATTTATATTTTGTTATCTACTATAAATAGATTTAATTCAATTTCTTAATGATACTTTAGTTAATTCATCTAATAGAGTTCCATATAGTAGGTTATTTAAGTAAAGGTAGAAACTTTTATACCACAAGAAATTTGGCTAAATTTATTTAACAAAATTTCATCCTTAATGAAATAAGCAAACATAAATTATTTATACAGAAAGCTGAGAATTAAGCCTGCTTTGTTTTATTTTTGTTGATTAGAATTTGAAAAATGGACATTATTTAAGAAAATTTAAGGTATAACGAGCTTTTAAAAAACATGTAAAAAACAAATTCATTTTTAACAATTTTCTTAACATTGAATAATTTAGTGACTATGAACTTGTCTTGGAAATGATAACAAAAGTCATGTAAAAATGAAATAACAGTACAATAGGAATTTTTTTGCATAGCTAGCCACAGGTCCTACTTGTACATCTTATTTGGTAAAAAAGCATTAAAAAATATACTAAAACGGACAATTATCCTATTTTTTTATTTATAAGCTAACGGATGCTTGTAAAAAAATAATTCCGACAACTTTGTTTCGTGTAAAATGATAAAGAAAAAACACATGTGGCTATATTTGGATTTGCATTCGAAGTTGTTTTTTTCATTCTTCATAATAACATATTTTAAAATACTTTTTTTTAATCTCACGTATAAATCTCAGTCAATCACATAATCACAAATAATTTATTAACTATATTTTATATTATTATCAATAATGTGGAATCCAAAATATATTAATCAATTTTCAATTCCGAATAAATTTTTTTTTATCAAAACATAACTCTATTTCAAAAACTAAGCAAAAAACACTTTCAAAATCCAATTTAAATATATCCACATTGTTTATTGTTTGGTGCTTAATTGATGTAGGCACTGTTGCATACTACTGAAAAAATATACATTAAATATGTTATATAATGGTGCAAGTAAAAGTTCTTATTAAGTTTATATAGCTTATTAACAAGTTGGCGTAATTTAATTGCTTAAAAATGTCTCATGTAAAATAATGAGTTAAAGTTGGACGGGTTGTAATTGCGTAACTTAATAAGCTCTTATCGTGTTTAGGTTGAAATCATGTATGATACGATAATACGATTCTAACTCGCCAATTTGTTTTATTTTCTTATTATTAAAAAATAATACTTTTACATTTTAAGGTAAATATAAAATAGGTAAAATTGTATTGTTGTTGTTGGGCATATTAGAATTATATCTTTTTAATTTTTTAATCATTTAAATAGGTAAATAATATGTTTGAAGACAAAAAATGCAAACAGGTAGCAGAAATCATGTTCGTGTCAATAGAGGGTTGACGGGTTGAGACATTATTTATTTCATTTTCGTGTTATCGTGTTCGTGTCATGTTGATGTGTTAATTTGTTATTTGTGTTCGTGTTATAAATTTTGGTACATTTGCTTATCGTGTAGTGTTTCTGGTTGTCGAATTAGGTGTATTTTTTTAGTATTGACATGACACGAAAAGATACGACAAGACACAATAAACGCCTCCAGAATACTTGAACCACAAGTAAGTCATCTTCTTATCTTCTTGCTAGTCACCAAACCCTGAAACTTTTGAAGGAAAAGAAAAGTATGTAAAAAGTGCACATGCAACAAAGACTAAATTATGAAATGCATTGAAGCTTAGCGCCTAGGATAAAAATTACAGAAGAAGATGAAATAGAACAAATGATAAAATTTTTCATGTAAGAAGATAAAGTAGAACAAAATATAATATTTATTGAAGATAACGTATAACATATTCCAATATTTGTTTACACATTTTTAAAGTAAAATATATTCTAATTTGAAATCGAACAACAATTTCTAGTTGCACGCACCAGTAAATTCAATTCCATCTAATGGTACAACAAAGCAAAAACACCACCTCCACACAAAAACAGTAGCAAGCAAGCAAAAAGAGATACAATCAGAAACATCACTAACTGGCTAATCACAAAACCATCCAATGGACTTCATCCAAGACAAGTCGCCTAAAGCTTCAATTAACAGAAAGCAATCACGTAACAGAAGTAGCAAAATTAAAGATTAACCACTACATAATCCACTATTGAAATTGCAGAAATAATTACAAAAACATAGCCCACTACTTACTACCCAAATAACCAAGAAAACAACCCCAATTCCATGGATCAGCCTCTATGAAACCACCCCCAAGACCATCGAATTTTTTGATCAATTGGTCACTTTAAACTCACTTATAATTTCTGCACCTCTAAGTTTGAAAATATATAATACATATTCCTCTCCTTCACCACAATTATTTCTATAGAAAAGAAATCACCACTTCATATAGTGATAAGCCCCAATAAATCCAAACTAATCAAATAGGTTTTGTACTAAGTTTGGGATGTTCGTCATCACACAGTACAATATAATCCTCTATAAAATGGAGTCGCTGAGTGCACGAACCAAAACCTTGTTTGGGTGCAAGAGATGAATGTTCTTGTTACAACATTCTTAAATATTGTGAAGCATGTGTTTTTTTGTCTTTGTTTGTCTCACGAAAATATGTGAAAGTAAAATGGAGACTTGTGCATTATTATTTCTAGGATGAGAAGCATAGTCATTATTTCCAAGAGGAGCATGGTTATTATTCTCAAGACTTGGAGCATGCTAAAATTGCTTTTTTCCTTGTTATTGTTAGAACATGCTGAAGACTTATTGGCTTTGTTATCTTGCCTATATATTGGAAACTCAAGAAGAATGAAAGGTATGGAAGAGGAAGAGAGGAATACATAAAAGGCATCTAAAAAACATATCTTCCAAAGAGTTTATGCAACGCAAACATTATTTCACTTGTGAGTATCTTTCAATTGCATTGTTATTACAACGATCGATATTAAAGCTCATTCGACATCGATTGTCCATCTGAACAATACAACTTGAAGCTGCATTCAACTTGGTTGATGACTAAAAGGATTTCAGGAATGTAGTGTGTTCAACACTGAGGGGAGAACCTGACAATATTACCATCAACCATGGTGTTGGTGTTATGACAACTCGTGGAGTTGTCAACATATCTACTAATTAAAGTCTCATTCAACGTGGTTGATGACTGAAGGGAGTTTATGAAAGTGATTGCTTCAATACTGAGGAAATGACTGGTCAGTATTGCTCAACACGTGGTATTGATGTTAAAGCTACTAGCGGTGCTATCAAACTTATCTACTAGTTAGAGTATACTATTTTATTGATATAAGTATGACCCTTTTGTACTTTTGTGAAAGACATAACTAGTGGATTAACTTTAGGGAATGGCTCCGCAAATTAGAGTGTTCTCCGAACTACTTTAACAATATGTGTTATTCATTTAATTCATGCTTTGCCAGTGTTGTTGTTGCTTTAATTTTTAAGTTAACTACAACTAAGCTCTCCAACACATACAGTTCTTAAATGTTAATTTGAATAAGGTTTTTAGGCGGAAGCTATAAATATAGCATGTTATTTGGTGAATTACTTCTCTTATACAAAAATTGACTGTAAGTCACTTAATGAGATATATATGGTCTAGAAACTTTTGTTTAATCAGCTTTGAGAATTTTTTTTGCCCTATCTATTATCATGTCAAAGATGGTAAGCTTCGTTTTAGAGTTAAAAATGGTATCTTTTTGAGATATGCAGATGGTGTTAAAATCTTTCATTAGATTCTTTATTAGTAGAAATTTTATCTTTAATAAAAAGTAATTTCTTGATGAAAATAATGTACCTATGAATGTGTAGAACAACATGGGGAAGTTAGGGACACTATAATATAAATATATATACATATATATATATATATAATTATTGACAAAAAAGATGTTAATGAAACCTTCTCGTTTGCAAGGTTTATGTCTTAGCAACGAATTACCAATGAAAAATCACTATCTATAATTGTCTTTTCCACCAATAATGTTTATGCATTATCAATGGATTATAATGGAATTTTTATGTTGGTAATCTTTTCATACATTATAAATGGAATTTCATTAGAATAGAAACTATTGTTTTTCCATTTGTTTTCATGAAAAATGAAATTCCATTGATAACTCTATATTAAATAAAAATTACCAGCAGATTACCAAATAATAAAAAAATCATTGAAATATGGAATAATTTTTTGTGTCTATATTTCATCAGTAAATCCATCGATAACTTGAAGAATAAAAAATGCATTGAAGTTTAGAGCTACGATAAAAATTACATATATTCAATTATAGAGAAAGACAAAGTGGTCAAAGATACAACAACAGATTCGATCAATCCAAATCCGATCAAATCCAGCATGATCCATAACCGAGACTAAGAATTTGCAGTCAATGTGATCATAAGCCTTAGCCATATTCAACTTGAGAATAACGTTGTTACCCCAGCCTCACCTATCTAGTGTGTAAAGCATCTCGTGAGCCAGTAGCACATTATCCCCAATAAGTCTACCTAGAACAAACCCAGTCTGTTAAGGTGAAATAATACGAGGAAAAAGACCACTCAAACGTGTGTTCAACAATTTTGTGATAATCTTGTTGAACATGGTGTAGAGACTAATATATTTAAACTCAATACATCTACAAATACCCTCCCTCTTAAGGAGAACAACAATAGAAATAGTTGCAAAGCCCTTGAAGATGCGACCACCACCAGCTCAGCATCCTGAAAGTTTTCGTAAGATGGGAGAGTAATGACCTCGGTCCAAAATCATCCAAGAAAGAAATCTCAATCAAAATTGGTGAGTGATCAAAAGTATATCTATTCAAATGCCTGACAGTAAATCAATTGAAAAAGGAATGTACCTTTTAAAAAAAAATAAAGTAGAGAATGTATTAAAATAGAAATAAATAATTTAAGAATGATATTAAAGTAGAGATGCTGAATTGTTGGGCATATGTGTTAGGTAAGAAAAAAAAAAGAGTTTTTGGAAGATTTGTGAAAGTATTAGTGTATTTAAACAAACTTAAATACATTTGTATTTAAACAAAGCTCATCCCTGATCTCAACCAATAAAATGGGCCATGTGAGAAATCAAATTGAAGGGATCCCACAGATTGGTTGATTCCAGATCGAAGGTTGAATGAAATGTCTAAAGTGAATACACATGAACATCTCTACGAGCTATTTAATTCAAACACTGAATTTCTACGTTCTATTGTCCATGGAAATTAAGCTAAGAAGAAATGAAGTCCATAATTTTTAGAATATTGAGATGGCTCCATCTATTGCTTGCCTAAATATGTCACTATCCGTTGAACTGGTGATTATCTTGATCAATTCAAATAGCTAATTAAATAGCGAAAATCTACCAGAAAGGATGGCTCAGTGTGGATTAATCTTTATAGAATAACCAGAGACTAAAGCAAGTTATCCCATTGGCTAAAACCATATCTCTGAAACTTTGCTTTAAGTGCGGTTTTTTCTCCCTTTTTTATTTAATAACATTATCTTTGCCTTTTTTTTAAAAACAAATGTCTCTGAAACTGTGTACATAAAAAGTCAGAGTCAAAAGCCATCCAACAAAAATGCCCACAGCAATTCTATATACACATTTGCATCGCAATCTTTATCCACTTCGTTGAGTAATGTATATAAGTTCAAGCTCAAATCATGTCCTCCATCGAACACACATTGCATTCTCTATAATCCGTGTAGTGGACATTGCCAACAATATGAAGACCACATTTCTATTTCTTTCAATCTTTCTCTTCTCCACTTTCACATATTCTTTCTCTTCAGCAGCCGAAGCACCCGAACCCTTGCTCGACGAGGCCGGAAAGAAGCTTCGTGCAGGTTCCTTCTACTATATACTACCAGCCACCATCCACAGTAGGGGCCGGGGAGGCGGCCTCGTTCGTGGTATCATCGGTAACAAAACTTGCTCCCTTGGTGTAGTCCAAGATCCGGATGAGAATAGAGAAGGAGTCCCATTAAAGTTTTTCCCTATCAACCTCAAGAAAGGCGTGGTTCGTGCTTCAACTGATTTGAACATTAAATTTGGCTTTACCGAAAGCTGTAACCAATTTACAGTGTGGAAGCTTGAGGACTATGATTCATCCACTGGGAATTACTTTGTTGGATTTGGTGGAGTTGTTGGGAACCCTATTCCTGAATATATAAGCAATTGGTTCAAGGTTGAAAAGTATAGATATGGCTACAAGATCGTGTACTGTCCAACATTTTGCAGTTATTGTAACGTTCAGTGCAAAGATGTTGGCATCGTTTACGAGAATGGACAGAGACGATTGGCTCTCAGTGATGTCCCTTACAATATCAAATTCAGGCTGGCAGCATAATTAATTAAGGGGCGTATCACAGAAATTCCTGTTGGTGTCGGTTTTTTTTTTTCTTTTAATGTTACGTGAAGATGTGTAATCCAATAAGAATATTCAAGCAACCTAAAACTGCTGGAAATTGAGTCAATCTTGATGCCAATTTATGTTATGACTTCTCTGCTTAATTGCTCTAGACGTGCCCCACAAATTTTCATGGAAATTAATTAAGTTGAAGTACCTCCATATATACCCCTTATCTTATTATAAATGGCTAAATTTTTAATTGTTTGTTTAATCAATTCACTAGATAATCATAACTAATATCACTGATTGGGTTAATATCTGATATTTTTTTCATCAGATAAAACTTCATCTTCATCGTATATAAGGTTATCCTTATGATCAAATTTTTCTTATAAATATTTAAATGAAATCATAAATTTAAAATTCACTAGGTAAAAATGGTAGATACCCTCCAGGCGCTTGTAACATCGTCCTATAAGGACAAGCCAATTTTAATACATCAAAGGTTTCAAGAACAACACTTCATCTATGAAATGGGAACTGAGTATCCCAAGCATATGCGAAACTAAAATTATGATAGCCATAGATTCTGTCATCCTTGAGCAGAAGACAAGTATCCTTCCCGATCGTCAAAATTGAAGGGTCAATTATTTCAACTGTTTGAAATCCAGAGCATAACAACTATATATTGAACTGAGTACAAATACAATCATTGTTAACTATCACATTCCATTCCGGCTTGTTCTGTAAGTTAGAACTTGAGTCAATTTGAGATCACTAAAACTGCATTCACCATGGACTGTTTCTGAAATTCTATTTCATGAGAAAAATTAGTGCAGTAATGGAGAAGTGTCTATTGGAGATTCAAGTGAATTGCAAAATAGAAACAAAATCTAATAGTGTATTCTCTAATAATTGAATTTTGGAGGAGACAGAAAAATTTGTTTGCCTTTATTCATAACACACAGAAAGATGGCCAAGAGAGCGATCTTCATAATGCTTGTTTCCATTTTGGAGAACTTTCTGTGTATAAGAATTATAGATTGAAAGGAAAATGCTAATTTATAATTTTATATAGAAGAGATGCAATGTAATTTGAAATTCAAAAAATTCAGGTGGGCCTTACTTACCTTACAACAGGATAAAAAATTCAAGGTCCATTGATATTTTCCGATAATAAAACAAAGAGATTTGACATAAACAGTTTTATCAGCTTTAACAAGCCATTCACTGCATTTGCATTTATGGAGAGCATGCTTGGCATTTAATGGTAATGCATTTAGGGAAATTCATCCTTATACAGAGAAAAATTTAAATTTCTTTATAGAAATTATATAAAAAGTTTATATCTATTCGTTAAAATTTAAATATTGTTTAATGAAATAGATAGAGAGAGAGAGAGAGAGATGGGTTTTTGTCTGGTCTTTCTAAATTTTTTATAACTTTAGCTAATATGTTGTCTGTGGTGTAATATTGATATTTCTACAAAACCTTTGATTTCAATTTGGAATTTCTTGTGCGATTGATACATAACTGGGAGAGAGAAGGAAATTGAAATTCGTCCTAAGAAAATATGAAAATTTTTATACAGCTTAAATAGACCTTAAAAAGTAAATGGTTTACTTTTTAACTAGGATTAACATCTACCTAGTCCTAAAATTATTACTCATTAAGTTCGGATTTGAATGCTTATTTCTTACTTTGAATGAAAATTAAAAAGGGTCTTTTACTTTAATTAAGTTATCAAATTATCTTTTATATTAATTAATGTAATTGATTATGAAACTCATAAATTAGTATGATAGTAAATTCTTAAAATTAATGTGGTGAGTGGTGTCATCCATAAATTAGCGGGTCTCTTTAATTAATGAGTTATTAATCAAACTTTGTATAAAAAATATATTCATTTAAATAAAATAAAAATCAATTCTTAACAAATAGAAATATAAACATTCAATTCGAACAGGAAGATTATTTTAATATTTAATGTCCCTACTTATCATAAAAAAAAAAATTAATGACTAGCTAACCAGATGAGCCGTAATCACTACATTTGTTGGAAAGATTAAACCAATTCTTGCGTATTTTAAATATGATTATGACAAAGACGATTCTAAGTCATATTTTAAAAAATTAATTATAAGTATGACTTCTTGCAGCGAATTTGTTCATCATCGAAAACATTAAGCCGGTTCAATTGAAAATTTCTCATCAACAAGTCTTAGTATAATGTTAAACATTTCCTATACTTTTGTTACTCTCCATATTAAGTTAGTTGATATGTAAATTTTATATATATATTTTCATATATACCCTTACTAATCATTAATTACTTCAATTATTCAAAAGCAAACAAATTAATAGTTTTTCCTTAGAAGTAAAATTTCAAAAAGCATTTGTGGCTAGATAATAATGGTTAGTTCTATGAACTTGTTTTTCAATTACTTTATGATTTAGTTTTAAGGTATGAATCCAACATAAACTTAATTTGTGGTTGATAACAAGAAATATTAATTAGGGATAAATTTGAAAATGAAAAAAATTAAATATGAGATTTATATAGAAAATAGACACAACTAAAAATTGAATAGTAGACTATCTTTATAGGATGGAGAAAGTAACAAATTGATGGCTAGTCAAAACCTAATTCCCAAAGAACCAGCACGAGAACGATGATTAACATGATCATCCTTAGTTTCTATTAATACAACATATTAAAAGTCTTAAAGACTTTAAGACATGTAGAATAACTTTTTCTTTTCAAAACAAAATTATAGAGTAAAAATGTCGACTTACTAAAGTCAGAATCCATCGGATCAAAAGTGGCTATCCGTGATATGTAATTATGAAGCCCACAGGACTGCTTACATTGGTGTACATATAAATAGTGTACACTCTTAGCCATTTTCTACATCAAAACATACAATACATTGTCTAATTATCAAAACTACTCACCATGAAGACAACCCTAGTCTTACTCTCAGTCTTTCTCTTTTCCGCATACACTTTCTCCTTCAGTTCGGGTGCCTCAGCTCCTGAACCCGTTCTCGATGTAGCCGGAAAGAAGCTCCGGACAGATACCTACTATTATATCCTCCCGGCCAGTGTCCGTCGTAGCGGCCGTGGAGGTGGGCTTACTTTAGACAGCATTGGAGATCAAAGTTGCCCCCTCGAGGTAGTCCAAGAGCTATACGGGTACTTGTACGGCTCCCAATTAAAGTTTTACCCAGTGAACCTCAAGAAAGGTGTAATTCGTGTCTCTACCGATATGAACATCGAATTTTCTGCACCAAATGATTGTGACGAATCGAATGTTTGGAAGCTTGAGGACTTTGATTCCTCCACGGGAAACTACTTTGTGGGAGTTGATGGAGTCGTTGGAAACCCTGGGATTAACACCCTAAGCAATTGGTTCAAGATTGAAAAATTGGACAATGATTACAAATTGGTGTATTGTCCATCAGTTTGCAGATACTGCGATCCCATTTGCAAGGATGTTGGCATTGTGTTCCAGAACGGAAAAAGACGTTTGGCTCTCACCGATTCTCTCCCGCTCAAAGTCATATTCAAGCAGGCTTGAATAAAGTAAAACAACCACGGAATGAATAAAATCATGTAGCACTTGAAAGGTGCTTCATGTTGTATGTTTACCTATAAAGCTTAAGCTTTTCTGCAGCAAAATGAATATGCAATATTTTTTATCATGACAAGGAATGCATATTTTTTCTTCTAGCCTATTTTCATAAGTTACTCGTAAGAATTCTGATGTCACACAAGATAGAGTTTTTACCAGGGTATGAAGGGACAAGAAAATAACCAAAAAAATCATTGTGTTATAATTCTATTGATCCTTCAAAGCTATTATGATTAAGAATTGCTAATGAGAAGGAAAATTTCAGGGACACTTCAGAGATTGGCGAGAATCTCAATTCATGGTCTAGCAGAGACAACCATTCTTATCCCAGTCCATTTCATATGGAGATCGGAGGGAAACAAAGGAAAAAACTCATTTAGGGAATAAAAGATGAAAGAATAAAATACAGCTTTAAAACAATGACAAGAATTTTTCAACTCTCAGCAAAGTATCTTTTTATTATTATTATTCTTATTTTGAAGAGGATTTGACAAAATACTATGAAAATTACTACAATTTAAAAGTCATTCAAGTGCATAAAGATATCAAAATATAAAATCTAACATAGTTTCATTTAAGGAAATTCCAAAATAACTTATCTTGGCAGCTTTTTTCTCTACTCAATAAATAAAACAGCTCCATGATGCTTGTGAATTTAGATCAATTTCTGACCGAACTATGTAAATCCTTTGTTCTTATTAAAAGCAGATACATTGGTTAAATGATTAAAATCTCTCCAATATTTTTTATAAAATTAAAAAAGCTATAATTGTAGAACAATATATAGCGGGTTAGACAGATTAATTAAACATAACAATTCTTTTCTTTTTCTTTTTCTTTTTCTTTCTTCCATTTTTTTTAGGAGATAAACATAAAATCCTTATTTTTGTTCTAATACAGGGTGTTAAAATTTCATTATCAAAATCTAGAGTGTACCAAAGCATATATATAACTAAAGTCAAAATCCATCCAATAAAAAAAAGCCTATCTGTTGAAAGTAATTTATCTTTACATTGCGAACATGTACAGTATCATGGCCAATAACATTTGCATGGACGAAAACCACAATAGATCTATTTAAGTAGTGCCGTCTTAGTCATTTTCTGCATCGAATCAAACACAAGCCGGTTTATTATGTATCATTTTTGTTTTACGTTCATTTATTTCATTCCGTCCTTAGGCTGTTAAAGTTGTAAATAAAAATAATCTCTTTTCTTTTTCTCCTAAAAAAAAGTAGGTCAACTCTACTATTTTTTTTTTTAAAAGCGGAAAGAGACTCCTTAAATCTCATAAACACAAAACAAAAAACAAAGTACAAATAAAGTAGGGGGATATGGACCTGACATCCAATAAGCGAAAAATACAAGAATACATGAAAAAATCTAAAGTCCTCGAACATAAGGATTTCCAATTCTATCCATATGTATCAAGACTCTAGTCCTATGATGCAACTCCTGAGGTGCAAAAACTGTGTAAGTTTGACATATCCATCTCTTTGAACCTAAGTCATTAGCAACCTGATTTCCCTCTCTCAAGATGTGGGAAGCAATATCTCTGTCGAAACATAGTAGTTGTTGAATACTCTACTCCGAAGAAGCATCTGAATGTACAACGAACCTCCTCCATAGTGGAGCCAATCCCAAATCCTGAGCCAAAAGGAGAACATCGAAGATAGCTCGCAACTCCACCTCGAGAATGGTGCAAGAACCGTAAAACGAACAAAAGGCTCGAACGCACCGCCCGTCACTGTCTCTGATAAACAAATCCATCAGTGTTGACCTTGTGGGATCTCATAAATAGTCTATGTCAGGAAACAAAGATAGGTAAGAGACGAGGAGAGGCAGACAATGTTATTCCAAATAATAGAGCAAAGTCTGTGTCTTTGTACTAGTGCGTGTACCGAAATATGCGTCCTATATGTAGAAATGAAATATGTCTGCAAACTGCCAAATCATTACTCAAAGCTCTATAGCGATGCTCCTGTACTTCGCATAATTGCATGTCATCCAGAGGAACTCGAAAATGAGCAAAGGCACGATGATGCGGATGTGACCCCTGGTTATGTGTCGGCCTGTCCTGCTGACAGATTGGTACTTGCAAAATAGAAGAAAAGTAAGCTCATACCTGAGCGGCAATCGGACTGCCAATGAACATGTGCTGAAGCGTCTCCTCTGAGTGGCAATAGTGACATCTCGATGCCAACTAGACCCAAATCTGGTCCTTCATAACTGTCTCTACTGGGATCAAATCATGTCACAATCTCCAGCAAAAAAATGATAAGGTCGTGGGGATAGAGGTCCCCAAAATTAGCGATAGGGAGTCTGAACAGTAGAAGGCTCTATAACAATCTGTCACGCCGACTTGATAGTGAACCTACCATCCAATGAATCTCTCTACAATATCCTGTTTGGGTATTTACTAATAAGGGCAGATTGACAATAAAGAACCACCCGGCACAGAAGATCGAAATCCCAGTCCGAACTATCAAAGAAATCACTAACCTGAGCTGAAGTGTGAAAGGACTCGGGCAACTGTTGAGCAAGAGTAGCGTCTCCCATCCAAGAGTCATGCCAAAAGAAAATCCATCCCCGACCCAAAACCAATACAATGTGACAATCAACGCATGAGTCAACCCGGAACAACCTTTGTCAATCTCGAGAAGTAATGCAAGTACCTATAGCTAGTGACAAGTGTATCTCGACACAATATTTGCCCAGCATAAATTGGGTCCACAAGGAAAAAATAATCTCTTCTTAGTGACATAAGATTTGTGGGGAGGGGGGAACCATTTTGAAATCTAAAATTTGAAAAATGAAGATTATTTTAATTTTATATACATAGATTGTTT
The DNA here is from genome assembly GCA_019593545.1 of Apocynum venetum. Taxonomy (NCBI): domain Eukaryota; kingdom Viridiplantae; phylum Streptophyta; class Magnoliopsida; order Gentianales; family Apocynaceae; genus Apocynum; species Apocynum venetum. The sequence continues at coordinate 323,482 of SRSM01000153.1, forward strand.
TTACTAATATGCATTTGTATTCCATAAAGTAATATTCTCTTTGTCTGGATTTGAATACCTATTTTTGACTTAATCTAAAAATTAAAAATATATTTTATTTTAATAAAGTTACTATACTATTGTGAATATGATAATATTTAATTGTGTGATACAATTTATTAAATAAAGGAGGTTGTTGATGAAATTTTAAAAGAAAAATATGTATTAAAGTGCATTGCTCGTTGAATTTTTTTTCATTTCCTCTCTTTAATAATTTTTCAAAAAAAGACAAGAGAAAAATATCCTAGAAACTTATATTAAGAAAATGAAAATAAGAATTTTTTATAAACTCAATCAGTATTGTAGCATATATATTATATATATCTTTTTTTTCGTTAAAAAATTTAAAATACAAAACATATATAGAAATAAAGACGAAGCAGGATGAAACTTAGATATGTGAAATAAGGACGAGATGACTAGAAATGGGGACTAAAAGGGCTAAAGGTATAAGCTCATGTCGGTCCATCCCCATATTAAATTGACAAATCTTAGCGTGCCAGTTTGATAGTAAAAAGCATTAGGCAAAAAAAGAGAAAGAAATGTAAATAGGACGCCAAGCTTGACTTTTAACTCCAAGTATTGATATTTCTTTCTTATCACATGACCCCCAAAGTATCCGCAACTTATCGTCCTCAAACCTATGTACAAGTCAAAATTTTCAATAGCGAGATAAAATCTATTCTTGAAAAAGTTGTTAATCCCTCTAGAAAATATTAGAGCTTTAGGTTGGGAGACGCGTTATGGACATATAGAACTGCATGCAAGACACCAATTGACATGTCCCCATACATGTTAGTTTTGAAAAAACTTGTCATATTTCAGTGGAAAGGAAATTGAACATAAGGCATATTGGGCAATTAAACAAATACACATGAATTCTAATGATTCTGGCATGAAAAGAAATTGCAAATTCAAGAATTAGAAGAATTGAGAAATTGTGCTTACTAAAATGCCTTGATTTTTTTGAAAAAAACCAAGCTTTGCCATGAAAAAAGGCTATCCAGAAAGAGTTTTAAACTCGATTTAAACTCTTTCCTAGAAAATTGATGTCTAGGTGGATGGGACCATTTGAAATTATTAATGTTTTTTTATTATGGTGCAGTGGAAATAAAAAGTTTTCACATTGGTAAGATTTTTAAGGTGAATGGACAACCTCTCAAACCTTTTTATGAAGGATTTGATGTGCAAACCGTTGAAGCCATTGATCTTGAAGATCCATCCAAAGTAAAAGATTGAGCTTAGCAGTCATCGAGTCTTAGACGTTAAACAATGGAACTTTGTGGGAGGCAACCCATCACTTTTTTTTCATAATTTAATTTGATTGTTTTTCCTTATTAACTTTCTTTTGCACTAAGTGGCGGAAAATCTAGAAGACGCATTTCTCTGATCCCAAGAGATAGGTAATCTTGAAAAAATATTGGGGGTTAAATAATGTTTAGTGAAGCTTTAAATAGAGCTAAATATAGCCCACGATAAGATTTTCTCTGCTTTTCTTTTTGAGTGTTTTCAAGTTGTTAAGGTAATTTATCTTTATGTTTTTTTTAGTTTATTTTTTTCATTACTTCGTTCTTAGAATTTATTTGACACAAAATGGATGAATTAGTACTTAAGCTAAGAAGGTATTACCCATCGCTCCATATTAATTATTTGAAAAAAATCTATAGTATGAGAATTGAGCATATGAGGTTAGTAATCTCCAAATGTATGCCTGAGGATATTATGTGATTAATTAAAATTAGGGTCCGATTAGGTGAGATGTTCCCAAACATCTGCTTAGGTTGGGTAAGAATAGTTATTCAAATAAATGAAGATGTAAGAGAATGAGAGATTGTTATAAATGTACTAGATGGAATTGTGATATCAATTGTCATTCACTTGGGTATTTATCAACTAATTGAGAAGAAAAAATTAATTTTCATTAAAGATGGATTGAGTAAGGAGTCATTGGATAATATTCGATTGACTCTTGATACACATTCTAGTGTATACATTCAAATGGAAATTATCTAGTTATGGCAACAATTAAAAAAAGAATAACAACGGTATAGTCTTGGGAATTTGACATTAAAAGACCTTGTTTGCGAGTTTATAAGAAAGTTGGATGGAAAGTCTATCCCTGACTCATATAAGGCGTTTAAGCCGATATTGGACATAAAACCAAAGAAAGATGCGAGCAACAATCATAAAACATAAATCATTTTTGTAGTTGTTACTATGGAAGGACCATATGCTCAAATGTTGAAAACTATCAGTCTCTTTGGTGGGACAACTATTGGAGAGGATATCTACTACTTGAATGCTATCATTAATCTAGGAATGATTCTAGCAAATCAAAATATTCATCTAATGTATAGTGAGGGAAACGTTAGATTAATTGGAGTGATTGTTTAGTCAACCAACGCAAATCATTCACAATACGTATCATCTCATTTGCTCTTGCACAAGTATTTGACACAACAATACGCATGGAGGTAAAAACAAACTCTCTTTATGAACGCATTGCTCTTATGATGAAATATTTGGATGCATTCATAACTTTACCTGGAGGTTACAAAATGTTAGAATTATTGTTTAATATAACTTCTTTGTCAAATCTCCAATTGCATAATAGTTGCACGTGAAACATAGATTGCTCTCTCTAATTGCACGTAGAATTCTTGTTTTAGCATCCTCAATTGAGGAACTGTTGAATATACTTGAAGCTTTTGTTGCAGAAGTAGACCCTGAGCTACATCAAATTAACTGGTCTATTAAGAGTAATGCGGGAAAAAGGAATTCTAGTGAGTTAGATTTAGATTTAAAGTTGCAATTTCTTTTATGTATTTTCACCATGCTGGTGACATCCTTTTTTCTTATTATTAACTTATTTAATTCCTTACTATGTTTTTGGAATTGTTAGGATTTTTATTATCAATTATGACAAATTAAAGAGAAATTCTCCATTTGTTTTTAAAAAACCTCTTGATAATGCATCATTATATGTAAATATTTGTATGTTTGTTTCATTGAGGACAATGTAATCTCCAAGTGTGGGGAAAATAATCTAAGTAAGGAGTCTTTATCTGACTCTTGAGTCGCATTCTTAAAAGCATTGTTTTTAAAGATTTATTAGCAACGTAATTTTGTAGCTAGTTTTATGCTTTACCAACAAATTATCAACGAGTATTTTCTCTTGCTATGTTTTTCTAACATTATCAATAGATTACCAACTAAAATACTTTTGTCAGTATTTTTCATCTGTTACCGACTAATTACCGATGCCATATTTTTCGTCAAAATAGTGACAAAATTTTGTTTTTTTGTTAAACAAACAAAGCAACGAAATACCGATGAGAATTTTTTTATTAAAAAAATTAAATATATCGACGGAATAGCAATCTTATTTTTGTTTTTAAAAAAAAATAAAAAATATCGACAAAATAGCGACGGAAAATATATATATTGTTTTACACAAATTATTGTTGTTTTGAGAGTAGCAAATTTTTATAATGCTATACACATACATTATATATATACACACCCACTATATATACTCTATTTCATATACATATATAATTATAGTTCTAGTAATATATTTATATTTGAATATATACTATATATTGTTACAAAACAATATATTTTAAACTTGTCTATTATTATTATTATTATTATTAAGGATAATAATAATACTAGTAAAAACAATAATAAAATTTGGTGTTATTATACACACTTGAGATAATCACAATTATCTTCAATTCAAAACTCACTATAACCCTTAGAGTTTTAAATTAAATGCAACATTGAATAAGAATTACAAGAAAGAAACAAAGAGAGTTTGATATAAATATCACTTTAGTTGTGAAAATATATCAATTTTTGTACACAGACCTTTTTAAGTAATTGTTACTCAAAATTGCTCAAGAACACCAATGAATGCGTGAAACCCTTATTGGATGATTTTCACAATGTAAATGTTTTGAAAGGGTTTGAAAATGTTTCGAAGATGTTCTACAATGAATATCAATCAAATTTTAGCTTAGAAAGTTGTGTTATTAAGATTTTCAAACATTTGGATATTTATATGTGTGTTCCAACTGTCATAAAAATGACTATTTAAATCTCACTTAGGAGACTTGCTGTCGATCGCACCATAGGTTGGTCGTCGCACCATCATCCGCAAGTATACAAGAGAACTTCGAACACTCTGCGAACGATGAGTTGAGAAGTCCAATCAACCACACATGCAGTTAGGTCGACTGCTCAATATAGTAACCAACAAAAGATTTCAATTAACTCTAAAAGTTACCGAATATATTTTATAAAATCTATTAAGCATATGCATGTATTTTGAAAACTATTTTAAATACCCAACTCATATTTTAATTTTATGAAACACATTTCGAAAAACCTAGAGATATTTAAGTGATTTCAACATCTAGCACTGTACCTATAGATTCTATCTAATTCAGAAATGTTTGTCTTCAAATCTTGATAACATATATTCTTCTTTGAACACTTAAAACTTTGAGCTTGCATGTATTGCACACTTGAATCCTAAAATGTTATCATTTGTACAATTAAGTTATTAGTCCTTATCAATGTTTGTCATTAATCAAAATTAAAATATTAAAAACTTTAAGGCTTCCAAAATTAAATATAACGATGTATTTTTTAAAATAATAAACATATCGAAATAATAGTGAGAGAATACCGACAAAATTACTTTCTTTTTTAAAAAATTTAAATATACCGACAGAATATCGGTGGAATTTTTGTTTTTTCTTTTAGAAAAATAAATATATCAATAGAATAGTTATAGAATAGCGACGGAAAATATTTTAATTTTTTTTATGCAAATTGTTATTGTTTTGAGAGTAGCAATTTTTTATAATGCTATACACATACACTATATATATATATATATATATATATACTCACTACACATGAACTTTTATATATACTATATATCATATATAAATATATATCCTACATAGTTATATAACTACATTGTATATAGTTCTAGTAATTTATTTATATTTAAATCTATGCTATATATTGTTATAAAAAATCTATTTTAAACATGTCTATTATTATTTTTATTAAGGGTAATAATAATGATAATAATAATACTAGTAATAACAATAATAACTTTGGTATTATTATTAGTAACAACAACAATTCTAATTTAATTCCTTAGTTAAAAAAAAGGAAACACTTATTCAAGGTAGTGAACATACCTAAAATTTTGAAGCATTACATAGAGTTGAAGTATAATAATTTCAAATTTTGATGTGGAATAATATTTTTTTGTTATGTTTCATTCAAAACACATCAAATTTAAAGTTTAACATATATCTAAAAAGTCAAATTTATATCTTCAAGATTACATAGGGGTAAAATAGTAAAAAGTATGTAAATATTTAAATGAGATAACCCCAAAAAGAATTAAAGAAAGTCAAACTTAATAAGTATTTAGTCCATATTTCAATAAAAAAAAAAGTATTTAGTCCATCTCATTCAAAAGAATAATTTCATTCGAGAATTATACAACATTAAGGAAATGATTAAATTATTACAATTAAAAGTGAAAAAGAATAAATACTTAATAAAACTTGAAAAAAAAAAAGAATCAATTAGTTTAGTTACATATATTAATAAAGAATACAATATAATATTATACACTTGATTTCTAATTGAATAGATACATTGGAACCGATCTTGAAATGCAACTATTATTTGAGATGGAGGAAATATTAGTTTTTCCAAAAGGAAAAGTTAGTTAGATAAAATTTAATCTTTTATGAGATCCAAATTTTGCACTTGGACAATTTTTTCATTCAACACTCTCACTCAAATTTTTCTGTTTTTAGTATAGATTTAACAGTTTCATCTCGTCCTACTGTTTTTTATTTTTTTTAGATGCATCACTTAATACTGTTAATCTTCCAAATTCGTTAGTGCATGTGACTCCGCACATGACTTTTTTTAGCATCAATTTTGTTTTCATAAAATTAAAATCTAATGATTTTTTAAAAGAACCTATGCTTTTATTATTATTAGAGCATTTAGTAGTTTGGAAATTTATTGAAGACTATATTTTTTTTATAAAAAAAAATCACAATGTTACTAAATTCAAAGGAAAATTAACTCAGATTGTCTCGTTCTCATGTGTTTGAGACTTTGACCATTAAAGTTTGACATCTTTAATAATGACCTATAAAATCTCATATGTTTTAACATTGATCAAACAAAGTCTAATTGGTTAAAAGCACATAGAATTTGCCCAAGTACGTCATATATATATGACAAAATTTTTTCTAAATAGCATATTTGGTATTTCAAAAAGTAAAATTAGCACAAATTAGCGTAAATGATTATGCATATTTGAGACTTCGACCATTAAAATTTGACATATTTAATATTGACATATAAAGTATTATCTTTTAATATTTATCCAATGAAATCCAATCCAAAATCCGGCCAAGTATGTCACCTTTTGATCAAATATACCTTTTAGGGAAAATTGCATGACCGGTAACGTAGTTGATCGAATTTCAGAATTCTTTCTTATCAAATGGACCAATATTATAATATGCGAAATTTTATAAATCAATATTAAAAATATTTGATTTTAATCGCTAAATTTCAAATATATAAGACTAATTGAGTTAATTTTCCTTGATGAAATAATAAAAATATATCCTTGAGAAAAAATCACATGATGTACATGACCAAATTTCATGATACTTTCTTGACCAAATAAAATTTGTTTGATCATTATAAAAATATATAAAACTTTATAGATCATTATTAAATATATTGAATTTTAACTGTCAAAGTCTCAAACATACGTAACACCTAAGTTAAATTTCCAAATTCAAACTTACATGAACAAATATGTGTGGTCTTGTTGCAAGGATTTGGAGTGTAGGGAATGGGATGAGGGGGTTTCTTTTAAAATATCTTGTTTGGTTTAATATTTTTTGGAGAGTAGGAAAAAGAAATTTTGAGATAATCTTTCCTTCCCTCCCTCATTGTCATCACCTCCAAAAGCGGGAAATTTGAAAAAGTGGAAAATAAAACTATTGCAATGACTTATTTGTTTTTATTATTTTTTTAATAATTACACTTTTAATTTTTTCTCATTTACTTCATTCTCCTCTTATTTTCTTTTCTTTCCCTCTTTATTTTACCTTTCCACCCAAATTAATAATGGATGTCTAGAATTAAAAAAAGAAATTTATAAACTAATAATAAAGAATAAATTCTATACGGTACAATAGTAGAACTCTATGCTACTTAATGTAAGCAAACTCCACTTAAATGTTCATCCAATGATTTTGGGCTCAAGCATTATGGCCCAACAAATCAGTCTAAATATGTATATCCACTGGAAAGAATTTTAAGACTGTTCCTCATGGGCACAAACAGTGAAGGGGCTGTACAATGGTACAAAAACCCGGATTTAATCTTCATTTACATTAGCTTCCTCATTCGAAGTTTGTATGCCACTTGCATGTTCAAATGCTAGGTGGCCAAAGACCTGAGGGCTTTCTTTTCTTCATTTTTTCCCATAAGAAAGAGCCTTAAAAATACGAAATAAAAAGTAAAATAAAGGAGAAGAAGGTGAAGAAATGGGGTAAGCATGATGGCCCTTGAGAACACATTTGTATTGGGCAGAATGGCTTTTTGATATAAAAAAGATATAAATTCAAAATTATTATTAATTTTTAGACTAAGTAAAATGTGAAAATTCAAATAAAAAAAAAGGAAATAAAATTTTAACACATGATCAATGATAATGGTGTCATATATATATTATGTAAAATTCCTTCTAGAGCAACGACAGAGCTATATATGGACTATCTTCATATATGTATATGTATAGGAACTACAGTTTATTCTTCAGAAGTTTAACTATATAAAAAGAAACTCAGCATGTCTACCAATGATCTGCACACCCGAGGAATCCATCTCATGAATCCTCAATTGGTCGAAGCTCAATTCCCTCTATAATAAGACCCTTTTTCCAGTTAAGAATTCTAGTTTCATAAAGTCGCATTTCAATCTCATCTTCAGCTTCGCTGTTGAAAAATTTTCCAAGGTAAATCTCCATCCATCCATCATTCCTCTGCTCCGGAAGGCGGCCTTGAGTTTGGTCTTCAGCCACCCTCCGCCACCTTCTTCTAGTCAACCGATGAGCATGCGTAGTTCGAGTCAAAAAGACGTTATCACATTCATCACCACTAGCACTGTTGGTAACCTTGACCGAGGCATTCATAAGGCAGTTAAGTCCATGGGAATCGTCAGTGATCTTGAACACAAGATAAGCTGCATAATATGTCTTTGGTGATAGCATATTGGTGTGCAACTTGCCTAGAATATCTAACCAACAAACGCTCAGCAGCTGTCCTACTTCAGGAAATCTAAAGAAGAACATATTTGGACATTGATCAATGTATCCTTTAAAAATAAATGACATTTTAACTATTTGCACAAATATTATGAATGTTACCTAAATAAATAGACAGAATTAGATTAATAATTTCATACCTCGAATCAACTATGGATGTCCAGTTCCAATATGTTGGAGTATCCTTCCATGCAATTGAAAGTTCCCTTGCACAAAGCATGTAACATTTTTTCCCGCTTGATTTACTAAGCCAGAAGGACTGTTTGACAAAGAAAAATCAGTATATCCCTTAGGTAGCAGTACTGAATGTTTTTCCTTCAACAAAAATTGTGCTATGGAGAGAATCAATCAGTACATTTTAGAGAGATTACAAAATAAGGCTAAATTCCAAAAACATTTCTTAAGGTGGGTTGATATGTGAGGGAATGGCCCAAAATAAGTGAAAACAAATTTGTCAAGTGTGAGACAAGAACTGCCATTTTCCAAATGCATATTGACTCCTTTTCTTTCTTTCTTTTTTTTTGGAAAAAATTCGCTATTTTAGCCTTTTTTGGGTGTTGAACATTTTGATTTGGCCAAATACCCGCCCATGACCCATTTTTGAGTCACCTACTCACCGACCCTTTTCCAACCCGATCCATCTGTACTTCTTCTCTTCCGGTTCTCGCTGCTTCTTTTTCTCAGAAAACCTTCAATCCCCCAACCCCATCTCCTCCTGTCTCTGCTCCAATCCCCCAACCCCACCCTCCAAAAGAACAGCCCAACTACACCAAAAGATGGGACTCAGAGTCCAATACCTCATTCAACTAAGGATATTGGAAAAAAGAGAAACAAAGGAATTTTTTTATGAATCTAAAATAGTTTACTGGTATAAAAAAATTAAGCATTATAGATATTTTTAATAAGCCCAAAATAATATATATTGTGAATTTTCTGTCTCATATAACAAGTATAAAAAAGAAAGGACCCCTCCATATTTCTGACCCGAATTCAAGTTTTTGTTTAGCAATAAGAAATAAGACGACGTCCGAAATAGTGAACAGAGTAGTACTCCTTCCATCTTTAACTCTAAAGAATCCAGTTTGTTCCCAATTTGGCACTTGATCATTCTACTAAATTAATAATAGCTAACAGCTGATCAAATTTGATATCCCATGGCCACCTGATTGATAAATTTGTCATACCAATATAACTAAACTAATTATCAAAATTCGTTCGATTAGCCTAGACTAAAAATTAATTAAAAGAATAATAGATCATGAAATTTAACAGGAAAAAAGATTGAGAAATAACAACAGAGAGATGTTAAATGAAAGTACCAGAGTGCCATCGTTAAGGAGGATTGGGGATTGGCAGAGACGAAAGAAGAGTTTTTTTTTGGAAGTGTAGTTGATGGGAGTCACAGAAGCAGAAATGATCTCCCGATAATCTGGAGGAAGAAATCGTTCCCAAACAGTATCGGATTCAGAAGCGACTTTGAATCCCAACGACACCACCGATGATCGGCACACATCTTTCGACGATGTCAAAGATAAGATGTGTGATATGCAACCTTCTGGCAATACCGAAAACCCACAAAATCCAACGTCTTTGTCCACCATTTTCTCTCACCTCTTGTTTTCTAAGGCAGTGAGTAGAAGACACAGAAGAACACCGTTTGAAGTTTTATAGTATTCTCGTCTTAGCCTGGTTGGTTCAACTGTTAAACTTAAAAGAGAGCAGAGAGTGCCGTCTTCGGGCGGATTTAATATTTCTATTTAGTGATTTTGTCTGCATCTCTTTCTTTTTCTTCTCCATTGTAAATCAAATTGTCTTTCCTTAACAGTTAAGCAAGCAAATATATATATATTATTGTTACTAATTCAGGAGACCTCAATCCAACGGGTACACGACGCAAATTGACAAACAAATCAACAGTTCATAGTGTTAAATATGCAATAAATCATATAATGGGAAATTCTTCGGTATATTCCTTTTTTTTTTCTCTCTAAAGCAACAAAGATAGATCTGTATTTGGTGCAAATTAGAACATAGAAAATTGAGATGAACTTAGATTATAAATGGAGGAGAAAATGAGGAAGAGAAAATCTGTATTTGGTACATGATTAGAAATAAAATCCAATGTTTAGAATTGAATTGTTACATTTGACTTATTTTAATTTTTTCAAATTTGAATGTTAACTTTTGAATTTAGTTAAAAGTTTTAAAAAAATATTTGACTTTAATTAATTTATTAAGTTATATTTGAATGGACTGTGAGACTTATAAGTTAATAAGATGTAAAATTTTTAAATTAAAGTGGTGAACAGTGAGAATCGTAAAATATAAATTTCTTAAATTAAAAATATTAGTAATAAAATATAAATTCAGAGATTGTTAATGGAATATTATATGAAAAACTCAACATCATAAAATAAAAATATAGGCATTAAGGCGGATCAAGCATTAATGATCCTTTGGTCGCACCTCAATACCTTGTATTACAAGACCCTTTTTCCAGTTAAGGGTTTTAGTTTCACAAAGTTGCATCTCTATTTCATCTGCTACATTAATATCAACAGAAAATTTGCCCAGAAACATCTCCATCCATCCATCCTTTCTCTTCTCCGGATGCCGGCCATCCGCGCGCAGTTTCACTACTCGTGCCCACCTCCTACCTCGGAAGTCATACGTATAAACTGTCGGTGCCAAATAGGCATCGTCACATGCATCACATTCAGTGCTGCTGCTAGCAAACTTGATTGACCCCTTTGAAGCAGAGTCCAGCCCGTAGAAATTGTTTTCAATTCGAAACACAAGGTAAGCAGCATATTTGGTGTTCAAGGACAGCATTTTGGTGTGAATTTTGCCTCTAATGTCAAGCCAGCACACCCTTCTCAACTCAGCCACCTCAGAGAACCTGAAGATTAGAGTTATTTGAACAAACATCATTAGGGAGAGGACATTGAAAATCAGCATGAAACACACATTCACGTACACAATTGTGAAAAGAAATGCTTATTTTAAAAAATTAAAAAATATTCAAAATAAAAATATGAATATTCAATTATGGATGAAAAGTACTTATATCTCTTGTCATTTCTTTCAGTAATGGAACATATTAAGAGATTAAAGAGTTACCTTGATTGACTGGAGGATGTCCATTTCCAGTACCTAGGATTGTCTTGCCATGCAATTGAAAGCTCCCTTGCACACAACATATAGCATTTCTTCCCACTTGATTTACAAAGCCAAAAGCTCTATTTGACATTTTAACATGTTATGTTACACACTAATCCGTTCTGGAAGAATCTCGACAAAAAAGATAAATAAGAGATAAAAGCTATTTCTCTAATTACATCTTTGTGGGCTTTTCTAGACCAAAGTTAAGGGTTGGTACATGGTAAAGGAGATTAAACAAATTCTTGAAGCTACCCTTTGTATTTCAAGATCGGGTACAAGTCCCCTCATATACTTAAAAAAGAACATTCTAACTTTGATTAGAATTTAGAATATACCAAAACTGGAAGGAAAATTTTAACTAATTAAACGGCTACTTTTAACCAACTCTAATGTCACCTAAAAATAGCAAAAATGAAAAGATAAAGAAAGCTACATATATACTTACAAGGGTACCACCATTAAGTAGGATTGGGGATTGGCAGAGATGAGCAAAGACTTCCTTCTTGGAAGAGCAACTGAGTGGAGTAACAGATTTTGAGATAATCTCCTCATAATCTTCAGGAAGAAAGCTTTCCCAAACTGTATCAGATTCAGAAGCAAATCTGAAACCACACGAAACCGCCGATGATCGGCAAGCATCTTTGGGAGAAGTTAAGGAGATAATATGGGATATGCAGCCATCAGGCAAAACTGAAAAGAGTGAACCACCATGGAAATCCTCCTTTTTGTCCATTCTTTTCATTGAAATTTGTCAATTCTGAGAATTGGAGAGTGCTTCACAATAGCACTGTGAAGGTCAATTCTTTGAGCTTAGATCCATATTAGGACAGCCCAGATAGAGGATAAGAATTAAGAATCAATGAGAAATTGTTTGAGTCATCAATGTTAGTAAAATATGTGAGAAAAAAAAAGGCGACAAAATTGTATTTTTAATTTCAACGAGAAAGGGAAAAATATTACCTGACAGATACGGCAGGTTATCTTGTTCACAATTAAAGAATTTCGAAGACAAAATTCTTGTTGTCTTGGCCAAATCAGTCTCCATTTCCATTTTCAAAGAATGACAGAGTAAAAAATGTTTGTTTCTAGAAAATAGATTTGGTGAAAATACATTCTTTGAATGCTCCATCATTCAAATACAATATTTTGGATTAATACATCTTTAGAATTTAGATTTAAATTTTTTATCAAAATTATTACTTATATTTCAAAATACAAATCTTTTTAAATTTTTGTACACAAAATAAATGTTTTTACAAAAAAAAACATTTAGTCCTTTATGTTTGATTTTTTGACCATTTTAATCTTTTATATTATTTTTAGTCATTTAGATCTCATATGTATTATTTTTTATGTTTAATTTTTTTACTTTTATTTTTCAGCCTTTTGAGATCTCATGAGTAAAATGTATCCAAATGATTGAAAAAATAAAAAATAAAGAACCAAAAAGAGAGCTCAGGAAAGCGCTCTAATCATCTCATTTTGCTTGACCAAATTCAAAGCAGTTTTTAAAGGTCTTAGGTACAGCTCTATTTTCAACCTGGTTTACATGTACATGGAAGAGTTTAGTGACTGGCAAGAGGATTTCAGTTTGTATCTCTGTATCCTGCAAATAAACTAAATGAAGATTAGACCCTTGTGAATCTGCAAATACCACACGAGATTACATGAATGAAAGTGCTAAAGAAATCTGTAAAAGTTTGCAACTCTCTATCTCGGATGCACAAAAATGTAGAGAAAAGTAGGAGAGAAAATTTCAGAATGAAGATATTTTCATTCAAAGAGTAAGGTAAAAAAAAGTTCTGTACAAAACTATTTATACTCTCAAGTATTTCTCTAACTAAATACAGCGGGAAAGTTAAGTTAACAGTAGAAACGAAAATTTCCTAACTAAATCCAGCTCAGCTCAACATCTAACTGAAGAATCCAGCTCAGCTTCTACATTCTTTACTTCTGCATTCTTTGAGTCACATGATTCATGAACACAACCTAAACACACCTAAGGGAGAACCTGGAGTTAAGGTGTGAGATGTAAAATTCCTTTGCACCATGAATGATCTGTATAAGAAATTATTTTTCTTTTTTATTTTTTGAAAAGCTGGAAATATATTGATATGGGGAAATAGTTACAACATAACGGCCGGAAACTGACACTTAACTACAAGCTGAACAGGCCTCCAAGCCCAAAGGAAGTCAGGTTGTTTCCTCCAGGCAAAAGAGAAGAAACAACTCAGTGTCCCTAGGCAGCACCGAAAAGCCAGCAGCATCAGCAACACCAGAAACAGCAGGAGCACAACAAAAAACCTTCTTCAAGCAAACAAAACCCAACTCCAAACCAGAAAAGCTGAGAGCCCCGCCACAAACTTCAAGCAGAAAAATAAGCGCCCCTGCTCCAGAACTAAAAGTAGATAACTAGCAGCCAAAACAAAGCGTCACCCCACCACCACCAAGATAGAAAATAACCAGAGGACATCTATGTAGAGAAACACCAAAAAGAATGAAAAACCACCAACCAGTTACAGACAACATCCACTAGACAAAGCATAGAAACCCACCAACCATCTGATTCAGGTACCTTGCATCAATGATATAAGAAATCAGCTACCTTGCACCAATGATATAATATTTCCACACATGAAAACCTCTGGCTGAAAGTCCATGCTAGTGCAAAATGCAACTTATGTTTTACTTGGAAAATATAGAATTAGAAGCCATGACTAAAACGATATCAAACAAGAAAATATCAATGAACTCATCAGTTGCATAATGCAATACATAGTTAAAGAAATAGTAAGCTTTTAAGTCACAGGCTTAGATTCCAAGCTTGCAACTTCATCTTCCTTTGAGCACAATCATTAAGACTAACTATAGCATGCTTTCAAATAAAGATCAAACAGAGAAAGTATCTACTTTTTAATGTAATAAGCAGAACTTATATCTGCAATCCTTAGATAAGAACTGATGACCTTATGGTCTTGAATTGGAACCTTGTGCATGGAGAATCAGAAGAAAATGTGACATTAAATACATCAAGAATCACGTATCAAATTGATTGTTCTGTCTCCCTTGGGACGGAATTCAATGCCTTCAACAATAAGGCCAGATTTCCCATGAAGACTTATAATTTCTATCAATCGTGCCTCCATCTCACCATCATCTCCCCGATCATTATAAAAGTCTCCCAACTCTATCTCCATCCAGCCGTCCCCTCTACTTCTTGGAAGCTTTCCTAATAATTCCCCTAAGCGATATTTGAAGTCCCCTGATTCAAGATGGATAGTTGTAGCCCTATCTTCAGCCTCACCATCACTCTCATGATTTACAAGTCTGATTACAGCACTTGCAGATTGAAGCCCATAAAAGTTCTTTGCTAATTTGAACAGTAGATAAGCTCCATATGTGGTACTCGGAGACAGCTTTTGAGTTTCTATCCTGCCTCTAATATCCAGCCAACAAACAGATAGAAGGTTGGCCACCTCTGAAAATCTGTAAATGCAATGTAATGAATGAGTCAAAACAAAAATCACACTTGTGAAAAGACAGGTCAACACTTACAGGCACCTGAACATGAGAACACACATATAGATGAAGGAAAGGCAAAGGAAAAGAGAGGATGAAGGATGGACAAGAAGCACCTGGAATTGGAGTGAGCAGTCCACTTCCAGCACCATTGGGTATTGGCCCAAGAAATTATGAGTTCCCTTGCACTAACAATGTAACATTTCTTTCCACTTCTCCTATCAATAGAAAAGCTCTGCACAAAACCCAAATCAGTCCATCAAAAGTAAAGAAGTAGTTAGTTACAAAACTAATAAAAAAAGCAGGAACAGATGCAGAGCACAAGATCTGGTTTTGTTTAACCTAAAAAAACTCCACATTGTTAAAACATATTATGCCCTCAATAAAACATGGCAATAGTCATATGTTTAGTGTCCATAGCCTAATATTGTAGCTCAAAACTTATGTCTTCATGGAGAATGCAGGCCTGAATAATTGTGGATGAAAGTTCTCAACCAAATTTCTAGATTGGCAGTCAAAAGTATGACAAAACAGAAGATGATTTTTTTCTCAAGGAGTAAAAGCAGAAACTATGATGAAGAGGTGTATTTTCCTAAAAATGAAAGAACAATAGAGTTAGTGGTAGTATTGTGAATTCAAAATCAGTTTTTTGGAGATTATAAAATAGAGATAGGTAGTTAATGAAAAAATTTACAGCTTATCAAATCTTTTAGCATTTATAACTTCGATGCTTATATATCCGTCACCAAAACAGAGAAAGAGTAAAAGAAACTTATCACAACACTATACAGACAGAATATAAAATATCTGAATGTGCCCTAGAAGCACCTTAAAATTTATTAACTGCAGAAAACCTTGCAAGAAAATATTACTTCTGAAATATTGTAAAGGGGAATTTTTGGTGAAAAAATAATTACCTCATTACAATACAAGAAAGATGAATATATTACTCCCTCCGTCCTTTTTTTTTATAAGATGTATTAAGCAATCTTTATTGAATCTAATTATAAGATGTTTTGCTACTTTTTATGATTATAAGATGAATATGTAACTGCATCTGGAGGAAAGCCTACTCCATTTTTCGATTTGGTTGCAATGGTGGGATTGACAAAGTATTTGGTATCTAGGAGATATAGAAACAACAGCGGAAACATATATCACATATCCATTGATATGGGATCACTTGAAAACCAAAACTAAATAACCATAAACCCTTCCCTACTGATATTGAACATCTGCTAACATAAGCTTGAAATAAATTCAAAGTAATGTGTGAAGTCTTGAACACAATTCATTCTCTGGTGACATGCTATCTGCCACAGGACCTCAAACCCAAACTACCTTTGTTTACTAAACTGATATCCATCTCAAATTATAAGCCAAAAAGTCATTAAACACGTATAGGTACCCAATCTGCGCATTATTTAGGTCTAACAGGGTCACATTTATCAAATATCTTTCGAGTGTGGAATTCTGTTTGTCATATAAATCTTTACCATTTATAATTGGTTTCCATTCAGCCAATTTTAAGCTCTGTAAAACACAGCTTACAGAGTACAAATTACAAATACGAATACTTACCATTAATATTTAATGGAAATAATATCTAAATTCAAATAGACAACAAATGAAATTCAAGGGTACAAAGAACACTAAAAGAACAAAACAAACACAATCATCCAATTATTCAAGAAAGAAGAAAAACAATGAAGATATAAAACCACCCAACAAAACAGAATATAACAAAAAGAGGTACTGTTTGAATTACCATTCTGCCTCCATCGAGAAGGAGAGGAGAATAACAAAGGGCAAAATAAAGGTCCTTTTTTGAGAAGTTGGAGTAGACCTCAGGAGACTCTGATCTTGAGATGATATCCTGAATATCAGATGGCAAAAATCTTTCCCAAATTGTATCAGAATCAGCAGCAGACTTGAACCCTTTTGAAACAGCTGATGATCTGATGGAATCAATAGGTGAAGTCAAGGAAAGAATCTCTGATATACAGCCCTCTGGCAATCTTGCAAAACGATCCATACTCAAAGCAGAGAATATTATGCAGTCTGAAAATTGAACTTTTGAGATTTTCTAATCAAGAACTTAGCTGATATATTTATGGAGAATTCGCCTATCCAGTCCCCTATACACTTTTCTTATCTCTAAAGCCCCTTGCAGAACTTTTTAAGGATGTATTCAATTTATAATTTTTGAAACTTTTAAACTTTTAAAATATTTTAAAATTTTACATAAGTCAAGTGTTATTTAATTTGAAAAATATTTGTAATGACTTAAAAAATATTTACAAAATAATGATTTTTTATAATTTTACATGTTAAATAAGATGAAAAATGTCTTACTCAAATCCTATTATTAATGTAAGATTTGTTAAAGATTTTTTATGTAACAATTTGGGGTGAATTAAAATTTAATAATTAGGTCATATCTAATCCGACTTGAGCTATCAAAATGACAATATTTAATCGAAATTTTCACTTATTATGCTACTCCTTTTACTTGCATATAAATATGAGAAAGTTGACCAGACTTAATTTGTATTAGTGACTTTTTGATATTTGCTAATTTATTTATCCTCTTAAAAAACACATATCTATGGAGCATTATCAAAATTGCAAAAATGATGTGAATAAACTTGGTAAGGATGAGATAGAGAGGTCTTTTGCATTGCTAAATTGTTCATTGGGAGTTTTCCAGCGTGAATGCTCCTTGTGGTTTTGTGTTAGGCCACAGATGCCCTGTGGTTTTTGCTATAATTTGACTTATATTTTGATAGGTGATGCAAAAGATATAATTTGACCTATCACTTGCCCTGTGATAGGTGATGCATAAAATGATGCAAAAGATTTTAAATTATATTTTGAAAATCAAGAACAACAAAAAGAAAGTGTATTGTGTATAGTGATTGAGAAGGTTGATAATCTTGAACATTATAAAATTAAGATTTTTGGTTATCTATTTTATGAATTTTTATTACGATTCAAAAGTTTTTTTTTTCATTGACATGACAAGAATTATTTTAAGAATATATAACCTTTTTTATTATCTGGATTTTATTTATTTTTAAAATAAAAATATATAAGTCTCAATAAATCTAGAAAAGTATTAAATGAAAATCTAATTAGAATTTCCTAGAATCCTAATAAATCTATAAAAACCACTTAGAATTCTATGAAATCCATAAAAAGTTTATACTTCAAAAAAATCTATAAAAGTTTAAATTGAATACTCCCTCCATAAATGGTATTTATTTGATACTTCTAATGACTTTTTTAGGATTTTAAAAATTTAGGTTTATCTAATATAGATATTTTAAAACTTTTTAAAATTCTTGAAATATTCATTTGTGATTCATATGAATTTATAAAAATTTTTAATACAAGACATTCAATCAAGACATTTTAAAATTCATCAAGTATTCCCAAAATAAGCACTAAAGTTGGAAATTCTAAAATAACATAAAAAATTAGCGCTTAGGGCACAATGGAGGAAAGGTCACTGGACCATCGTAATATAAACTGTAAGTAGTAAACATGCTATTTAGGACTATTTAGTTAGATTATTCGAATCCATGTAAGTATCATTCTTACTAATCAGTCTCTTTGATATAGATTTGGGAGAATTAAGTCTTGATACTTGAAGAGCGAACACGCCCAATTGGTAAGTTTCATCTTTTGAACTTTAAAAGTGGCATGGCACATATTTCAAAAAAAGCATGATTTTACTTGATTGTCAAAAAAAAAAAACTTGTTCTAGTGCTTTAAATTTCGTTAATTGAAGTTATATGAGATATTTTGTTGGATTTGGTCCCACTTTCCAAACTCAAAAGTAGTGATTTATGTGGTTTTCCTAGTAATTATTAATAATTCAAAATATTATCCTTTGGAAAATACTTATCAATTTTGATAAAGTACAATTTTGCTAAAAAATTTACTAATGTGTTTCAAAAATCTGTTTGGTAAATATGGTATTTAACTCTGAGGATTGAGCCTTGGTTTGTGTGCCATGTGATTTGATGTTTTTCGTACAAACCCTTGGTCACCATGAAATTGTTTTAAAGGCACATAGAATCTCTAATGTGAAATATTTGCAAAACCCCATTTTCACACTAAAAGGTTTTATGAATGTCACCGGTGCAAGTTTCACCAAGCAGAGAACGAGTTTCCTAGAGAAATGTGTTTTTGAATTTGGGACAAGGATTGAAAATTGTATTTGAGAGGAAACTCATTTTGTCTGTTTAAATACTAGAATTATGAATAATGAATTCTTTTCAGTTTGTGATTGGATTCTAAATGATTTGTTTTTATGAGTACTCCGTAGAGATATTGTATTGTTATTGGCTAGTCACAAATAAGAGGGTCCTTGAATTCCAAGCAATGTATTCCTTGGGTCTATATTGGGTCAAACCTCACGGGCTCACACGGTTTGGTTATTGGTCTAGTAAGCATTGGGCAGTCGATTACAAGTAGTTGAGCCATATTGTAGGTACGAGTCAGGATTTGTTTTCTCTGCGGTTGGCAAGGTATCCTGGATATACAATGTAACATTTGCTAGCCGATTATCCTCTTTTGTTTGTTTTCGTGGATAAGGTTGAAAGTCTCATAAACACAGGAGGAATAAAACTAGTGATGGTCTACAAATGGTGTCGATATTTTCACGACTATGAAATTAATTGTTATATATGATTTACCTTTATGACATCTTTCTTTTGACTTGTTCAATGATCAGAATTATTTGAATGTAGATTTGATTTAATTGTGTCTTCCTTATTTTCTTAATTGTTTTGAAAATATTTAATAGGTAAAAACTATTTTCCCCATACATAGGCACTCATGGAATTTATTTCCCATAAGGTCACAAGTTTTGTCATGTTTTTCATGATCTAGCGATATGAGACCCTGCAGAAGGGTTGGACTCCTTTTTGAAGTTGCTTGTTTTGCTTTCTGCCATCTTTGGAATAATTTTTGAATGTCTTTTAGGAACATTTATGACTTATGCTAATGGTATTGTAATTTGAATGCTATTCTGGATTTTCTGATGGTTTTTACTCAGAGTTATGGATTTGAATACTCATCTAGTATCTATAGTTTTGATTTGGTTATTATTCATTTGTAAAACAAAAAAAAATTAATGGCTCTTTTTCCGCAATAGTTTTCCATTAATGATGGGGGAGAGATAGGTGACGCCCATCCAACCTACCCAAGGTACCTAGGAAGAGGTAGAAATGTCACATATAAACTCTACATAATCACTCTCATTTTTTTCTTCTTCTTCTGTTTCCCACTTTCTGATGTTAGAAAAAAGATATGATTTATAAAAATTTATAATAAAATTAATTTGTGAAATTAAAATGTGTCATTTTAAATTCTCCACTATTGAAATAACAACTCATTAAAAAAATAATTTTTAAAATATTTATAAATATTTTTTTATTATCAAGAATATAACATTTCAATATTTGAATATTATTGGCATGTCCTGAGTCCCATTCAAAAAGCAAAGGTGGGTATGAATGCTCTTTTTTTTTGTGGAAAATAAAAGTCAGCTTCAAGATTAGTTTAATTTTTCCTTGACTCCATAAATCTCTGGCAAAATATAGGGAACAAGAATTAAAAACAAAAGTAAAAGTAAACAACGAAACGAAACATGTCGGAATTTGTGCTTCTTGTGTTCAGTGGCGGAGCTAGGAATTTGGAGTTGGAGGGGGTGAGATGAATAGTGTCCGCTAATGAAAGAAAAATTAACCTTGCATATCAAAATTCATAGCTAAAAAGAATTATTAAATTCATGAAATAAATCTTGATTTAGTTATGGGCCCTTAATTAACGTACACCCTCAATTTTTTCAAAGCTATTTTGGGGAAATTGTTTTTAAAAACCTATCTACATGGCTTATTCAAGTATGGGAAATAGTTAAGGAATAAGAAGAAGAAATGGTTGAAGAAGCATGGTGATGGGTTTTTAAATATTTTTCGTCTTAAAATACCCTTGAAAAAATTGAGGGTGGACGTCATATTGGTCGGAAAAGAAGTTTTACTGATCAGAAAACAAAAAATGAGAGTACGAAAAAAGTATTGAGTTTTAAAAAGTTAAAATAAAAGACAATGATCAATAACTAAATATTGAAAATAGTTCATGACAAAAAATCAATAATATTCCTATATAATTTTACTCTCAACATAAACAAAAATTTTAAAGTGCGTAAAGTAAATATGATAGTTTTTACACATCACTATTGCGGTATTTAAATGACAAAAGTAAATTTAGATTTTAACCGTCACTGTACGAGTATTTTAATTGTGGTACAGTAAATCTTGAGTTTTATACTATTTACGACAATACAAAAAAAGTAAAAAATTGGTTGTTGAACTGGTCATATGTTCGCTAATTAAGTCCTGATCCAAGTTCATGCCAAGGTAATTATTTCATAATTTCATTAATTAGTAACTTCATAAAATTAGTTACCATGAGTCATATTTACACCTGGGTGTTAGACTTTGATCGTTGACTATTATTTTTCCACATTTCCTTTTATTTCTAAACTTCGTACAATAAACTTTTTACCAAGCCATTAGCTTAGTTTTTAGGAGTTTAATTTGTTATTTATTGAATTAAAAGTTAGCTAATTATGTGTTTATGCACTTAAAATGGTTCTTTACACCTTCATATTTGTTTGTAGATCCTTTGAAAGTTTTAGAAGATATTTAGAAGGAATTAGGAGAAGTTGGAAACTTGAAGAATATTGTTTTGCAAGAAATGAGATCTAGATGCGTGAAAGAAGTGGATGTGCATGAGATAATGTGAATGTGTCTCATCTGACTCATGCGTCCACCTTCAGAAGTTTGAACCTTTCACGAGTCCACTTGGACGTTTTTTATGCTTCAGGCGTCCACTTTCCACATATGAGTGTCCACTCTTCGAATTGAAGTTTTTGGAATGTTTTTAAGTAGTTTCTAATTAGGACTCCTATGTAATTAATCTTAAGACCTTTGTAACTATTTGTACGGTTTATTAGCTTGGTTTTAGATATTCCAAGCAATCTAGAAACACTCTTATTTAGTGTTATTGAATGTTGAAGATTGGAGATTTTCCAGATTTCGATTTTGTCGATTAATGAGTTTCTCTCTCTCCATTAATTTTTCTATGATGTTTTATTTTATGGATTGTGAGTAGTTCTCTTTAGTTGGTAATGATATGTATTAGGTTA
The DNA here is from genome assembly GCA_019593545.1 of Apocynum venetum. Taxonomy (NCBI): domain Eukaryota; kingdom Viridiplantae; phylum Streptophyta; class Magnoliopsida; order Gentianales; family Apocynaceae; genus Apocynum; species Apocynum venetum. Next base: position 345,816 of record SRSM01000153.1, read on the forward strand.
AATTTATTTGGGATTATGGGATTTTGTTCTTCAATTAAAAACTCAATATTTTCAAAGATTATCTATCTATTTGAGTATTTATTCAATTCTTGTTTTAATTTATGTTAATTGTGTAAATTCAATAATTACTGGCAACCAATAATAGTAACTATTAATTAATCTAAACCGGTGTTTAGTTAATTGATACATAATTGGTTGAAGTAAATTGCATAATTTTAATCGGTCGTTAATTTTGTGTAATTTTGGTTGGTGTTGTCTTTGAGCTTAAGAACTTGATTGACTATTTTATGTGATTGATAATTTAGTTTAATTAAGTTTAGAGTTAATTTGTTGTACTTCTCAGAGATTGATCTAATTCTATAAGAATAAGAATTTGCGACGCTAAACGGAATTTTAAATCATTATTCAAATAGTGATTGATGTCAAATAAATGAAGTACACAGTTCTTACTAACATTTTTTATCCTTTGATTTCTAGTCATTTGTAATTTATTTATTTAAAACTTTAATTTTTTAGATAAAAATCAAATATTTTTCCCTAAAATCCTGATTAGTTACTTAATTAAAGAATTTACAAGTCTTTGTGAGTTCGACCATTACATGCCCTAATTGCATAAGTTGATTAAGTTTGATATTTAATTTGATAGAGTAACGATAAACTCATCAAATTTTAGCATCGTAGCTGGAAATTGTTTTCAATTCTAAGATTAAGTTTTCTGATATTTTTCTTTTCAAACTTTTCCCTTTGGTGATGAAATCAAAAGCATTGGAATTTTTTTGCTTATTCGTAGTTGAAAGATTCTTGGTCAAAGCTCAGAGGGCTTAGAATCATCAATCCCAGTGGAAAACAATGAAGGAGACATAGAACTAGAAATTATTGATCAATCTACCCCGCTAGAAGAAATTGGTGATATTTGATTAAATCATAATTAACTTGGTCAGTCCGAAACTAAAATTTCATTATCTTTGTAAAAGATACACAAAAATATTAGTTATTACCATTTTTGGTCTAGAACAAATAACAACACTCCATTTTTATTTTATTTTTAAAAAAATGCCACGTGCTCATTCATAGAAGTATAAAACTAAGAATTAAAAAATAAAATCTCAAATAGCACCACAAATGAAGACTTTCATGTCCAAAATACCACTGTACTTTTTTGTAAATATTTTTGCAGATTTTTGTAAAGTCATTGATTTCTACGTGTAGAAGAGTAGTTATCCTTTGGCTCAATATTAAAGGAAAGGGAAGTAAACAACAAAAAAGAAACACGTGGGAATTTGTATAAAAATAATGGTCAACAGTAAACGAAACAGCGTACGTGAGTAATTTATTCTATTAGCATGTGCTTCTGCCTTCTGCTAAGCAAATCAAAGTAATTACTAAAATTAAGTGTTTTCCGACAACCCTTTTGCAGTATCAAACCAAAGCAATTTCTGATAAGTGCGCAATTAATTTCTGAAAGTCCCAGTTACGATGGTTTCTTCCAAATAGAGATAATATCGAAGCTGTCTCGGTTTTCTTAAAAAAAGAAAAGTATTTGACTTTAATTAATTTATTTAATCATCATTGATATTAATATAATAAAAATAAAAAAATGAAAATGAGAGTCTCATTTTAATTAAATTACTTTAAAACATTTTTTCTGTCATACATCCGTGTAAACGGACAAGCCTTCCTTCCTGGCAAAATTAATTTTAATATTAATTAATTTTGCTTCGGCTGGTTAAATTGTCGTGATCTGATCCACGTTTTCTTCATGTTTTGAATGTTGAACAATGGAGTAAATAACAAAAAGAAACATGTGGGAATTTCTGCTTCTTTCTTTATCACCTAAATTAAAAAATAATGGTCAACAGTAGAAGAAACATGGTGAGTGAGGACTACTGCAGTTCAATCAGTCTATGAAGGACAACTAGTTTTCCCACTATATAAACATGTGCTTCTGCCTTCTGCTAAGCAAATAAAGCAATAGCTCAAATTAAGCGTTTTCCCACTCCAAATATTTGCTTCAGCCTTCTGCAGCATCAAACCAAAGCAGTTTCTGTTAATTTCTGAAAGTCCAGTTAAGATGGTTTCTTCCCAAGTAGAGATAGTATCAAAGCAGTTGGTTAAGCCCTCACATCCAACACCCCATAGCTTGAGACACCTCAAACTTTGTTTCCTAGACCAACTCCAAAATTTGGTTCCAAATTATATTCCTCTTATCTTCTTCTATCAAAATGATCATCAGCATTCATCAAATAAAATCGATCCTTCCCAAAGATCTCAACAGCTAAAGCAATCATTATCCGAAACATTAACCAAATTCTACCCTTTTGCCGGTAGAATCGATGGAAATGCTTCGATAGATTGTAATGATTCTGGAGCTCTGTACGTGGAAGCTCGGGTTCATTCTCACCTCTCAGAAGCAATTCAAAATGCCAACACAAAGGATTTAGAACAGTATCTACCGGTGCTCACTCGTCCCCGTAATCCAATTGAGAGGAGCAGCCATGCTCTTTTAGCTGTGCAAACCACCTTCTTCGAATGTGGAGGAATGGCTGTTGGCATCTGCTTATCACACGTCATAGCTGATGGAATTTCCTTTTTCACGTTCATGAATGAATGGGCCCAAAAGAGCCGCTCCACAACTGAAATATCAACAATGCAGCCAGATTTTGATATGCGATTGAACTGTTTTCCTACCAGCGACATCCTTTCGGGTTTCTTTCCAGATCCAAAATTAGAAAGCATTGATCCCTCTCCATCAGAAGAAGAAAAGATAGTCATGAAGAGGTTTTTGTTCGATAAAAAAATATTGTCTGCAATGAAACTACAAGTTTCTTCTTCAAGCTCTACCAGCTGTCTTAATCCCACTCGAGTAGAAACCGTCTCAGCTTTTATATGGAAGCATTTGATTGACATCACCAGAGCTAAAAGTAGTCACCATACGAAAAGGGCATTCGTTGCGGTGAATATGAGGCCTAGAATTAGTCCGCCCCTTACTGAGTTTGCCATTGGGAACATCTTTGTAATTACAGCAGCCTTGGCTGAGTCTCAGAACGCCCAAGATTATGTCAATCTTGTTTCCCCGTTGAGGACGGCAATAAGAACTGTTGGCGATGATTACATCAAGGATGAACAGAAGAGACAGGAATATCTAGGATTACTATGTCAACCCGAGTATCATTTATTCACAAGTTGGTGCAGGTTTCCGTATTACGAAGTCGATTTTGGTTGGGGTAAGCCTTCGTCAGTCTGCACAGCGTCTCTGCCCTTCAAGAATACAGTAGTTTTGATGGATACAAGATCGGGCGATGGAATTCAAGCATGGATAAGCTTGGGAGAAGATGAAATGGCAATGCTTCCGGATGAGTTACTCGCACTGGAGAGCAATGATTTTAGAAAATAAATTTTCTTTTTTTTTTTCCTTTCACCCAGAGGGACAATTGAATTTATTCACTTAGATTTTGGGGACTTACTCAAGTTTCACATGCTATGCACAATGCTTTATAACTTTCAAGAAGGGAACGATCCCTTTTGAAAACCAAACAGCCAAAAGCTGCTTTGAATTCTGAAGCCGGGTGTTTTGTTTTTATTATTTCATTTGCTCGATGATTGCTGATTCCAAGTCATTATCTTTCTTTTTTTTCTTTGAAAGCTGATTCCTAGTCATTTTCAGTTTCGTGGGAGTTGGGACCCAAAAATCTTAAATAATACAACTACAGGTGGCAAAATGGGCCCATTCTATAGGACTCGCCCGAAAAGTCCACAAAATAAACGATTTAATATTTGTGGTTCAAAAAAATCGGATTGAATTGACCTGACTCGTATAATCTGCGGGTCAAATGAGTTTGAGTCAATTTAGCTCGCAGGTTAACGGGCCGATCCGATAAAAAAGAAAAAAAACAGAACAACTGAGAGTCAGTGGCTAGCGTGACCCCTAACGCAATTACGCAATGCAGCGTCAGCAGAGCAGTCTTCACTCTGCAGAGAAAAAAAATTTCTCTGTGTAGTACATTGCATAGTCCATCCAAAAAAAAAATTCTTTTACTACAGTCCACCCAAAAAAAAGAAAAAGAAAAAAAGTTTAGCCCAAATTTTTTTCAGCCCAAATGAAAACACAGCTAACCTAATCCCCAAATTTTTTGGCTGCACATTCACTCATTTTTTACTAAAGTTCTTCTCTGCAATCTCTCTTCTTCTATCTTTTGCAATCCAAAGAACTCAATTACTCAAAAATAGTTGCTAACCTCCCAAGAGCAAGTCTATATTTGTCTCATTAGCCATCCTTAAATTCTGCTTTAGAAAGGTAATTTTTTTTTGTTTTATTGTTGTTTAAATGTTTAATTTTGGAATATACTTTTCATGGATTTTGTGTAGTAAATGGTAATAATTTTTTATTTTGTGGAGTTTGAAGATTGAAGTTAAATGCTGAGAGTGGTGTTGATCTTTTTTTTTTTATCAATTATTCAATTATCTTGTTTTGTGATTGAATTTTGGTTGTAGAAATTAGAATAGTTTTCATAATATAATTTAGAAGATTGCAAATGTCCATTTAATCTTCTCTGCTTTTTATTTTAGTTTTAATTTGGCATTTGAATTATGATAGATTTTATGTCAATTTAATCTGCTCTTCATTTTAGTTTTAATTTGGCATTTGAATTATAGTAGACTTGATGCTACTAACCAAGAATTTTGATTAGTTATAGCCTTGTTTAGTGTTTATTCATGTTTGTCTAAGCTTTTTTGTGGGATTAGGGGGAGTTTGGTGCTACTGATTTTTAGTTCTTTTTTGTTGTCCTTGTTTTGGTTGTTGTTAGGCAGAGTTTTAAGATTTGTCTTGATTTCTGCTTGTTTTTCTATTATCTAATACATTTGTCTTTCAAAAAAAAAAATCTCCTCTGCAATGTAGGATCTCTTATGGATTAAAAAAAAAACATTTGAGTATGGTTGAAACTTGAAAGGGAAAATTCATGCAGGTCATCTAAAAAAAATAGAGAGACAAATTCTAGTAATATTGAATATTTAGTATTTTTTATCCCTAACAATAGACATCTTTTTAGCATTTTTCCCATAACAATAGACATATTTTTAGAAAGACAAAAAATAAAAAAAGGAAAGACTATTAATCATATTAAAAATAAGAGGACAAAGATAATAGTAATGCCATGGAGTATTGTTTTTATTCATGTTAGGTTAAAGTGCAAATTAGTCTTTTAAAATGAAATAATTTCTTAATTAAGTTTTGAATTCTTTAAAATGATTATTTGTTTACTATAATTATATGTTGATTATAATATTTAATTTACTTTCATATATGTGTCTTATTATTTAATTACTCTTATATTATTTTAATAGGTTATAAATTCTGGTGAAGCTTCAAAGAATGAAGAAAAGAACTATCAATTCTTTTTTTAAACAAAAAAAACAAGCATCTACAAGTCATGAGCATTCTTCATCTAATGATCAGCAACCTAATACTTCTTCAAGAATTGATGTCGATATTAGTTCTCTTGAACGTGACCCTGCGTTACGTACTCTAATATGGAAATATCCTGTTAATCAAAGGGACGAAATTAGAAGTGCTTATATTAAGATGGGCCCTTATCAACCTATTAACAGTGAGTATCCACCAACCAAATTCGGATCCCAGAATCGTCGCTTTCAAAGTCATTGGTTTAAGAAATTTACTTGGTTAGAGTACTCTCCTACAAATGATGCAGTTTTTTGCTTTCCATACTCGAAATCCTACATGTACAACAGATGGATTTAGATATTGGAAGCGAGTCAATGATGGGGATAGGTGCTCTTTTTTAATACATATTGGTTGTCCTATTTCACCACATAACAGTGCTACAAATTCTATTCATGATTTGATGAATACATCTCGTCACATTGACAAAGTTCTAAATACACAAACTTCAGAAGAAAAACAGAAAAACAGATTGAGGCTTACAACAACAATTGAAAGTATTCGATGGCTCAATTTGCAAGCTTGTGCATTTAGAGGTCATGATGAATCTCCATCTTCTACTAATCGTGGAAACTTTTTAGAGATGATAAAATTTATGGGAAGAATGAATGAGAATATAGGTGGAATTGTTTTAGAAAAAGCCCCGAAGAATGCAAAATACACTTTACCTGATATTCAAAAATATGTTTTGAATATTCTTGCCAAGCAAGTAAGATAAAAAATTCGTGAAGAAATTGGGAATGCAAAATTCTCTATTTTGGTTGATGAAGCTAGAGATGCATCTAATAAAGAACAAATGGCTATAGTATTGAGATTTGTGGATATTGGTGGCTTTATACGAGAGCGTTTTTTTTATATAGTGCATGTGACAGATACGACAGCTGTAATACTTAAGAAAGAAGTATCTGATTCTCTTAGTCGATATGAATTACATGTCCATAACATGCGAGGTCAAGGATATGATGGTGCTAGCAATATGTGTGGCTATTGGAATGGATTGCAAGCTCTTTTTTTGAAGGATTGCCCACATGTTTATTATGTACATTGTTTTGCTCATCGTATTCAACTAGCACTAACTGCTGCTGCTGAAAAAGAGGTATCCATTTGGTTATTCTTTTCAAAACTTAATTCCATATATAATCTTATTAATGGCTCTCCTAAACGCCATACTAAGTTACATTTTGCACAAAAAATTGAAGTTGCACATATGGTGGCTGCTGGTGAATGTGAAACTTGTAGAGGATGTAATCAAATTGAAAATTTACAAAAGCCTGGAAAAACTCGTTGGAGTTCTAATTTTGACTCAATTTGCAGCATGATAGATATGTATAGCTCTGTGCTTAATGTGTTGGAAAATATGATGAATGAGGGGTCTTCTAATTCTATTCGAGGTGAAGCTGGTGGTCTCTTGATTGCGATGAAGTCTTTTGATTTCATATTTATATTACATTTGATGCAAAATATGATGGGGATAACAAATCTGCTTTGCCGAGCATTACAAGAGAAATCTCTGGATATTTTAAGTGCAATGGATTATGTCTCAACAACTAAATCTTTGCTTCAAACTTTGAGAGATAAGGGTTTTGTTGTTCTTCTTAAGGGTGTGGAAGAAGTTTGTGCCAAGTTTGACATTGAAATACCTCAAATGGAAGCTCGTTATAAATCCGTTACAAGTCGTTCATGCCAATAAAATGATTCAATCACATTTGAGCACCATTATCAGTTTGATGTGTTTAATGCTGCAATAGATTATCAAGTTGAAGAGCTAAATAATAGATTCAATGATGAGACTGTGGAACTTATTAAGCTTAGTTGCGCTTTGGAGCCTAAAGATAACTTTAAGTTACTTAAAGTTGATCACATTTATCAGCTTGCTGAGAAGTATTATACTCTTGATTTTAGTCCACAAGATTTGCACCATTTGAGAATGCAACTGCAACACTATAAGCTTGATGTTGTTAGTAATGAAAGATTTCAGGATTTATCAACTATTTCTGAATTATGTCAAAGACTGGTTGAGACAAATAAGTCAAATTCTTACAATTTAATTGATAGGTGCGTTTATGATTTGTTATGATATATATAATTGAATTGCCAACTTAATTATTGAATCTAACATATTTATTTGAATTAACAGGATGATTCGTCTCGTTTTGACTCTTCCCGTTTCCACAGCAACAAGAGAACGAGCTTTTTCAGCAATGAAACTTGTCAAAACAACTCTTCGTAATAAGATGGAAGAAGAGTTTTTAGCTGATTCTATGATTATCTACATTGAACGAGAGTTGACAAAAAAAATGATAATAATACAATAATTAAAGAGTTTGAATTTAAGAAGAATAGAAGAGCACAACTCTAATGGTACATTTATTTCATATTATTGAAAGTATTAAATATTAATTTTTTTTATTCTATGTTTTAGTTAATTTATATATTTATTTATATTTTATGTCAGCCCCAGGTGAAAAAAATTCTTGGGTACGCCCCTGCTCTACACAAACTCATTGCACTCAACCCTCGTCAATCGTCTCCCTCAGCCGTCGCCCGCCATCAGCCCACTCTTCTCTTCCGTCGCCAGCCGCCGCTGCCCGTCGCCAGCCTGGTAAGTGGACTGGTCTCTGATTTTTGAGTTGCAACTTGCAAGTCTTCTTTCTTTTTTCTCTTTTGTTTGTAATTCAGATAAATAATAAAAATTGAATTTTTGGTGGTGGTTGATTGGATTTTGTTTCTTTTTTCTCTGAATTCTATTTCTAGTGCTGGTTGATTGGATTTTCAATTTCTTCTCCTTTTCCCTTAGTTTTCTTGACCACAAAACTGAAAGTTGTATTAACTGCTTTGGACTTGGTTTGACAATCCCTTGATGTCTATAGCTTGAATACATGTAATGCTATTGTAGTTGTTGGAAATATTATCTAAAGGTGATGGAAATTCTCTTGTAGTCATCTCTGCGAACAGAACTGATATTTCTCTAAATCCCTAATAGTAGCAAAAGGTAGGAATACTCTGCTCATTCCTAAAGAAATTTTCTGGATCAACCATGGTCTTCACCTTCACCAGTCTATCAAAATTACCCTTGAAATACTTCTCTCCAAATACTTTTCCTTCACTGTAACTATTTTTTCCATTGCCTGTAGTACAAATATCAAGATCTCTGTAATTAGGAAATGCCTGTCTTAGATTTTTTGTCACAAAAGGTGTCATAAAATCGTATAATTCTCTTGCTTGTGAAATGTATTTCTTGCATAGGTGCAGGATCTTCATCTCCCCAGTTCACAGAGTATTGAAACTTATATATGATTCCAGCCCTGTGTGGAAATGGGGTTTCATTTTCTGGGATTTCACTCATTCTTCCTCCATAAGGATTGAAGACAAATCTTGTTTTCCCCAACTCAGCCAATAAAGGTTGCTCTAACTGATCAGGGTATGAGTGAACCGTGGCAAAATCAATGACTGCAATTTGATTATTCTCTATAAAATCTATTCCTACTTGAAGATTGGGATTGTACTGCTGCCTCTGAGGGTTTGATTTCCCATAAAACCCTTCAAGTTCTACTTCCAATAGGTGATTGTTGTCTATGGATAAAAAGAAAGAAAGATTAGTTTATGACAGTTCACTTTAATATGTCAAACATATATGGTACTTATTTTTATAAAAATTGCGTGATAATTGTTTTTTTTTTTGAGACTGTGATAGTTTACTTGCTACTATTAAGTTAAGGTGATCAAATTATGTATCATATGTGTATAATAATTCATTATAAATTAAATGATGTATTTTTATATAATTTTTTTGTGAGATTTCCTTTTTCATCTTCTTATACTTGTTTTTCAGGCAATTATTTTTGAGATTGCAATATGGACTCGTAATTGATTGTGAGGATATGGATGATATGATGGAATTGGCCAAAAGTACTACAGGTAATGACTCTAACGATTCTATTGTTGTTATGTCTAGTACTCAAAGTAAGAGGAAGAATAATGATGATGGCAAAGAAGATTTTAGTGGAAGTTCAAGTTCTAAGAAATGTAGATCTAAAATATCCGAAGTGTGGGAATGCTTTACTAAGATTGGTATGGTAAATGGAAAAGAAACATGTAAATGTAATGGTTGCGGAAAAGGTTATAGTTGTAAAAGTGATTCGGGAACCACTCATTTGAGGCGACATTTAAATAAATGTCATACAATCCCTAAGATATCACGATGTGGGGAGTTTGCTAGGTAGACAAGCTACATTGGCAAAGTTTAGAAAATTTGATCCTAAAATTTATAGAGATTTATTGGCTAAAGCTATCATTCAACATGATCTTCCATTTAGTTATGCTGAGAATGAAGGGGTGCATGAGGTGGATAGATATTTGCAACCTGATTTTAAACCCACTACCAGAAACACTTGCAAAGCTGATTGTTGGAATGTTTATTTAAGTGAAAAGGCAAAACTTAAGAAAGCAATAGCTACTATTTCTGGTAGAATTTGTTTAACTTCTGATGTATGGACTCCTGACAATTCTACACAAGTTTATATGACTGTCACTGCTCATTATGTTGATGAAGAATGGATATTAAATAGTAAATTGCTATATTTTTGTACTTTAGATGGTCCACATACCGGGATTGAATTGTAGGGTGAAAGCCCTAAAGCTTTTAATGTCTTAATTTTGATTAATGACAAATATTGATGAGGACTAATGTCTTATTTATACAAGTGATAGAGTTTTTGGATTCATGTTTTAATCCATGCAAGAACAAGATTTCAAGTCTTCAAGGAAGTATACAAGTCAAGACTATCAATATTTGAAGACAAGTTTTTATTGGATTAGATAGGAACTAGAGGTATAGTTTTAGAGTTATATATTTTGATATCTCTAGTTCTACCTCTAATTGAGTAATGGTTTCTAAAGGTTGCTCTATGAACTTAAAACGTTATTTCAAAATGTTTTTAATATGTTAAAATATGTTTTGGTATTTCGAAAACCATGCATCTTGATTTCAAAACTTAAATGGTTCATAAACTCTTGTTGGATTGATACCATAACTTATATGGTTGATTGAAATCATCATTTGTGTGTTGGAGTATTGTTGATACACAAATGAACATGTTTCAGTCGACCTAAAGTGGTCCAAGTATCGTCCATAAGTTAGTTTATCTTGTGGATGCATGTGCTGTCAAATTTTTTCATTTGCCAACATGTGTACGACCATGAGGTCGACCGCAGGATGAAAAATCATCATCCGGTGGTTGTTCAGTGAGCTTGAGGATGATGGTGCGGACGACCAAGTCTGATATGCGGTCGACCGCACTTCCTGAGTGGGTTTCCAACAGCTTCATTTTTTACCGTTGGGAACAAACCTTTAAATACCAAAACCTTTGGAATTCTTTCTAAGAAGATTTTTTAGCAAAATAATTGTATATCTTGATCCTATATCATCTTAGAAACATTCCAAAACCCTTTCTAAACATCAATCTTGTTAAAATCATTCAATAAGAGTTTTTACATTCAAAGGTGAATTTTGAGCAATCTTAACAAGCCATTACTCAAAGAGGTGATTGTGAGTCAAATTGATATATCTTCACATTAAGGTGATATATATCAAACTCTCTATCTCTTATTATTGATTGTAATTGTATCAAGGTTGCAAGTAGCATAAAACCTTAAGTGTTAGAGTGAGCCTTGTGTAGGTTGTTTTGCATTCAAGGTTTGTTTTGTAAAACCTTTGTGTGAACCTTGAATTGAATTGTATTGTTAGGATTCACTAAGGAGAGTGGTGGGATTATTGTATAATCAAGGTTGTGTTGTAAAACTCAAGGGTTGAGTGAGCCTTGATTGGTTGAGAGGTTATTTGTAAAACCCTAAGGTGAATTGGGTGAGCCTCTTTTGTAATCTCATTTATTTGATTAGTGAAGGGATTTGATAAATCCTTGAGTAGGTAACTCAAGGTAGTGGATTAGGTTTTGTTGGATAAACCGAACCACTATAAATCATTGTGTTCAATGCTCTAATTTATGCATTTTATTTGAACACATTATTTCTCACACAACTAGCACACCAAGTGTTTGATATTTGTTGTCAAAGAGGTGTTTTATTGAATTAGGTTGAAAAATCAGATAAAAACCTAATCCACCCCCCCTCTTAGGTTTTTCATTGGGAAAAATTTATGATTCTCTTAGGGATTGGGGAATAGACTCAAAAATATTTTCCATCACCTTAGATAATGCCTCTAACAATAATAGCATGCAAAACATTTTAAAAGAGAGGCTTAATTTGCAAAATGCTTTGTTATGTAAAGGTGAATTTTTTCATGTGAGATGTTGTGCTCATATCTTGAATATTATAGTTCAATAGCGAATAAAGGTGACAAATGATGCTTTGACAAAAATCAGAGAAAGTGTTAAGTATGTAAAGAGTTTCGATGGGAGAATGAGAGAATTCCGTAGATGTGTTGAAGAAGTGCAATTGAATGATGTTAGTGGAGGTTTTTTGAAGTTGGATGTGTCTACTAGATGGAATGCTTCATATATAATGCTTGAAAGTGCTTTGAAATATCGTCGTGCATTCATGAGTTTCACTTTTCATGATAGAAATTATAAATTTTGTCCAAGTAATGAAGAGTGGGAAAGAGCGGAGAAGATGTGTGCTTTTTTGGCCCCTTTTTATCGCATTACTAACTTGATATCTAGATCATCTTATCCCACAATAAATTTATATTTCACTCAAGTTGCAAATATTGAGATGAAATTGAATGAAAATTTGACAAGTGAAGATGAAGTGATCAAAGCCATCGCATCAAGCATGAAGGGAAAATTTGATAAGTATTGGAGTGATTATAGTGTAATTCTTGCACTAGGATCTATTATTGAGCCACAAAAAAAATGGAGAATTTTGAACTTTGTTTATAAGAGGCTTTACCCACATACTTATCAAGAGAAGGTGAATAGAGTTAAAGATGTTTTGTATAAGCTATTTCGTGAATATGAACAAAATGGAACTTCATCAAGTGAGGACCAATCCCGAGCACAAACAAGTGAAACAATATCGTCATCGATGATGTGCATTGAAGATGTAAGATATCAGTCATTCATTGTATTGTTTTATTTTTTATTGAAACATGTAATCTATTTTTGTAATGCAATTATTTTCCTTAGGAATATCATCAAGAAATGAGGTAAATTTCTTCGAATGATGGGAAGTCCCAACTTGAAATATACTTGGAATAAAGGTGTACAGTTGGAAGTGACTTAAATGTGTTCGAGTATTGGAAGTTGAATACACATCGTTTTCCTCAACTTGCAATAATGGTTTGTGACATTTTGAGCATTCCAATCACAACAGTAGCTTCGGAATCTTCATTTAGTATTGGTCAAGTATAGAAGTTGTTTGCTTCCAGAAAATGTGCAAGCCCTTATTTGTACATGTAATTGGTTGTATGGTTTCAAAGAAGTTGGAAATCCCGGTAATTATATACTAATAATTCTCTTCTTTTTTTTACATGTAATTTGTTGTTTGCATTTCATTATTTTCATTTTAGTTATTAACTTTTTCTTCTTTTTAAATGAATTACAAATGCACAAATACAAGATGTGGAGGAGATACGGGTGTCTAAGGCTAAGGAAGAACTTGTGAATTGTGTGGATTTATGAATTAAGAACTTATGAATTGTGTGGACTTATGAATTGAGAACTTATGAATTGTGTGAACTTATTTTCCTTTTGCATTTTTTTTTTGTGGCTTGAAGATGGTTGGTTTGTGTTTATTTTTTTTTTCTTGTGTTTTGGCTTGAAGAAGGATTTGGAGTAAATTTATTTATGTTTGAGTTTTGACAATGAACATTTGTTTTACAAAATCACAATAGGTTTGTATAATTGTATTGAATGCATAATGATTAATGCATTGCTTGATGGAAAAAATATAGTATATTGGGCTTTCAAACTATTTAGTAGACTTGTTTCTTGTATGAGTTTGTTTTTATGTCAAATTCATGTCTTAAAAATTTTAAAACTATCAAGTCATTTCGACCGGTTGGCCCATGGCCCGTAGAATGATTGGACCGAGTTTCAATAATTTTGGCCCATGTAATTTTGGCCAAACGCAGCTCGGCTCGTTTGACACTCTTAGCACGTTCATCCTGGCTGTTTTGTCACCCTAAATACAACCATAAGGAAAGTAGACAATCTTCCACAATTCTATTTAATTTAACCATGTGCATCATAAAAACCTACAGGATATTAAATATTGCAACCACGTGCATGGTATTATTCAAAGTAAAAAATATTCCATTCGTTATTTTAATTTAGTTTATTTCAAATTAGAAGAAGAAACGTGTGCCATCACGTGTCGTCAAATGAAATATAGTATCTCCCTTCCTTTAATAATAAGTAATTTTATCAAAGTTTATACATAGAACTTTTTTCCTTTTTAAGATGTCACTATTTATTATAATTTTAATATTTATTGAAACTTTTTTTACTATCACTTTTTTCTCTATTTAATTATTAGTCAATCTCTTTTCAATTATTACTCTTGTTTTATCTTATTGAAAGCTAAGTTTAAATACGTATAATATTGTAAAGAATCAATAAAATAAACCTAAAAAATGGTAAAACCAATTGTAAATGTAGACTATGCAAAATTTGTAAATTAATTTATTATAATATATGTATTAGAAAAGAGACACATACGTGACATGATCGATCAAAAGTAAATATTCAAATGATAATGAGATAAAGGTACATTCAATCTTTTTCCGTGAGTTGTTTGTCTAACATTCTTCTGTTAAATTATTAAACAGAAAGAGAAAAGATTGGAGGGAGGAAAGATTGTTGTAATTTTGTCAAACCTCCATGAAAATAATACCAATGAAGATCAACGACTACAAATACATGGGCATAAAATAAAATGCAACCAGAAAAATCACTGTAAGTTGTTGTAACCCAGAAAAATCTCTTAGTTTCAATATCTTGATTTTCCTTGTAATGAATGGCCTCATCTGACGTTGTTATATTCCTATATATGTAAATCTTCGAGAGCATTCGAGCCATGAAGTGAATAGCTTATACCACGTCGTTGCCTTCCTCGACTTTCAAAAAAAAAATGCCATTCTATTAACTATTTGATAAAAGCTTAAAAATCAGGCGTGCCATTAGATGATGTAAAAAATTACTATTGCAACCCTGGTCCCCAATATAATCATAATATTAAAATCATATTTCAAATTAGTCTCTCCCTATATAATAACAAAATACTTAATTTATTTTTTATGTCTTTTCCTCTTTCATTTTGTTAGTATAAATTAATATTTATTCTTATTATTTGATTACTTTTAATATACATTTAATGAATATACAAATACAAACATAGATGGAGAAAAACATTAAGTTTTCAATGCGTTAAATCAAAAAAAATTTCTTCACATATTTAAACAAATAAAAAAGTTTGTAGGATTTTTTCTCTTTTAGTAATATTTTATTTTAATTTATGTGAATAAAAAAAAGGTTAATTGAAAAAAAATGATAAATTGTAATTTTAAAAAAGAATATTTAACGAAAATAATTGAAAAGATGAAAGGGGTCTATTGAAACAATTGAAAAATTGAGGAGGGAATTTGTTTTTCATGAGAAGTTTATAATCCAAAAATCATAAGAGATCAACTTAGCTAAAAGTAGTAACATAATGTACTAAAAATGACGATTAAGAACATAAAAGACTAATTTGGCTAAAAGTGAAAATATAATAGACTAAATATGTTATAAATTATTTAATAAAGAAAGTTGAGAATTAAGCCTGCTAAGTTCAATTTTTTCTAATATCACAATTTAAAAAATGGACGTTATTTAATAAAATTAAAGTACAACGAGCATTTTTCAAAACAAAAAAGATAAATACATTTTTAATCAATCTCGAATAATTTACTGACTATGAATTTTTCTTGAAAATGATAACAAAAGTTATGCAAATATTAATGAAGTAAAAGTAAAATGTGATTTTTCTTTTTGCATAGCATGCCTACAGGTTCTACTTGTACATATTATTTGGTGAAAAGGCATAAACAAATACTCAATATTATGTTTATTTATAACTTATAAGGTAACCGGTGCTTATTAAAAAACAATTGTGATGACTGTGCTTGTGTAAAATTAAAAAGAAAAACATTAGTGCTTAATTGATTTACGTACTGTTGCATATTATTGAAAACAAATATTCCATCTATCTATAAATATAAGTCATTGTATGATATTTTATTGTCTCAAAATATATTCGTTTTACATAATTTTATGAATATTTCATCATTGATTTTCAATATTACTCTTATTTATTTTCATCTCTCCTCTCAAATCTTTTTTATTTCCAACACAAAATCTTTATATTTTCTTCTTCTAAATAAATTTTATTTTCTCTTTAATATTTTCAAGACATAATAATTAAGGGCATTTTAAGAATAAAACCAATTCTTTAGTCTTTCATATTTCTTGAAGATGGAGCATTAAATATGTATATATATTATATAATGGTGCAAGTAAAAGATCTTATTTAGTTTATTTAATTTTTAATTTATTTCAGTTTTTCCTAAAAAAAAGTGTATTTAATTTAGTCACAAGTAAGTGTTACTTAATTGGTTAAACTACCTCATATATAATTGTAAGATCATGAGTTCGAGTTATATTCTTGATAATTATCGTGTATGTTTTTAAAATTATTTATTAAGTTCAGATTTTATACTACATGAAAAAAAAATCATTTTTAAAAAATGTAATCATGGAATGATTTTAATTGAAATATTGAGAAGGAACCTTGTTCTAAGTCAAAAGTTACAAAACAAATAATTTCTAAAATTAAACAAACTGAATGAAAACATAATGAGCATACAAATTTAAGGACCCTTGTTCTAAGTCAAAAGTTACAAAACAAATGATTTCTAAAATTAAACAAACTCAAAGAAAACATAATGAACATACAAATTTAGGCCACTTCAGAACACATATCCATTAGATTTTGAATTTGCAAGTCATTTTCTTGTCTTCTTGTTAGGGCTGCAAATGAGTTGAACCGTTCGCGGGCTTCTCGATCGAAGCTCGACTTGAGCTCGATCCAACTTGAATTAGAGCCAAGCTTGAGCTAGCTCGTTTGTGAAAAAAAATGAAGAGGTATCATGGTTAAGGTTTTTTTCAAGATGTGGTAATTCATTATTAATTTAAATTCTTAAAATATTTTGTATATTCATATCCTTCGTTTGTAGCCAAATCTCAAGCTTAACATTACAAGCTTAAAAGTCCTATTTGATCCATGTCGACAAAAAAATTTCATCATTAATGGAGAGTATGCAAGTTTACAAGTTTATAAGTTGTGTTGAGAAACTAAGAATGTATTTTTATTTACATAGTGACTTTGTTATTATCCTTTCATTATATTGATAGCATGTTTTCTTCAAGAAAAAAAAAATTATTAAGGGTTTTATGTTTCCATAGTCATATTTTGTTAACTTTGAATATTAATGTCAAACTTGTAAATGATATTCAAGCACACGAGCACAATTATTTTTTAAATAAAAAGGGGTTAATTGTGAAAGTTGTATTGAAATTAATATAACACTTTGTTACCTTATTAATCTTGTTTAAGTTATTTATACTTGTATATTTTGTGTTTATATTTTGCTTGAGGGCAAACAAAGGGATAGTGTGGGGAATTTGATGTACTCATAAATTAACTGATTTTTATGTTATTTAATGACTATATTTTCTTTAAAAATCGGTTATATTTCACGTTTCCATTATATTTCTTTGTTTGTAAGTTTTCCTGTATATTTTAGTTAATTATATAGATAAAAAGAAGAAGAAGAAATGTTGGAGAAGTTTTTTTTAAAAAAAATCTATGTCATTTGATGACGTGGTGCAATAAGAAGATGACAAGTGGTGCATCTAGAAGCCGCAATGTGGAACAATGAGGATGCGACACATGGCTAAGTTTGGGGAAATGACCATTTGCCCCTGATTTTTGTGCCTATTTTTATCATTTCAACACCAATTTAGCTCCAATCTTCACAATTTATTTCTTTAATTATTGTATTCATCTTAGTATATTTTCCATAATTTTTAGAATAATATTTCAACCCCCTAATTGGAATTTTCCTTTTGAGATATGTGTGATGCTAGTGACAAAGCAGTTGGAGCTGTTCTAGGTAAGAAAAAAGATAGAGTTCCTCATGTGATATATTATGCATCTAAATTACTTGATAATGCCCAATGCAATTATATCACAATTGAAAAGGAACTTTACTCTGTTATTTTTGCTCTAGAAAATTTAGATCTTATCTATTGGGAACGAAAATAATTGTTTATTCAGATCATACAGCTCTAAAGTACTTGTTAAAGAAAAAGGAGTCCAAACTAAGACTACTGAGATGGATTCTCTTACTCCATGAATTTGACCTTGAAATCTGAGATAAGAAGGGAGTAGAGAATCTTGTTGCTGATCGTTTGAGTCGACTAACATATGAAGGGGAAGTATCTCCTATCTCTGATTTATTTCCTGATGACCATCTTTATGCATTGCATGAAATTATATCTTGGTATGCTGATGTGGTTAATTATATTGTTACCAAAGTATTTCCAAATCATTTATTTAAGCCTCAAAAGGATAAAATTAGAAATAACTCAAAACACTACCTTTGGGATAATCCCTACTTTTTCAAAAGCTGCGCAGACAATGTCATACGCAGATGTGTTCCAAATAATGAAAATCAATCTAGAACGAATTGCTAGAAAAATTCTGGAAAGTGGATTTTATTGGTCTACTCTTAACAAAGATACATATTACTTTGTTAAATATTGCAATCAATGTCAAAGAGTTGGTAATATATCCAAAAAAGATGAAATGTCTTTGAAGACTATATTAGTTTGTGAACTTTTTGATGTATGGGGCATTGATTTTATGGGACTTTTTCCTTCCCCTTTTGAAAATACTTACATCTTACTTGCTGTGGATTATGTATCCAAATGGATTGAAGCTAAGGCCACTCAAACGAATGATTCTAAAGCAGTTGTGACATTTATCAAGGACAATATATTCCATAGATTTGGAATTCCAAAAGCCATCATCAGCGATAGAAGTACGCATTTTTGCAACAAGGTAGTAGAAATTCTGTTTAAAAAATACCATGTTTCTCATAAGGTTTCTACTGCTTATTATCCTCAAATAAATGGACTTGCTGAAATCTCCAACAGGGAAATTAAGTCTATTCTAGCTAAAGTAGTCAATCCTAATAGGAAAGACTAGAGCCTTCGATTGGGATATGATCTTTGGGCATATAGAATTGCATTCGAAACCCCTATTGGTATGTCACAATTTAGGTTGGTTTATGGTAAAACTTGTCATCAACCTGTGTAATTAGAACATAAGGCATTTTGGGCCATTAAACAATGTCATCTTAATCTTGATGATGCACAATCTAATCGAAAAATGCAGATTCAAGAACTAGAAATGCTGCATATGTTAATTCCTAGATTGCAAAAGAAAAGATGAAATATTACCATGACAAAAATCTTTCAAGGAAAAATTTCAATATTGGTGATAAGGTTCTACTCTATAATTCTCATCTGAGACTATTTCCAAGAAAGCTAAAGTCAAGGTGGATTGACCCATTTGTTATCATTAATATCTTTAATCATGGGTCAGTGGAGGTAAAAAGTCTTCAAACGAGAAATTTTTTTAAAGTGAACGGTCATCTCCTGAAACTTTTTCATGAAGGATTTGTAGGACAAATTATCGATTCCATTGCTTTTGAAGACCCACCACCAGAAAGGAATTGAAATCTGTGCTCATCGAGTCTAAGACGTTAAACAAGGGTGATGTGTGGGAGGCAACCCATAGCTTTTTTAAATACTTTTGAATTGTTTGATTTTCCTTTTTCACTTTTTAGCTTGCAAGCACAGCAGAAATTGTTGAATACGCGTCTTCGCGGATACTGAAAGATGGCGTATTTAAGTTAATTAAATGTTCAACAGTGATTAAACACGACTTTAAATAGCTTGCTTAATTGTTGAAAGAATCACCAAACGATTTCTGCTAATTTTCTTTCAAAAGTAAATTCTACCTGCAAGGTATTTCTTTCATTTTTACATTTTAGTTTGTCTTTCTATCCCTTCTTTCTTTCTATCTCTTTGTTACATAATGGATGATTCATTAATGAAAATGAGAAGATATTATCCATTGCTCCCCATTAATTATTTGAGAAAAATCTATCTGATGAGATTGGAACATATGAAATTACTAGTATCCATTGGAATGTCTGAGGATATTTGGTGGATAATTGAAGCTAAGGTCCGAATTAGTGGTGAACATCCAGCTTTTCCCAAACATCCACCTGGGTTGGGGAAGAGTAGTTATGCAAAGAAATGGAGAGGTAAAAGAATGAGAGTCTGTTATAAATGTGCTAGATGGAACTGTGATGTCAGTTGTCGTTCACTTGGGTATTTATCCGATAATCGGGAAGACAAAATTGCTTTTATTAAGAATGAACTGAGTAAAGAGTCATTAAATGATATCAAATTGACTATTGATTCGCATTCTAGTGGATACATTCAAATGAAAATTCTCGAATTATGGAAACAATTCAAAATTGAACAACTCCGGTAAAGTCTTCAATATCTGAATTTAAATGATCCCATTTGCCAGTTTTTAAGAAAGCTGAATGAGTAACATACCCCCGACTCATAGAAAGTGTTTGAAACTGTTACTGGACGTAAAACCAACTACTTTGTAAGGATAGGAATATGTGTGAGCTGATCGGAATTCTAAAACCAACTACTTAATAATGTATTTATCTATGATTAATCCCATGAAAAATATAACTTGATACTAGTTCCTTGCTAATGCTTTTTATATCATTTGTATTCCAAATTTGGTTTTAATTCTGTTTACAAAATCTAAAACCTCAAAAATATTTATTTTAATTGTTGTCATTACCTTATTCTCAAAATACCAAAAACCCCAAAACCTTTTACGATTAATGATTTTAATTTAAGAGTTGACAAAGCTCTGTGGATTAAACCCCTATTTTCCCTATCTACATAGGAATTGTTAGGTTTAAATTTGAGAGCTGTACGACATGCTTCATCATTTGTCAACTCTTAAATTAACATTATTAAATAGAAAAGTTTTTGGAGATTTTGGTATTTTGAGAATAAGAAAAAACCAAGAATTAAAATAAATATTGTTGGGTTTTTGGATTTGTAAACATAATTAAAAAGGAATTTGGAATAGAAATGATATAAAATGTGTTAGAAAGGAACTAGTATCAAGTTATATTTTTCATGGGATTAATCATAGAGAAAGACATTATTAAGTAGTTGGTTTTAGAATCTCGATCAGCTCAGACAAATTCTTATTCTTACAAATTAGATAAATCTCAATCAGCTTAGACATGTTAATCTATAATTTAATTAAACACCGCTACAAACCAACGTGTATAGAATACTTAATCAACTTCTAGTAACTAAATAAGATATTACCAATATTAAATTGTATCTAACAATGAGTTTAATTATATACAATTTAAATTGTATAATTTCACTACTAATTTAATTAAGTCAAAAGTTGCAACTCAATAAAAGTAGTAGATGCTACTTGAATAATTAATACAAGATTAATAATCATAGTTATATAATCATATTTATTAATTAGATTATCAATTCAATTAATTCACACAATTATATAAATATTCAATTTATATATATATAGATATTTCTATAAAGAAATATTGAATTTACTTTAACTAAACAAATTAGGCGATTCATCCGGACATTTAAATAAATTAAACTAAAAGTATGGATGCTTGTCCTTCCATAAAAAGAAATTAAACTAGTTAGGAAATTCGGCCTTCCATAAAAAAAGAAAATAAACTAATCAGGTGACTAGGCCTTCCATTTGCGATATTCAAAGTGCATAAAATAAAAATAATAAAGCTTAGACGGGTAAACCGACCATAAGTTTAGTTAAATAAATCAAAATAGAAATTAAATACAAAGAAAATTATCTAATAATCTCATTTATTGATAACTTAATACATATTCTTGCTAACAAAATGAAATTACTCACAATACACATTTAATAAATATAAGATGAAAGTTACAAACATTAGAAATATTAAAATTATCCGGATATAATTTATTTTCTAAATATTACAAAAACACTTTAAAAATTATTCTAAAAATTCTGGAAACTATATTAATATGGGGATAAAAGAAAGAAATAGCAAAAGAAATGTAAAACATTGGAGCTAAATTGGTGAAAAAATGATAAAAACAAGCTTGCTATATTTATAGGTACAAAAATGAGGGCCGCACCGAGGCTTTTGAATGCGCCACTTGTCGTGTCTATCTTCGATTGAATTGCATTCTCAAGCTTTGATTTTTTTTCTTTTCTTCAGCCCAGAATGACGGAGTTTGGGCGATGCTGACGCACATCTCTTTTGCCACGTGTCATCTTCTACTTGCGCCACGTCATCAGTTGACATAAGTTTTTTTTTTACACTTCTCCAACATTTTTCCTTCTTCGTTTTATATCCAAAATGAACTAAAATACATTGAAAAACTTTTAAACAAAGAAATAGAAAGGAAATTTGAAATATATCCATTAAATAACATAATTAATCGATTTTTAAACAAAATTTTGTCATTAAATAGTATAAAAAATCAGTTAATTTATCAGTACATCAAATTCCCCATACTATCTCTTTGCTTGCCCTCAAGCAAATTTTTACACAAAATATACAATTATAAATAACTAGACAAGATTAAATAAGGCAACAAAATTTTATAATTATTTCAATACAACCTTCACAATTAATCACTTTTTATTTGAGAAACAATTGTACTTATGTACTTGAACATCATTTACAAGTTTAACATTAATATTCAAAGTTAAAAAAATGTGACTATGAAAGACATAAAATCCTTAAAAAAAGTTATTTTTTAAAACATACTATCAGTATACTGAAAAGATAACAACAAAATCACTATGTAAATAAAAATACATTATTAGTTTCTCAACACAATTTATAAACTTGTAAACTCACATACTCTCTACTAATGATGAAGATTTTGATCGATCCGGGTCAAATAGAACTTTTAAACTTGTAATGTTAAGCTCCGAATTTGGTTACAATCGAATGATATGAATATACAAAATATTTCAAAAGTTTAAATTAAGAATGAATTATAAACAAAACTACTTCTTGAATAAAACATTAGCCATGATATCTCTTCTTTGTCATTTTTTTTAAGATATCATATCTATGAGTTTTTTACCTTTTAATTTATTGACAACAACTAATAATCTTTTATCAGCAATGTTCATAACTTTTCAATGAATATTAACATATGTTAAAACATTCTCAGTAAAATATTTGGATAGAAAAGTAATAAATAAGGTTATTTATCAAAGAAATTAATTGGTAATGAAGCCATTCATACATGTTGGCTCATTCAGAAAGACTCAAACTATTAAAGAAGGCCTTATGTCATCCCCAAATCAACCAAGAACTTTTTTAAATTTCATCTCAAGCATGTAAAAGAACAAGTTTTAGTGTGTAGAGAGTGACTTTAAATGTACTAAAACACACAATAAACTTACATTATCATCAAGTCACAATACTAATGTTTTAACTCTAGGTTTCATAACATAAAAGATTTAGCCACATTAGTTAAATAATAATATTTTTGTCAAATTGCTAAGATATTCAATTGATTTATTCGAAATGTTTTTATAAAAAGGGTACAATTATAAAATGATAGAAAAATTTAACACAAAATTACCTAACATCTTAAAAAGTTATGATACACACATGATTTATTCAACAAAACAACAAATCATTTCTAATCTTGTATAATTTTTTAATGTGCAATTTTCGATCAGATTGTGCATCACCAAGATTAAGATGACATTGTTTTATGACCTAAAATGCCTTATGTTTTAATTCCACAAATAGATGACAAGTTTTACCTAAACCAATCTAAATGGTGACATATCAATAGAGGTTTTGAATGCAGTTCTATATGCCCAAAGAACGTCTCCCAATCGAAGATTCCAGTTTTTCGTATTATGATTGACTAATTTTGCAAGAATAAACTTAATTAATATTAGAGATTTCAGCAAGTCTATTTGTTTGAGGATTATAGACAGTAGAAACTTTATGAGAAACATGATATTTTTTTAGTAGAATTTCTACTACCTTGTTACAAAAATGTGTACCTTTGTCACTGATGATGGCTTTTGGAATTTCAAATCTATGGAATATGTTGTCTTTGATAAATGTCACAACTGCTTTAGAATCATTCATTCGAGTGACCTTAACTTCAATCCATTTGGATACATAATCCACTACAAGTAATATGTAAGTATTTCCAAAAGACGAAAGAAAAGGTCCCATGAATAAAAAAAGTTTACAAACTAAAATAGTTTTCAAACGCATTTCATCACTTTTGGATATATTACCAACCCTTTGACATTCCTTGCAAGATTTAATCAAATAATATGCATATTTGTCAACAATAAGCCAATAAAATTCACTTTCAAGAATTTTTCTAGCAGTTCTTTTTTGTCCAAAATGACCTCTACATTCAAAAGTATGACAAAAATTCAATATGAATTGAATTTCATTATATGGAGCACATCTGCGTATGACATTGTCTGCACAACTTTTGAAAAGGTAGGGATCATCCCAAAGGTAATGTTTCGAGTCATTTATATTTTTATCCTTTTGAGGTTTAGATAAATTATTTGGAAATACTTTGGCAACAATATAATTAACCACATCAACATACCAAAGTATAATTCCATATAATGCATAAAGATGCTCATCAGGAAATAAATCAGAGATAGTAGATACTTTCCCATCATATGTTACTTGACTCAAATTCTCTACTCTCATCTTATCTCGAATTTCAAGGTCAAATTTCCGAAGTAAGAGAATACATCCTAGTAGTCTTGGTTTTGACTCATTCTTCTTTAACAAGTACTTAAGAGGTGCATGATCTGAGTAAACAATCACTTTTTTTTCAACAGATAAGGTCTAAATTTTTCTAGAACAAAGATAACAGAGTAGAGTTCCTTCTCAGTTGTGGTATAATTACATTGTACATCATCAAGCAATTTAGATGCATAATATATCACATGAAGAACTTTATCTATTTTCTATCCTAGAACATCTCTAACTGTTTTGTCACTAACGTCACACATTATCTCAAAAGGGTAGTTCCAATTAAGGGCTTGAATGATGGGTGATGAAATCAATTTCTCTTTTAACAATTTGAATGCTTATTTACAAACTTCATCAAAATTGAATTTATATTCTTTTTGTAATAACTTGCATAAAGATTGAACAATTTTAGAGAAATCCTTAATAAACCTTTTATAGAATCCAGCATGACCTAAAAAATATCTTACCTCTCTTACCGTAGAAGGATAAGGAATAGATTTAATCACATCAATCTTGACTTTGTTAACAACCAGTCCTTTTGGTGAAACTACATGCCCTAAAACAATTATTTGTTCTACCATAAAATGACACTTTTCATAATTGAGAACAAGGTTAGTTTCAACACACTGTTTAAGCACAAGTTCCAAATTTTCTAAACAGGAATCAAATGAGTTTAATCACTTGAATTTTTACTCAAACCACTCCTCACACTTGGGAATTACATTGTCCACAATGTAAAAACACAAAAAGTTTTAAAAGCAACAACATTATTCCACGCATTTTAGTAAAAATAAAATGATAACACATATTTATTTAAAAAGAAAAACTTACAACTTTAACTCTAAGTCCACTAAATCTTTTTTTCGCTTGTTACCGAAAATTGACCAGTTAATTAGAGGTACTTCTGGATCTGTCTCTGTTACAAAATTTACTAATTCATCCAATGGTTCCTTGATCGTGGGTGCATATACAATTATTCTTCGTGTAATTGGATATAGAAGTTTATGTGTAATACCTCTGTCAAGAAATGCTAACAAACCATCAAAGTAGTGATTAACTTTTAAAAGACCAATTGATTTAGTGTGCAGTTTCATGTTAAATGAGAATGTTAAATTGAACAAGCATTCTAATGCTTCATATCCTCTTGGTATTACTACGAAAGCATCACAATTATGCAATATGAGTGTCATGCGTTCATAGAAAGATTTTGTTTGTACCTCATGTCCAATTGTTTTGCCATATACTTATTTCAGAAAAGTGCGAATTACACCTACCGCGACAACTTTATTTGGTTGATTTGTTTCAATATGAACAAGTGTTTGGTATGACTAGTGTGGTTTAGCAACCTCTCCAATTAATCCAACATTTCATCTCTTGTATACTAGACTGATTTTCCGATGAGCTAGTACTCTTTCCAATTGGATAGCAGCAGTTAGATGCGAAACTGTAGCACCCACGGTCATTCCTCCAAACACTGCGATATTTGTTAGACTTCTTATTGATGGACCTTTCATAATAACGGCTTCAAAAGTGATTATGTTACACACTAAAAGACAACAAGCAAATAACACAAATAAAGGAAGAAACAAATAACAAAACAATTACTTGTGATTGTGGTTCACACTTTCCTATGGTTTTACGTCCAGTAACGGTTTTAAACACCTTCTATAAGTTGGCAAGTAGGATTTAATCATATCAATCTTGGCTTTGTCAACAGCCAGTCCTTTTGGTGAAACTACATGCCCTAAAATAATTCCTTATTCTACCATAAAATGACAGTTTTCATAATTGTAAACAAAGTTAGTTTCAACACACCGTTTATTCTAATTTTTCTAAACATGAATCTTTGAAAGATAGTAGGTAAATTGCATAGACCAAAAGACATTATTCTATAAGCATAAGTACCAAATGGGCAAGTAAATGTTATCTTACGTTGGTCTTTAGGGTCAATTGCAATATGAAAGTAACAAGAATAACCATCAAGGAAATAATAATAAGAATGAACAGATACACGTTCTTTTAGGAACTTAGCATAACAAAGAATTTGCCTTATTACATCCAAAAGAGGAATGTTGACTTCAACTTTTTTGAAGACCTCTAGAATATTTTTTTCTTTCTCATCTTTCTTGTTCTTAGCTAACCTATTAAGGAAAGGAAGACTTACCTTGGGAATAGAATAAGAAGATTCTCCTATCTGAGGGACTTTGTTGGAAGGTGTTGGGCTTGGAACAAGTGTTTTCTCTGTGCCTTTATTCTCCTCTGGTTTTCAGGATTCTTAGAACACTTACCACTTCTCAAGGTTACGACACTAGCATTCTCTATAGGATTGAGTGGTTGTGATGGAAGTTTATTGAAAAGCTGTGTTTTTAATTAACCTAACTCAGAAGTCATTCGTCCTACATGATTCATTAAATTGTGAATACTGGACTTGGTATCATTTTGAAAAGACATGGTATCTCTTTGAAAAGAAGATTTCTCAACCCTTGTGCATGTTATTGCAAAAAAATGTGTCTTTTAATTTCAATGATAGTTGTAAGAATGCTTTTGAAACTTTAAAAGATAAATTAATTTTTGCCCCCAAATTTCAAGATCTTGATTAGAATCTACCTTTTGAAATCATGCGTGATGCTAGTTATCATGCGGTTGGTGCAGTATTAGGATAAATAGTAGATAAAGTTCCTCATGTTATTTAATATGCTTCTAAAACACTTGATGTTGCATAGTATAACTACACAACAACTGAAAAAGAACTTTATGCTATCATTTTTGCTCTGGAAAAATTTCGTTCGTATCTGCTAGGAACTAAAGTCATAGTTTTCTCTGATCATGTAGCTTTACAACATCTTTTAAAGAAGAAAAAGTCTAAACCCAAGTTATTAAGATGGATTTTATTGCTCCAAAAATTGGACATAGAAATTCATGACAAGAAAGGAGTTGAGAATTATGTGGCTGACCACCTCAGTATGTTTACTTATGATGGTGATGTATTTTCTATCACTGAATTATTTCCTAATGAGCACTTATATGCTTTGCATGGTAGTTTACCTTGGTATGCTGATATAGTGAATTATTTGGTCATAAGGGAATTACCTAAAGAACTTTCTAGAGATTAAAAAGACAAAATTAAAAGTGATGTCAAATACTATCTGTGGGATGATTCGTTTTTGTTTAAGATATATTCACATAATATTATTTGTAGGTGTGTACCAGAGACTAAAGTTCATTCTATTCTAACTTTTTGTCATGCCTATGAGTGTGGAGGTCATTTTGGTCCTAGAAGGATGGCTTATAAAGTTCTCAAATGTGGTCCTAGAAGGGGGTCATTTTGTAAGCAATGTAATGAATGCCAGAGAATTGGAAAAATAACTAAGCATGAAATGCCCTTCCAGTCCATCATTATCACTGAAATTTTTTTTTGTATGGGGTATTGATTCATGGGACCTTTTCCATTTTCTCAAGGTAATAACTATATTTTGCTTGCCATAGATTATGCGTCTAAGTGGGTTGAGGCTAAAGCTTCCAGAACTAATGATGCTAAAGTTGTTGTCTCATTTGTCAAAGATAATATTTTTAACAGGTTCGGTGTTCCAAAAACAATTATTAGTGACAGAGGCACACATTTTTGTAACAAGGTAGTTGGGACTTTGCTTGAAAAATACCATATCATCCACAAAGTTTCTATTGCGTATCATCCCCAAACTAATGGTCAAGTTGAAGTTTCTAATAGGGAAATTAAATCAATACTCAAAAAAGTGGTCAACACTAATAGAAAAGATTGGAGTGTATGGTTGGGGGATGCATTATGTGTATATAGAACTGCATATAAGACCCCTATTGGAATGCCTCCATATAGATTGGTGTTTGGTAAAACATGTCATCTTCATGTAAAACTTGAACACAAAGCTTATTTGGTCATCAAACATACTCACTTGAATTTTCCTGATGCCATAGTCAATAGGAAATTACAAATTCAGGAATTTGAAGAATTAAGGAATGATGCTTACCAAAATGCTCTAATTGTAAAGAGAAAGCACGCATTTATCATGATAAATATATTACTCGAAAAAGTTTTAATCGGGGCGACAATGTTTTATTGTATAATTCTAGATTGAAACTTTTTCTAGGTAAGTTGATGAATAGATGGATAGGACTTTTTATAGTTATAAATGTCTTTGATCATGGAGCTGTAAAAATTCAAAGTCTTGATACAGTGAAAGTTTTTAAAGTCTATGGCCATCACTTGAAGCTTTACTATGATGAACTTGTCAATCAAGAGGTGGAGGTAGTAAAGTTTCTTCAACCATCCTATTCGGAAGCATGAACATTTCGTCATTGTGTCTAACTATGAACTTGTCAATCAAAAGGTGCTTTTGGGAGGCAACCCAAATGAGTATACTTTTATTTTCTTCTCTATTTTGCATTTATCACATTTAGGTGTTTTCTATTATTTGTTTTTAGGTATGGGAAAGGTCTAATATAAATTAAGAGTTCAACCATTGTGGAAATAACATGTTGCAGAAACTACTGAGAATGGACGTGTCATCTCCTTTCACACATCCAAATGGACGCACCCAATCTTCTCACGCGTCCAAGTGGACGTGTCCCAGTCTTCTCACGCATCCAAGTGGACGCGACTTATTTCCTTCCACGCGTCCAGATGGACGTTTAAGAAGCAACATATGGCCACTCTCTAAAAAAAGAAAAAAATGCAAAACAAAAGCCAAAACTTATGAAACTACATCGTTTCATTAAGTGAAATCACAAATACTAACCCTTTTTCTTTTTCCTTTTCCTTTTCTTTCCTTTTCTTTTTCTTCTCCTAGTCGCCCCTCTTCTTCTTCTCCATTTTTGGGTCCCCATCTTCTGCATCCGTTTCACTGCCAGTAACCGTCCATATCCCACGTCCTCTGTGCACACCTTCCTCTACTCCATGATCAAGCTAGTGGTTTCCACTCATGGTTTGTTGTCTTGGTGGCCTTCTTGGTGCTCTTGGTGTTGCAGAATTTGCAGCTTTAAATAAAAGAGTTTTTCTTAACTTTTTGGAAGTTGCATTTTTGTGTTAGGATTGCTTGAATTTTGTTGTGGGCTTTGTTTCTTTGTCATTGCATTGTTGGATTTCTTGTTTCCATCATGCCTAGAACGAAAAATCTTGGTGTCAAACGTGGGAGAACTTCTAGAGTTCAATTTGATCAATCTCATTTTACCAGTTTAGATAATTCTAATTTGTGTAACTCCCACAAGGCCCACACTTTGTTAATTGAGTATCCCCTGTCTCCAGATGCTGAATCTGTTTTTCATATTTGGGATACTTTTCAAACTCTTGGTTGGGAAGTCATTCTTGATTTGGACCAGGACTATTATCCTCAGCTTATTTGTGAATTTTATACTAATATAGATAATAAACATAGTGAGGATAACAATAGGATTATCTCTTTTGTTCAGGGTCATTTAGTTGATATTATATGTGCTTCTTTGTCAAAGTTTCGAAATTCTCCTAACGAAGGTCCTATTCCTGAGTTTCATTGACAAAATGTTCTCACTGATAAGACTTATAATTTTGAGGATGCTTGTTCTATGTTTGGCTTGTACAAAAGAAAAACTGAAAGAGTGCGTGAAAAGTATAAGCTCATGGCTAAAGATCTTCAAGCTTTTCCACGTCTTATTGTGCATATTCTTGGTCATAATGTTTTACTAAGTCATCGTTTCATAATGAAATGCCCTATTCAGATATTTATTTTCTCTATCATTTAACTAATGGCTTAGGTGATACATTATTTGGTATTCCTTTGGCTCATTTACTTAGTGCTAGTATGCGAGAACTTGGTAAACATAAATCTCAAAAGAAAACTTTTCCAAATGTTTTGCTTCTTTCTCACTATTTTGAGCATCTTAGGATACCTATTGCTGACACAGTTCATCAGGAGCACATTTTATCTTCCCGAGTTGTTTCCTTGGAACTTTTAAGGTCTTTTGGTTACGAGTATCACCATGGCGAGTGGATGCATTCTCATGTTTGTCAGACAGAGCGGGAGCAAGGCCGTATTTCACTAAATAGTTCCAGTTCTAAGAGGCCAGTTTCTGAGCCTTCTTCTAAGAAGATTCTGATGATGATGAGAAGATGCAGCCCGAGATTCCTAATGTGCCTACATCTTTTGCTGGTCCGTCCACTTCTCGTGAGGATTTGATTCTCGATCAATTAAATGAAATGCATATGAATCAGTCCAAGATTCTCGAGAATCAAGTGTATCAGGAGGCACAGTTGAATGCCATTGAGCGACAAATTGTGGCTATTGAAGAACAAATATTAACACTTTGAGCTTTCCTTCCTAGATGTTCCTTCGAGTGACATTCTTCTTTTTCTCTACTTGTTTTTGGTTTGTTGGTTTGTTTTTATTGTTTTTCTTGTATTGATTATGTTATGACATTGAGGACAATGTCTTGTTCCAGTGTGGGGGAGTCTTGTTTTTAATGTTTGTGTTTTTCTATGTTCATTTATTGTTGTTTATGTTATGTTTTAAAAAAAAACACATTGTTTTTTGTTAAAAAAAGTTTGTTTTGTTTTATGCATGTTTGTGTATTTGCTATGCCTATGATGAAAATTATATAAGTCTGTATTAATTGATCGAGTTTCAATATTATTTGTGCTTAAAATTCTCTATTTATTATGAGGAATCTTAACACTTTACGAGTTTTTTGTGAAAAGTCAAAATTGTCATTTATGGATGATTTGTGGATAGTTAATTTGAATTGGCATGGCTTACTTTGATGTAAAAAATCTTGATTTTTGAAAACACTTTTGACAAGTTTGAATGAGATTGAGTTTACTTTTGACTTAGATACATTCATAGTCAATTTAGACACTCTAGAACTTCTTTTCTCACACTCTTGAGGCGAAATATGATTGAATTTGGTTGACTTGGGGATGACATAAGGCTTTCTTTGGACATTTGAGCCTTTCTTGAGCCAATCATTCTATATTATACCCCTCGATCCTATTTTTGAGCTTTAATATTGTGATGGATGAATCCATTATTATCTTTCTTTGTAAGCATTTGAGAATAATGTTTAAAACCTGTAATATCATAATTGTTAAGAGATTTCTTTGAAATATCTTTAGAATTGACACTTGTGAAGTTAATGGTTTTGATAAAATGTTTTGAAAAGGTTTTGTAAGTTGTGTTGAGGGATGATGAAAGTGTCTTGGAATGAATGATAGCATAAAGTTCAACAAAAGAGTTTGTCTTCTCAAATAAAAAGAAAGAGAGGCATATGATGAAAAAAAAAGTGAAGTACTATAAAAAAAAAGTTTCAAGAAGAAAAAAAAAAGAAGCACTTGAAAAGAAAAAGAAAAAGAATTCCAAGATTGTAAAAAATTTTAAGAGTTGGTTGATGTGGTTAAATGTGAAAAAGGAGAGAAGTGTCAATTGAAGAACTTTAGTTTTAAATTCTCTATCATCTTGTTCTAATTCTCTTGACTACTTTGTTTACCTTACCTTTCTTTGTTAACCAACACCCAAGCCTAACGTTACGTGCCTGAAGTCCAATTTGACTTAAGTTGACCTTATTCTTTCCATTAGTGGAGAGATGTGTGAGATTACAAGCCTATGGTAGTGTGGACATTACTTTTCATATGACTATGATGTGTTTGGGTTGATTGTGGCTTGATTGAATTTGTACTTGCTATTTGTGTACGATATTTAA
Source organism: Apocynum venetum (assembly GCA_019593545.1). NCBI lineage: Eukaryota > Viridiplantae > Streptophyta > Magnoliopsida > Gentianales > Apocynaceae > Apocynum > Apocynum venetum. The sequence continues at coordinate 377,942 of SRSM01000153.1, forward strand.
CTCTAAAATAGATTTTGATTGGTTTTCAAAGTTGTTGGTCATGTTAGGGATAGTTGACTGTTTACGATGAATCCATAGGTAATGATCTATCACACATGCACGGTTTATTTTAAAAGTAAAGTTGATGGATGACTTTGAGGATTATTAAAGAGAATTTGGTGCAAATGTATTGAAGTTCTTGATATTATTTGACTTCGTTTCCTGAGGCATTGAATTGTTATTCTATTTTCTTTGATTTGTAAATTTTATTGAGGGCAAACAAAGGTATAGTGTGGGGGAATTTGATTGAACCATAATTAGATTGGTTTTCTAGTGTTTATCGTGTTGTTTATTGAGTTTAAATATAGATAATTATTTGTTTTTGTGCATTAAATGATTCCTTACACTTATACTAAACTTTGGAGGTTTTAGAAGATGTTTAGATGGAATTGGAAGATATTGGAAGCTTGAAGATTGATATGGTAACATGCCCTCATTAAAATATTGTATTAAAAGTTGATGATGAGGATAACTAGAACACAATCTTTTAAATCTTTCACAATATTCATGTAATGACTCACCATTTTATTGCCTAATACCACCAATATCCTAATGAACACTTGCAGTTCTAGATACAAGATAATATTTAATAAGAAAAGTAGTTGCATAGCAGTCCAATCTCTAATAGAACCAAAAAGAAAATCATATAACCAATATTTTGCACTATTTTGTAAACTAAAAGGAAATGTACTGATTGAACCATAATTAGCTTGGTTTTTAGTGTTTATCGTGTTGTTTATTGCGTTTAAATCTAGCTAATTATGTGTTTTTGTGCTTTAAATGATTTTTTACACTTATACTATTGTTTTCAGGTCGGAAGCTTGAAGATTGATATTTGAAAGAAAGAAGAAGTGGACGTGCAAGGCCAGAAAATGGACGCGTCCACTCTCAGAAGTTTGGTAGCAGCAAACGTCCAAGTGGATGCGTCTATGTCTCTGTAGGCATCCACTCTGTGATGTCGAGCGTCCACTCTCCTGATTGAAGTTTTTAAACTATTTTTAAGTAGTTTTTATTTAGGACTCTTGTATAATTAACCCTATGACATTTTCTAGCTATTTATAGAACTTAATAGTTTAGTTTTGGATGTCAAGCACTTTAGATATTTTGTTTCCGCGCGTTGTAGAAGATCAAGGGTTGGAGCTTTTCGGGAAATCGAATTTCCGACTAATAAGTTTCTCTGTCCCTTAATCGTTTTATGATGTTTTGATTTATGGATTTTAAGTAGTTTTCTTTAGTTGGCAAGGACATGTGTTAGGTCTATTTTATTTGGAATTATGATATTATGTTCTTTCATTAAAAATTCAATCTTTCCTGAGATTTTTCCTGTTTATTTGAGAATTCGAACAATTCTTATTTTAATTCTATCAATTGTGTTGTTTCAATTATTATTGGTCATCTTAATTGTTTTACATAGTTAATTAATTAAGGTTATGCAAAATCAATATTCGGTAACCAATAGTAGTAACTATTGATTAATTTAAATATGTGTTTGATTAGTTAATAGAGAATTGTTTAAAGAGAATTGCATGATTTTAATCGGCCATTAATTTTATGTAATTTGTATTGATGTTGTCATCGAGCTTAATAACTTGATTGACTATCTTATGCGAGTGATTCGGTAATTTAGTTTAATTAGGTTTAAGGTTAATTTGCGTGCTTCTCGAGAATTAACTTAACTTTTACGGGTATCGAAATTTGCAATGCTACGCGGAATTCTAAGTCATTACTCAAATAGGTTATTATCAATGATTAATCCCAAATAAATAAAACCGAAACACAAAGTCTTTGTAACCTTTTTTTATATCTATTGATTCTTAGTTGATTTGTGAATTACTTTATTTAAAGTTTAAATTTTTTAAATAAAAATCGAATATTTACCCCCCAAAATCTTGATTACTTTACTTTATTTGAAATTTTACAATCTTGTGGATTTGACCCTTACTTGCCCTAACTATATAGGTTGGTTGAGTTAGGTTTTAATTTAATCATGCAACGACACGCTCGTCATGCACGTAATTTAATTACTTCATCACTTGTTCCTTCTTGTTTCATATTAATACATATAAAATGAAATTCTTTAATATGCCTTAATGAATCTTCTTCAGGTAAACCGTTAAAAGTAGGCAAACATTGTATAAAACCAGTATGCATTTTAAACTTTGCATCAACTTGAGGAATAAGGGTTGTTCATCTAAGGTGGGAGCAATAAGTTCTTTTAATGATCTTTGATTAGCAACCATATTTAAAAGAAGAGTTAGAAGAATATCACCCGGTATAATTTTCGTATCAAGTTGATCTTCCTCTTTTACTTCTTTCATATTCGAACTTTGTTGGTTGAACTCTTGATCATTTGTTTGATCTCCAATTAACTTACCACTTTGAAGACGCATAAAAAAAAATAGAAGATACTAGTTGACTGGCATGCTCGTGTTCCAAGGAGCACTCTGCCATGTAAATTGTTAGTAGTATAACTTAGTTGTTCAATTGGACATTGAATTGACTAGATTATTGAAAAGTGTATTGATATATTTGAATTGAGTTTTGAAAATATATTTGAATTGATTTTGAAGATGTTTTTTGTTTGTTTTTTAAATGAATTTATATTTGAATAAAAATTATTTTTATTGGGAATTGAAAACTGATTGACATATTTATTGGGAATTGAAAACTTATTGACATATTTTGGATTTCACATAATTGATAATAATATAAAATGTATAAAATAAGAATATAGTTAATAAATTGTTTGAAATTATAATTTTAATTAAAAGGTAATAAAAAAATATTATTTATGTAGTTGATTGGCTCATAAAAGGATTAAGAAAAAGTATTTTGAAAGATATTTTTATAGGAAATTGAAAAAACGGTTTTGAAATTAAGGTGATAAGAATTGATAGGATGAAACGGTTCCTTGTGAATTCGTTTTTCTAAGAAGTGTCTTTGTGCGAACTTCTAGACTTTCTTATCGGTCGAATATGTGGATATTTAACCCCTCAATTTTTATAACATACAAACCTTTGTATAATGCAATATCTGAAAATTCTCCAATTAAATTTAGTAACCACCTTGAAGTGCTTCAAGTTGCCCATGTTAATATCTTACTCTTCTGCCATACTGAATCATTCAAAAGTTGGGAGTCTAGGAAGGAGAAAATCTTTTTTATACAAGAAGGCGAAGGAAAACTCAAAGTCAAAGAAAGCATGTGAACCAATAGATTTGATCACTACTCCATATCTTCACGATCACCCTTTTTGCAGGGGAACACTTGATATTTCCTCTTTCACTTTTAATATTATAGTTTATTTTGTTATAATTTACACTAGAATTTGAATGGCATTCGTTGCCTTTCCTTTTTCTTTTTTCTCTCTTTTGGTTCTTTTTTCTTTGAAATATGATGATATCCAAGAGATTGAGAAATTTAGTGAAAGAATAATGGATGTCAATATGTGGGACTAAATTTGATTTTTCTTTGTAGGTTTGATAAGGTGGCCATGTTGCACAATTAGTATTGGGAAACAAGCCAGCTCGGTTAGGGTGATGGTCAAAATGGGCCAGACCACTTTAGCCAACTTCTATATGGGTCAATTTCTCCTACCAATTGCAAACAAGAAGTCTTTAATTTCCCTTTTTCTCTTTGCTATTAATAACAATATTTGAACTTACCTTACAAAGATACACATATTTGAAATGAAAATTAGAATAAATTAATAAGTATATATAAAAAATTTATAAATAAATGAAGAAATAAATCAATTCATCTCGTATAGCAGCATTCCAAATATTAGATATGAAAATAATTTATGAAAATAGTTTTTGTTTTAATCAAACATGAACTGACTGTTCAAACCTTTTTAAAAATTTATATATATGTATATATATAATTTTATTTGAACAAAAAATAGATTTTTAATCTTTTTAAATTTCAAATTTTAAATAAATCTCAGTCATTTTCTTCCCTCAAATTAATCACATGACTCATTGTTTTTTTAATTTTTTTTCCCTCAAAATAAAAAAGGACAAAAAAAATGTAAATAGTGTCTTTTGTCAACTTGTATATATAAATAGGCATACACCATTGCATTATTTTTTTGGTCAATGGAAACATTCCCAAGTTGTGTTTTGTGACTTGTGCACATTATTTATTTATTTATTTTGTCATTTTCTAATTTTTTTCCCCTCAAACCTATGATTAATGCCAACTTTTAATTTCTTTGGTTAATGCCAAAGAAATAGTCCCTACTCCCTAGTATAATATAATATTTTTTTATGTGATGCATGTCATTTTTAATTTATTTTAGTCATTTATATTCCCTACTGGTATGGACAATTTGTGTCTTGTGACTTGTGCACACAATTTTACCGTGAACAACTCATTACTCATGTGCTTCTTAAATTTATTTCTTAAACAAGTCGTGCCCAAACTAGTACGTTGTATTATTTTTTATCCTTTTAAATTACTTTTTCTCAAAGAAACAAAACAAATGAAAATAAAATGGTTGAAATTCCAATGATTAAACACGAAAAAAAATGTCAGATTTCATTGCATTCACCTTATCAATATCTTTACAGGGATCAATTTACCATCCTAAATGATTTTCAATCATCGACTCATTTTGAGTATCCACAAACAATTGATTTTTCCATTCCTATCATTGGCACCGGCACCAACATTAGCACTAGCACGGGTAACAACATATTTGAAGTTGATGAAAATAATAGAGAAAAAAGTATTGGGCAACCAGAATTAGTATCACACACCCAAAAAAGTTGTATTCCAGGTAAAAAGAAAATTAAAGAGCTCAAATCTAATATTTTCAAATAGCACTTTACAAAACAAGAACTTAATACCATGGAGATTTGTAAAAATATAAAATTTAAATTTATTAATCAAATATTAATTTTGGAGGAGTTTTATATAAAAATATTATAAAAATAATTTAAAAAAACTTAAAAGAATTTTTTATTTTATTTTGTAATTTTAAAAGCATTAATTATACAAAGAATTTTTAATAAAAAAATTAATAAAAGACGTTAGCAAGGAACTTGTATCATATTATTTATTTAATGGGATAAATCATTGATAAATAACTTATTAAGTAGTTGATTTTAGAATATCAATCAGTTTAGACAGATTCATATCCTTACTAATTAGATTAATCCTGATAAATTCAAACAGATTAATCTTTAATTCAATTAAATGTCACTACCAACCAGCGTGAATTTCATACTTAATTAAATTGCATTAAGTTTATAAGGCTTGACCAACATTAAATTATATATAATAATAACATTCAATTAAACACAATTTATATCATATAATTCCATGTTAAATTAATTAACCCAAGAACTGCAATTTAATTAAACTAACATATGTTACTATTATTATCAATCAAAGATTAATAATCCTAGTTGATTAATCATGCAAATTAAAAAGAAATTCTAATTAATTAAACATGATTATTTAATCATAACAATTGGAATTATATACATACTCAAATTGTTAAATAACAAGACTAAAATAATTAAACAAAATTGGACAATTAAACATGGAAAATAAACGAAAATGGTTACACAAATATACATTTATAAAAATATAAAAATTAAAGAAAACATAAATTTGGCAGTTTTACCGGCCATAAAGAGTAAAAATAAGGAGATTTTATCTCCCATGATAAAAAGTATAAAAGAATAAAAGATAAAGATATTATTCTCCACATTTACAAAATTTAAAGTACAAAAAGTAAATTTTGTGGTTTTATCCACCAATAGTACGATTGAAAAACCTAAGAGGGGGGGTGAATTAGGTTTTTATCCGATTTTTCAACCTAATTCAATAAAACACCTCTTTGACAACAAATATCAAACACTTGGTGTGCTAGTTGTGTGAGAAATAATGTGTTCAAATAAAATGCAGAAATTAGAGCAATGAACACAATGATTTATAGTGGTTCGGTTTATCCAACAAAACCTAATCCACTACCTTGAGTTACCTACTCAAGGATTTATCAAATCCCTTCACTAATCAAATAAATGAGATTACAAAAGAGGCTCACCCAATTCTCCTTAGGGTTTTACAAATAACCTCTCAAACCAATCAAGGCTAACTCAACCCTTGAGTTTTACAACACAACCTTGATTATACAATAATCCCACCACTCTCCTTAGTGAATCCTAACACAACAATTCAATTCAAGGTTCACCCAAAAGTTTTACAAACAAACCTTGAATACAAAACAACCTACACAAGGCTCACCCTAACACTTAGGGTTTTATGCTACTTGCAACCTTGATACAATTACAATCAATAATAAAATATAGAGAGTTTGATAGATATCACCTTAATGTGAAGATTTATCAATTTGAATCACAATCACCTCTTTGAGTAATGGCTTGTCAAGATTGCTCAAAATACACCTTTGAATGTAAAAATCCTTCTTTAATGATTTTAACAAGATTGATGTTTAGAAAGGGTTTTGGAATGTTTCTAAGATGTTATAGGATCAAGATATACAATGTTTTTGCTCAAAAAATCTTCTTTAAAGAATTCCAAAGGTTTTGGTATTTAAAGGTTTGTTCCCAACGGTCAAAAAAGAAGCTGTTGGAAACCCACTCAGGAAGTGCGGTCGACCGCAAATCAGACTTGGTCGTCCGCACTATCATCCTCAAGTTCACTGGACAACCACCGGATGATGATTTTTTATCCTCCGGTCGACCGGACTTCATTTGCGGTCGACCTCACTTCACCTGCGGTCGACCTCATGGTCGTCCACAAGTTGGCAGATGAACAAATTTGACAGCACATGCATCCACAAGATAAACTAACTTATGGACGATACCTGGACCACTTTAGGTCGACTGAAACATGTTCATTTGTGTATCAACAATACTCTAACACACAAATGATGATTTCAATCAACCATATAAGTTATGGTATCAATCCAACAAGAGTTTATGAACCATATAAGTTTTGAAATCAAGATGCATGGTTTTCAAAATACCAAAACATATTTTAACATAAAAAACATTTTGAAATAACGTTTTAAATTCATAGAGCAACATTTAGAAACCATTACTCAATTAGAGGTAGAACTAGAGATATCAAAATATATAACTCTAAGACTATACCTCTAGTTCCTATCTAATCCAATAAAAGCTAGTCTTCAAATCTTGATAGTCTTGACTTGTATACTTCCTTGAAGACTTGAAATTTTGTTGTTGCATGGATTAGATCATGAATCCAAAAACTCTATCACTTGTACAAATAAGACATTAGTCCTCATCAATGTTTGTCATTAATCAAAATTAAGACATTAAAAGCTTTAGGGCTTTCAACGATAAATAAATGATAGGAAGTAAATACAGAAAATAAATAACAAAAGTAAATCCAAAAATTAAATAATAGAAAAGTAAAGATTAGAAGTTAGAAGTTATAAAATTAGTAGTTAAAAGTTAGGAGTTAGAGTGATAAAATAGTTCATTGTTTAAATTAATTTAGTCCTGGTTCAAACTAAACTCAAATGTTCCATGTAACGGTAATTATTTCAAAATCTCATCTATTAATAACTTTTTTTTTTGATACATTTGGGGGAAGGGGAAGGGTTTGAACCCATGACCAATTGGCATGAGGAAGGGGCTTACAACCACTAGGGTGCCATTCATTACCCCATTTATTAATAACTTTAATACATGTTTTTGCTAACGATAAATAAACTACTCACAATACATAACTCAATTTAAGAATTTTAAGAATTGAAATCAAGAATAAGAAATATAACTTTCCTAGGATTTCTCCGAGTAGTAGCTCCTCAGTAATTTTGAAACCTCATCCAAAAACCTCCCAAAATACTCTAAAAATTCCTAAAAATACTTAAGATCTATTAAAAAATATTGGTAAGACAGTTTTGAAAGGGCAAAATAAAAATAAAAATAAGTAAAATATGACCAAATTAAAAATATTAGGGGACAAAGTGGAGTTTTTGAAAAATTGAGACAAAGTGCGTGAAGATAGAAACATTCTTCAGCCAGTACGTGTCATCGTTTGATTGGTCCTCTATTTCTTCAGCTACCGCGTGTAGCCACTTGACTGGTCTGCCGTTTGATTTTTGAGCGCGTGGGCCATGTTTCTCGCCACTGCGAGAGGTGACACTCATCTAGATTCAGCCACATCTAATTCTTTTCCACGCAACACGTGTCCTTGCCAACTCAAACTCATATGTTTGAAAATTGGTTTCCAAGTGTCAGTATTTGATTCGCTCCTTCTCCTATTGAAGCGGCTAACTATGTTTCCACTATCCGCGTCTCATCCATTGTAGCATGATTTTATTTTTATTTTACAAAAATATTATAAATATCTAAAAACACTTACAAACAAAAATACTAATTGGAAATGTGAAATAATCATAAATAACATAATTTAAATGAAATTAAACACAAATAACATAATAAAATCACATAAAAATATATCTAATTTTTGCTTAATCAATGCATCGTGACTTGACTAAGCATTTCCACCACGCGTCATTCATTTGATTGGTCCTCTGTTTCTTCTTCAGCTGCCGCGTGTCGCCACTTGATTGGACTACCGTTTGATTTTTGGATTACCAGGTGGGTTGTGCGTGCGCCATGTTTCTCGCCACTAGGAGATGCGACACTCATCTAGATTCAGCCACGTCTAATTCTTTTCCGCGCAACACGTGTCCTTGCCAACTCAAACTCATATGTTTGAAAGCTGGTTTCCCAGTATTTGATTCGCTCTTTCTCCTATTGAAGCGGTTAACTATGTTTCCACTATCCACGTTGCATGCATTGTAGCATGAGTTTATTTTTATTTTACAAAAACATTATAAATATTTTAAAACACTTAAAAAAAATACTAATTGGAAATGTGAAATAATCATAAATAACATAATTTAAATGAAATTAAACACAAATAACATAATAAAATCACATAAAAATATATCTAATTTTTGCTTAATCAATGCATCGCAACAAGTAGCTCAAACTGGCATATGCTATGTATATGACATGTAAATAGAGGATGGTCTTGAAAAGGAACAAGTAATATTAAGAGAGAAACTATTGAAAAAAAAAAGAACAATAGAATATAATAAATCAAACTCTGTCACTTGTTATTTCTATATTAGCGAGGTGACATTTTCGTAATAACTCGATAGAACTAATGGGTCCCAAGGTTCTCTAGGTGTAGGACTCGTCAACTCCTACTCATCAAGGTCACGAGGTCATCCACGGCCTAGTTAACGTACTTAGTAGTATCTTTTAAGCCACTAGCAATATCCTCATCAACTCACTCGAGCTAATCAGCAATATCCTCATCGCTATGCTCGAGTAGGTCGTAACAGTCTCCAACAACGAAAGGGTAGTGAATGACTGTGCACTAACCTTATCGGAGTCATCATTATCGACAAATTGAGAAGGCCCGCTTGAATATTCCATCATCGATACAAACGTATATGCTCTTCTCCCTGTCTTGGCAAAATATATGTTAGGATGTCCTAGCCCAAAGTAAAGAGGTGATGAGCGTACTAATTGCTAGTGGGCTTAGTTATTTGGGCGAGCTAAGTGCTAGTGGGCTTGGTCATTTAGGCTGAGCTAAGCTTATTCTAATTGGGCTCGGTTAGTTTAGCCAAGCGTTTTTTATATGAGTTATACATATATATATATATATATATATATAATTATTATTATTATTGAAAAATCTAAGAGGGGAATGAATTAGGTTTTAACTGATTTTTGCAATCTAATTCAATTATGCGCTTCTAAGACAACATTATCAAACACTTTGTGTTCAAACAATGTGTGTAATAATGAATTCATGTAAGTGTATAATTAAAATACAAATCACAATGATTTATAGTGGTTCGGTTTGTCCAACAAAACCTAATCCACTACCTTGAGTTATCTACTCAAGGATTTCACAAAACCTTTCACTAATCAAGTATAAGATATTACAAATGAAGCTCACCAAATCTACCTTAGGGTTTTACACAAAACCTCTTACCCAATTAAGGTTCACCCAACTCCTTGAGTTTTACAATACAACTTTGATTCTACAACAATGATTGAAATTACACACAAACAAGATAATCACAATTTATCTTCAATTCAAGGTTCACTCTAATCGTTAGAGTTTTAAGCTAAATGCAACCTTTGATATGTTTACAAGAAATGAATAGAGATGGTTTGATAGAGAATTATTACTCAAAGAAGTAAATTAGAGATAGCTAAATGATATTAACATTTAAAACTATACCTCTAGTTCTATCTAATCTATAAAATGTGTGTCTTTAATTCTTGATGACTCATGAATTTCCTTGAAGACTTATGAAACTTCGATCTTACATGGATTAGATAATTAAATCCTAAAAATGCTATCACTTGTACAATAAAATTATTAGTCTTTATCAATGTTTGTCAATAATCAAAATTAAGATTTTAAAAGCTTTAGGTTTTTCAATTATCATATAATAAATTTTAATTATATAACTAATATTATGTAATAGAAATATTTATATATAATTAAAAATTAATATATAATTATGAAGAGAATTATATAATACATATAATTATTTAATTAATGATATTTTGTATTTAATAATTATTAACAATTAATTTAATTATTAACAATTTTATATTATTCTTAATTTTAAAATTTTAATTATAATGTATATAATAAAATAAATTAGTATAATTTATAAGAAAAATATATATAATTATATAATTATTAATATATTTATATAATGTTTGGTACAATTATATTATATAGTTTTATTAATATTATTTTAAAATTCTAATTATAATATAATGGATATTATATAATTATTTAATCTAATAGTAATAATACTTCATCCGTACCACAAAGATAGTCAGGTAATTTTTTTACATATATTAAGAAATCATGGTTAGTTGATTTGAGATGTAAATTTTATATACATTTTTTCATATATATATATATTTACTAATCTTTAATTACTTAAATATTCCAAAGCAAACAAACTACTAGATTTTCTTCAGAAGTACAATTTCAAGCAACTTTGTAATTGAATATTAATGGTTAGTTCCAGAGACTCATTTCTCAATTGGTTTCTCATGGTGTAAATCCAATATAAAATTAATTTGTGATTGATATCAAGAAGTAGTAATTATGGGTAAATGTGGAAATGAAAAGTTAAATATGAGATTTATATAGAAAGTGAACTATATTTTTATAACGACTAAAAATATAATAGTATACTATCTTTGTGGGACGGAGAGAGTATAATGTAATATAAATATATACATAATAATCAATATATTTATATAATTTTTAGCACAATATAGAATATAATTAATATACTTCCTCTATTCCAAATTGATAGGCTTGATTTGTTTTTCACAGCGATTGAGAAAACATAATTAATATTATTGGAAATGTATATTCTTCATTAGTATTCATAAAATACTCTAATCATTTATCATTCTAAAGCGAATTTAATGCACTTTTTAGATAGAAACAATCTCGCTTTAAATAGGGATATGTGAGTAAACTAACAAATACTTATACTTTTATGAAGAAAAAGTGACTTATAATTTGGGATAAACCAAAAAGGAAAAGAATTCTATCAAATTGGGACGGAGAGAGTAATATAATTATTTTGTAACTAATTTAATATGATATTAATTATATATATTAATATTGATGAATATAATATTATAAATAATTATATTATATTCAGTAATATCATATAATATAATATATATATTAATATTTATATATTAATAATTTATATAGTATAAATAAAGAAAAATGACTTTTATTTCTTGTTGTTGTAGATGAGCCATAATGTTAAATTATTTATAGATGATTAATAATTTAGAAATTATTTAACTATAAAAATAGGGATATGACGAGAAGAGTAATAGAGGTAAGAGGGTTCCTAATGGTAGTCATACCGAGGAGCATGAGTATAGTGATCGACGTAGATATGAGTAGATTTCCCAGAGTGTTGGATGGTACTGGTCACATCCTACTCCACCCCACCGCACACAGAGATTGCCACAGAGATTGCCATACGTCAAGCTTAGTCGCATGAGCCATTTAGCCGAGTGTTGTGCAGGCGCCCTCAACCTAATTTTCCAAGGGATATCTGGATTGTAAATTTTCCATATTCAATTTGTTTTTTTCATTTACATCCCAAGTCAATTTCAATTATATTGATTATCAAACTCACAAAAGTTATAGAAATTTATCTATATTTCTTCATTTTTAAATGGAAACGATAAATTTATATAAAATTATCTGGCCAAACAAAAACGATAAATTTGTCATTTAGTAAAAGCAATAGTATGGCCTTTCAAACAAAAAACAAAAAATGCAATAGTGTGAATTTATGAAAATGTGACAGTCGCATTTTAATTAGAACTTTAATATTTCCTCTTACTTCCTGGCAATTGGGGATAATATTATTCATTTTGCTTCGACCAATTAAATTGTCTGTGATTTATTTTCTGAAATCATTGCACTCCAGTGCAAGTAACTCATCCGGAAGCATTGACATTTCATCTTCTGCCATGCTTATCCATGCTTGAATTCCATCTCCGGATCTTGTATCCATCAAAACAATTGTATTCTTGAAGGGCGGAGACGCTACGCAGACTGACAAAGGTTTACCCCAGCCATAATCAACTTCGTAATATGAAAACTTACACCAACTCGTGAATATATGACACTCAGATTGACATAGTAATCCTTGATATTTTTTTCTCCTCTGCTCATCCTTAATGTAATCATTGTCAACATATCTTATCGCTGTCCTCAACGGGGAAACAAGATTGGAATAATCTCGGGCGTTCTCCGACTCAGCCAAAGCTGCTGTAATTACAAAGATGTTCCCCATGGCAAACTCAGGAAGGGGTGGACTAATTCTAGCCCTCATGTTCACCGCATGGAATGCAAGAAATTCCCTTTTCGTATCGTCACTTTTAGCTCTGGTGATGTCGATCAAATGCTTCCATATGAAAGCCGAAACGGTTTCCACTCGAGTGGGATTATTACAACTGGTAGAGCTTGAAGAAGAAACTTGTAGTTTCATTGCTGATAGGGTATTTTTATCGAACACAAACCTCTTCGTGACTATCTTTTCTTCTGGTGGAGAGAGAATAATGTGCTCTACTTTTGGATCTTGAAAGAAACCGGCAAGGATGTCGCTGGGTGGAAAATAGTTCAATCGCATGTCAAAATCTGGCTGCATTTTTGATATTTCGGCTGTGGAGCTGCACTTTTGAGCCCATTCATTCAAGAACGTGAAAAAAGAATGCCCATCAGCCATGACATGTGATAAGCAGAGGCCAATAGCCATACCCCCACATTGGAAGAAGCTCGTTTGCACGGCTAACAGAACATGGTTGCTCCTCTCAATTGGATTAAGGGGCCGAGTGCGTGTTGGTAGATACTGTTCTAAATCCATTGTATTGGTATTTTGAATTGCTTCTGACAGGTGAGCATGAACTCGAGCCTCGATGTACAGTGCTCCAAAATCATTACAATCTATAGAAGCATTTAATCCATCGATTCTTCCGGCAAAAGGGTAGAATTTGGTTAATGTTTCGGATAATGATTGCTTTAGTTGTTGAGATCTTTGAGAAGGATCGATTTTATTTTGATAAAAGAGGATAAGATGAATATAATTTGGAGCCAAATTTTGGAGTTGGTCTAGGAAAGAAAGTTTGAGGTGTCTCAAGCTATGGGGGGTTGGATGAGAGGGCTTAACCAATTGCTTTGATACTATCTCTACTTGGGAGGAAACCATCTTAAACTGGACTTTCTGAAATGAATTGCGCACTGATCAGAAATTGCTTTGGTTTGATACTGCAATTAATTGGGGATGAAGAAAATATTTATAGTGGGAAAACGCTTCATTTGCGTAATTGCTTTGATTTGCTAACTAGCAGAAGGCAGAAGGCATGTCTGAAGAATAAATAACTCTAGTAATTAAAAGGAAATGCTGTTCTCACCCTATTTATATTAATGTATTGATCATTAGATTTTTAATACTTTTTCCATCAAACAGGCTCATTTTCCTTTTTCGAATATTTCAAATTATAATTAACTTTTTTTTTCTATCTACCCTTAATAAAGCAATGTAAAATAATAAATAGCTTATCAAACAATGTAAATTAATAAATAATTTTTCAAACGATATAGAGTAAACAGTGAGATGCAATAGGAAGAATGATATTTTTATTTAATTTTTTCAATTAAATTAAATAAATTTTTTTAATTCGTGTAAAAAAATACTGAGTCTCTGTTTATAAGACGGACACAGCATTAAACAAGATATCGGGCCTATTTAATACATCATCGAACCAAAATTAGTGATTTCTTTAGTTATTGGTTTGCTCACTGACTAAGCAAGCGAACCAATCTCCTTTTGTTAAGCTGCTTAGGGTGGTTGGGGCTGTTAGGTTGCAGGCAGCTTTAGCATGTTGCCGACTTGCCGGCCTTGCCATTTGTTTTTGTTGCAGGCCTTTGTTTGTACCTTTCTCTCAATACTAGTTGACTCTTATAAAAATAATAGAAGATACCAGTTGACTGGTATGCTCGTGTTCCAAGGAGCACGCTGCCACGTAAATTGTTAGTAGTATAACTTGGCTGTTCAATTGGATATTCAAATGACCAGATTATTGAAAAGTGTATTGATATATTTGAATTGAGTTTTGAAAATATATTTGAATTAATTTTGAAGATGTTTTTTTGTTTGTTTTTTAAATGTATTTATATTTGAATAAAAATTATTTTTATTAAAATTGAAAACTGATCGATATATTTTGAATTTCACATCATTGATAATAATATAAAATGTATATAATAAGAATATAGTTAATAAATTATTTAAAATTATAATTTTAATTAAAAGGTAATAAAAATATTATTTATGTAATTGATTAACTCATATATAGAGTTAAAGAAAAAATATTTTGAAAAATATTTTTATAGGAAATTGGAAAAATAATTTTGAAATTAAGGTGATAAGAATTGATAAGATGACACGGTTACTTGTGAGTTCCTTTTTCTAAGAAGTATCTTTGTGCCAACTTCTAGACTTTCTTAGTTTCTTATCCCTTAAATATGTGGATATTTAACCCCTCAATTTTTATAACATACAAACCTTTGTATAATGCAATATCTGAAAATTTTCCAATTACACTTAGTAACCACCTTGAACTGCTTCAAGTTTCCCATGTTAAATGTTATCTGACTCTTCTACCATAGTGAATCATTCAAAAGTTGGGAGTGTAGGAAGGAGAAAATCTTTTTTATACAAGAAGGCGAAGGAAAACTCAAAGTCAAAGAAAGCATGTGAACCCAATAGATTTGATCATTACTCCACATCTCCACGTTCACCTCTTTTGCAGGGGACACTTTGATATTTCCTCTTTCACTTTTAATATTATAGTTTATTTTGTGATAATTTATATTAGAATTTGAATGGCTTTTTTCTCTCTTTTGGTTCTTTTTCATTGCCAAGAGATTGAGAAATTTAGTGAAAGAAGAATGGATGTCAATATGTAGGACTAAATTTGATATTTCTTTGTAGGTTTGATAAGGTGACCATGTTGCACAATTAGTATTGGGAAACAGCCCAGTTCGGTCAGGCTGCTGGTTAAAATGGACCAGACCATTAGCCAGCTTCTATATGGGTCAATTTCTCCTATCAATTGCAAACAAGAAGTCTTTAATCTCCCTTTTTCTCTTTGGTATTAATAACAATATTTGAATTCACCTTACAAATATACACATATTTGAAATGAAAATTAGAATAAATTAAGAAGTAAGTATATATAAAAAATGTATAAATAAACAAGCAAATAAATCAATTCATCTTGTGTAGTAGCAATCCAGATATTAGATATCAAAATAATTTATGAAAATAATTTAGGAACTAAATTAACTAATTTTTCTTAAAGAAATGATGTACAAGAATAAGAAAATAGAAATAAGATTTCTCAAGAAATAATTCAAGATATTGGATGGGTTTTGACAAAAATTTTGACTTAATCAATTTTTTTTTTGAAACAAAAAAAAGGGCCGAGCCTCACATGCTAAATCTGACCAAGGTTGAACATGAACCGACGAACCAAATCGGAATCGAACCGTGATCAATGGTTCAAAAATCATTGATTAGGTTACGATTTATAAATGTTCATAAAGTAGCGGTTTTCGATTTCAATTTAAACTTTTCATTTTAATTAACCATAAACCGACGGTTTATGAACTGTTGAACCGACTGTTCATACCTTTTAAAAAATTATATATATGTATATATATATATATATCATTTTATTTGAACTAAAAAATAAATTTTTAATCTGTTTAAATTTCAAATTTCAAATAAATCTCAGTCATTTTTGTCCCTCAAATTAATAACATGACTCATGGTTTTTTTTGTTTTTTTCCTTTACAATAAAAAATGATAAAAAAAATATAAATAGTGTATCGTGTCAACTTGTGTATATAAATAGGTATACACCATTGCCTTATTTTTTGGCTCAATGGAAACATTCCCAAATTGTGTCGTGTGACTTGTGCACATTATTTATATATTTATTTTGTCCTTTTCTAATGTTTTTCCCCTCAAACTTACAATTAATGCCAACTTTTAATTTCTTTGGTTAATGCCAAAGAAATAGTCCCTACTCCCTAGTATGATGTAATATTCTTTTATGTGATACATGTTATTTTTAATTTAATTTAGTCATTTATGTTCCCTACTGGTATGGACAATTTGTGTCTTGTGAATTGTGCACACTATTTTTTACCGTAGACAACTCATTACTCATGTGCTTCTTAAATTTATTTTCTTAAACAAGTCGTGCCCAAACTGGTACGTTTCACTATCCTTTTAAATTATGTTTTCTCAAAGAAATAAAAAAAATTAAAATAAAATGGTTGAAATTCCAATGATTTGAAAAAAAAACCCTTATAAATTCTCTTTTTCACATCAATTTTATTTACACTTTTATCAAATATCAGACTTATTTTCTCTCTACATTAGCAATATTCTAAGTTATCTTTCTCAAGTTCTCTCCAGCGTCCTATTGAATTTTTAGTTTCTCATTTTATATTTTCTTTTTAAACACAAAAATAAATATCAGATTACAATAAGTCAAGGGATAATAAGAAGACTTCAATGAAATTTCCATTGCATTCACCTTATCAATATCTTTACACGGATCAATTTACCACCCAAGTGATTTTCAACCACCAACTTATTTTGAGTATCCACAAATAATTGATTTTTTCATTCCTATCACTGGCACCGACATTAGCACTAGCACCGGTAACGACATATTTGAAGTTGATGAAGATAATGGAGAAAAATGTATTGGGCAGGCACATCTAAGAAAATTGTATTCCAGGTACAAAGAAAATTAAAGAGCTCAAATCTGATATTTTCAAAGAACAATTCACGAAACAAGAACTTAATACCATGGAGATTTGTAAAAATTATAAAATTTAAATTTATTAATCAAATATTAATTTTGGGGGGAGTTTTATATGAAAATAGTATAAAACAAATTTAAACAAACTTAAAATAATTTTTTATTTTATTTTATATTTTTAGAAACATTAATTATACAAAGGATTTTTAAGAAACAAAATTAATAAAAGACGTTAGCAAGGAACTTGTATCATATTATTTATTTAAGGGGATAAATCATTTATAAATAACTTATTGAGTAGTTGATTTTAGAATTTCAATCAGTTTAGACAGATTCATATCCTTACTAATTAGATTAATCCTGATAAGTTCAAACAAATTAATCTTTAATTCAATTAAATATCACTACCAACCAGCGTGAATATGATACTTAATTAAATTGCATTAAGTTTATAAGGCATCGTTAACATTAAATTATATATAATAATGACCTTCAATTAAACACAATTTAAATCATATAATTCCCTGTTAAATTAATTAATCAAAGAACGGCAATTTAATTAAACTAACATATGTTATTATGATTATCAATCAAAGATTAATAATACTAGCTGATTAATCATGCAAATTAAAAAGAATTTCTAATTAATTAAACATGATTATTTAATAATAACAACTGAAATTATATAAATACTCAAATTATTAAATAATCGGACTAAAATAATTAAACAAAATTGGACAATTAAACTTGAAAAATAAAAGAAAATGGTTACACAAATATATATTTATAAAAAAATAAAAATTAAAGAAAACATAAATTTGGTGATTTTACCGATCATAAAGAATAAAAATAAGGAGATTTTATCTCGCATTATAAAAAGTACAAAAGAATAAAAGATGAAGATATTATTCTCCACATTTATAGAATTTAAAGTACAAAAAGTAAATTTTGTGTTTTTACCCACCAATAGTACGATAAAATAAATGATAGGAAGTAAATACATAAAATAAATAACAAAAGTAAATACAAAAATTAAATAATAGAAAAGTAAAAGTTAGAAATTAGATGTTAGAAAATTAGTAGTTAAAAGTTAGGAGTTAGAGTGATAAAACAGTCCATTGTCTAAATTAAGTTAGTCCTGATCCAAACTAAACTCAAGGTTTCCATGTAATGGTAATTATCTCAAAATCTCATTTATTAATAACTTTTTTTTTTATACATTTGGGGGAGGGGGAAGGGTTTGAACCCATGACCAATGGGTATGGGGAAGGGGCTTACATTCACTAGGCTGCCCTTAATTACCCTATTTATTAATAACTTTAATACATGTTATTGCTAACGATAAATAAACTACTCCTAATACATAACTCAATTCAAGAATTTTAAGAATTGAAATCATGAATACGAAAGATAACTTTCCTCGGATTTGTCACAGTAGTAGTTCCTTAGTATTCTTGAAATCTCATCCTAAAACCTCCTAAAATAAACTCAAAAAATTCCTAAAAATACTTAAGATCTATTAAAAAATTTTGGTAAAAAAGTTTTGCACAATGTTTCGTTGTAGAAGGTTGTACAAACATAGTAAATTTTGTACCCAATTTATATAAATTTAGAGGGGCAAAATTGAAATAAAAATAAATAAAATATGACAAAATTAAAAATACTGGGGGACAAAGTGGAGTTTTTTGAAAATTGAGGCAAAACGCTTGGAGATAGAAACATTGAATCAGCCACCACGTGTCGTCGTTTGATTGCTCCTCTGTTTCTTCTTCAGTCTCCGCATGTCACCACTTGACTGATCTTCTGTTTGATTTTTGGATTACCAGGTGGGTTGGCGTGCGCCACATTTCTCACCACTGCGAGAGGCAACACTCATCTAGATTCAACCACATCTAATTATCTAATTCTTCTCAATGCGACACGTGTCCTCGCCAACTCAAACTCGTATGTTTGAAAGCTGGTTTCCACGTGTTAGTCTTTGATTCACTCCTTTTGCAATTGAAGTGACTGACTGTGTTTCCACTATCCACGTCGCATCCATTGTAGCATGATTTTATTTTATTTTTTATTTTATTCTATTTTATTTTTATTTTACAAAACATTAAAATATCTAAAAACACTTACAAACAAAATGCTAATTGGAAATGTGAAATAATCACAAATAACATAATAAAAGCACATAAAAATATATCTAATTTTTGCTTAATCAATGCATCGCGACAAGTAGCTCAAACTGGATTCCTAGAGTATAGACCAAGTGATAGGTGTCGTCTGCATATGCTATGTATATGACAAGTAAATAGATGATGGTCCTGAAAAGGAACAGATAATATTAAGAGAGAAACTATTGAAAAAAAAATAACAATAGAATATAATAAATCAAACTATGTCACTTGTTATTTCTATATGAACAAGGTGACATTTTCGAAATAACTCGATAGAACTAATGGGTCCCAAGGTTCTCTAGGTGTGGAACTCGTAAACTCCTACTCATCAAGGTCACGAAGTCGTCCACGACCAAGTTGACGTACTTAGTAGTGGCTTCTAAGCCACTAGCTCATCAACTCGCTTGACCTTATCGGAGTCATCATTATCGACAAACTGAGAAGGGCTGCTTGAATATTCACTCATTGATACAGACGTATATGTTTTTCTCCTTGTCTTGACAAAATATATGTCAGTGAGTTCCTTTTTCTCAGAAGTATCTTTGTGAGAACTTGTAGATTTTCTTAGTTTCTTATCGATTGAATATGTGGATATTTAACCCCTCAATTTTTATAACATACAACCCTTTGTATAATGCAATATCTGAAAATTCTCCAATTACACTTAGTAACCACCTTGAAGTGCTTCAAGTTGCCCATGTTAATAGCTGACTCTTCTGCCATACTGAATCATTCAAAAGTTGGGAGTGTAGCAAGGAGAAAATCTTTTTTAGACAAGAAGGCCAAGGAAAACTCAAAGTCAAAGAAAGCATGTGAACCCAATAGATTTGATCACTACTCCACATCTCCGCGTTCACCTCTTTTACTTGATATTTCCTCTTTCATTTTTAATATTATAGTTTATTTTGTGATAATTTACATTAGAATTTGAATGGCTTTTGATTCCTTTCCTTTTTCTTTGTTTCTCTCTTTTGGTTCTTTTTTCTTTGAAATATGATGATATCCAAAAGATTGAGAAATTTAGTGAAAGAAGAATGGATGTCAATATGTAGGACTAAATTTGATTTTTCTTTATAGGTTTGATAAGGTGACCATGTTGCACAATTAGTATTGGGAAACAGCCCAATTCGGTCAGGCTGCTGCTCAAAATGGGCCAGACCAGTTTAGCCAGCTTCTATATGGGTCAATTTCTCCTACCAATTGTAAACAGGAAGTCTTTAATCTCCCTTTTTCTCTTTGCTATTAATAAGAATACTTGAATTCACCTTACACATATTTGAAATGAAAATTAGAATAAATTAATAAGTATATATAAAAAATGTATAAATAAACGATGAAATAAATCAATTCATTTTGTGTAGTAGCATTCTAGATGTTAGATATCAAAATAATTTATGAAAATAGTTTAGGAACTAAATTAACTAATTTTTCTTTAAGAAATAATGTAGTAGGATAAGTGTTATTTCTAATACTTATTAGGGTAGTACAATAATAAGAAAATAGAAATAAGATTTCTCAAGAAAATATTAAAGATATTGAATGGTTTTTGACAAAATTTTTGACGTAATCATTTTTTTTCGTAAACAAAACGAGGTTCGAGCCTCGCAGGATAAATTTGACCACAGTTGAACATGAACCGACGAACCAAATCGGAATTGGACCGTGATCAGCGGTTCAAAAACCATTGATTAGGTTTACGGTTCATAAAGGTTCAGGAACCGGCGGTTTCGATTTCGAGATTTAGACTTTTCATTTTAATCAGCTGTGAACTGGTGGTTCATGAACCGTTGAACCGACTATTTAAACCTTTTAAAAAATTATATATATATATATGTGTATATATAATTTTATTTGAACAAAAATAAATTTTTAATCTCTTTAAATTTGAAATTTCAAATAAATCTTAGTCATTTTCTTCCCTTAAATTAATCACATGACTCATGTTTTTTTTTTGTTTTTTTCCCTCAAAATAAAAAAGGACAAAAAAAACTGTAAATAGTGTCTTGTGTTAACTTGTGTATATAAATAGGCATACATCATTGCCTTATTTTTTGGGTCAATGGAAACATTTCCAAGTTGTGTCTTGTGACTTGTGCACATTATTTATTTATTCATGTTGTCCTATTCTAATGTTTTCCCCCTCAAACCTACAATTAATGCCAACTTTTAATTTCTTTAGTTAATGTCAAAGAAAAAGTCCCTACTCCCTAGTATAATGTAATATTTTTTTATGTGATACATGTTATTTTTAATTTAATTTAGTCATTTATGTTCCCTACTGGTATGGACAATTTGTGTCTTGTGAATTGTGCACACTATTTTTTACCGTAGACAACTCATTACTCATGTGCTTCTTAATTTTATTTTTTTAAACAAGTCATGCCCAAACTGGTACATTGTATTTTTTTTATCCTTTTAAATTATTTTTCTCAAAGAAAGAAAAAAAATGAAAATAAAATGGTTGAATTTCTAATGATTTGAAAAAATAAACCCTTATAAATTCTCTTTGTTACATAAATTTTATTTGCACGTTTATCAAATATTAGTCTTATTTTCTCTCTACATTTGCAATATTCTAAATTATGTTTCTCAAGTTCTCTCCACTGTCCTATTTAATTTTTTGTTTGCCATTTTGTATTTTCTCTTGAAACACGAAAAAGAAAATGTCAAATTCCAATAAGTCAAGGAACAATAAGAAGACTTCAATGGAATTTCCATTGCATTCACCTTATCAATATTTTTCCATGGATCAATTTACCACCCCAAGTGATTTTCAACCACCGACTCATTTTGAGTATCCACAAACAATTGATTTTTCCATTCCTATCACTAGCACTGACACCGACATTAGCACTAGTACCGGTAACAACTTATTTGAAGTTGATGAAGATAATGAAAAAAAAAGTATTGGGCAATCATAATTAGTATCACATACCTAAGAAAGTTGTATTCCAGGTACAGAGAAAATTAAAGAGTTCGAATATGATATTTTCAAAGAGCCCTTCACGAAACAATAACTTAATACCATATGAAGGCAATATATTGTGCACTGCAATTATTGAAAATTTATATATAAATGGAAATTAGGATAAGGGTATGGGACCCTGCTTGGACATTTGCAATGGAACCACAAAGACAAAATTGGTATGAAATCTTCACAGACACAAATATCCGGGTACACTACTACTACTAATCCTGATTCTTTATTTAAGTGTAGTGATGGAAAAAATAGAGATAAATTATCCAAATTGGTTGATGTTGAACACTTAAGTTTTAGTTTTGAGAAAAAATTAAATTTTGTAGATTTTTGTCAAATTGCATTAAATAGTCAACGTATTACATTGACACGTATTGTGCATAAATTATATAAAAATGTTAAAAAATTAATTGAAGTATTTTCAAATTTAGATAATAAAGTTTCTATTTTGAGTGATCATATTATCAAACACATTCTTACATGACTGTTACTTTCATTGGATAAATGATAATTGGACTATACAAAAGAAAACACTTGCATATCGTGTCTTTGATGATTCTCATACGGCTGTCAATATTTCAAAATTAATTTTACAAGAATATTATCTTGTAAAATAAGTATTTTCTGTTAGTTTTGATAATATCAGTTCTAACACTGCTTCGATTCCTAATCTTAAAAAATATTGTGAACCACAATTTGGTGGTAAATATTTTCATGTTAGGTGTGGATGTCATCTTTTGAATTTATGTGCACAAGATTGGTTTAAGAAATCTTGAAATTTATATTCAACCAATCAAAACATATTTGTCTTATCTTTGGTCACACCCACAAGTAATGAGAGTGTGCTAAATGTAACACCCATTTTTACTAAACGTAACACCCTTAGATTTTTTAGGACCAAAATAGCCTTGCTTTTTTTGGAGGCTTAAAAAAAAATTTCTATAACATAAACTTGGACAAATCTTCAATTTTTGAAAACATCTAAAGGTTGCAATGTGGAGAGAAAAGCCTAACTTTTAAACCAAATATGCTTTATTTTGTTAAAAATTTGATTTTTTAGCACATGGACAAGATGCCCGCACTCCATTCCTGTCTCCACGGTTGACCTATTCGCACCCTCTTCCTGTCTGCGCGGTTGAGTCACCCGCACCTCCTTCCCATCTCTGCGGTTGAGTCACCCACACCCCTCTCCCATCTCCACAGCCCAGCTACCCGCACCCATCATTTTTTTATCCATTAACACTATATTTTCCAATTTTTAACCTTCAAATCTAATGGGATGGGGTCAAATTGAGGAGGAAAATATGTAACAGGGAGAATATGGTGGGTGAGGAGATATTTGGATTTTAGCTTTCCTTCCTTGGTTTCCTTTATTTTCTGTTCCTAAGTGGAAAAAGTGGGCTTCTTTGATTTCAGGTGTTTTTTGTAGCGTTCCAAGTCATTCTAGATAATCTAATGAAGAAGCATGGTTGAGGTAATCCAGTAATTCATTTCCTCCCCTCCCCCTTTATTTTTTCATGATTTTAATTTTGAGTTTTTTATAGGGGAGAGCCCACGAAACTAAGAATTGGGTAGCCAAATATCTAAGTCTCCTACATGATATGTTGCTACTTCTTGATTAGGTCATACTTGTATATTGTAGTTACCTATGATTCCTGCAGGTGCTCTTTTATTGTAATCAAATGTTATAGTCGACTATGATAGTCGAATATGAGACTATAGTTATTTATAAGAGTTCTATGTGCAATTTTATTGTAATTGACTACCGTAGTCAACTATGGTAATTGAACATGAGACTGCCATAGCTCTATCTCTTCGCTACCATAGCTCTATGCTTTCTCAAAATCAATGCTAGTTTCTTGGATTTTTTTCTCACATCAATAATTTCATTTGCTAATAAAGCACAATCCATAATCTGTCTCCCTTCAACAAAAGCGAATTGATTATGCCCAACTAGTTGGTTGATTACATTACTCTGCCAGCAAGAACTTTGGCAACCACCTTGTATAGGCTTCCAACAAGACTAATCGGTCTAAAATCCTTCAAATTATTCGAAGCACTGCACTTAGGAATAAGGGTGATAAAAGTTTTATTAATGAGACCACTAAAAGTGCCAAGAGAGTGTAAGTTATTAAACATCCGCATCATATCTTTTTTAACAAAGTTCCACTGATCTTTGAAGAAGGCTAAGTTGAAGCCATCGGGCCGGTGCTTTGTTCTCGTCACACATGCAAATAGCTATCCAAATCTCGGCTTCCCAAAATGGTCATTGAAGCCAAATTTGTTTATTCTTAGTAAGTCTATTTAAACCAACCTCAATCCGAGTTTGATTTGTGCCTCAAAATGATCTCCCACAGCTTTCAAAATTTCTGGAGGGTCATAATTAGTTCGTCCCTCAGCAGTGATCATTCAAATTCGATTACTTCTACGCCTTGCGAACGCCACCATATGGAAATATTTGGTATTTCTGTCACCCTCCTACAGCCACTTTTGTATAGGATTTTGGTGCCAACTTCTCTCTTATACTCTATATCTTTTCCACAATTCACCACGGATTTGAGCAGCTTCAATTGTAGTATTTTCCGTCGAGATGCCCAATGTTCTCCAAATATCTAATTCCTGCAGCTTTGCCTCCAATTCAGAAATTTTTCTATTATTGTCACCAAATTCAGAAATTTAACTAATCTTAGTTTATTCCAAAGATCGACTGGAGGGGAGATAGGACTATCAAAATCACTCCATCTAGCAAACATGAGATCCTGAAAGCCTTTTCCTCCAACCAGTGAATGAAAAAACGAAGGGTTTTGATCCCCAATTGAAATCAACCACGGATAAAGAAATAGGATGATGGCCAAAAATAGATCTCGGAAGTAGCTCTTGGACCAAAGAAGGGAATTTCTCCAATAAGGCCGGGGAAACCAGAAATATGTCAAGTCTATTGAACGATGGTGGACTTCTATTATTGCACCAGGTAAATAAGCCACCATTCAAAGTCGAGTCTACAAAGTTGATGTCCTGAATAAAATCCTTGAATTTCTCCATGGCGTACCCAAATTGATTGAAAAACCTAACCTTTATGTATCATTTTTCACAGCTCTCCACCCAGAAGGTAACGACTACCCACAGGCATTGATAAAGCCAGCTCATCAAAAAATATCACACACTCAAAATCAACGCACAAATGTTACCAAAAGAGCATTCCATGTTGCATTTTAGCATCACTCAAAGATAAAAATATACCTTTGTTCAACGATATAATTCCTGCACATGAAAAATCTTCTTTCTATAGCACCATTAAGCCACCAGCAACGCCATCAGCATTAGACCACAAACCTTCGTAGTTGTAATTGCCATAAAGTGATTTTAGCATATTTTCATTTCCATCAGCAATTTTGGTTTCTTGCAGGAACAGTAGATCCATTTTTTGCCAACAAATAAGCCTTTTTGCAGCCTTTTTTTTTCAGCTATACCTAATCCCCTTATGTTCCAAGTGATAACACAAGCTCCATCACAAAAATTAAAACTCCTCCTCAATTTGGATGTTAACCTCCACCAAGGTCTGAAGCAGCTGCTCCTCTTCAACGTTACAAAAAATACTAGCTGATTTCCCCACCTCCGCTGTCTTTATGGTTTCCTTTCGAAGATTGTTGTTACGGAGATTGATATCTGAGTCCGAGAAGGAATCCTCAGCTGCGTCACTCATCTCCTTACCAAATAGTTTAAGAATATCATAAGAACTCTTTTGTATTTCTTGCTTCTTTTGTTAAACTTTTTCCAAGCCCAACAATTCGACTGATTTTCGATTTGCTTCTGGCCCATAAGATCGACAATGGGCTGACTTGTGTCTTGTGTGATGTTTTCAAACTGAATGGAAGATGCAGCAACCACTGATATCGTTACCGAGAATTCCTTTTCATTTACAAGCCTATACAATCTACGAGGAATGGGTGATGGATGCATAACATGAAGCTTCATCCAAGCAGCAGATAACACAGTTCTCTTCACCGTCACTTCGGCAATCTCCAACACCTCTCCCCATCGACCTCCGTTAGAACAGAACCAATTTAATCCAAACTATCGATACCCTCTCTTCTTTGCCCTTTGACCACAGTGTAATAGAGCAGAACGAAGAAGAGAAAATGTCATTGTGTTACTTGATTAAGATTTCCATGTCCTCTAAGACGCAAAATTTGTTTAGTGTGCTTAACAGGACTCACGAAACTTTTGCGTCCGACGAACGAAACGTGTAAAGCGAAACGAAGAATAGACGGGTAAAGAATTAATTAGTGTCCCCTCTCTTCTTTTCTGCAAAATTTAACCAAGCGATCATAAATTCAATTAAATAAATCAAAATAGAAATTAAATATAAGAAAAATTATTTCATAATCTCATTTATTAATAACTTTAATACATATCATTAGTAATAAAAGAAAATTACTCAGAGGAAATATTTAATAAATATAAGATGAAATTTGTAAATATTGAAAAGAAAATTTGAAAGATAAACTCTCCGAAAATATTAAAATTATCCGAACATAATTTCTTTACTAAATATTAAAAACCTTTGAAATATTATTCTAAAACTTTTGAAAAATACACTAAGATGAAGACAATAATTAGAGAAAGAAATTGCAAAAGAAATAGAGAAGATTGAAGTTAAATTGGTCTTGAAATGATAAAATAAGTTTCCTATTTATAGGCACAAAAAACAGTGGCAAAATGATCATTTCACACCCCAAAGTCTTGAAAATTTAGTTGATAGTCTAATTTTTCCAAACATCGCCACGTATCCCGTCCTCATTGGTTCACATTGCGCCTGTCGAAGCGTCACTTGTCATCTTTTTATTCCGCCATGTGTCATCTTTTTCTTGCGCCATGACATTGGATGGCATGGATTTTTTTAAAAAAATTTCTCCAACATTTATTCTTCTTATTTTTATCTCTAAAATGAACTAAAATACATTGGAAAACTTACAAAGAAATAAATAAAAGGAAAACGTGAAATATATCCATTAAATAACATAATTAATCGAGTTTTAAACAAAATATAGTCATTAAATAACATAATTAACCGATTTTTAAATAAAATATAGTCATTAAATAACATAAAAATTAGTTAATTTATGAGTGTTGCTATCTAAGCCTGAAAGTGAACAAGATACTAGCATTACTTAACTTGTATTGAAGATTGGATAAGTTGTACTTTGTAATTATTTTAGATTAGTTAGTTACATAACTAGCTTTCTTATTTAGCAAATTTTCCATCTTGCAAGTGTACATAGTCTCTATAAATAGAGATATTCTGTAATTATTTGAGAAGTTAATGAGAATACATAAAATTTCCGAACTCTCTCACTCTAATAGCAATTTTAGACTTACTTTTTCACACCTCTTTTGTAGCATCTTCCTTGATATTATTAGCAAGAATACTACTAACTGGAGGCAATAGATTAGGATCACATTGTTCCCTCAGTGGTAAACTTGTCCCTTCATTACCCAATGAATTGTTTTGTAGGCCTCCATGTAGATCAACTTTGTAAAAGGGATCGCCTTGTCATTGAGTTGTGGAGAAGGAATAGCGAATGCTATTGCGCCCTTAGACTATCTCCGACGTTAATACAGCGGCCATGGATTACAATGCCCTAACCGAGTTTGAGAGCTTATCCCACTTAAATAGCTTTTTGAAATAGCACAAAAACCATATACACTCTGTCTGGCAAAAGAAGACAAGTGAGTTGCTATGTATGCATCTACTACAACACCTGCCTTCAAGAAAATGTCCAGTCCAAACCTTTGTTGTGGTTGGGAGAGGTTTGAATATGAGGAACTACTCTCCAAACTTGTTTCTCCCTATAGCTGTGAAAACTTCTTTGCGATGGTCTACTAGGTCTTCCGAAGTGCCTGTGAAATCCTCTACCTCTGCCTTTCTGACTCTCTATCTCTCTAATATTTTTGTCTAACTTGATAATTGTTTGGAAAGATATGTTGATTTACAACTATAAATGAAAGGATCACGGTTATCAAAGTAATTCATAGGTTTCACATTTTGAAATATTAAGGGGAGAGATGTATGATTAGACTATCAAGAAGTGAAAATATTGGTAGTTATTAGGATTAATACTAAAAGAAGTTAACTACATTGAAACTTGAAAGCCAGAATCAATTATTACACAAATCTTAGTTTTACACAAGTTCTGTAACTGATAATTATTCAAATCTACTCTAACTTAGCTTGCTTCTTACATGGTTAAGAAAAGCTAGCATTTGCATAAAAGAATGAAAGAAAATGAATTAGAAAACATATATATCTCTTTGGAACTTGAAACCTGAAGGCCTTCATGTCCAAAATCCATTTGATTATTGATAATTTGTTGAAATGAATTTGCAACACTATCAATGCATTTACCTACCATAAGCTTTTAATGTCTTAATTTTGATTAATTGAAAAGATTGATGAGGACTAATGTCTTGATTGTACAAGTAATAGAGTTTTTGGATTCATGATTTAATCCATGTAAGTCTTCAGGAAAGTATATAAGTCAAGACTATCAAGATTTGAAGACAAGCATTTGTTGGGTTAGATAGGAATTAAATGTATGATTTTAGAGTTTAATATCTTTTGATACTTCTAGTTTTACCTATAATTGAGTAATGGTTTGACGAGCGTGTCGTTGCGCTATCAAATTAATACCAAACTCAACCAACTTATATAGTTAGGGCAAGTAAGGGTCGAACCCACAGAGACTTGTAAAATCTTAGAACAAGTAAACTAATCAAGATTAGGGGGGAAAGATTTGGTTTTTATCTAAAAGATTAAAACTTAAAAATAAGTAATTCACAAAATAACTAGAAATCAATGGATAAAAAGACGTTAGCAAGGACTTTGTATTTCGGTTTTACTTATTCGGGATTAATCATTGATAATAACCTATTTGAGTAGTGACTTAGAATTCCGCGTAGCGCAGCAAATTCCGATTCCTGTATAGTTAGGTTAATTCCCGAGAAGCACGGCAAATTAACTTTAACCTAATTAAACTAAATTACCGAATCGCTCGCATAAGATAGTCAATCAAGTTATTAAGCATAAGGACAACATCAACACAAATTACATAAAATTAATGGCCGATTAAAATCATGCAATTCGTTTCAAACAATTCCCTATTAATTAATCAAACACAGATTTAAATTAATCAATAGTTACTACTTTTGGTTACCGAAAACCGATTCTGCATAACCCTAGTTAATCAATTATGCAAAACAATTAAGATGGCCAATAATAATTGAAATGACACAATTGACAGAATAAAACCAAGAATTGTTCAAATACTCAAATACAAATAATGATCCCTTGAAAAGATCGGGTTTTTAATTACAAAACATAAATCTCATATTCCCGAATAACATAAACCTAATACATGTCCTTGCTAACTTAAAAACGTTTACTCACAAAGCATAAAGGAAAACATCATAAAAAGATTAAGGGAAAGAGAGAAACTCATTAGTTGGAAATCCGATTTCCCGAGAAGCTCCCACCCTTTGATCTCCTACAATGCTTGGGAAGAAAATATCTAAGGTGCTTGACACCCCAAACTAAGCTATTAAGGCCTATATATAGTTATAAAAAGGTCCTAGGGTAGTTTATACAAGAATCCTAATTAGAAACTACTTAAAACAATCTTAAAACTTGAATTCGGAAAGTGGACGCCCGAGTCTTCAAAGTGGACGCCTGAGTAGATGAGACGCGTCCACTTTGCTGTCAATCTTCTGAGAGTGGACGCGTGAGATTTGGTGGACGCGTCCACTTCCTTGCCTTGCGCGTCCACTTGACTGTCCTGCGCGTCCACTTTACTGTGCAACTTCTGAGGGTGGACGCGTGAAATTTGGTGGACGCGTCCACCTCCTGGCCTTGCGCGTCCAATTGGTTTCTGAGGCGCGTCCACTCCATTTTTTCCTGCGAAACAACTTTTTAAAGCTCCTATCTTCCTCCAATGTCTTCTAAACATGTTAAAATACCTTCAAAATGCCTGTAAACAAAGAGAAAAGTGTAAAGAATCAATTTAAGCACATAAACACACAATTAGGTAGATTTTATCTCAATAAACAACACATTAAGCTTCTAAAAACCAATCTAATTATGGTCCAATCAAATTCCCCCACACTAAACCTTTGCTTGTCCTCAAGCAAAATAATAACATAAAGAAACAAAATCAAAATTTAAATGTCTCAGAAAACAAGTCAAATATTCTCAAGAACCTCAATTCATTTGCACCAAATTCTCTCCAATAATCCTCAAAGTCATCCATCAACTCTACTTTTTAAAATAAATCGTGCATGTGAGTTACATCATTACTTACAAACTCATTGTAATAGTTAACTATCCTTAACATGGCTGAAAAACTTTGAAAACCAATAAAAATCATTTTAGAGTTAAAAACCATTCACAAGTAACAAGAACAAATTCAATCAAGCCACAATCAACTCAAACACATCATAGTCATACCATAAGTAATATCCACACTACCATAGGCTTGTAATCTCACACATCTCTCCACTAATGGAAAGAATAAGGTCGACTTGAGTCAAATTGGACTTGAGGCACGTAACGTTAGGCTTGGTCATTGGTTAACAAAGAAAGGTAAGAAAAACAAAGTAGTCAAGAGAATTACACAAAAGGATAAAAGAAATTGAAACCAAAGCTCTTCAATTGACACTTCTCCTTATTTTCATTCAATCATATCAACCAACTCATAACTTTGGACAATCTTGAAACTTTTTTTTTTCTCTTTTTCTCAAGTGCTCTTTTTTTTTTTCTTTTTTAAACTTTTCATAGCACTTCATTTTTTTTTTCATCATATGTCTCTCTTTCTTTTGCACTTTGCTCTCTTTTCTTAGAGAAGACAAGCTTTTTTTTTTAAAACTCCAAGATCTTTTTCATCATCCCTCAACACAACTTTGCAAAACCTTTTCAACACCTTTTTAACACAACAATAAACTTCACAAGTGTCAATCTAAAGATATTTCAAAGAAATCTCTTGACAATTATGATATGTAAAGGTTTTAAACGTTATTCTCAAAGGCTTACAAAGAAAGATAATAATGGATTCATCCATCACAACATTAAAGTTCAAAATAGGATCGAGGGGTATAATATAGAAAGGGTGGCTCAAGAAAGGCTCAAACGTCCAAAGAAGGCCTTATGTCATCCCCAAGTCAACCAAATTCAATCATATTTCGCCTCAAGAGTGTGAGAAAACAAGTTCTAGAGTGTCTAAATTGACCATGAATGTATCTAAGTCAAAAGTAAACTCAATCTCATTCAAACTTGTCAAAAGTGACTTCAAAAATCAAGATTTTTTTACTAAAAATAGCCATGTCAATTCAAATTAACTACCACAAATCATCCATAAATAACAACTTTGAATTTTCACAAAAAAACTCGTAGAGTGTCAAGATTCCTCATAATAAATAGAGAATTTTAAAGCACAAATAATATTGAAACTCTATCAATTAACATAGACTTGCATAATTTTCCTCATAGGCATAACAAACACACAAACATGCATAAAAACAAAATTTTTTTTTTTCATAAACAACAATAAACAATAATAACAATAAACGAAAACAGAAAAACACAAACATTAAAAACAAGACTCCCCTACACTGGAACGAGACATTGTCCTCAATGTCATAACATACTCAAGACAAGAAAAAAAAAAAAACAAACAAATCCAAGAACAAATAGAGAAAAAGAAGGATGTCACCCGAGGGAAAATCTAGGAATGGAAGCTCAAAGTGCATAGACTTGTTCTCCAAGTTAGGAACGCGTGAGAAGACAAGGACGCGTCTACTCTCAGTAGTTCTTCCCAGAGGTGGCCGCGTGAAGTAGCTTGACGCGTCCACTTGGACGTGTGAGAGGGGAATGACGCGTTCACTCTCAGTAATTTCTGTCATCTGATGTTTTCTGTTTATTTCACAATAATTGGACTATGGATCAATGTTAGGCCTTCCCTATACCTGTAAAAAAATAAAAAAATAAAAAAATAACACCTAAATGATAGAAACAAAATAGAAAAGTAAATAAAAGGATATTCATCTTGGGTTGCCTCCCAATAAGCGCCTTTGTTTAAGGTCTTTGGCTCGACCTCCAGAACCAAATTATCCAATGCCTTCCCTCTCATGGAATAGAGGAGCATCCATTTTTACTTCTTTAACCTTTATGACTCCATGCTTCCAAAATTTATTTATTTCATATATAGTACCTACCATGAAATCCTCAAACAAACAATTAGTAGAAGTCAAATAAAAATTTAGCAAGTTAGTACAACTCAACCCATCAAAATTATGTGGCATGATAAAATCAATATGTTCAATATTACACACATCATGACACAAAGAAGAATGTAAGGCACTAGGATTGGTTTCAACTTCTACTTTGTAAAATTTTTTTATGGTTTCAATATTTGATTCCTCAAACTCACATTGGATGACAAAAGAAAGAGATTGTGGGTTATCAATGGAAATAGGAGATTCTTCAAACTTAGGAATGCTAGGAACTACCTTATTACGAAAAGTATGCCCATTCTCTAATTCTTCAACTTCAATAAGATCAACATTAGACTCATCCTCACTAGGACTCAACAAATGGAATGAAGCATCATGAGTAAGTTGGTCCTTAATTTCACTAAACTCAGAAGCTAGTTGACCTAATTGACTCTCGAGATTTTGGATTCTTAATTTGGTCTCTTGTTGAAAATTAAGAGTATTAGAGGCTATGGACTTGATAACTTCTTCAAGAGACATGATGCGAGATTGATCTTGAGAGATAGGAAGGGAATCTTGAGCATAATAATTACGAGGATAGTTATTCCTAGGAAAGTTATCATAACTAGGCTCATAGATATAATTAGGATAACTATTTCCAAATTCATCCCACCTAGATTGAGAATAAGGCATCTCTATGTGATAAGGAATAGAATCATGTGGGTTAGACCTATGAGAAAGTGGATATGAATAACCACTAAATCCATTAGAACACTCAAAGGGTCTAGCATTCTTTCTTCCAATAATATAGCCCCTTACCAAAGAAGTAAGGTTATCTATTTTGTTCTGCAAAGATTGATAATCTACAGTATCCATCCTAAAGTCATCATATTGAGAATAAGAGGAATACATACAAAAATCAAAACCAAATAAAGAAAGAAATTACCAACGTAGAAAAAAGGAATATCTAAGATTCAAGCTTTTGAATTTGTCACTAGAGAGAGAAACCTGAAAATCAAAAACAAAGAAAAAGATTAGTAAACTTAATCTCAAAATTTTAAACAATTCCCCGGCAACGGCGCCAAAATTTGACGAGCGTGTCGTTGCGCTATCAAATTAATACCAAACTCAACCAACTTATATAGTTAGGGCAAGTAAGGGTCGAACCCACAGAGACTTGTAAAATCTTAGAACAAGTAAACTAATCACGAATTTGGGGGGAAAAGATTTGGTTTTTATCTAAAAAGATTAAAACTTAAAAATAAGTAATTCACAAAATAACTAGAAATCAATGGATAAAAAGACGTTAGCAAGGACTTTGTATTTCGGTTTTACTTATTCGGGATTAATCATTGATAATAACCTATTTGAGTAGTGACTTAGAATTCCGCGTAGCGCAGCAAATTCCGATTCCTGTATAGTTAGGTTAATTCCCGAGAAGCACGGCAAATTAACTTTAACCTAATTAAACTAAATTACCGAATCGCTCGCATAAGATAGTCAATCAAGTTATTAAGCATAAGGACAACATCAACACAAATTACATAAAATTAATGGCCGATTAAAATCATGCAATTCGTTTCAAACAATTCCCTATTAATTAATCAAACACAGATTTAAATTAATCAATAGTTACTACTTTTGGTTACCGAAAACCGATTCTGCATAACCCTAGTTAATCAATTATGCAAAACAATTAAGATGGCCAATAATAATTGAAATGACACAATTGACAGAATAAAACCAAGAATTGTTCAAATACTCAAATACAAATAATGATCCCTTGAAAAGATCGGGTTTTTAATTACAAAACATAAATCTCATATTCCCGAATAACATAAACCTAATACATGTCCTTGCTAACTTAAAAACGTTTACTCACAAAGCATAAAGGAAAACATCATAAAAAGATTAAGGGAAAGAGAGAAACTCATTAGTTGGAAATCCGATTTCCCGAGAAGCTCCCACCCTTTGATCTCCTACAATGCTTGGGAAGAAAATATCTAAGGTGCTTGACACCCCAAACTAAGCTATTAAGGCCTATATATAGTTATAAAAAGGTCCTAGGGTAGTTTATACAAGAATCCTAATTAGAAACTACTTAAAACAATCTTAAAACTTGAATTCGGAAAGTGGACGCCCGAGTCTTCAAAGTGGACGCCTGAGTAGATGAGACG
Organism: Apocynum venetum; assembly: GCA_019593545.1. NCBI lineage: Eukaryota > Viridiplantae > Streptophyta > Magnoliopsida > Gentianales > Apocynaceae > Apocynum > Apocynum venetum. The sequence continues at coordinate 412,999 of SRSM01000153.1, forward strand.
CGTCCACTTTGCTGTCAATCTTCTGAGAGTGGACGCGTGAGATTTGGTGGACGCGTCCACTTCCTTGCCTTGCGCGTCCACTTGACTGTCCTGCGCGTCCACTTTACTGTGCAACTTCTGAGGGTGGACGCGTCCACCTCCTGGCCTTGCGCGTCCAATTGGTTTCTGAGGCGCGTCCACTCCATTTTTTCCTGCGAAACAACTTTTTAAAGCTCCTATCTTCCTCCAATGTCTTCTAAACATGTTAAAATACCTTCAAAATGCCTGTAAACAAAGAGAAAAGTGTAAAGAATCAATTTAAGCACATAAACACACAATTAGGTAGATTTTATCTCAATAAACAACACATTAAGCTTCTAAAAACCAATCTAATTATGGTCCAATCATGGTTTCTAATGGTTGCTTTATGAACCTAAAACGTTCTTTCAAAATGTTTTTAATATGTTAAAATATGTTTTGGTATTTCAAAAACCATGCATCGTGATTTTAAAACTTAAATGTTTCATAAACTCTTGTTGGATTGATACCATAACTTATATGGTTGATTGAAATAATCATTTGTGTGTTAGAGTATTGTGGATGCACAAATGAACTTGTTTCAGTCGACCTAAAGTGGTCAAAGTATCGTTCACAAGTTGGTTTATCTTGTGGATGCATATGCTGCCAAATTTGCTCATCTACCAACTTGTAGACGACTATGCGGTCGGCCACAAGTCAACTTTAGGTCGACTGCACAATGAAAACTATAATCCGAAGATTGGCCAATGAGCTTGCAGATGATGTTACGGATGATGCACAGGTTGATCACAAATTGGGTTTCCAACAGCTTTATTTTTAACTGTTGAGAACAAACCTTCAAATACCAAAACCTTTGGAAGTCTTTCAAAGAACAATTTTTGAGCAAAAATATTGTATATCTTGATCCTATAACATCTTAGAAACATTCCAAAACTCTTTTTAAACATCAATCTTGTTAAAATCATTCAAGAAGGGTTTTTACATTCAAAGATGAATTTTGAGCAATCTTGGCAAGCCATTACTCAAAGAGGTGGTTATATTTCAAATTGATATATCTTCACATTAAAGTGATATCTATCAAACCCTCTATCTCTTATCATTGATTATAATTGTATCAAGGTTGCAAGTAGCATAAAACTCTAAGTGTTAGGGTGAGCCTTATGTAGGTTGTTTTGTATTCAATGTTTGTTTGTAAAACCTTTTGGTGAACCTTGAATTGAATTGTATTGTGAGGATTAACTAAGGAGAATGGTGAGATTATTGTCTAATCTAGGTTGTGTTGTAAATCTCAAGCGTTGAGTGAGTCTTAATTGGTTAAGAGGTTATTTGTAAAACCCTACAGTGACTTGAGTGAGCCTCCTTTGTAATCTCATTTATTTGATTAGTGAAGGGATTTGGTAAAATCCTTGAGTAGGTAACTCAAGGTATTGTATTAAGTTTTGTTGGATAAAGCGAACCACTATAAATCATTGTGTTCATTGTTCTACTTTCTGCATTTTATTTGAACACGTTTTTATTCACACAACTAGCACATCAAGTGTTTGATATTTGTTATTAAATAGGTGTTTTATTGAATTAGATTGAAAAATCGGATAAAAACCTAATTCATCCCCCCCCCTCTTAAGTTTTTCATACCTCAATTCTTTTCAAGGTAGTAATTGCTCCAAATCTTCCAGGGATTTCTCCCAGTTGATCGCAATAGCAGAACACAAGTTGCTCAAGGCAAGGGAAGAATTCTTCGGATACATTTCAATCTTGAAGAGATGAGTAAATGAGTCCCAAATATTTTTGTAAGAATTTATCATCTTCCACATCCCAACCTTCATCCTCAAAGCTTGCATTTCGCAATTTCAGAACTTCAAGATTTCTTATTTTCCCAATTGAGAATACCATACATATACTACTTGATAACTTTAGCCTTGTTGACAAATTCAGTGTCTTGAGAGTTAAGAGGAAGTCCAATGTGGAAGAAGAAATAGCTTCAACCATACTTCTAGATGGAGCAAGGCTGAATTTCAGTGATTCAAGCTTCTTGAAATAGCTTGATAGACAAACACCAAAAGATAATCTAAGACCCAGCATCGGTAAATTTGGTAACCTTTCTACCACCATTTTGAAAGATGATTTCTCAAGAAATTAAAAGAAACTAAGAATCTGCATATTTGTTAATGGAAGAGACAATCTGAGGGGCAAATTTGTTAAGTTTAAACCTTTTAAAGAATCTAGGGGCAAGAAGATGGTAATCAAACCTGGTCACAGAACAAAGTAAGGAATGAAGACTAGGAACAATAAGTCATGAACACCCCATTTCTTGATCCCATATCTAGAACTTCTCTAGGCAACAAAAATTAAGGCTTTGAGAAACTAGATCCATCAGGTACTCATTTTCTACAATCTCCATGCTTTTCATCCTATCATTCTGCACAAATCCCTCAGCAATCCAAAGTTGGATAAACCTCTTGGCCTCAATTATCTTATATTCCTGGAATGATCCCAGATATACAAAACACTGTCTCAAATAAATCTAGTAAATGATTGTAACTAAGCTCTAGTATGCTCATACAACCATCACTTTTAATGTCACACCCCGCTCACATACCCTAGTATACTATGGAAGGTAAGGTACATGCACAAGGACGATGTGAACTAATGAAAAAACTGACATTAATAAATGTACAACTTTTATTTCATTATTTCAAACTATAGGTGTCAGATCAAGTCTCACATAATATTTTTCTACGTACAATTCCCAAATGGGATACAAGAAACTATTCGAGAGATTAAAAGTCCATGTCTCATAAATTTATTAATAGGCCCTGACAATTAAGGTGTACATTCTTAACAGAAGGTTCACATAATAACCTTACAAACACAAGGCTCCTAATTAGGCCTTAAGTCACCCCTGGCTTGACCTAGTCTTTCACATGCACAAGTAAGACACTCACACATGCCAAAACATCATTTTGGTAAACCTTTTTAAAAATCAAATTTTTGGAAATCTTTTCAAAACAATATCCATAAAGGATGTTATCAAGCTTCAAGATTCAAGGATCAAGATTTTGGTCAAGCTATGTTATCAAGAAACTTGGATTCAAGATATGGCTCCCACCATGCAAACTGTAGCACTTTGCTCCCAATCCAAATAACAAGTACAATTAAGGCACTCACACATGCCAAAATCATATATCCAAATGGTATAAAACCATTTTAAAACAAGAACAAGCCATTTCAAGAAAACAAGCTCCAAAATAATTTTCTTTTCATGAATCCATTTGAAAATAAGTAAGTTTCTTTTAAAAACAAGTCAAAAGAAGAATACCAAGTTCTAGAATAAATCCTCTTGAAAACAAGTCAAGATTTTCATGTAAATTCCAAGTCAAGTCTCAAAAGGTATCCACAACTCAATTGTAAATCCAAGATAACAAGTAAAAGCTTGAGAGATAAAAACCTCAAATAACGTCATTAATAACCTCAAGGAACTTCATCAAAATCAAAATCTTAGTTCAAATTTCAAGATAGGACAAGCATTTTCAATCCCGTTCCATGTATCCAATGAACTATCTATCACATCCTAATATATGAAGTAATAGAATTATTTACATGTTTTGGGGATTGAAATGGAGTTAAAGAGCTTTGGACAACATTTTGAAATTCACTATTCATATAGCCGGTAATACTGTTCATTTAGAGAGTAGTTCAATGAATTCCTTAATTCCTAAGGAATTTATTTAACTTAGGTACCATATGACTTGATGGTATTAAGTTCCAACAAGGATTGTTAGGCACATGAATTGTTTAAGAAGCAAAATGGAATTTTTCTATCATCAATCTGTGGTGCAAACAGTGAATTTGGGATTTACTTTCGCCATTGAGATGATTAGAAAAGAGGGTGCATTATATATGGATGTAAATCTTGTTGAAAGAGCTGTCTATGAGTACCAATTACATAAAATTTGGACAACAGATTAAGAGATATAGATGTTTTCCCAACACTGTCATACCTGTGATGGGTCAATTGCTGTTTTTTTAGGTTTTCTCCAAGTCAAGGGTTTTAATTTCTTACATTTTCTTCAAAATGAAATCCCTAGGCTTTTTGGTGTTACATTTAAGCTCTAAGTTTAGACTTCTATAAATATTTTTCCATGAATTCACACTCTTATCTTTCTTAAGAAGACTTGCAACCACAACAATAGTTAATGGTAGCCCTTTGCATTTTTCTAAAATCGTCCTTCCAATTAGAGTGGATGAAGGTAAAAAAATGCAACAATCAAGTTTAGCTCCCAAAGCAACAATACGATTTCGACTTGTCAGCAAAATTATGTTTACGTTATTGTCATAAGGAAAGGACAACTGTAATTCATGCCATGACATAGCTTCCCACATGTCATCCAGAAAAATTAGGTTTCTTTAGACATTTATGAAGCCAATTACCAAGTCTTCTTGATTTCATTATATAATTGTTCTGGAGACATATGCGCAATAACATTTTCCAAAATGTCTTTCAATTACTTTTTAATATCATGTGTTTTAGAGATGCAACACCTAGCATACTTATGAAATTGAAGTTGAACACCATAATCTTGAAGAACTCTCTGGGATATAGTTGTCTTACCTTGACCACCCATCCTAATAATCTTAACAATTTCAAGTCCAACTTGTCCAACTATAAGCCAATTAATTATTCTATGTTCCTCTTGTGTGAAATCCAATAGGTGTTTGTCATTGAAAAACCTAAGAGGGGGGTAAATTAGGTTTTAATAGATTTTTTCAAACTTAATTCAAGCACTACTTTCTAAGACAACAAATAACAAACACTTGGTGTTCAACCAATGTGTGAAATAATGTGTTCAAGAAATTGACAAACAACACAACGATTTATAGAGGTTCAGTTTATCCAACAAAATCTAATCAACTACCTTGAGCTATCTACTCAATGATTTCACAAAACTTTTCACTAAATTAGTACAAGATATTACAATAGAGGCTCACCCAATTACCTTAGGGTTTTACAACACAAACCTCTTACCCAATCAAGGTTCACCCAACTTTTTGAGTTTTACACACCTATCTCTAATACAACAATTAATGAAATAGATACACTTAATACAATCAAAATTTTCCATAATTCAAGGCTCACTCTAACCCTTAGAGTTTTAAGCTCAATGTAACCTTAAATAAAACATACAATATAAGAAAACGAATAGTTTGATATAGATATCACCTTAGTGTGAAAATATATCAATTTAAAGCATAAATACCTCATCGTGTAATACTTTCTTCTAAATTGCTCAAGAACACCAATGATTTAGTATAAACCCTTATTTTGAGAATTTCACAATGTAAATGTTATATTTGGGTTCCAAAATGATTTCAAGATATTCTATATAGAGTAAGAATTAGATTTTTGCTCAAAAAGTCATTCTATCGAGTTTTTCAAACAATTGGGTATTTATATGTGTGCTCCAACGATCATAAAAATGTCTGTTGGAATCCCACGCAGGAGAAGTGCGGTCGACCGCATATTAGACAGGTCGTCTGCACCATTATCTGCACGTGTTCCAGAGAGCTCTGGACATACTGCGAAAGATGATCGGAGTAGTCCGGTCGACCGCAACATCATTCGTAAGTGATCCAGAGAGCTTTGGAATTTCTACGGATGATAAGCTGTAAGGTCTGGTCGATCGCACATGCATCTAAACTATGCAAAACAAGATTCCAATTAACTCCAAGATTTTGTGGAATACATTACATAGAATTTTAAGTAAGTGCATGTATTTTGAAAATCATTTCAAAAACCTAACTCATATTTTATCTATATGAAGTGTATTTTGAAAAACATTTTATTTTTATTGAGCAACCTGTAGAAATTTTCCTGAAACAAATGATTAGTTTCATAACAATTATATATTGCAATCAACAGTAGTTTTTCTCCCCCTTTGTCATCATTAAAAAAAAATGGATATAAGGGATATAACTAAGTCAATAAACAATAAAGTAGGCGGCTCAACAGGCCCCCATGTGACCTGAAGGTGGTGGCGGTGTAGAGATATCAACCTGAACACCGTGAAATGCTTCAAGATGATACTTGATATTGGTAATCTCAATGCCATAGTACTCCACCCGTGATGCCATATCGTCGATCTTCACTTTGAGGTTCTTGAAGTGATTGTCAAAGGTGCTGAACATCGAACCAATCTGAGATGACAGTTATTCCAATGCATTCCAAATGGCAGGATGTGGAGTAGATTCTTTTTCCTCATCAACTTTTTTTTACCTTTTACCTTCTTTAATTTTGGGGCCTCAGGGAGAATATCTTCTTTCTCATCAAGACGAAGTGTCGTTTAACCCCTTGGGAGCCCTCAGCTTCTTTCGGGACAAATTCGTCTCCAAAAACATCTTCTGCAAGGATAATTGGTGGATCTTTGCCCATCGACCTCGTTGTCTCCTTTGTTGCCATAGAGATCTCTTCTGGAGACATATTCATCTTCAAATCCCATATGCCATTGAGACACAAAGCCTGCATTCTCTTGAAGGTGCGGTCGACTAGATCATCGTCCGCTTTATCATCCGCACATTGACTTTTGTTTCTCTGGAACCTTTGCGGTCGATGAGTTGAATCTGCGATCGATCGAAAGTTTTGATACGGGTCATCCGCAAGCACTCTGGAAGCTTTGCGGTCGATGAGTAATAAGCAGCGGTCAACTGGTGGTCTTGTTATGATTTTCCGCGAGTCTACTGTCACTCATATGCGGTCGACCACATCTGCACTGGGTATCATCCGAACAACAAAAGAAAATGGTTTCGACTTTCTATACAATAACACATAAGTTAGAAATTGAAAGTACTAATACCCAAGAGTTTTCTAAGTAAACAAAACATTTTCTCAACCAAAGGCTTTGTGAATATATCAGTTAATTGATCATCCATATGAACAAAATCAAGTGATATTTCACCTTTTAACACATGGTCACGTAAGAAATGATGTTTAATATCTATATGCTTAGTTTTTGCATGTTGTATAAGATTCTTTGTCAGATTAATGGCACTAGTGTTATCACAGTTGAGAGAGATACAATCAAAATTCAAGCCATAAAACTTGTGCACAACAACTGCCAACAAAAATGTATTTAGCTTCAGTGGTAGAAAGAGATACACAAGCTTGTTTCTTGTTATACTATGAAACTAAGGAATAACAAAGAAATTGATAGTGACCACTAGTACTCTTACGCTCTACTCGACATCCTGCATAATCTGCATCAGTATATGCTATTAACTCAAATGACACAAATTTAGGATACCATAAATCAAAATCTATAGTCCCTTTCGTATCTAAAAATACGTTTGACATCAATTAAATTAGATTCTCTAGGAGATTATTGAAATCTAGCACGCAAACAAACAGAGAACATAATATCAGGTCTACTAGCAGTTAAATATAAAAGACTACCAATCATACCTCTGTATGTAGTTTGATCAACCATCTTACCATTTTCATCTTTGTCCAATTTAATAGACATGACCATAGGAGTATCAATCTCTTTTGAATAAGTCATTCCAAACATTTTCAGTAGTTTTTTTCTGTACTTGGCTTGGTTAATGAATGTACCTTCTTTTGCTTGCTTAATTGGTAACCTAAGGAAGAATGTCAACTCACCCATCATGCTCATTTTAAATTCATCTTGCATTGTCTTAGAGAAATCTTTGCACATATTTTCATTTGTAGCTCCAAATATGATATTATCAACATATATTTGAACAATCAAAGTATCATGTGTTTTATTTTTAATAAAAAGTGCAGTATCTACTATTCCTCTAGAAAAACCTTTTTCAATGAGAAAATTGCTAAGTCTTTCATACCATGCTATTAGTGCTTCCTTTAAACCATATAAAGTTTTAGAAAGCTTGTAAACATGATTTGCATAAGATTCATGAATAAAATCAGGAAGTTGTTCAACATACACTTCCTCTTGGATAAAACAATTTAAAAAGACATTTTTAACATCCATTTGAAATAGTTTAAAACTTTTAAAGGAAGCAAATGCAAGTAGCATTCTGATGGACTCTAATCTAGAAACTGGAGCAAAAGTATCATCATAATTAATGCCCTCTTTCTGATTATATCCTTGAGCAACAAGTGTAGCCTTATTTCTAGTCACAAAACCATGTTCATCAAGTTTGTTTCTAAAAACCGATTTTGTACCAATAATGGTGTGATTAGAAGGTCTAGGTACAAGTTCCCAAACTTTGCTTCTTTCAAATTGATTTAATTCATCTTGCATGGCAGTAATCCAAAAATCATCACTAAGAGCCTCATCAATGTTCCTAGGTTCTATATGAGACAATAATGCAAAATTATCAACAAAGTTTATAAAATGTGTTATTCTTCTTACCCTTTCATTTGGATCACCAATGATTTGATCCTTTGGATGGTTGTGGACAAATTTTCATTCCTTTGGAAGTTCAAACATTTTTTCTTCTTCAAGTGAGGTAGATTCTTGATTGTCAAAGACTTTTTCATTCTCATCCTTTGATGTTGAAGGATTTTCATTTGATTGAACAACATCTTTAATTATTGACTCCACAGGTATTTCTTGAATATCACCTTCATTCTCATCTCTTGCCAGATAGATGTTAGATTCATCAAAAACAACATTAATAACTTATTCAATTATCATAGTTCTCTTATTATGCACACGATAAGCTTTTCTTATTGAAAAATAGCCAAGAAATATACCTTCGTCGGATTTCTTATCAAACTTACCAAGATTGTCTTTGACATTTAAAATAAAACATTTACAACCAAAAACCTTGAAGTAAGAAATGGAAGTAGTTTTGTCAAACATGAGTTCATAGGGGATTTTATTCACTAATGGTCTAAGAAGTACTCTATTTACAATATAACAAGAAGTATTTACAGCTTCAGCCCAAAAATACTTTGGCAAATTATTTTCACATAACATCGAACGAGCCATTTCTTGTAAAGTACGATTTTTCCTCTCAACAACACCATTTTGTTGAGTTTTTGCAACAAAAAAATTGTGAGAAATCTCATTTTCATCACATAATTTAGTGAAGCTATTATTGCAAAATTCTCTACCATTGTCACTTATAATGGAGATAAGTTTGCATCCAATGGTGTTTTGTACTTGTTTAAAAAGCTTGACAAAGCTCCAAAAGCTTCATCTTTGCTCAACAAGAATAATACTCATGTAAATCTAGAGAAGTCATCAACCATCACATATGTATACAATTTGCCATCAAGGCTCATTGTTCTCATAGGACCAAATAAATCCATATGTACAAGTTCAAGAGGTTTTGTGGTAGAAACCATCTTCTTAGATTTAAAGGACCTCTTAACTTGTTTACCATATTGACATGCATCACAAATACGATCTTTTTCAAAATGAATGGCAGGCAATCCTCTAACATATTCATGTTTTGATAGGTTATGCAAAGTATCCATGTTAAGGTGTCCTAATCTACGATGCCAAAGATATACGTCATCATCTTTCAAAGCCAGACATTTAACATCTTGTTCAACTAAATCATCAAAGTAAAGATCATACATATTTCCATTTCTATTTCCAACAAAAACAATTTTATTAGAGCAAACATCAAGAATTAAACATGAATCCTTCTTGAAAATAACCTTATAGCCATTGTCGCATAATTGACTAATATTAAGCAAATTATATTTGAGATTATCAATAAGAAGAACATTTTTAATAAAAGGAGAAGTACTTTTACCAACATTACCAATGCCAATGATTTTTCATTTCTTTTTATCACCAAAATTCACAAACCCTTCATCCTTTGGTTCAACATCATTAAGTATGGATGCATTTCCAGTCATGTGTCTTGAGCATCCACTATCAAGAAACCATTTGTTCTCCTTTGTTTTCAATTGAAGACAAACCTACACCAAAGATATTAATAAGCCTTTTGGTACCCAAATTCTCTTAGGTCCATTGAGGTTAGTTCTTTTAACTACCCCTGTTCTTTTAGCACCATTCTCAATCTTTTTCTTCACATAACATCTAGTCACCTTGTGACCATTTTTACCACAATACACAACAAGAAAACAGGCATTTGCGATGGACAATTCCGTCTCTAATCCATAGTTGACTAAGTTTTTAGACAGATTAGAGACGAAAAAAATCCGTAGCTATAAATGACCATTCTAATAGCTACGGAAGGAAAATCCATCTCTATCTCCCAGGAATTAGATAGGGATAAAAATAATGAAATTATGGTCAAACGAGGAAATGCGCATCGCAATTCCGTCGCAATTTGACACGAATTGGCGATAGTTTTTTTTGAAATTATATTTATTCACAAATAATCCCTAACTAATCCGTATCTGATAATGAGGGATTAGAGAGGGAATTGTTTGGAATAAAATATTAGTTTGATGTTCTGTAACTAATTAGTATCTGAGTGACAGGGATTAGAGACAGATATTTTTCACATAAAATAATAAGTTAACTATCTGTCTCAAATCCGTAGCTACATGGTGGTTAATGGCCAGGGGACAGCTATTTCAAACGTAAATTGTGTAAGAAAATATTTGTATCTATTCCGTCTCTATTTTGCCACAGATTTGCTAGTAACTTTTTTTTTATTAATTTATTTTAAACATTGGTCGTCTCAAATCCGTCTCTATCTGAGACGAATTAGATAGAGATTAGAGACGGATTTTATTTTTTTTGAAAAATAAATAATACAATTAATTCTTATCCCTATAATATCAAACAAAACAACACCTGCAATACAATTAGAATTCCACACAATGAATCCAACACAACAATAAGATATTCAAATGCAAAAATATCAAAACAATATCAAATCAAAATATAAACAGTCACAACTAAAAATAATAATAACGCAAAAATCTCGATCAAATATTCAAAATGAAATAACAATACATAATAAAGTTCTATCAAGTAGCTGTGGCAGGAGCGGCAGGTGGTGGAGGAGGATCGAAGCTAGGATGGGGCGGTAGTGTATCATCCAGTGGTGAAACAACAAAATCATCATCCGAGTTGTCGGAAGTAGAGTGCAAAGATATCTCATCAGAACATCCAACTTTTCAAACTAACAAATTGAGAACGTTGCTTATTCGACTAATCTTCTTTTCATATTTGTTAACTGTCATTCGCAACTTCTCGTCGTACTCAACACGAAGACGAGACTCAAGAGCTTGTGTATCGATTGGAGCGGAAGTAAAAAGATGGTGTAGACTGTGTCGGATAAGCTGCCTCCTCTAAACGACGTCCAACAATAGATGACTCGGATCCCAAACCAAATACTCGACCTTTCTTCATGCCTTTCCCCGTCTCTAGAAATAAGGTCAAATCGTCAGTCACAATAGATGGATGAGCAGAGTCAGTAGATGATGCCTGAGTATATCGCTCAGCTGACTGCATATATGTTAACCAATTACCAAATAAAGTTTTAACAACAAGACATGATTTATCAAATCTAAATATTTATTAGAAAGATACCAATCTCTTCTTTGACTTCTCACTAGCGAACTCTCCTTTTTTTTGCCCGTTTTGGAATGTATGGGTTCGCTTAAATACCTCTCTCCATTTGACATCACCACCCGCATTCTTTCACTGCAAAGTGAAAATAATATTACAAATATTCCAAATAAATAAATGGTGTACTTTTAAAGATTACAAATATTCCAAATAAAGGAAAATACTTCATAATAAAACTCACCATCCGACATGCATGCTCAAAATGCGAAATAGACCTTCCAGTGTGGGTAGTTCTTGGAGGTGCAGCCCTATTCCTCTTAGCAGCTTCCGACTTACGCTTGAACCCGGGGCTATTCCAATACACCCATAGTGACTTCCAATGTGTTGGATTAATTAATGATGGAATAGTGCTCGGTCCAATAGCTCGTGCCTTGTTCAAAGCATTTGTCAGCCGCTCTTTACACTTCCTCTCTCAGTTCTTTCTAACCTGGGAGTCGTGCATAGGAAGCTATCGAAAACCTTTCTGCAACACCAAATTAGAGCAAGACATCAATAGGAACAAAAACCACTTGAAAAAAGAAAAGTTACAGAATTTTAGATGAACATACTGCCCACTCCTCAAACCAAAGCACTTGAAGACATGTCAAAACCTTCCCAAAAGAAGGATAAGGACCGGTGAAATGCCTTTCATATGCATCTGTAATGGAGCTGATAATATTCGTTGTTCCCAGAAACCTATATGGTTTCAAAACGCATGAAAAAAATATTTATTATAATAAGGTATAAGAACTATATAGAATGATACATCTATGAATTAATTAACAACAAAATATCTACTTACGTGTGTCCATGTGGCTGAATCAGAGGCCTAGTATCTGGAATATGAGATCCTGAAGGCAAAGATCCATCTGATAATGGTATGAGAGTGTCAGTATCCATCTGTGGTGCATCTGAGCTAGGCTCTGCACTATAGCGTAGAGTGGTACTGGAGGGTGTAGGCTCCTCAAAACTATCCATAGGAGATGGTGTATGATCCATATGTCACTTTCTATGATATAAAATATTATGAGGATAATGAATTCAATACACATAAATAACAAATAAACTAATTATAAATACTAGGAAATGGTACATGCATATGAAATAGTATCTAAACAATTGACACCTATTCACTTAAGTCGTCATCTAATTCATCTCGAATGTCTTCCTCATCAGTGTTATCATTTGTTTCCCAATCTTGTACTTCATCAATGTCATCAACATCTCGATGGACAACTAATATATCATTATCACCAGACTCATGTGTTAATGGGTCAATGTCAATTGTAATGGTAGTTATAGTAACTGCTTATCTATGATCTATGTCTTCTTGGTACGGTTTATCGACTATACCAACGTCAATGACATGTCGGGCCTTAGATTTGCACACAGCCAACCAATCTGACCTAGGTCTCTTATTTCTTGGATACGATGCATAGTACACTTGTGTTGCCTAATGCGCTAATACAAAGGGGTCATATTTCATGTACTTCCTCCTGGCATTGATTTCAACGAGTTTATATTGAGGATGTACTTTAACTCCTCTATTTGGTGTGGCATCAAACCAATCACACTTAAACAACATAACTTTCTGTGTTGGAGTCCCTAAATATTCAATCTCAATAACTTCATTTAAAACTCCATAATAATAATCTAAACTAGAAGACTCGGTTCCGCCGCCCTTAACGCTAACTCCACTATTGATAGTCTTTTTCCCAAATGAGTGCTCTTCGGTATGGAATCTGTAACCATTCACAAAATAACCTTTGAATGATTTCACCTTCTTCGACGGATCCCATGAAAAATTCTTCAAACATTCATTAGTAATTTTATTCCTTGGATCATGAACCTATATGAAGTAGATAAGTAATAGTGTCAAACACTTGAGCATTAATTTATTTTTAAAAAAAAATACAAAAAATTGGCAGTGTTCTCACATATTCTCGAAACCAACTAGCAAAATCTGTCTCTACCAACTTATCCAAATCAATCTCTGAGATGTTTGGAATGGATGATTCCATTTTTGTCTTGAATAGGCTGTGGAACAAATATATTTTTCATGAAAACAAATTCAGGTATAAAGCTTGAATTTGACTTCGAAACATGTGATAATTCCTTCGCAAAAAATGTTGTATTTCTTCGCAATTAAGCAATATGTAATTCTCTGTAGCTTTGAATTCTTCAGTCGAGAGATACCGATTGTGAACCTTTCCCATTGTCCTCCCTTGGACGTTACATATTGACAAAATTGGCAATACTTGTGTGCTTTGCTCATATCCAACCTCATCATTACGAGCTGTTGTCGTGTGTCTTGTTTGAACATGTCATTCAAAATAGAATGAGAAAAATGTTGAAGCTTCTTCAACTAGATATGCATTACATATCGATCCTTCAACCCTTACTTTGTTTTTGACTTTTAGTTTCAAGCGATGCAAAAACCTAACATGAATAAATAAAATCGAACGTTAATAAATCATACGAGTTTGATAGCTTACCATTTAATACATGTCAATTTTAAAAACCAAAACAATATTTAGATATTTACCTTTCAAAAGGATACATCCATCTATATTGCACCGGACCACAGCTTCTTGCTTCGTATGGTAGGTGAATTATTAAGTGTTTCATCACATAAAAATATCCTGGAGGAAAGATCTTCTCCAACTTACATACTAGAACTGGTATCTTGCCCTCCAATTGTTTCATATGGTTTAGTGACAAGTTAGGAGCACACAAATCCCTAAAAAATAGACTTAGTTCAGTCAATACACTCCACAAATTAGTGTGTAGCATTTCCCTTAAAGCTATTAGCAGCAACCTCTCCATAAAAACATGACAATCATGACTTTTCATCTCGAAGCATAAACATCAGGAAGTCGCAACTCTTTCACCCATTCTAGCGAGATTATCTTTTGTTCTTTTGTTAATGTGTAACATGCATTTGGCATAACGCCCCGAACTCGGTCAACGCAAAGTTCTCTCCATAAAAACATGACAATCATGACTTTTCATCCCGGACATTTTTAGCTCTTTCATATCACAACATCTTCCAAGGTTCGAAGCATAACCATCAGGAAGTCGCAACTCTTTCACCCATTCTAGCAAGATTATCTTTTGTTCTTTTGTTAATGTGTAACATGCATTTGGCATAACGCCCCGAACTCGGTCAACGCAAAGTTCGGGCCGATTGCAATATAGCTCAAGATCATAACGAGCCTTCAAGTTGTCTTTTGTTTTGCCCTTCACGCCCATTAAAGTGTTGAACACATTATCAAAAACATTCTTCTCATTATGCATCAAATCTATATTATGACGTATTAAGTTTGTTTTCCAATATGGTATATCCCAAAATATGCTTCTCTTGGCCCAATTGTGATTTACACCTCTCCCATCGCTCCTACTTAGCTCTGTTCTCGTATCTGTGATCTTAGGAAGATGAGAAATAATGTCACACAATTGAAAACCAGAAGGTGGAATAATAGGTGGACATGTTTCACGACCCCTATTTTTCTTGAATGACCTTGTATCACATCTATATGGATGATCTAATGCTAAGAACCTACGATGACAATCAAACCAAGATGTCTTGCCACCATTTTGTAATTGAAATGACTTTGTATGCTCCATGCAATATGGGCACGCCAACCTACCAGCAGTACTCCAACCACTCAACATACTATAAGCAGGGAAGTCATTTATTGTCCACAAAAGTGCAGCATGCAACTGAAAGTTCTATTTCTTTGATATATCGTAGCATGAAACACCATCACTCCACAAATGATTCAACTCCTCAATTAGGGGTTGTAAGTACACATCTACCTTGTGCTTTGGATTTTTCGGACCCAGGATTATAATTGTCAAAAACATCAAGGGATCTTTCATGCACATCCATGGAGGAAGATTGTAAGGAGTCATTATAATTGGCCATGAAGAATATTGCATGCCAAATGGAGAAAACCAGTCAGTGCACAAACCAAGCCTAACATTTCGAACTTCTCTAGCGAAGTCTGGATATGTTTGATCAAAATGCTTCCATGTTTCACCATCTCGTGGATGACACAACACTCCATCTTCAGATCGGGTCTCTGAATGCCATCTCATATGTTCAGCAGTCGTTTGAGAAGCATAGAGTCTCAATAATCTTGGTGTAATGGGAAAATAATACATTTTCTTGAATGGGATCTCCTTTTATTGCTTATTCTTCCCAATCTTCTTCATAGGCATGTACCAGGGATGACCACATAATTTACAATATCTAGCATCAATATCGTTCTTCCAATACAAAAGACAACCATTAGGACAAACATCGATCTTCTGAACCGGCAATCCAAGACCAGAGACTAATTTCTTCTTCTGGTAGAAGTCATCTGGAAGCTTGTTATTACTTGGCATTACCTCTTTTATAAGCTCAGTCAACTGGTTGAAACATATCTCCGACATGTTATTCTCTGACTTAATGTTAAGCAATCGAGAAACAACAGATAATTGTGTGTGGTTCGTACATCCATCCCAAATAGGGGTTTCTGCTGCTCTCAACATGTCATAAAACTTTTGAGCATCTAGATTTGGATTCTCCTTAACATCCTCCAATAAGGGAGGTTCTGGAAGAAACTCAGGCTCTGCAGTGTCTAGGATCATATCTCACATACGGTTGCCCGGGATATGATCAATAGAAGTCATGCGAGAAGATGTGGCATGTTCCTGGGAGGTATGAGTTTCACCATGATATATCCACTGATGATGATCTGGTACAAACCCCCATATGTACAAGTGGATCCCAATGTCGTCCGGAGAATGATGCTTCTTGTTCTTACATTTGGAACAAGGGCATCTAATGTGCATTGGAAATTCTGAATTTGACACAACGTATGCAATGAATGCTTGAACTCCGTGTTCAAATTCAGTTGTAATACTCTTCACACCTTGAACATGTCTCATATACATCCAACTACAGTCATCCATTTGGAGTATAGAAAATACAATATTATCCCTAGAAATTAATATTTAAAGGTGAAATGTATCAATGATCGGGCCTTAATTAGGTACTCAGGTTTAAGAATATATGTTTTTTGTGTTTAAGGCTTATGAAGTAACATTTTTAAGAATAATATTCATATTACTTTAAAAAGAAATAACCATAGATTCCTAATTAATAGTAACAATACCTATTTAGTTCACTGAACTTCATTTGAACATATTTTATTCCCTTGACATCCAAAATTTAAAGCATTGTTCAAAATTTAAGTAGAGTTTCACAAAATAGCTAAATAGCAATAAAATATGTTTCACATTCACCAAATCCACAACTCATATTTAACTCCTCAATTAATAAGTTCAAGCAATTAAACTAAGATTATATGATCCAACTATTAATTCCTAATTAATTAACTAGGACTAAACTATGATAGACATTAAAGATCCATATCATCATCTCCTTGGTGAATAACAAATTTCATTTCAACATATATCAAGATAGCTAAATTCTCTCTTATTTTCAACAAAAGAACTCCAACAATTAACATCTAATGTAAAAACATATTCTACTACCAACCAAAAGTAAACAAATCAAATATTATCTTCTTATACTCTATTTATAGAGGGGTCTCCTGAATGACCTAGGTTTGTAAAAGACTCTAGCTATAGTTTTCAAAGTGAACTCATTGATATTTGGGTACAAACTCAGTTTGAGTTAATTTAGATAATTACTTTAACAGTTCCACCAGTTTCTGAGGCCTGAGGGATTTAATAATAGTATGGACTTTAGGTATTTGTAATTTGAGAAAATGTCAATAGCTCCTGATTATATGAGATCACTGTCAAGTAAGGAGGAAATTCAAAGTAAAAATTCTCATCATATAACAATGAAATTTTCAAAGTAAATTTTCTGAGCTTTAACATATTTGAACTGATTTTATTGCTTAACAATATTAACAAATTACAAATACTCAGAAGTATTTTCTTTTTTAAAGGAAGTTAAGTAGTACTTTTGTATTTTGATATTATTATGACCAAAATTGTCCTTTTTCTTGGAAGGGACTAATGCAAATTACGATCACTGTTTCTAGACAATTTAATTCTTAAAATGCTTGTAGTGACGTGTTTCTTCTTTTAAACGCATGTTAAGAAGGTAAATAGTGTTATATCTTATTTTTATTAAGATAAAACAAAAGTATGTTAGTGCTATTCAAATTACAAATAGATATTGTTTAATCTATAGCAATGGCCAAATTCAAATTAATGGATTTTCACTGACTCGAACCAAATAAACAATCAAAACTGATTGATTATGTATTTGAACAGGGGTGGGATGGAGCCATTACATTTGTGGTTGTCCCTGATTATCATGATTATGATGTCATCTCCGTTATGCATTTTCTTTTCTCCCTTTGCTTATTGTTATTATTTTTTGTTGATGTCCCCAGGGGTATTGGAGCTGTTGTGTACAAGGTACCAGAGCTTCAAAATGATCAATTACTAAAAATAAGTCTAAGGAGCATTGATAATGAAGACACTACAAGAATCTCAGAGGTTCTATCTGCTTAATTGATAGAATTCTACCTGAACAGATAGCAAATGTCAAAAACTAAGAAATGTAATTACATGCAGAAATTTGGCGGTGGAGGTCATCTAAATGCCAGTTCATTTATGTTGAGAGTAGCTGAGTTTGAAAAGTGGAAGATTTTTTATAATACTCGATAAGGTATGTTTTTAGCCCCTTAATGATTATCTACAATTAATGGCTACTGCTTAAAACCTTGACAAATGAAAATAGTTCTGGAAAGTCAGAATTTCTTGTCTTCATTCTCTTTAGTTATAATTCAGCAAAGGAAAAATAAAGAAAATGTTTCTTCAGTTAGAGTTATAAGGAGTGGGAAGATAGGATGTCTCAAATGAACTTATGAATGTAATTTAGTTGGGTTCATTCGATGCTGAGTACGGAGGGTGGGCCCTATAGATAAATGCTTAGAGATTTTCAATATTTTTTCACTAGTTAATGAGGAGGGATCTAGAATGCTAGACTCCAGTTCTGGTCATACTTTTACATTTTTACTGGTACTCGAGATGCATAATATTGAAAGCTTTTCGGTACTTTTCCCTATTCTCCTGGAGCTCTTTGGCTCCTTCATTAGCTAAGGATCTATTGATTTGGAGCTTCTTATTTATCTTTCTCTTTGTTGGAGCTCATTGCTCTATTTTATGGAGCTTTGTTCTGTAATTGCATTATAGGGTAAGCTTATCATTACTTCTGTAACTTTTTTAATGTTATTGTTGTCAGGGTTGTGATAGTTGTTGTCTCATTCAGGTATTGATATTTATGTAGTGGAGGTTTAGCTGGGATGACAAATTCATATGATGAAATTATTTGAAGGAAAAAGGCCAATTGTATAAGGAAACACTATTCAATCACCATTATAAGGATAAAGGTAATATTCAGAGTTCTGGAAAGTACTAGGGGTATAAGATGAAAAACTGCATTCTGATGCTTTCCGGAAGGCAAATTTAACAGCACCATAAAATTGGAATACAATCACTGAAATTAGCTTGTGTTTGTGCTAAGCCAATCTATCCTCAGCTAATGAAGAAATATTTTCAAAGAAATAGGGACAGACTTGCCTATGGATTTTATCACTCAGACAAAAATAATAAGTAGGATTTCTTAAAGCAATTTTCTTGAGGAAGCAGGAGCAACAATGACTAAAATTGGATATTGATTGAACCATAATTAGCTTGGTTTTCTAGTGTTTATCATGATGTTTATTGAGTTTAAATCTAGCTAATTATGTGTTTTGGTGATTTTAATGATTCTTCACACTTATACTTTTGTTTTCAGATCTTTGGAAGATTTTGAAGATGTTCGAGCGAAATTGGAAGAGATTGGAAGCTTGAAGATAGATATTTGGAAGAAAGAAGAAGTGGACGCACATGGAGAGGAAGTGGACGCGCAAGGCCAGAAAGTTGACACGTCCACCCTTAGAAGATTGACAAAGCCAAGCATCCAAGTGGGCACGTCCCAATCTCTCAGGCGTCCACTTTGAAGACTCGGGCATCCACTTTCCGAATTCAAGTTTTAAGCTCTTTTTAAGTAGTTTCTAATTAGGACTCTTGTGTAATTAACCCTAGGACCTTTTTCTAACTATTTATAGGACTTAATAGCTTAGTTTCGGGTGGAAAGCACTTTAGATATTTTCTTCCCGAGCATTATAGAAGTTGAAGGGTTGGAGCTCCTCGGGAAATCGGATTTCCGACTAATGAGTTTCTCTCTTTCCCTTAATCTTTCTATGATATTTTCTTTTATGAATTGTGAGTAGTTTTTCTTTAGTTGGCAAGGACATGTATTAGGTTTATGTTATTCGGGAATATGAGATTTATGTTTTGTCATTAAAAACTTGATCTTTTCAAGGGATTATTATTTCTATTTGGGTATTTGAACAATTTTTTGTTTTATTCTATCAATTGTGTTATTTCAATTATTATTGGCCATCTTAATTGTTTTACATAGTTGATTAACTAGGGTTATGCAGAATCAATTTTCGGTAACCAAAAGTAGTAACTATTGATTAATTTAAATCTGTGTTAGATTAATTGATAGGGAATTGTTTGAAACGAATAGCATGATTTTAATCGGCCATTAATTTTATGTAATTTGTATTGATGTTGTCCTCGAGCTGAATAACTTAATTAACTATTTTATGCGAGCGATTCGGTAATTTAGTTTAATTAGGTTAAAGTTAATTTATCGTGCTTCTCGGGAATTAACCTAACTTTCATAGGAATCGGAATTTTTCTACGCTACGTGGAATTTTAAGTTATTACTCAAATAAGTTGTTATCGATGATTAGTCCTGAATATATAAAACCGAAATACAAAGTCCTTGCTAACGTTTTTTTTCACCCATTGATTTTTAATTGATTTGTGAGTGATTTTATTTAAAGTTTTAATCTTTTAAATAAAAATTGTATCTTTCCCCCCAAATCTCGATTAGTTTACTTCATCTAAAATTTTACAAGTTCATGTGGGTTCGACCCTTACTTGCCCTAACTGTATAAGTTGGATGAGTCTGGTATTAATTTGATAACGCAACGACACGCTCGTCAAATATATTACCTTAAGAAGGAATGTATTTCATGATGATGTAACCATTATAAGGTTGAATAAATGAGCTGCAGAAAAAAGTACTAAATACTAAGAAGAAGATGATTGAAGAATATACCAGTTTTCAGGCGAAATAGCCATCATAATATCATATTTGAATCGAAACTCTCTACTCTCTAGTGCCATATACAATCGAAACTCAAAAGTAAGTAGAAACATCATACAGTTTCCCATAATTGGAAAACAAAATCATATTTGAATGCTTGAACATATCATGCAGGAACATGCCACTGCAAACCAAAAATCTAATGCTCAATGATACATACGCGATATTTGCAGTTATTTTTTAATGGAAATAATATTAAACATTTAGGATAGATCTGATGCTTTTAGAATATATCCAGTTAACCTTTTTTTTTTAAGAATATATCCAGTCAAAAGAAACACCCTCTGTTTACTTTATACTGAACTTTTGAACCGAACCATTAATATTGCTAGTCTTAGTTTTATTGTTTCAAACTCAAAAAGACATCAATGTTCTTAATAAATAAAGAGAGGCTGAATATTTCCAATTCTAGGTGAGCAAAAATACAACCAAAACAAGACCCAGCAATAAATTCAAGCAATATAGAATTCAGACCCTTCTCTCTCAATAGAAACTAAACTAACAAAAAAGAGCAGGTGAAATAACAAAACTAACAAATTCTTCCTATTGTGTTAATATATATATATATGTTTGTCCTGGATCGTTGTTCCACTTGGCAAAAAAAAAAAAACAGAGCAAAAGTGAAAATAAGAGCAGGAAGTTGGTCCCTAATATCAAATTCTGCAATTCAACAAATTTTCAAGAATGACTAGCAATGTCGCAGGGGAAAGTTGCAAGATTTTTGAGATTTAGTCTTATTAATTTTTATTCACAGAAGATAACTCTATTTTTATCTTTCAAATTTTCAAAATAAAATTTTCAAAAAACACAGAACTAAGAAATGAATAAAGAGATTAAGTTAAGAAACATACCTTAGTTTGGATGGAGGCAGCAACAACTGGTGGATGGTGAGCTTCCGGGAATTGGTTTGGGAAAATATCAAAATGGCAAGAAGAGTGGGGTCTCAGTTTTGCAGAGGTGGGAAATGTGAAAGTGAGGAATAAGAAGATTTGCCAAGTTAAAATTAAAGTTTGAGAATGACCATTTTCTGTAGCAAATTCGAAGGAAAATCATGTACAATACTATTAATTATTTGCTATAGAAAGGAAAATCATATCTAATACCTATCTAATTGAGATTATTTAGAAACGGACATCATGTCCAAGACTATTTCCCTATCTAATCCCTATGTATTAGCTAGTGATTAGATATGTATTTTGAAATTGCACACCAAATATAATTCTTGAAAGCATTTTGAATCATAAATATATCAAAATCACTCTAAATAGTGCTTTTCATTGTCTTATAAACTAAATATAAAATTAATTTTAAATTATATTAGTTCCTCAAAGGTTTCAAAGTTGAAAAATATATTTGTAAAATATTTGAATATTTGTTAATGTACACCTAAAAATATATATAGTGCATAAATAAAAAAAGAGATCATGAGTCTCAAGCTCTAAAGCATCATTCCAAATTCCAGTTTATATGTTGTCATATGTGAATGTGTTTTTAATCTATGCATAACATGATCATAATATTTTAAAATATTTATGTAAAAAAGATATATGAATATATAGTTTTGTAAAATTAAGTCATGGGTTAAACGAATTGATTAAATATATAAACTATTGTCTAGTTAAAATGTGGCATTAAAAATAACAAAAAATATTATAAATGTCCAGATGTATATAAAAAATTCTTTAAATGTAGTGTAATTCTCCTAAAACAATGTGGTGTAATAATACAATTGTTTGGATAAAAAAAAACAAAACTTCATCTCTAATCCATCTCTAATACCCACATATTAGAGACTGATTTTTCTATACATGAATTAAATAAGAAGTCTCTAAATAAGAATACATATGGAGTCTCAAATCCGTCTCTAAATTAGAGACGGATTTGCTAGTGATAATATTTTTAATCAGAAAAATTTGCGGGAGCCAAAATTTTAAACATTCCACCAAAAGTTTTGAATTAAAATTTTAAAAATTATGTTTCGTCGGTCTTCCGTCGCAATATTAGCTAGGGATTAAATATAGATTGTCTGTTATTTTTATTTCATAATTTAAATATTCCAAAAATATTATACCATAGCAAATCCGTCTCAAATTTAGCTAGGGATTAGTAAGGCAATGTATCTCTAGTTAAATTTATTCATTTTTCAAAAACAAATATAATTGTTTATCGCTAATCTGTCTCAAATTTAGAAACGGAGTACCTACTGAAGTTTGTTTTTCACTTTTTTCCATTTTTCATCTCTAGTCTGTAGCTAAGTCAGCCACGGATTTGAGACTCCTTTCGTTCCATAGCTATTCCGTCAAAAATCGGTGTGAAAATCTTCATTCTCGGTCAACCATCAAGTAAAATCATTTTCGTTTGAAATCCGTTGGAAAATCCATTTCTATTTTGAGAAGGATGAATCCCTCTCTAATGTCCGTAGCTAATTGCCTATTTTCTGGTAGTGATAGATACAACATATTTTTTGAAGAAGTTGAGACACGTGAATAATATACATGAGATACTCTCTTATGTGACATTTTTTATGTGAGTGAGAAAATAATATGCATGCTAAATTGGCGCTAATTGCTAACGTGTCACCACGTGGCGTTTACTAGATAGTTGACTGATGACGTAGCACGCTGACGTGTGACATAGTTAATCACAAATAGAATTTTAACAATGTTAATTTTGAAAAATATCTTCCAACATAT
Organism: Apocynum venetum; assembly: GCA_019593545.1. Taxonomy (NCBI): domain Eukaryota; kingdom Viridiplantae; phylum Streptophyta; class Magnoliopsida; order Gentianales; family Apocynaceae; genus Apocynum; species Apocynum venetum. The sequence continues at coordinate 436,491 of SRSM01000153.1, forward strand.
GCAACAGAAACGGGAACATTGAATAATATTTTGTAAACGCTAAATGCATTTGCAAAACAATGTACTATTCTCAAATAATTAAATATATCAGAAGTTGTCTTTATTCCTCTTGGTAAAAGATTTCACAAAAATTTTAATTCTTGAAACAAATCTTTATCATCAAAATCAAAATCATCACCATGACTTTAAATAACACCGGAATTCTTTATTTCTAAGCTGCACAAAATGCAAAGACACTTCATTTTTTGTGCACAAATCTATAAAAGGTAGAGTTATTTTGAAGAGATAAATCGTTGGAGTGGTTCCCTATCTTTTGTTTGAGGATAATTTCGTTTGTTTCAATCTACCAAGTCATCCCATGGCTTACTTCTTGTTTGTGAGCTAACTGTAATTCACCATGTATCTGGGTTTGCTGAGTTGTGAAGGAAATAAAGAAATTCATCCGAGAAATGAAGAAGTTCTAAATGGAAAAAAAATACTTTTAAAATGGCTTACCATAAATGTTTAACGATCATAATTAAACCGAGTGACTTCAATAACTCGTTTTGAAAAGTATAATGATTTTTTTTTTTTTTAAAAAAACAGTGGTAATGAACGCTTTTTGCTCTTTCTTTTTGGGGGAAAAAAATGACAGTCACGTTTAAAATGACTTTAATTTATGCGATAACCATAAATCCGTGTAAACGGACATGCCTTCGTTCCGGGCAAATAGGGGACAATATTAATTAAATTTTGCTTCGAAGAATTAAATGGTTTAATACTATTAAAGAATGGAAGTAAACAATAAAAAGAAACATTTCTGCTTCTTTCTTTCTCACCTAAATTAAAAAATATAGGTCAACAGTAGAAGAAACATTGTGAGTGAGGACTACTGCGTTTGAATGGTCAAATATTAAGCCACACAATAACTACTCTTATTTAATTTTAGCATTAGTATGTGTGTGTGCGTTTTTTTTTTTTTCTTCTTCTGTTGCACCAACATTTGCGATTTTACCTTAGGTTATAATTGTTTTTGAATGTCCTTAATTAAATTGCAGTAATTTTCCAAAAAACAAAAGTGGTATATGAGCCAAAACTAATCAATTATGAAGCTCAGTAGCATGATGAAATGACTTAAATACCCCCACCATAGCTCGTTTTCTCTATAAAATCTTGTTCATCAATGAGGCTTTTGAGCTCACACAATAACCCTTTAACAAGTTTCAAAGAACTCAGAGACATGGCTCATCCTGTTAGTTTTTTCATTTTCATAAATCTAATCTTCAATAAGTTAAATATTTTTTTTCTGATCATATATATAAGTTTCTTTCTTCTTCTTTTTTTCCATTTTTGCAGTTTTTGAAGTTGACGGTGTAACAAGCGAAGAAGCCTCAAATAGCGCTGCAATCTTCAAGGGAAAGAAAATGTTTCCATTTGCAGTCCTTTGGAAGCTGTAATGTCTAGCTCTCATTTTTTTATAAAAAAAAAAGTCTAGATCTTATGATAAATATTAATACAGGTTTATTAATAATCAACTCTTATGAATGGAAGGCAAGAGAGATGACATATAGCTCTCCCTCTATCTAAAAGTTGCAAATGTGGTTGAAAAAGTAAAAATATATAACATAGAAAAAATGCATTCTATTAATTTCAAAATTAGTGTCATTTTAAAAATATTTGCACGCTTATTAAGAGTATTAAAACAATACAAAGTTTAGTATTAAATTCCAAATTTATTATTAATAAATATTTTAAATGAATCTTTCATTGTCACTTTTTCATATTAGTTACTTTCTTTCTTTTTCCACTTAAATATTAAGAACAAAAAACACCTAACACATAAGAAATTAATTGTGGAGGAAAAACAAATAAAGATAATAATTATATGACTGGATGTTAAACCTTTTTTCTTTAATTTAATACATTGACAAGTATTATATAAGTCCAATCTAAATCCTTATCATGTTATATGAAATGACACCCTTTCCTGCAGCAATTCCAAGGACCTCCTTGCATGACTATATGAGACATTTTAACTAAAGTAACCATTATTTTATATTATTTTATTCAAAATAACCTTAAGTTTTACTAGTGAGTTGTTAGGCCAATATCAAAGTAATTCATAATGTATCACTAGATAGATGTAAAGAATTTTTTTTGGTACTTGTAAGGTACAAAGGAACTTATGCTTACTCATAGGAAGTTCGATTGTATTGAAGTTATTGGATATTCAAATTCAGATTATGGTGGATATAAGAATATTAAAAATTCGACATTTGGATATCTATTCCTATTAGCTGATGGAACAGCGTCATAGAAGACTGCAAAACAGTTCATTATTGTTGCATCTACTATAAAAGCTGAATTTGTGGCAGGCTTTGTGGTAATTGCTCATGGATTGTGGTTGCGAAATTTTATGTCAAGACTTAGGATTGTTGATAGTATATCTAAGATGCTGAGAATTTATCGTGACAATTCGTAGCTATTTTCTATTTACATAATGACCAGTATTGTGCTAAGCACATGAAATTAAAGTAATTGTTTATTAAAGAAGAAGTACATGAATATACAATGTCTATTGAGTATATTAGTACTGATATATTATGATAGTGGATCGATTAACTAAGGGATTATCACTCAAAGATGTTCACTGGCCATTTTGGACGAAGGGGTATCATAGATAAGATCGTGTTGTAATGATTGATATTGATTCATCTATTGTGATTGCTATGCACGTTACATTTGTGGCACTATTGAATAGTTATGTTTCTATATTAATTTGAATATGTTATCATTTTTACTATTAGACATATGTTGGATGTCATAATAGATTGTATTGAGGTTTATGCTTTTTTCGATTAAAAAATATGTTGAATGAGGATTGTTATGTGATACATGAAATGAATCGTGTTGTTGTATGATATGCCAAAACTATGATCTAATCAATTTAATTCGATTAAGGTCATGTAATAAGGTGGACTTAACATATAATGTGCATCATATGGTCAAGTGGAAAAAATGTTAGCATTATATTAAAGTTAATTCTATTTAATTGTGACACAAGTGTCTAGGTTTATTAACATCAAATAAGCCCATTAAATATTAATGTTTAAATTTAACATAATAGACCACATTGATGAATAGGTTTGAGTTGAGGAAGTTAAACTAATGGGCAGTTTTTTATATAATAATTCTATCTCTCTCTCTACCTTTAATTATTATTATCTAAGAAAAAAATAAGGGAGATATATCTAAAATATTATTATCTACTTAATATATATCTAGCTCTTATGATAGACACATAAGTAGATGTCGTTGCATGGCCACATTACAATTATTGTATATGCTTTGGGTCACCTCGGTTATTAAAACTTAAAAGGAAAACAGATCATCCCCGGAAGGATGCAAAAAGTACGAGGACAGCATGCTAAATTGGTTCAGGAGGCAAACTTCCAAAGCTGGAATACAATTAGCATTGCCATCCTGCGGTAGCTTATGAAATTACAATTAGCACTGCAGAAATGGGTTTATACCAATGCATTTCATTATTGGGTTCTTTGATGTTTTCTGGAAAAAATGAGCTCAATCTGAATACATCTTCACATGTATATATCAACTATGAAGAATTGTAATGTTCATAATCTTCTGCATAGAATAATATATTTTTACAAAAGGTAAAATAGAAATTTATTTTATAAAATTGTTGCTCTCCAATGCAAGTAACTCATCCGGAAGCAATGCCATTTCATCTTCTGCCATGCTCATCCATGCTTGAATTCCATTGCCGGATCTTGTATCCATCAAAACTACTGTATTCTTGAAGGCCGGAGATGCCGTGCAGACTGACAAAGGTTTACCCCAACCAAAATCTACATAATACCCAAACCTACACCAACTCGTGAATAAATGATACTCTGGCTGACATAGTAATCCTAGATATTCCTGTTTCCTATGTCCATCCTTGATGTAATCATCGTCAACCTTTCTTATTGCTGTCCTCAACGGGGAAGCAAGATTAGAATAATCTCCGGCGTTCTCAGACTCGACCAAGGCTGCTGTAATTACAAAGATGTTTCCAATGGCAAACTCGAGAAAGGGCGGACTAATTCTAGCCCTCATGTTCACCGCAATGAATGCCCTTTTCGTATGGTAACTACTTTTAGCTCTCGAGATGTCAATCAAATGCTTCCATATAAAAGCAGAAACTGTTTCCACTCGAGTGGGATTATGGCAGGTAGAGTTTGAAGAAACGTGTAGTTTCATTGCTGACAAAATATTTTTGTCGAACAAAAACCTCTTCATGACTATATTTTCTTCTGGTGGAGAGAGATTATTGTTTTCTACTTTTGGATCCTGAAACAAACCCGCGAGGATGTCGCTAGGTGGAAAACAGTTCAATCCCAAGTCGAAATCTGGCTGCATTTTTGATATTTCAGTTGTGGAGCTGCACTTTTGAGCCCATTCATTCAAGAACGTGAAAAAGGAATGACCATCAGCTATGGCATGTGATAAGCAGAGGCCAATAGCCATTCCCCCACCGTCGAAGAAGCTCGTTTGTACGGCTAACAGAACATGGCTGCTCCTCTCAATTGGATTGGGACGAGTGTGGACTGGTAGATATTGTTCTAAATCCTTTGTGTTGGCATTTTGAATTGTTTCTGAGAGGTGAGCATGAACATGAGCTTCGACGTACAGAGCTCCAGAATCATTGCAATCTATGGAAGCATTTCCATCGATTCTTCCGGCAAAAGGGTAGAATTTGGCTAATGTTTCGGATAATGACTGCTTTAGTTGTTGGGATCTTTGAGCAGGATCGAATATTTTTTATGAAAACTGATGACCATTTTAGTTATTGAGCTTGTCGCCTGAGTGGCAAATTCAACGATGTTTCATTTGTTCAATTTCCTTCTTTTGTTTGTTGTATTTATCTATTTGATTCTTTAGACGAAATCGTTCATTTCATTACAAATAAATATTTAAATATGAGGAATAACTTAAAATTATAAAACACATAATTAACTAGATTTAATATCAAATATAAACACAATAAATACCTAAAAATCTAGTAACTTACTATTCAATCACATTTCCAAGAAAAATTCATAGTCAATAATTATTCGATGTTGAGAAAATTTTAAAAAATGTATTTTATCTTCTTTTTTATTTTAAAAATGCTCGTTGTACTTTAAATAATCTTAAATAACGTCCATTTTTTAAATTGTGATAATAGAAAAAAAATTAAACAGAGCAGGCTTAATTCTCAACTTTATTTATTAAATCATTTATGTCCGCTTATGTCATTCATGATGAAATTTTCTTAAATAGATTTAGCAAAATTTATGTGGTATAAGTATCTACCTTTACTTAAATAACCTACTATATGGAATTCTATTAGATGAATTAACTAAAGTAGCATTAAGAAATTTAATTGAATATGTTTCTAGTCTATTACAATATATATATATATATATATAATGTGACAATTAATATTTTAATGTGATTTTGATGTATAAAATGTTCCAAGATAACCATTATTATCTACATAAAATTGTTACAACTGCCCCAATTAATGGTTTTCTCCATCTATGTTTGTATTTGTATACTCATTAAATGTATATTAAAAGTAATCAAATAATAAGAATAAATATTAATTTATATTGATAAAATGAAAGAGGAAAAGACATAAAAAATAAATTAAATATTTTGTTTTTGTATATAGAGAGACAATTTTGAAATATCATTTTAATATTATTATTATTATTTTGGGGACCAGGGTTGCAATAGTAATTTTTTACATCATCTAATGCCACGTGTGATTTTTAAGCTTTTATCAAATAGTTAATAAAATGGCATTTTTTTTTTGTTTTTGAAAGTTGAGGAAACTACAGAGGAAGGCAACGACGTGGTATAAGCTGTTAACTTCATGGTTCGAATAAGCTCTCGGAGCTTGACATCTTAAAAAGGAAAAAAGTTGTATAAACTTTGGTAAAACTACTTATTATTAAAGGAAGGGAGATACTATATTTCATTTGACTACACGTCATGGCACACGTTTCTTCTTCTAATTTGAAATAAACTAAATTAAAATAACGAATGGAATGTTTATTACTTTCAATAATACTATGCACATGGTTGCAATATTTAATATCATGTAGGATATTATCGAGTTAAATTAAATAGAAATGTACGTGGAAGATTATGTGAGTAAATGAAAACACCAGGCTTCAGAATTCAAAGCAGTTTTTGCCTGTCTGGTTTTCAAAAAGGATTATCTGAAACTTGAGTAAGTCCCCAAAATCTAAGTGAATAAATTCAATTACCCATCTATTCTACCTCCTAACTTGTTGTAGAGCATAGATTTTCTATGATCTTCCAACAGTTAAAATGGGGAGTGCATAATAGATTTTTGGTGATGTGATAATAAAAAAGTGACTCTTTACATGTGGACAAATCCATGTTTCATATATTTAAATTAGGAGTTAAAATAGCATGTGTATCTAATTCCTAACTAATGTTGCGACGGAACACTGATGAAATATAATTTTTTAAATTTTTAATTCAAAAATTTTGAAATTTGAAAATTTTTGCTCTCGCAAATTTTTCAGATAAAAAATATTATCACTAGAAAATACATCTCTAATTTAGAGATGGATTTGAGACTCCATATGTATTCTTATTTAGAGACTTCTTATTTAATTTATGTATAGAAAATCAATCTCTAATATGTGGCTATTAGAGATGGATTAGAGATGAAGTTTTTTTTTTAAAACCAAACAATTGTATTATTACAACATATTTTTTAGGAGAATTACACTGCATTTAAAGAATTTTTTATATACATTTGGACATTTAAAAAAAAATTTTATTTTTAATGCCACATTTTAACTTGGCAATAGTTTAACTAGATAATAGTTTATATATTTAATCAATTCATTTAATCCATAACTTAATTAACATATTTCAAATGTTTGTTTTATATATTTAGATTTATATGTGTACAAGTTTAGTATAATCATATTTGAACTGCGTATATATAAAGTTAGGCTTTTATGTAGACAATTAAGTAATTGATTATGTGATTGTCTTATGTCTATCTACAATTAATTGTTTCCTACAAATTAAAACTAGATAGTCTCATTGCACCTATATCATTTCTATATTCAAGAGTTCGATTAATTATGTAACCGTTCAGATCATTTTACATAAATATATATTCATATATCTTTTTAATATAAATATTTTAAAATATTATGATCATGTTATGTATAGATTAAAAACACATTCACATATGATAATATATCAATTGGAAGTTGGAGTGATGTTTTAGAGCTTATTTTTCATGATCTCTTTTTTTATTTATGTACTATATATTTTTTTAGCTGCACATTAACAAATGTTCAAATATTTCACATATATATTTTTAAACTTTGAAACTTTTGAGGAACTAATATAATTTTAAATTAATATTTTATTTAGTTTATAAGAAAATGAAAAGAAGTATTTAGAGTGATTTTGATATATTTATGATTCAAAATGCTTTCAAGTATTATATATGGTGAGCAATTTCAAAATACATATCTAATCACTAACTAATACATAGGGATTAGATAGGGAAGTAGTCTTTCATATGATGTATGTCCGTAACTAAATAATCTCAATTAGATAGGTATTTAGGGACGATTTTCCTTTATGTGGCAAATAATTAATAGTATTGTACATGACTAATGGATTTTGATACCTTCTCTTCAAATTTGCTACAGAAGTCAATTTCAAATTTCAATTTTAACTTGGGCAAATCTTCTTCTTCCTCATTTTCCCATTTCCCACCTCTGCAAAATTGAGCCTCCACCCTCCGTGCCATTTTGATATTTTCCCAAACCAGTTCCTGGAAGCTCACCGTCCACCAGTTCTCACTGCCTCTGTCCAAACTAAGGTGTGTTTCTTGCCTTAATCTCATTATTCATTTCTTAGTTCTGTGTGTTTTGCTTTTGCAAATCTGAAAGATTGACTAGAGTTATCTTCTATGATGAAAGATAATAAGACTAAATCTTGCAACTTTTCCCTACGACATTGCTAGTCATTCTTGATAATTTCTTGAATCTTCGAAGTGTTGCAAACTGTCCAAGATCCTATTTTCCGTGTGGCACATTAAACTGCTTTCCAACTTCAATCTGCAATTGTGAGCTCAGGTCCTCAATCTTTGCCTCCCCAAATATGACATACGTGCATGAAGTTGGGCTCTTGAAAACATTCTACAATGTCCATAGATGAAGTGCTTCATTTCTGATGGTGAGTTTTCGATATGGGATTGTGGGTAGTATGGAAAATGAGATGAAGGTGTGGTCATTGGAGGAGGAGGAATACGAGGCAATGAAATTGTTTTTGGTTGTATAAATAGACTGAGGTTATGGTATTTCATTGGAGGAGGAGGAATATGAGATCATTGAAAAATTAATTTCATTGATCGAATGCTCATGTCAAGTTTCCAGTGAGTCTTACGTTGATTCTTCAAATCTACACACAACTGTAAAGTTCAAATACTGGACATAATATATATGTTTATTCAAAATAGTTCGTTCTTTTTCAACTTTACCCATTATTCTGCATCTCCTACTTCCATTTTTATTTTGGCCCATTCCCAAACAATACCAGAAAAGGTCCCCCAAAACACCAGAACCTTGAGCTCGTGTTGTTTGACGAATGTTCTATGTGAGATTTCAGTGATATATGCATGTAGAAAGGCTTCACGTTGGTAAAAAAGCAAAAAATTGTAGAATTTGATATTAGGGACCAGCTAGTTTCTTATTTCTTATTAAGAAAAGTGGTTGTTGAGGCAAAACTTGGTAGACAATTTTTCAATAAGAAACAGAGTAATTGCAAAAATAGTTCCATATTTTTTGAACCTGCAAAAATAAGAATGAATGAAATGGAAGACTACTGTTGCTTCATGTAGATAAGGAGCAAGGTAGCTGCGGCATTCAGGGCATCATCTATATTGGCAAAAAGAGGATAACATAAAATGATATCCACCAATTTGTTTGTACACTTCTAAACTTCATAGAACTAGCCAATAAATCCTCTCTATAGAAACTAGTCCAACATTGAGTTATGCCTAGAAGTAGTCCTAGCCTACAATAAAATGTGACGTCTTGTGGTCACTAAGAGCTTGACCATTTTTGAAGATTCTGTGACAGAATGGACACTTGTGTCATTTGTTTTTCCTAGACTTATTAGATGGAGGGTGAGATACCAATTCTAGTATGTAAGTTGGAGAAGATCTTTCCTCCAGGATTTTTTGATGTGATGGAGCACTTACTAATTCACCTATTATATAAAGCAAGAATTTGTGGTCCGGTGCAATATAGATGGATGTATCCCTTTGAAAGGTAAATATCTAAATATTTTTTTGGTTTCTAAACTAGACATGTATTAAATGGTAAGCTATCAAACTCGTATGATTTAATAACGTTCGATTTTATTTATTCATGTTAGGTTTTTGAAGGATCGATATGTAATGCATATCTAGTTGAAGAAGCATCAACATTTTTCTCATTCTATTTTGAATCACATGTTCAAACAAGACACACAACAACAACTCGTAATGATGAGGTTGGATATGAGCAAAGCACACAAGTATTGTCAATATGTACATTGGGAAAATATGCACACAAATAATGATGAGGTTGGATATGAGCAAAGCACACATCCAAGGGAGGACAATGGGAAAGGTTCACAATCGATATCTCTCGGCTGAATAATTAGAAGCTACAGAGAATTAATATTGTTTAATTGCAAAGAAATACAACATTTTATATCATAAGTACATTTAATATAGGGAATTATCACTTGTTTCGAATCAGATACGAAACTTCATACCTGAATTTGTTTTCATGAAAAATATATTTGTTCCATAACCTATTCAAGACAAAAATGGAATCATCTATTCCAGGAATCTCATATATTGATTTGGATAAGTTGGTAGAGACAGACTTTGCTAGTTGGTTTTGAGAATATGTGAGAACACTGCCAATTTTTGTATTTTTTAAAAACAAAATAAATTCATGCTCAATTGTTTGACACTATTACTTATCTACTTCTTATAGGTTGATCATTCAAGGAATAAAGTTACTAATTAATGTTTGAAGAATTTTTCATGGGGTCCATCGAAAAAGGTGAAATCATTCAAAGGTTACTTTGTGAATGGTTACAAATTCCATACCGAAGAGCACTCAATTGGGAAAAAGACTATCCATAGTGAAGTTAGCATTAAGGGCGGCGAAATCGAGTCTTCTGATTTAGATTATTATTATGGAGTTTTAAAGGAAATTATTGAGATTGAATATTTATGGACTCTAACACAGAAAGTTATATTGTTTAACTGTGATTGGTTTGATGCCACACCAAATAGAAGAGTTAAAGTACATCATCAATATAAACTCGTTGAAATCAATGCCAAGAGAAAGTACATGAAATATGACCCATTTGTATTAGCACATCAAGAAACACAAGTGTACTATGCATCGTATCCAGGAAGTAAGAGACCTAGGTCAAATTAGTTGGTTGTGTGCAAATCTAAGGCTCAACATGTCATTGAAGCGGGTATAGTTGATAAAGCGTACCAAGAAGACATAGATCATAGATAAGCAGTTACTATAACTACCATCACAATTGACATTGGCCTATTAACACATGAATCTAGTGATAATGATATATTAGATGTCCATCGAGATGTTGATGACATTGATGAAGTACAAGATTGGGAAACAGATGATAATACTGATGAGGAAGACATTCGAGATGAATTAGATGACAACTTAAGTGAATAGATGTCATTGTTTAGATAGTATTTCATATGCATGTACCATTTTCTAGTATTTATAATTAGTTTATTTGTTATTTATGTGTATTGAATTCATTATTTTCTTATTATTTTATATCATAACATGTGACATATGGATCATACACCATCTCCTATAGATAGTTCTGAGGAGCCTACACCCTCCAGTTCCACTCCAGGCTATAGTGTAGAGCCTAGCTCGAATGCACCACAGATGGATACTGACACCCTTATACCATTGTCAGATGGATCTTTGTCTTCAAGATCTTAGATTCCATATACTAGGCCTTTGATTCAGTCTCATGCACACCCGTAAGTAGATATTTTTTTGTTTATTAATTCATAGATGTATCATTCTATATAGTTCTTATACCTTATTACAATAAATATTTTTTTCATGCATTTTGGACACATATAGGTCTCTGAGAGCAAAGAATATTATCAACTCCATTACAAATGCATATGAGAGGCATTTCACCGGTCCTTATCCTTCTTTTGGGAAGGTTCCAACACGTCTTCAAGTACTTTGGTTTGAGGAGTGGGCAATATGTTTACCTAAATTTCTATGACTTTTCTTTTTTCAATTGGTTTTTGTTCCTATTGATGTTTTTCTCTAATTTGGTGTTGCAGATAGGTTTTCGATGGCTTCCTATGCACGACTCCCAGGTTAGAAAGAACTGAGAGAGAAAATGTAGAGAGCAGCTGACAAATGCCTTGAACAAGGCACGAGCTATCGGACCGAGCACTATTCCATTGTGGATTAATCCAGCGCATTGGAATAGCCTCGAGTTCAAGCGTAAGTCGAAAGCTGCTAAGAGGAATAAGGCTACAGCTCGAAGGACCACCCATACTAGAAGGTCTATTTCGCATTCTGAGCACGCATATCAGATGGTGAGTTTTATTATGAAGTATTTTCCTTTATTTGGAATATTTGTAATCTTTAAAAGTACACTGTCTATTTATTTGGAAAATTTGTAATATTATTTTCATTTTGCAGCGAAAGAATGCAGGTGGTGTTGTCAAATGGAGAGTGGTATTTAAGCGAACTCATGCATTCCAAAAAGGGCCAAAAAAAGGAAAGTTCGCTAGTGAGAAGTCAAAGAAGATATTGATATACTTTAATAAATATTTATATTTGATAAATCATGTCTTGTTGTTAAAGCTTTATTTGGTAATTGTATAACAGATATGATTGAATTGCAAGATCACATTCTGTTGTTAGCTAAGCGATATACTTAGGCATCATCTATTGACTCTGCTCATCCATCTATTGTGTCTGACGATTTGACCTTATTTCTAGAGACGGGGGAAGGCATGAAGAAAGGTCGAATATTTGGTTTGGGATCCGAGTTATCTATTGTTAGACGTCGTTTGGAGGAGGCAGTTGATCCGACGCAGTCTAGACCATCTTTTACTTCCGCTCCAGTGGATACACAAGCTCTTGAGTCTCATTTTAGTGTTGAGTACGACGAGAAGTTGCGAATGATAGTTAACAGATATGAAAATAAGATTAGTCGAATAAGCAACGTTCTCAATATGTTAGATCGAAAAGCTGGATGTTCTGATAAGATATCTTTGCACTCTACTTCTGACAACTCGGATGATGATTTTGTTGTTTCACCATCGGATGATACACTACCGCCCTATCCTAGCTTCGATCCTCCTCCACCACCTATCAATCCTGCCCGAGCTACTAGATAAAGCTTTATTATGTATTGTTATTTCATTTTGAATATTTGATCGAGATTTTTGCGTTATTACTTTTTTTTAGTTGTAACTATTTATATTTGATTTGATATTGTTTTGAGATTTTATGGCAAAATAGAGATGAAATAGATACAAATATTTTCTTACATAATTTACATTTGAAATAGCTATCTCAAATCCCTGGCCATTAACCACCACGTAGCTACAAATTTGAGACAGATAGTTAACTTATTATTTATGTAAAAAATATCCATCTTTAATTCCTCTCAATTATATACTAATTTGCTACAGAACATCAAACTAATATTTTTTTAAAAAAAATTCCATCTCTAATCCCTTGTTATTCGATATGGATTAGTTAGGGATTATTTGTGAATAAATCTAATTCAAAAAAAAACTATCACCAATTTGTGTCAAATTGCAACAAAATTGTGATGCATCTTTCCTCGTTTGACCATAATTTCGTTATTTTTATCCCTATCTAATTCCTGGCAAATAGAGACAGATTTTCCTTCCGTAGCTATTAGAATGTTCATTTATACCTACAGATTATTTTCGTCTCTAATTTGTCGAAAACATTAGTCAGCTATGGATTAGAGAAGGAATTGTCCCTCGCACATGCCTTGTTTTCTTGTTGTGCCCAGTCCGACAGGCCGGCCCGTGTGGCCAGTTTTTTAGACCGGGCTAGGTTGTAGAATTTTAAGTCCATGAAAATTTGGGTTGGTCCAGCCCGACTAGTATTTCTGCATTGGCCCAATCGGGCTAATCCGCGGGCCAAGTTATAGATGATGAATTATTTAGTGGGTGTCCCCAACTATGAATTCAATATAATTTTTTAAGTTTTGTAGATTTTTATTAATTTTTTGGATTTTAATAGAATTGCAGATAATTTAGTAGATTCAATAGAATTACATGGAATTATATCTCACATATTTTGGTGAAATTTGGTGAATTTTTATTGGAGTTTTTTGTCATAAAATGAATTGTAATGAAACACAACTTTAAATAGTTTTGTTAATCATTGAAGAAAACCACCAAGAGCTTTTTACTATGAACAATGAGATTTGAGGTACATACTAATTCAATCTATAAATGCATAGCACTCATGATGAAACATAACCTGGTTCTCCTATTGCAACAAAAATTCTTGTTTCAGTAATCTCGACTGGGGAAATGTTAAACAAACTTGTTACAAAATTTGATCTTGAAGAAAATCAACTAGTCTATTGATAGTAATCAATACAACAAAAATTCAGATGAGTGTGATTTAGAATTAAGATTGTAAATATATTCAATTTTAAGATTGTAAGTATATTCACACTCTTGATAATTTTGTGTATACACTTACCTTTCGTTTGCAGTCAATCCCCAAGCTTTACATAATAAATTGAAAAGTCCTATTTGATTCAAATTAACAAACTCTTAATCATTAGTGGAGAGTATATGAACTTACAAGCTTATAATTGTGTTAGAAACTAGAATGTAATTTTAATTACATAGTAACTTTGATGTTAAATTTTTAAAATACAAGATTACATTTAGTTAAATTTAAATATCTATGTTACATTTGTAAAATATATTCAAACACACAAGCATATATTATGTAAAGTAGCAAAAAGTTGACTATAAAAATTATGTGAAATAAATGTAATGGTTAGCTCATGATTCTTATTAGTTATTGATACTTGTACAAATTTGTGTGTGTGTGTGTTTTTTTTTGTTTTTGTTTGAAGGCAAGTCAAAAGTTAATTGTGGAGGAATTTGATATAATTATAATTTAATGAATTTTTAATCATGTTAATTTGATTAAATTTGATTAAATTTATGTTATTTTATGAATTTTATCCCATTTTCCGCTTAACTCATTATTTTTTAAGTATTTAATTGTACAAAGTGTGAAAATAAAAGGAGAAGTGTAAAATATATAAGTTTAATAATATAGTGTAATTGTACCACATCAGTGAAATAGTCAAATCAACTGTGTTGCGTCAGCAGCATAACATTCAGCGTACGACACAGTAAGCCGCATTTGGCATAGGCAGGAATAGGCTAGGACATGTGTCATCCAGAGGCTCTAAGAGCATCTCCAAAAAATTTGACAAGTGACACTTAATAAGTGAAAGTACAATCCATGTTAGATGAGTGTCAAATGGATTGACAGTCAAATCTAAAAGTTTGCTCCAATGGAAAAAGTTAATAACCCAATTCTATAAAAAAAAAAAAAAAAGGGAAAACCGTTGCACTAACTCCTCATTCTTAGCACAAAAATTCCTTATTCAACGCCAAACTCCTTGCCGCAATTCGAATATGCTTCTAAACAATTCTCTACAATTTGATTATGCTTCCAAAACAACTCTGAGCAATTAGAATTGCTTCCGGTTTCAGTGATTGTTACTTAATCTGTGAAACAAGAATCGCACAGGTATTCCATTCTCACTGGATTGTTACTGTGTCAATTGGTGTTTCCAAATAATACGTTTTAATTTCTCTTTTTGCGCCCATCAATAATAGCAACAGTTCATAGGGTGAGCGATCTCCTAACGTAGCCTTCAATTCTTTTTTATTGTTCTATATCATTTTTAGTGTGCCGATTTTGTTTTGTTTTTCCTGTTTTCCCTTATGAATTACTAGGATTTTAAAATTTTTTTTTTGGTTATTGAGGCATAGTTTTTTATTCTGGTTATTATGCCATAATGTATGATTGTTTCTCAAGTCTTGATTACTAGTGTTATTGAGCCGTGTAGTGTTTATGGATAGAAGGGAAAATGTTATTGGTGAGGGAGAGGTACCATTGAAGAAAGTTCTATCTCTACAAATTTATTGGACTTAAGTCTTGGGTTCTAGAAAATTCTGCATTTGGAATGGAAAAGCTCCAACTGAATTTTCATGGAATTGCTGTGAGAGTTCTTAATTCATCATAAAAGTTCTCTGGCTATTATTCATTGGCTTATTGGATCTATTTCTCATTCACACACTAGGCTTGAGATAACCAAAAAAAATACCAATCACTCTTTGTGTTCTTATTTAGTGAATAAATAGGGAATGGCTAGAACATGCCTACTGCCTTTCTACATCCTTAATTTTTTTTGTCTAATTATAGCAAAAACTCTGGGATAATGACAATATTTACCAATTAGTCACAGAAACTATCAAATTTAGAAATTTCATACTTTAATATTTTGCATCTGGAACGAATAGTTTTTTAAAAAAACATAATTACTTTTTCTTTTTAAAAAACCAAGTTTGGTCGACTGGCATTTATGATTGATAAAAGTATAGAAAGTTAAGAACTCTTTTAACAACTCACAAACAATTAATAGGCGGTGTACATATGGCCCTTTAACATACATAGGATAATTAGTTATACTAGTAGTAGCATTGTAGTACTAATAAATAAGTTAAAAGGATAATGACAATTATAGTATAACAAAAAACACAGCTTTAACAATGTGAATAAGCAAAGATTAGTTAGTTACGACTTACAATGTAATTTTGTGCTAAAAAGAATTACTACTGCTACTAGTAAAGTATATTAGTATGTGTTATTAAAATAATAGAAAAAAGTGTTCTTGTCATCTATAGTGAGACTTTGATTATATGCAATTTTCAGAATTACTACTGCAACTAGTAAAATATATTAGTATGTGTTGTTATTAAAATAATAGAAAAAAGTTTTGTTGTCATCTATTTTGAGACTTTGATTCCATGCAATTTGAAATTAATGAGAGTTATTAATTCAAAAGAAAAATTCTATGGCTATTGTTCATTGGATATATAAATCTATTACTTTTTCACACACTATGCTTGGGATAGCTAGAAAAAATATCAGTCAATTTGCATGATCATAAAAGGTTAGAATAAAGAGAAACTAATAGTTGGTCAGTTTGGAAATAACTATTGTATGTTACAGAATTAAAAACTAATATGCTAGCCTGTTTATTTTTCAATTTGAGGGATTAAAATTGATTTTTGTTTAAACTATCTCGAAAGCATATGATACTTTTTTTTCTCTTCTTAGTAGGTTTGTTTTGAAGTAAATGGCTGCAGTGTTTTATGATTCGGACTCCAATAGTTCATCATCTAGTAACAAGTCACTTTCACTCACAAAAGAACTATTGGATGGACAAGACGATAGCTCTTATGATGATATGAACGTAGATGTGGTTCAAACTTGTGCAATTCATGTTCCAATGATTTTTTCAACAACGTTGATAAACGGAAAACATTATCATGGTGGCTCAACAAGTGGTAGACGTTATATACGTCGTGATAGGGAAGAACACCATGATTTAATTATCAAAGACTATTTAAACGATGAGAATTCAAAGTATACAGCTGAGCATTTTAGGCGTCGATTTCGAATGGACATCAAATTGTTCAAAAGAATTTTACAAGCTATTGAAAACTACGATGACTACTTCACACAAAAGGTCAATGCAACCGGAAGAAATGGTTTGAGTCCTTTACAAAAAATAATAGCAGCAATACGTGTGCTTGCATATGGTTGCCCAACTGATCTGCTCGATGAGTATCTTCAAATTGGAGAAAACACAACAATTGAGAGCTTAAAGAAATTCTGTGATGTCATAATATGTCTTTTTGAAGAAAAATATTTAAGAAAACCAAACAAAGATAATGTTACAAAGTTGTTGAAAGAAGGATCTGATAGGGGATTTCCAAGTAAGCTTGGTAGTTTAGATTGTATGCATTAGCATTGGAAAAATTGTCCCACAGTATGGCATAGCACACATACTAACGGATTTAAAAGAGTTCCAACTCTTATCTTAGAGATTGTTGCTTCACAACATTTATGGATTTGGCATGTTTTTTTTGGTATGGCTGGTACTAACAATGATGTTAATATTTTGGATAGATCTCCTTTATTTGATGACCTTGTTAATGATATTGCACCACCGTGCAATTATGTTGTAAATGGTCATCATTATAATATGGGGTATTACCTATCATATGGAATTTACCCGCAATATGCCACTCTAATCCAAACAATCTCTAACCCATCTTCTGTGAATGAGAAATTATTTGCCAAGCATCAGGATTCTTTACAAAAAGATGTTGAATGAGCATTTGGAGTGTTACAAAGTCGGTGGCATATAGTTAAAGGTCCAGCACGTATTTGGAATGCAAAAGACTTGAGAAAGATTATGAAGACATGCATAATCTTGCACAACATTATTATTGAAAGTGAGAATAGTCAGGGCATTGATCCAGAAAGGTGGCAACCCGAAGGAGATGAGATTGATGATGATGTCATTCCAGAGCATGATCCTACCTATCTTATGTCAAGAATGAGTAACGGATTAAAGGAAATACGAAACAAGTGCATAGAGAATTAAAAATTGATCTTATCAATCACTTGTGGGATTTATATGGTGGCCAGCAAGTTGCTTGATGCTTTTTTAATTATTTTCTCTTGATATTAGATTGTATTTTAGACTAAAATGTCAATAATTAAATGAGCATTGATATAGATGCTCATTAAGTTTATTTTGATTGTTTTCCTCTATGTATATATGAGATAATGAGATTTTATTGATATGATGATTATTGTAATTTTTTGTTACATATACTTCACAGGAAGTTAGTTATACTTTTAAATGATAATTGCTAAAGAGTGAATCATTTTTGTGCAAAATACATGTTAAGAGCAATGTGGTCTTATTCTACTGAATAAGTGGGAAAGTTTGCATAAGGGAGGTGTGAAATTGCAATTTATTGACTCTTTCTCTTGTTATTTACTTTTGTCTTTCTTGAATGTGTTCAGTTTTGTTTGCTAACATCCCATTCACCTTTTTTGTTTAAATGAAATATAAGGCTTTGAGTCTGCCATTTTGGTGTATAATTGCAAAACACCAAGGTTAGGGTGACTGTTATGCACATTTCTTTCTGAAAAAGGTTTATACTATTAGTGTTCTTAACCGAATCAATCCCAAGATCAGTCATTGCTCCTAGAACCTAAAAAGTGAATTGTCTCCCCTACATATAGTTAAGATCTCATTGTAGCTGAAAGGATGACCAAATAAAATTTACATCCATCAAGCAAGCTTTGCAATAAGATTGCTGAAGAAAAAGCCTTGAAAGCTCCCAAATTAGTAGTTTATTATCATATCATAGATCACATATACATAAACTTTTAAAGGCCAAGCATTTTAGGTCAGCCATTTAAATGTCATTGTCAATATTGGGAATGAAGTTAGATTACAGTGTTTCAAGATGAATCAAGGAATATAAAATATCTACTTCTTTCAATAGAAATATTTTACATCGTCACAACTCAATGTGCAGCTTCAAGAGAATACACAAACTATGAAGTGATTCTTGCTGTAACAAAACTTAAAGAGATATTGAAAAAAAAAATGAAAATAACTCAAATGTATTGAACAAGGTATAATAAATATGACTATTTGGTATCTGCTAGGTTCCATACTTTGAGATGTTATAAGTTTGCACATCTTATAACACTATGGAAGGGGGAACTCATTCCTGATGTTCAACATATAAACTAAATGCATAAAAACCAGCTAGGATCAACAAAAAACAGCACTGCCCAATAGAATATACACTTTTAAAGGCTTCCAAAAAGCAGAAAAAGATTCACGGCCGTTTCTAAAAACCTGCTTTGATTAATTCATCAAGGAAAACAAATAAAAGAAGTAAAAGTTGTTAATAATTGTTCAAC
The DNA here is from genome assembly GCA_019593545.1 of Apocynum venetum. Lineage (NCBI taxonomy): Eukaryota > Viridiplantae > Streptophyta > Magnoliopsida > Gentianales > Apocynaceae > Apocynum > Apocynum venetum. The sequence goes on from SRSM01000153.1 coordinate 455,711, forward strand.
AAATATGTGAAACATCGAATCCCATGTCTCCATCTATTGTGTTTTCAGCCTTGATTGGAGTATGGCAAAGTTCAACTCATGGTTGCAACTGCGGCTGAAAATGGAGAAAAAAGTAATCAAATTATTAGTATCAAGCACATGTTGCCATGAAAAATAATGTAGATTATAAACTAATATGTGATTGCTTACTGTATTAGTTCCAAATAGGCCATCACTTTCCCATTCTTTCAAAATATAAGTGCATTTTTTCATAGGATGCTCGAATAGGTGATGAAAGCTTGATTAAATCTTGGTTCATTATGGAGTTTTGGTATTGCCTCCTTTGAGCCATCATCTTCATTTTTTGGGCATTTTCTTTCAATTCTATTTCTCTTTTCATCACTTGCTTTCTTAATTTAAAGCTTGCTGCATTGACACTAATTTGTTTCTCTAAAGTGCAATGTAACTTATTTAATGCATCGACCACATTTCGCTCCTCGTGTAATTTCCTCTTCTTGTCTTTACAACTTTTTCTTCCTTGGGGAAGGGTTCAACTATTGAAGGATCAAATTCTTTTATGAGACTGAAACATTAATTGGGATTTCTGCTCTGAGTTTGTTTGACAGTATTGATTAAAGAAAGACCTAGACAAACAATATTCTATGAGTAGCTTGGTAATTTTCTCTAATGAGTCAATAATTTTCAGAAAAATTCAAATGGATATCACTGTTAAACCTCAAAAAGAAGTTGCTCGTATTAGCCAAGGCTCCAGAATGACAAATGGTGTTGAAGGATGCACCAAATGTACAGGGTAATAGTAAACCATTTATGAGTAAGAACATTCGAGCAGTGGCCTTGGCGCCTGAGAAAAAAAACCAGAAAATTGGGGAGAAAAAACAAGAGCCACACACCAATTGTGAAGTTTTACATCTATCCTGATCCTTTGACGTTAGTCTTCTATATTTAATGCCTTTCTCTCATATCTTCATTAATTATTGCATCTAAGAATTCAAGGAAATCTTTTTTCAATTATCCTATTTATCCCAATAGCTGCACATATATTTGCTATCAGCTATTGTTGTGAATTCAGATCAATATCCATGCTATTGATTATCATCTGCTTCTAGTTTTGGTGGTTCTACTTCTCGAAAGGAACCTAAGAGGCATTGGGAAGCAAATAAATAATTCAAACTTTGGAAGAATATATATAGTCAGCTAAGCCATCACAAGAATCACCAAATTTTATGACACATGTAATTCACAAAGCTGAAATTAAATGGCACAAAAATTATTCTTCCTCTGGCACAACAAAGAGCTTGATACACTTTATCAATATAATAATCTTCATATAAGTTTCACTTTCAACACACCAATCTAACGGAACAATAAATGAAACTTAAAATCAAACAATCATTACAACAAAAATAAGATTGTCATTCTTTTACATACTTTATTCTTGAATACCAACTCCTGAAATCCTGATATGACGTACTATTATTCTTTTCAAAATAATTCCCCTTCCATCTTTCTGAAATCCATTGCCAAAAATAGGCTAGATACTATGAGGAAACAAAATAAAGATGAAAACATATTTCAATTTGTTTCTTTGACAGAAGAAAAAAACCTCAAATAGAAATATGAGGAAATAAAATGATCTCTAGTACCAACTTACCAGATTTCATAAGTTTTTCTACCAACTATTTCTCTTCCTTCAAAGATTAGTGTAAGAGAGTTATACACATGTGATTGCCGCAAGCAAGTTGTTGTATTGATCGTGCCACGTCATGCAAAAATTCACTCAGTAGGCTGGTGGCTCTGACTACATTAAGAAATTCTATTTTGAAGCCCAGTATTTGTATTTTTGTCATTTTAATCGGAATTTAATTTCAAATCAACCATTAAAATTTCCTATAAATAGCCCACGATTTTTCCTTCATTTTTACATTAATTTATATCAAAATTTCTTCATATTATCTCTTTCATTTTCCATTTTTAGTAGTAAAATAATTATTTATGAATTTTTAGAGTTAGTTTTGATGGATTTTCAAGGAGAAATCAATAATCCGTGGATGTGCTACATGAAGCAATTATGGAAAAAACTTGATTTTTATTCTTGATTTCAAATCTTTAATTCTTCACTTTGATGTTTTAAATGTGGCTCATGGCTAACTAATTTTAGTTAACAAGGACATTAAGTAAAGTTATTAATAAATAAGATTATGAAATAACTATTGAGACTTAATTAATGAAATCTTTATTTTTATTGTTGAGGTTAATCCATATTTACTTTATGTAATTTACTTTGCTTGAGGTGGAGAAGGGTAAAATTGTCAAATTTACTTCACACACTTTTTTTTATGGGGGTAAACTTTCTTATATTTACTTTTTATGTCCTGTTTAACTGCCTACCATTTTCTTTTTCTTTAAATGGTTGGCTGGGCGCTTAATGTGTCTCCTTGGTTTAGTCCCTCATTTGTCTAAGATTAATCTCATTAATAATTTTTTATTACTTAGTTCCTAGCTAATTGTTTACTTTTTATTATTTTTTATTAGATTAATCAATCAAGATTTATTGCATGAATTTGATTGTTCATCTAAATACAAATTTTACTATGTTCGGATAAAATTTTCTTTAACCATTAAAAATATGAAAGTTAGTTAATATATTGATGGTTTAATTAGATAACTCTTGTTTAATTACTTTTGTCATTAACTTTTATTACTTGTTCTTAATGCTTTTAAAACTTGTTCTTAATCACCTTTACATGATTAAATATTCATTTATGAAGTACAAAAAAGTGAAGTAGTTCAAAAGAATCATGGGTAATAAAATTGTAAAATTGATTAGAAATATATTTAATTTCTTAATGCGTCCTCTGGTTAGTTTTTCTAATGAAATTTCACATATATCTTTTATGCATTTTTTATTAATTAAATCTACATAGAAATATAGTATGTTATTAATTGAAAGTAGGAACTATGAGAATTCGAACTAAATTTATTTAAAGAAACGTCACAGGTCTGAACATTGTCTCAAGTCTGAAGTTTTGTGTCAGCTTCCTTGCTAGTGCTCTTGTAATGTAGTTTTTACATATTTGATCTTTGTAGAGGGAAATGTCGTTGTAGGGAATTTAGGCAAATGTTTGTATGTTGTTTTGATTGCCTTTTTGGCACTATTTATAATATCAATACCTTAAAAAAAATAAATGGGCATTTAGATTTGAAAAAAGCTTCAAATTTCCGGTGGAATTGAAGAATTAAATATGGAATTTCCAGTGGCTATGGCATGCTTAGTGGAGATTAGTGAAAGAAGAAAGTCAAAATGAGGAAAAAGAACAGCCAAAAAATAATTCTAAAGAAAATAAAATTAGTGGAATAAAAATGACATAAAATTGAATTTTTTTATTTATCTAAAAAGACCATAATGAACTTGCAAAAATAATCTAACGATAGTTTGATTGAATCACCATTTTGACCCATTTTAAAAGTATGGTGACCTTTCTGAACTAAAAAGTAAGAAGATCAAATGTGGAAAAGGTAAAAGTATGGGAAATATTTTTAAAAAAAAAAAGAGAAAGAAACCCTTGAATCTCATAACAACAAAATACAAAACAAAGTAAAGATAGGAGGAAGACATGGATTTGACCTTCAATATGCAAAAAATACAATAATATATAAAAAAATCTAAAGTTCTTGAACAAAAGGGTATATAAGTCTATTCGTGTGTATCAAGACTCTAATCTTATAGTGTAATTCATGAAGTGCGAAAAGTGTGTAAGTGTGATGTCTCTATTTCTCATAAGTTAAGTCATCAGCAATCTAATTTTTTTATCTAAAGATGTGGGAAACAGTGTCTCTATCAAAGCATAGCTACTGTCGAATACTCCAAAGAATCATATGAATATGTCACGAATCTCCTCCTCGTGTGGTGTACAACTAGTGCGAAATCTGTCTCTATCCATAATGCAATTAATCTCAAATCACAAGCAAAAAGGATATCATCGAAGATAGCTCGCAACTCCCATGCATTAAATATTAAAGTATTACATCATAGGTGGGTATTGTTGAATATTTTCATGTTTGAAGTATATTTTATGGAACATGTCTTTTAATTAAACTAAACAAATATATTCATAAAGGGAGAAATTATGTTTTCATTCATAAAATAATAATTAAAGTGAATTGATGTGTAAATTACATAAGGTTATGTCTGTTTATAGGAAATGATGTATCTATTAATATAGTCATGTATCTATTGATAAAGTCTCTTTATTGTCTATAAATACTAGGATATTTAACAAGAGTTAAAAATATAAGTTTTAAATAATTTAAGGCATTCATTTTCTCATTTGAGAGGAAAAAAAAAAAGAACAACAAAGTTCTAGACTTCTTGAATTCTAGAGTGCAGAATTAAGAGAAGAATTAACAGTTGAATTTTGGGAACATGATACCCAAAGTCTTTAGCGTATCAGATAAGAGGGTGAAATATTCTGTTTTAGGACATTGCTAAGCAAGCCTATCCGTTGATTATTATTGCAATACAAATTAATATATTCTACTTCTTATTATTTATTTTATGCTAGTATACTATATATGAATATTGTTATTATTATATCAAGGTATATATATATATATATATATATACACACACGCGCGGCCTCTTGTACAATTTCTCAAGTTTTTTGATGCCATAAGGGAAAGGGGTGGAACATGTATTTTTTACCATTGTCATTTGAGTGGATAATTACTTATTCATCGGGGAAAAAGGACTAACGACAAAGTAGACTTGCAAGATGTCTGAACCATGTCCTTAGCTTTGACTTTGTTATATTATTATGATGTTGTTTTAATCAACTTCATACTTTGATATCATGGACTTGTAATTTTTTATATTAACACTTGAATCATGCTGGTTGTACTAAGACCAGAAGTTCATTTGAATATCGATGTAGTATTAATTATGAATGAATATAGTGTCTTCGGGCCACAAGTAGCCAGATCCTTTCCTCCAGTGACACCTAGGAGGTTTGGGGATGTCACACTTTCCTTTGCAAAACCATGATATGTATAGATACAAACTCTTATGCATTAAGGCTAGTTTTATGGAGTATTATGTATTTCTACTTCTAATATTGGATGCTCTATGTTGAGATGATTTGAACTGAATTGGTTTTGAGTTTAATGTCAATGACTGATCTAATGTTATCTTCAATTGGGCACTTTCTCCATTGTTTCTCAATTGAGGATAATTTGATATTAATTAATTTATTGTATTGCAAGGGCTAGGGTCTAGGCTTGTGAATGATTTGTCAAATTCATTACGTGAGGGAAATATTACAACTTTAATTCATTTCATGACCTAAGAAGCTTCTTAATCCTTTTATGATAACATTTGCATATTAATGTTGTTGAAAACAAAATGTTGTACTAATTTCAAAATATCTTTTTTTTTTTTGTTTAGAAAGCATTTCTTTTTAACAACTAAATGGAAGTTGGATAATATAGATATAAACAGCTTTAGTAAAAGTTTCTTAAAGTTATATAATACAAGAGGCCCTAATAGATCAGCCTCTATGGGACTATGAAATGTGGGGATGGATTGGGCTGGAGGCGGGAGGATGTATTAACACGTTTTAGTGACATAACAAAAGTGATAAAACCCGTATGTATGACCATAGTTAAGTGATAAGGAATACGGTGATGTGAGAAGAAATTTTTCGAGACAAATTTTCATTAAAATATTATGAAGTTTTGTCTTGCACTACATGAAAATCATGTTTTTTCAATTCAATTTGCCGATGAATATTTCGGTTTGAAATTTGAGACAGATTTTAGACAGAATACCGACGAAAAGTACGTTTGACCGGACGTTTAAAATCAGTTGCTATTTTTCGATCACTTTCCGACTAAAACCTGTTAGTTGATAATTAGTTGGTAGATTTTTCATGCATTTTCGACTGAAATTTAAAATGTAATATATATTAGTTAGGAAAAAAAATTAAAAATATCCGTAGGTAATTTGTCACAATTTAGTAATGGATTTCTGATGAAAATTAATTAAAAAAATTTTAAATTTTTTTGTCATGTTCATCCAATTTTCGCCTATAATTAATTGATAATCAAATACCGATTGCTGACGGATGTTGCATTTTTCTTTTTTAAAAAAATTGTGAAAATAAAAAATATTCAGTAGCAAATTCATATGTAATCCGTCTCTAATACAAATATTTTTTCCTCAATTTTTCCCTCTAATCTAAATAATTGTAATTTTTTATTATTTTCAAGACGGAAATATTTTAATTTTGTTAAAAAAATTCATACTTGTGGCAATTTCCCTACAAATTGACTTATTTTGATGATGTTAAAAATTAAAAATTTAATAGTATCCGTCGAAAAGCGGTCTGTAAGATCGACAGATCCAAGACGAAATATTTTGTCGTTAATCAATTCTCGTCTTTTACGCACGCTACCATCGAAATTCGATTGCAAATAACGACGGATTACTCAAGCCGTTGGCATTACCGACTGGTTCATCTCCGACGGAATATTCGATTGGTAATCCGTCTAAAATCGTAGTCAGAGACAGATTACCGATGAAAATATCCGTTGAAAATAATGATTTTTCTTGTAGCGTTGGAATTTGAATCATATTAGCTCTTTTTCATATGTGTCTGTCACTCAAATATATTTCTCAATTTATATCTCGTCTAATTAAGAAAACTCTGACACAAGTGAAGAAGTTTATATCTCTCCCTTATTAAAAAAACCAAAGTGATAAAATAAAACCCCAAGATAAGAATGGGGAAATTTGTCGGATGTTGCAAATAGTGCAAAAATTTGATGTGCGTTTGATTTTGATATTGTTAATGATTTTTTATTAGAGACAGGCCAAAACAGCAATATGGGTGGCGCCGCTTCTCATTTGATCCCATCAATGGTACCAAGGTTTTCTTGCAGCTGTTTAATTGAAGATTATGAAATTTGTCTTTATTGATGCCTTTTGGATAAGCCGACGAGGACTTGAATCCCTCAGTCATCTTCCGGGTATTTTTTGTCCAGATGAATATCATTTTGTATCATTTTAAGATGTTCAAACTTTCTTTTATATATGTATATCTTAACTAGTTGAGTATGCAGTCTATATAATTCTTTAGTTTAAGATATATGAATTCCACCTGTATTTGAAAATAAATATTTATATTTTTACTTTCAAATGTTTGTAATTGATTCTCTATTTTTTTTAAAAATAAATATATTTTTCATCTAAAATTATATAAATGATGTCTTTAATTTGAAATACTTACATCTCATTAATTCACACAACCTTACCACAACAAAATTTATGTAATTTTTTCAAAGTCAAAAGCTCTTTTTAATTATTTTTTTAAATTCAATATGGACATTTATTTAGAAAGAGGGAGTAGAATACGGCCATAATAGAATAAAAATTATTATTTAACTATAGTCAAATAAAAAAAATAAAAATTAAGAGAATTGAAAGTAAGTTATTTTTTCTTAATAAGAGATTTCGAGTACGAATACTGTAATAAAAATAATTTTGTTAAGAGATTTCATCTTGCACTCTAAGGTTAAAATATTTACAGTCCAATTGAATATCTAATCTAATATATATATATATTTGATTATATTTCTCAAATATAATCAGAATAAAAAAAGTATATTATTTAGTTATTTAAATATGGAAACCCGAAATCCCAGATATTGTAGATTATTTATTTATTAAAAAGTAGTATATGCCGTGGTTTTTTTCCGGGGCCGCATTTTTTGGCGATCAGTGGCAGTACAGCTGCTTAAGCCAAGGAATCTATGATGAGTCAAATCCACATCTTCTGCCGTGAGTTGGAGCAGTTTGCATGATTGACTGAAGATAATGTTTTTGACCAAATAATAATATTTATTGAAGAAATTGTAAATTAATTATGCAGCTCTTAGTTCTTGGCTTTATTTCCCATCAATAGATCGACAAATTAAATATCTTTGATGCGTTGAATTTAGGAGTGAAAAAATAGATGATTAAATTTAATCGTTAATATATTTAAGTTCAAATCATTTATGATTCATTTATAAATTGTTTGATTATAAATGATTTATGAATATTTATGTACACTCATTCATTCATATAATTTTGATTATATTTTTTTAAGATGCGATTCTTTATAATTGTATTCAATTAAATTACTTAATATAATTTTTATTATTTAACTTCATGTTTAATTAACTTTTAAAATATTTAATTAACTAATCACCTATATGTATTTGTAAATTGTTTGAATATAAATAGTTTATAGATAGTTATGGATATCCATTTATTCATATAATTTTATTCTTTTTAGAGTTCATTATTTGTAATTATATTCAATTAAATTTCTTAATGTAATTTTTATTATTTAAACTCATGCTTAATTCATTTTTTTAATATTTAATTTTATATGTATTAGAAACATGTAAAAATGATAACTACACTATTAATTGATTAGTTTTTTTAAAAAAATAATTCCTGACAAAATGAAATGAAAATTTGTCTCCCATCAACATATTGTATAAAACGGATAAAGATGTAAGAGCTAACTTAGCAAATTTATGTACAAAAATAAAAAGTAGTGAGCTTTAAAAATTGAATTAGTAAAGAAATAAAAAAAATAAAGTTGTAAAAATAATAATAGTTATATAAAAAACTTAGTTTGATATGAAATTTAAAATTTTTGTACAAATTGTTTATTTAAATTTTTTATAAAAACTTAATTATTGAATCTTATGTGTTTGAATAATAGCATTGTTTGTTTATTATTGAACTTTTTTAATAAATGTATTTTTGTTTAATGTTAAATTGATCATTAAAAAAAATTAGGCAATAAATTCGAATACATTCAGGGAAAATGATCATGATCAAGATTTAATATTTTATTCTTTGTATGAAATTTTTTCTTTTTCTTTTTTCATTTTTTGGGAACAACTCCACATGGAATTAATAATACATAATAAAACTTCTGCTCATAAAGAACTTATGAATTATGATAGTTCTAGAGAGAGAAAGAGTAAGAGTTTTTTTTTTCTTCAAACAGGAAATTTTTTTTATAGAGTTAAAGTGAAATTTAAAACACAACTTGGGTTAAAGTGTAATTAATTAAATTTGATTAATGAACATTGACCAAGTTAGACTTTTTAAAATAGATGTTTATTGGATTTCATGGATATCCAATAAAATCCATTAGGATAAATGGATTTAAATAGATGTTCATTTAAACCATTTAAGTTATATGGGTTAACCAAATTCATTTAATATTGGATGATTTTGGATGTTTGTTGGAATTTTATCCATTTTGCCCGTCTATTTTGGACTCCTTAATACGATCCACGACGCACAATAAGGTCACACATAAAAGGTTATCGAGTAAATGACATAACGTTTTTATATATTTTAAATGTGTACATAATTTCTTCTTTTTTTATGATTTTGGTCACTAATATTTTTTTTTTCACAATATGATCAATTTCATCAAAATTGATTAACTTTATCTAAATTAAAATAAATTGTCAAAAAAACAACTATAGTGACCAAAATCGTCAAAAAAACATTTTTGATCTAATAAATTTTCCCTTTGATCAAATAATTATTTTTTATCTAATTTTTTAAATATTATTTTATTCCGACCTGTTTTGGTACGATTTTTGTTATGGTTTTATCACTAATGTTTTATTTTTTTCAATTTCAATCAATTTGGACGAAATTAGTTAAATTGGACATAAATTGACCAAAATTGCCTAAACAAAAAATATTAGTGATCAAAATCGCTAAAAAAACATTATGTACTACATTTGAAATCTATAAAAATGTTATGTACCAAACGTGTCATTTACTCAAAGGTGATACTCTTGTATCTCCAAGTTTGAGAAGATATTTTGTCCACTTCTAAAGTAGTCTTTACAACACTCTAAAATTGAATAGTTTATCTGTCTAAGGAAACTAATATCTTTTCTTTGAAAGTACAAATTTCAACTAATTTTATGAACGAATATTAATGGTTACTTTTAGAGACTTTAAATTTCAACTAATTTTATGACTGAATATTAATGGTTACTTTTAGAGATTTCAAATTTCAACTAATTTTATGACTGAATATTAATGGTTACTTTTAGAGACTTGTTTTCTTTTTATGGTTTAAATTCAAGGTGCTTAAATTCAATATAAAATTAATTTGTTTTTATTAATAAGGAATAATAATTAATTGTAAATGTGGAAATAAAAAATCAATTATAAGATTTATATAAAAAGTTTACTATAGTTTTTAGATGACTAAAAATGGAATAATAGATTATATTTGTGGGATGGAATAAGTATTAATATTTCTATTTTAAAAATTTTAAAATTAAATGTCTATTGTTTTAAACAAATATTTTCTCTTTTCAAAATTAAATGTTCACATTTTTATTTTAATTTGTCCAAAATTAAATGTCTATTTTTTAAAAATAAATATATTTTTTATTCAAAATTCCATTAATAACATCTTTAATTTAATAGTTTGTTTTGAGAAGTTGAAAATATAAACACTTTGTTTTGGAAACAAAAAATAGCTTATATGGAGAAATGAAAGTAAGAATGATTAATATTAATAGTTAATGAGGAAATATTTATAAAATTTTGTAAAATATTTTATATTTAAGATAATAAAAAATTATTAAGGAATTTATATTTTAGAACAAATTGAGTAAATAAAGATAATGTGATAATTTTAAAATTATTTTTTATTTTTATATTGAGTCAAAACATACTCCCTCCATTTATTTTTATAATATATTTTAGTTAACAAAAAAGACGGTTCAATGAATCTTTTTGTACGGACGGAGTACACACACTATGTCAATGCCATACATACCCCGACGTGACGTGACCACCACATGAATCAATAATGCATAGCATGAAAATATCCTCCCTTGGAGAAAGTACTCCAACCAAGTGAATTTACGTGTGTCTATCTGAAATTCGTGATTGGACTTTAAAACTTTATAATCAAAACAAAACTTTGTCATGTAACCATCCTACAATCTTCCTTTTTATTCACGTACATTCTAATCTAGTGAAAGACATATGCAGTTTATTCAATTATCTCAATCACAAAATCAACAAATCTTGATTTAATAATGCAATTATTATAATATCCTTTTTAATAATATAGTTAGAAGTAATATCTAGAAAATTACTGGAATGAAAATTTCGTAAATTTAAAAAGTTATTAATAAAATTTTAAATAAAAAAATATAATTATTTTAATAAAAAAATTCAACTTTAGAAAATGTATAATAAAATTATAAAAATATTTAATTTTAGATAAAGGAGTAGTAGGTTACCTTTTACATTTAAAATTAAAATTATGTATAACATAGTTAGAAAAGTTTTAATTGGGAGTCATACTCCATTTGTTCCCAAATATAAAATATTTTTGAGTAATTTTTTTATTTCAATATATAATATTCTTTTACTATCAAAATATAATTTCCTTTTTACTATTTTTTGGATTATTTACAATATTGCACCTATTCTTAAATGTATAGAAATAGAATAAATAGTTTAGTTATAAATATTTAGAAAAAGATTATGTTATGTAAAATACTCTAAAATATTTTATATTATGAAAGAGAAAAAAAAATATTTTAGATACATAAGTGAAATTTTTATCAATTAAGCTGAATTTACTATCAATCAATTCCATATTAAACTTTTAGATAAGGTTTAGACAATATTTAAAAATTTCAAATAAAAATGTTTTAATTGCATGGATCCAAATTGAACAAAAATCTAGAGCTTTCCACCATGAATATGTGTTTTTCCGATCAGGTTCATCATATACTTGACTCATTTTCTAGCTGGCAAAAGCTGTCAACCCATCTCTATTCTATATATATATAAAAGGAGATAATCACACAGAACTCACCACAGCACAAAAAATGACTGATACAAATCCTTTATTGCCGCCTCCTAAAGCCGCCGCAGATTCTGAGGCGGACACGCCGCCACAGATGAAGCAAAAGCCCTCCTTGGACGACAAAATCGAAATATGCATCGGAGATTTTGGATGGAAACCGTTCTTCCAAGCCACCCTGGTATCCTTCGCATGGGTCTTCGATGCTCAACAAACATTCATCAGTGTTTTCACTGATGCTAATCCATCCCATCACTGCATCACCGACACCTGCACATCTTCAACCAACGTCTGTGAACTTCCCAAAGATTCCTGGTCTTGGGATTTACCCACCGATACTTCCATAATCTCCGAATGGTCCTTGGAATGCTCCGGTTCATTTATCACGGGTCTACCCGCTTCTTCTTTCTTTATCGGTTGTCTTGCCGGTGGTCTCTTCCTTGCTACATTGGCCGATTCCTCTTTAGGAAGAAAGAATTTACTGGTCTTTTCCTTTCTCCTCATGTCCCTTACCGGGCTAATGACTATTTTCTCCTCCAATATTTGGATGTATGCGTTGCTGAGGTTTCTATGTGGATTTGGTCGGGCGACCATTGGGACCTGTGCTCTGGTCTTGTCCACGGAGCTGGTCGGAAAACGGTGGCGGGGACAAATTGGGATTATTGGGTTCTTATTTTTCACTATTGGTTTTCTTTCATTGCCATTGTTGGCATATTTAAATCAAGGCTCCTCTTGGAGAATGCTCTACTTTTGGACTTGTGCTCCATCTGTATTGTACAGTTTGGTAGTCTTTTTCTTGGTTCGAGAATCGCCTAGATGGCTCTATGTTCGTGGTAGAAAAGAAGAATTTGTGGCGACCCTCAAGAGTATAGCAACTTTGGAAAGTAAAAGTAGCTTGACCATGAGTTTCTTTGGCTCTTCCATTGAGTTATGTGATCCAAATGAATCAGAGAAAGAAACCAACTTCTATTCCACCATGAAGATCTTTTGGGAAAGGACTTGGGCTTTTCGAAGACTTGGAGCTGTTATGGCTATTGGTATTGGGACTGGATTGGTTTACTACGGAATGCCTTTAGCATTGAGTGGCTTGGATTTTAATCTCTATTTGAGTGTCACACTTAATGCACTTGCAGAATTGCCAGCTTCTTTAGTAGTTTTCTTTCTCATAGGAAAAGTAAACAGAAAAAGCCTACTACTGGGATTTGGTGTTCTGAGCGGAATTTGCAGTGTTTTATGTGCCATCGTTAATGATGGCGACAGTTATCAGAAGGCACTGCAGATTGGTTTGGAGTTAGTCTCTTTCTTCAGTGCGGACACGGCTTTCAATGTGCTGCTGATTTATACACTCGAATTGTTCCCAACTTGCGTGAGAAATTCGGCGCTGTCCATGGTGAGACAAGCGGTGGTCTTTGGTGGCATTTTTAGTCCAATTTTGGGAGCAGCTGGAAGAAAAAACAGGTTCTATTCTTTTGGAGTGTTTGGTGTGACAATAGCTACATGCAGTTTGTTCGTGGGATGTTTGCCGGAAACAAAAGGTGGCACGTTCTGTGATACCTTAGATGAAGAGGAGGAGAAGGCTGACAGGGCTTATGGGGTACTCATCAACCATGGATATGAGACGGTGTAACAAAGAATAGTTGAGGAGACTTGATCAGTGAAGGACTTGATTTTGGCATATGTTTGAGGGAAATTTATATTAAAAGAATATTTGTAAATGTATGTGACAAGAAAGAATCATTATGCATCTATGAAGCAGAGAATATATTTGCTTCCAAGTTCCAACAAAAAAGTGATCAAAGAACTAAAAGGCAACAGGCTCTGCTTTCCTCTTGACAATAACAAGATTTGGACGAAAGCAGCGTATGTGCGACTTATGACATAGACATGTTTGGATGTGTCAGCAACTTTGTATTATATGATGCAAAAAAGAATTCGTGACTTATAAAAGAAACCTAATAATATAATATATATATATATATATATATATATTATTAACTAAACCCATTTTGCTTAAGTTATTTTATTCAATTTGATAATTATTTATTATTTTTTTTAAACCCTAACCTAAACATTATGAATACGTTACTCACTCTTTAAATTTTTTGTTTTATTTATACAACTTCTTGCCTTTTACAAAAAAAAATTACATGACTTGGAAGAAGAGTTCTTAATTAAGATAATTAACTAAAAATACACATTTCTTAATTCCTAATTTATTTAAAAAATTTAAAATGACTTATATATCTTTAAAAGGAAAATAATTCTCCCTCCATTGTCCACAATTCAAATGAATGTCAATTTTTTTAAAATAAGCATATTTATTTTCTAATTTTTTTCCAATAATCTCTTTAATATAGGGAATTTACATATAATTAATTCATAGTAGCCATATAGATAAGAAGTATAAGGTAAATTTCTTAAGAATAAAGGCTATCTTTAATTTTTGGATAAAGTTAAATGTATATTATCAATTTTGACAAAATAATCTAACTTTTTTTTTTGGAGAAAAAGAGATAAAATAAAGTTTACAACCTTTTTAATTATGATAGAAAGCTTACATCCAACTCCAGTGCAATATGTATGGTTAGAATTGTACTATCTCCATATTCCTCACAAAGAGTATGAAGAAAATAATGCATAGACTACACGTGTTATTGGGCTAAGACATGAATTAGGGATTTTAATTAAAGACATCTTATCTTTTGCACCGGCAAACCAAGGCCAAAAACTAACTTCTTACTTTGATAAAAGACATCAGGAAGTTTATTGTCACTTGGTAACAACTCATTCATAAGTCGTGTCAATTGGTTGAAGCATTTTTCAGAAATATTGTTCTCGAACTTAATATTAAGTAATCAAGAAACAACTGACAACTGATAATGGTTGGAACATCCTTAAAAAATTGGTGTATCTGCAGCTCTGAGTATATCATAAAACTTTTGAGCCTTAGGATTAAGATTTTCAACCCGAGATTGAGATAACGGTGGTTCCAAATTAAAATTAGGCCCTGCAGTATCTAAGATCACATCTAGCATTCTATTGTCTGAGATGGATCCTGGAAGGGTTCTTAGTTGTCTCAATGATGCCATTGTAGGCTGAGAAGTAGGAGTTTCACCGTGACAAGTCCACTGATGATAATTTGTCACAAATCCCATATATACAAGTGTACCTCAACTTCATCCGGAGATAAATATTTCAAATTCTTACATTTACAACACGAGCATCGAATGTTTGCTGGAAATCGTGCATTTGATGTTGCGAATTTAATGAATCCTTTAACTCCTTGTTCAAACTCAATTGTAATTCCTTTCACGCCTTGTACATGTCCGATGAGAAATCCTGTCCCCTAGAAATTAATAAAGCACCTTTAGCTGATGCCATCAGCTAATACTATGATTTGAGGAGAAGGCAGAGTTTGAAAATTACAGAGTGATGTCAAAGTGAAAGTTAGTAAACTATATCCCTTTCTGGCAAATGTACATGATCCCTTTGCTTGGTCAAGGATTAAAGAGAAATATATGTTACAATAAAGAAAAGCACACTAAATTGGAAACAAGGGACCCATAAAACAAGTAAGCTCAGACTAAAATATATACATATCCCTATTTTAGCAGGTAAATAACTCATTAAAAAGTTGGAAAACTACGAAAGTTATCCATCTGTTTAAATTCTTTTTAATAAAACTAAAAGTCAAGTATGACAAAAGTCACATTACTTTAACAATAATGTAAACTTTTCCAAACATAATAAGCAAGAAAATACTTCAGACCGCCCATTGCTTTCACCTGTTTTATAACTAAACTTGAACCTTTCATATCAGGAAGCGATGCAAATATGGTATGAATTCTCTATGTCCCAAGTGGATTACAAAGTTCAACATTACTTACCAATTTGAAATGTTGCAGAATTTGGTGTGAGTTTAACTCTTTACCTGGGTTTATACTCTACAAAAACTTGTTTTCTCTATGTCTGAACATTTAGAACTTCATGTGTGCTGGCACAGGTTTCGTGTGTATGACATTGATACTCAGTTTCACAATGTTGATGCCAAGGTACATTGTGTTACCATTTAAATCATTTTTGCAAATAACAAAAGCTTTTCATATTTTCTTTAGTGAGGTACCGTATGGCTACGTCATTGTTAAAATTCCGTCGGGCACCCTTGTTGAAGAATATTTGTGTTACAGTTGCCGTAACTTGTTAATTACTGGCTTAGCTGGGGAAAGATTTCACTACAATGGTCAATTTTGGATAGGCAAGGTGGTGCTATTAAGAAAGGGGAAATACGAAATAAGTTCAGTTGATACAAATTTAATACTCGTACAAGTAATGCAATATGAAATTTTGGTAACTCTTCTTAGCTAAAAACCATTCCGTTTCAAGTATGTAATATATGCATATCTTGTGAATCTGATACTTATGGGTGGTTCCCTTCAATGTCTCCTTTTAGATTTATTTTTAAAGCATGAGATGTAGGAGATTTTTTCATCATTGGCTACGTACCATTGTAGAAAGCTACAAGTTTGTTGAAGTCATTTTGGAACTTTCTCGTTTGGTTTTTTTTTTTATTTGTATTTTGAACTTATGAACTGCATTTTTACCTTTCTTTGAGGTCAAGTCTCTAGTAATTCAAACCGTGAGTGCTTTGTTTATTAAAATCGACTTGACTAATACATATGAAAGCCCTAAAGCTTTTAATGTCTTAATTTTGATTAATGACAAACATTGATGATGACTAATGTCTTATTTGTACAAGTGATAGAGTTTTTGGATTCATGATTTAATCCATGCAATATCAAAGTTTCAAATATTCAGGAAAGAGCTTTTGATGTCAAGCATTGAAGATAAGCGTTTCTGGATTAGATAGGATCTAGAGGTGTCGCATTATTTCTTGATTTATTTTTAGATATCTCTAGGTTACCCCTTTGAGTAATAAGTTCTATAGGTTGCTCAATAAAAGTGAAATGTTTTTCAAAATGCATTTCATTTAGATAAAACATGAGTTGGGTATTTGAAATAATTTTCAAAATACATGCACATACTTCAAAATTCATAAAATATATTTTGCAAACTCTTGGAGTTGTTTGGAAACTTATTCTGCATAGTTTTAATGCATGTGTGGTCGACCTGACAAAAGTGTGGACGACCACTGATCATGCGGTCGACCAGACTTCTCAGAGTATTGTCCACTGTATGTCCAGAACTCTCTGGAACACTTGCGGATGATGGAGTGGTCGACCGGACTTCTAAGCTCATCGTCCACAGGTTGTCCAGAGTTCTCTGGAACATTTGCGGATGATGGTGCGGACGACCCTCTTGATTTGCGATCGACCGCACTTCTCCTGAGTAGGATTCAAACAGCCATTTTTATGACCGTTGGTGCATACATATAAATACCCAATCGTTTAAAAAAACTTATTAACACTACTTTTTGAGCAAAAATTTGATCCTAACACTTCATAGAACCTCTGAAGATTATTTTGAAACCAAAACATAACATTCATATTGTGAAATCCATCAAAGTGAGATTCATACAAAATCATTGGGGTTCTTGAGCAACTTACAATAAAATATTACTCAAAGAGGTATTTATGTTTTATATTGATATATCTTCACATTAAGGTGATTTCATATATCAAACTCTTCTTATTCATATCTTGATTGATTTGTTCAAGGTTGCATTGAGCTTAAAACTCTAAGAGTTAGAGTGAGCCTTGAATCATAGAAAATTGTGGTTGTTTTTAGAGTATATTTTTCATTAATTGTTGTAATAGAGATAGGTGTGTAAACAATGTTATATTGTAAAACTCAAAGTGTTGAGTGAACTTTGGTTGGTTAAGAGTTTTGTGTTGTAAAACCCTAAGGGAATTGGGTGAGCCTCTATTGTATTCTCTCTTACTATATTAGTGAAAGTTTTTGTGAAATCCTTGAGTAGATAGCTCAAGGTAGTGGCTTATGTTTTGTTGGATAAACCGAACCACTATAAAACTTTGTGTTCTTTGCCTTTTTTCTTGAACTTATCTTTTCACACTTTGTTTGATCACCAAGTGTTTGATATTAGTTATCTTAGAAAGCCTGTTTATTTTAAAAGAGGAAATATCGGTTAAAACCTAATTTACCCCCCCTCTTAGGTTTTTCAACATATGCTTAAGCTGAAGGAGCAGTAGTTCCTGGGTGAGGCTTATTGTACATTGCCTGAGGTATGGATTACTTTCTATCTGACCAATTTGACGAAGAGTTATTTTTCTAGTTCTTATGCCTTACTCTGCTTCTGTTGCATCATTGTGGTCCAAGTAACATATTTATTGGTGACCTAGATACCACATTCCGTAACTCGAGCAACATTTGTTGAAGTTGGTTCTATGTACAATAGGAATTGACATTTTGAATATGTTATGCCATGTTTCATAGTGTCATATGTGCTTGATTTTTTGGTTTTTCCTTCTTATAGAAATAGACTTGTCAACATGCAATCCCTCCCATGCATAGTTCAACAAAGAAAAAACTTCCAAATCCCTATATATTCCATTGCAAATTTTCTATTCTTTAGGCAACATGAAGTAAACATTTTGGAACTAATTTATGTACTTTCTATTATCCAAATCATCACAGTGGTTGTTGTGATCCACATGCAATAACATATATTCTTTGATATTCAATAAATTCAATGAGAAGTATATTAACATGAGAACTTTTTAACTTTTCTAGATTGTTACAAAACAAAATAGGTCATTAACCTTGGATCTTATTCATGCTCTAGACTCTGCTGATTCAACTCTTCCTCAAAAGTTTGGCCAGCTTATCATTTATGCTGAAGAAAGTTTTACCTCAAAAACAATAACTGAATTGGTATTTAGATGTTCAGATTTGGAATCCAAGGATTTGTTCTCAAAAAGTGTATGAATATCTTGATATCCTTTTTCTCTTTTCTTTTCGGAAGTAGATCATAGTAAGTTCAAGAATAAGCTTTCTATTGCTTGTTACAGGATCCGTTTCTGGTTGTATCCAAAACTACAGAAAGTGGAACGACTGTACCAAATCTTTTCTTTTCATTTCATTCATGTATTCTATATGTTGTATTTAATTCTTATGGTAGCATTGTTAATACTTGACTACCAAATCTCAAAGCAAATACCAGAACTTTTCAAAAGAAAGACACAACTATTTACTGCAACTACATAACATAAGTTCCCTTGCAATATGACTAGCGAAAAGTCATTCTCTTTTAGTACTTCCTCTGTACTGCCTTGTCAACTAGGGATGGAATGCAGCCATCACAATACCTTCAAGGAAGCTTGGGGTTAACTAAGGACCCTGGCAACCTTAATATAATTTTTTCCTTCTTGATTTTCCCCGTTAGAATTATATTAAGGATCCTTAATTTACTGTGACTCATCATTTCTTCAAGTAAAATTAAAATAAATTTGAGATATAGTCCATTTTCAAAGAAATCAAGAGGCATCATTATCTTTCTTTTAATTAATTTAGAAAAAGGGAAAGAAAATCATTGTGAACTTTTTGGCCATAGTAAGTAATTTTAACAAGATGGAGCAGTAATTAAAGAGTGAAAATTAAAGTGTAGAAAACTAGAAAGCATACGGAGTAAAGAAAATATGAGCTTTTACTTTCATGAATATGACACATCAGTTTCATCTAAAAAGGTGTAATAGTACCTGGTTTTTGGATAAACCCGTTTGCCGAGCTAACAAATGCTTATCTGCTTCACTTGGGTACCTGAAACAAGTGCAAAAAATCAATACATGATTAATTTCATTCAAAATATCGAACAACAATGCAGACATTCTAGCACTGGCACTACAGGAATGGTTTTCAAATCACAGCACAAGACTATCAAAAGTTCTCACCAATAAAACAGATTAAGTGAATGAATCATTGTCCAAATAAATGAGTTTTGAAAGGATGAACAACCACGACTGATATAATTGGCCTGCAAACCCAATGCTCACACAGAACAGACAGAATAGAGCAGCCTACCCAACGCACTTGGCAAGTTTCTGGGCAATGCCCAACATTCAAATAGAACAGAATCGCTTGTGAAAGAAAACGCTTCACATGAATCAAGATAGAGAGCAGGCGATGTCGAATTGAGAAACCTTCCTTCGCAGCAACAAAGCCAACTCCTAGGGCTTATTGACAGAGAACAAAAGTGAGGAAGAAAAGAGGGGAAATGAGGGAAAAACCCAATTTTTAATTGATCTTATCGACGAAACAGATTTGTTTGCAATCCGTTTGTAATCTGCCTATATTTATTAATTTTAAATAATTAATTACATTTTTGTCAGTAATTCGCCGCTCATCTTTATTAATTGTTTAGAAAATTTAAATTTTCATCGGTAATCATTCTATACTATTTATTAATTTTTAAAATACTTAATCACAATTCCGTTGGTAATCCGTCACCAATATGCATTAATTTTTAAAATAAATAAATTGTCGTCGAAAATTCGTTTCCAATATTCATTAATTTTTAAAATAATTAATCACATTTCCATTGAGAATTCGTTGCCAATATTTTTTAATTTTAAAAATAATTAAATTTCCGTCGGTAATATGTCATCAATATCCATTAATTTTTAAAATAATTAATCACATTTCCGTCAAGAATTTGTTGCCAATATTAATTAATTTTTAAAATGATTAAATTTTCAATGGTAATCTGTCGCCAATATGTATTAATTTTTAAAATAATTAAATTTTCGTCGAGAATCTGTGGCCAATATTTATTAATTTTAAAAATGAATAAATATCCGTCGTGAATTCGTTGCCAATATTTATTAATTTTAAAATTAATTAAATGTCCATTGAGAATCCGTCGCTAATATTTATTAATTTTTAAAACCACCAAATCACATTTCTATCGAAACTCCGTTGCCAATATTTATTAATTTTTAAAATAATTAAATGTCCGTCGGGAATCCGTCACCAATCATTATTAAATTTTAAAAATTTAAATGTCCGTAGAAAATCCGTTGTCAATCTTTATTAATTTTTAAAATAATTAAATTTCCGTTAGAAATTCGTTTGTGATACTGACAGATTTAAGATTGACAATAATTCTTTCCAAAAACATTTTGAAACAAAAACAAATAAACATCCTAAAACAAGAGTAGAAATTTGATTTTTAAATAAGTTTATTATGTGTACATATACATACTTTTAAATTATAAATTTGATCAAAATTACATTTACATGTTATACACATTATATTTTATCAATATCTTGTTATTCGATATATTTATTGCATTTATCCTCATTAATTGATGTACAACCTTACTAGTAATAGTTTATGTTCAAATGTGGAGAGATTTGAAGAAAGAATAAAATATTTTTCTTTTTTAAGTGAAATGATTAAATACTCATTTAATCTTTCTAAAGTTATTATACAATTATAACTACCAAATAAAAAAGATAATTTTAGGAAAATTGCAATCTCCTTTTCCATTCTTTCCTACTTTCAAATGAAAAAAAAAGTATCTTCTTTTCTTTTCTTTTCTTTCATAAAGCTTCCAAATCACATTATTCATAAATTATCTCCGGTTCTCTTCTCTTCTTTTCTTTCATAACTTAAGAAAAAAATAAAGCCAAATTTAGATTAAATTTTTCAAAAAAAATTTATGCTTCCAAAAAAAACTAAAGAAAAAAATTTACCTCCAAAATTTATATTACATTTAAATATTATCACCTATTTATATAAACTATATTTTTTAATACTTTTTTAAAAAAAATCATACTCTCTAATAATTTATTAATCGCAATTTATACATATTTATATGCAATACCCAATTTTATTCACGTTAATCACTCAAATACAAAACCTAGTGCAAATGCATAGTACTTAATTTTTATTTTAGAAGAAAGAAAAATTTACACAAAAAGTCCAAATACATTACGACCCAAGTTTTCGATATTTTTCTCCTCTTCGAAAACCCCAAAAGAGGCTAAAGTCGCTACAACTAGTTATGCAAGGAAAACCCTCCAAAAACCCAGAAATGGAGTTACAGTTGCAGAGTCAAGTTTCAGTGGTTGGAAGGAAAGTAACTGTATGAAGAGACCTTAGCTAAATATGGTTTGGGCCTTCAGCTGTTATTTCAATATTAAGATAATCTCTTGATTTCTTCGTATCAGGGATTGTGCAATTTGTGGTGGATGTAATTGGGGTATTCTAAAGATATTAGCTTTGCCTTCCCTTGAGAAATAAGCAGAACCCATGATTTTGCAACGTTCGTTCTCAATTTCACTGCTCGGTTTATGTAGATTTTCCACTACAACCTCCGAGATTGCAATCCGCAAGTTTATCTTGCCTTCAAGGCGTTCTTTGATATCTTTTGCTATCCCACCTCAAACCCCCAAAAACAGAGCATTTGGAACTACTGCGGTGACTGTAGAGGACAGAGATGAAGGTGAGACGTTTTTTGCAGAAGAAAGTATTTCTTGGCCATCCCTTGGAGTTTCAGAATCTGTTGCTCGAGCTCTATCAAAGATTGGTTTGCAGAGACCTTCTTTGGTTCAGGTGCCTAAGTTCATTGATTTGATGGTTTTATGTTAGTTTATGTTATCTGTTGTAGGATAAAGATTTTATTTTTTCTTACTTTCTGTTTGTTCGAGTGTTTTCTACATTCGATTTCGAAATGTTCGGGAAATTTTGGCTAAATGTGTGAAATCTTGTAGTTTGATTTTCAATTTTTTGTTGGTCAATGCTGGTTTTCCTGTATTACTTCCTGACTGTTTTCAAAGTGAGACGTAATTAAATTGCAATGTGATGGCGTGCAGATGTTTTTATTTACTTCTATATCGCAATCTGACTGTTGTGGAAATCCATCATTTTTGTTACTCTCCGTTGCTTCTTGAGGTGTTTGTGCATCATGAATTACCCCATAATGTGAAACTTACAATGAGATTTGCAATGCAGGCAGCCTGCATCCCGCATATACTTTCAGGAGCTGACACTGTGATTGCTGCAGAGACTGGTAGTGGGAAAACCCATGGATATCTAGTTCCTCTGATTGATAGGTTACGTACAACACATGATGATTCAGAGGAAGCTCTACGAGATGAAGCATTGAGAAAGTCCCATAGGATTTCTCTTGTCCTTTGCCCTAATGTCATGTTGTGTGAGCAAGTTGTTCGTATGGCTAATGGTCTCTGCAACGATAATGGTGAACCCCTTCTTAGCGTCGCAGCCATTTGTGGGCGTCAGGTACTGATATAGTGATGATATCAAACTAAGCCTTCTCTTTGTTGGAATCTCTGCCAGTATGCAAGTGATCACATTTTTTCTCTCAGAAAACCATTCTTTGTTGGTTCATGGTTTTGATGCCTATGCTCACTGACATTATTTAATAATCTCTAATGCATCACATATCTGAAATTTTACTGCAGGGTTGGCCAGTTCGTGAACCGGATATAATTGTTTCAACACCAGTGGCACTTCTGAATTACCTGTATGCAGTTGATCCTGAAAAAAGAAGACGTTCTGATTTCATTCGTGGTGTAAAATATGTGGTATTTATTTACACGTCTTTGGTTCTTTCAGTGAGGGTTTCTTCTATCCGATTTGCTGCACTGTTTTGAAGTCTGAGTTGTTTTCTTTCAATGATTTTAGGTTTTTGATGAAGCAGACATGTTACTTTGCGGGAGTTTCCAGAACCAAGTCATCCGTCTCATAAACATGCTTCGCTTTGATGAAAAGCAGTTGTCTCGTTTAAAGGGTTCTGAGACTGAAAATTCTTCCGCCTTAAATCATAACCAGATGAATACTGACAGAGCAGATGGCGGGGACTTACAAGTAGATATTGTTTCCGAAAGCAATGAAGATATTGAGAGTGATAACAATCTTGAGGACCTAGACTCTGAAGCTCTGGAGGCAAATAGAAAAGACTGGAGAAGGGTAAGGAAACATTATGAACGAAGTAAGCAGTATATTTTTGTTGCAGCCACCCTTCCTGTAAATGGGAAACAAACTGCTGGAGGAGTGCTGAAAAGATTGTTCCCAGATGCCTAGTTGGGTTAATGGAAATTATGTTCACCGCCACAATCCTAGGTGAACCTTCTTATGCTTTTCTTACTTGGTATTTCTACTGTTTATTGTTATCTTTCCAGTTAGTGGGCAGTCAACATTCTACTTTATTAATAAGCTTATTCTGAGTTTCTTAACCTGTGAAAGAATGCATTTCAGAGAGTGCTTCTGTTTTGTGTAGTATGTTTTTTTTTAATGTAAACTATCTAATTTTGCAACCTATAGATTGATACAACAATGGTGTTTCTATCTATGATCGTTGCATTAATTCATGTTTCCTATATATCTTTCTCTTTTCTCACTGCAGGTTAGAACAGAGGTGGATTGAAGTGACAGTTGATACACAAGTTGACGCTCTTATCAGTTCTGCAAACTATGGATTTAACTTGTCATTGAATTCTTCCTCCAGTATAAGGCGTACAATGGTGTTTGCAAACACTGTTGAGGCTGTTGAAGCTGTAGCAAACGTCTTGACTGGAGCTGGTATTGACTGTTTCCGTTACCATAGTGATAGCTCTCTGGAGGAACGTACAAAGAACTTGTTGAATTTCCAGCAGAAAGGTGGTGTTTTTGTCTGCACTGATGCTGCTGCACGTGGTTTGGATGTTCCAAATGTTTCACATGTCATTCAGGTACTTCATGCCCATTTCTAGTAGATTAATATCCATTTAGTTCATCCATTACCCTAGAGAAGCTACATTTTGCTATTTAATGGATTCTTGGTTGAACTCTCGTTTTGAGTTGAATAAGACAAAATTCTAACTTGAAAGAGTGATGTAACAGAGGGAAAAATTGGAATAAATAGAAAACTGGATGATGAGAACCAACAACCAAGTGTTTTTAGTTTGTACTGATGTGTTCACTTAAAATAATTGAGCTCTATGATGCAGTTGGGTTGACGTTCCTTAAGTTCAAGCAGCATTTGTCTTCTATGTGATATATCCTGTGTCTCTTGCATATCTATACTGTTTTTTTTTAACTGGAGTTCATAGATCATGGAGCTGAAAGTTCCAAGGCAGTTAATTTCCTAGTTTTTGTTGCAAGCCTGGGATTGGGATCTGGTCAGTGGATGATTCTGTTTGAGTTTCCTGTGGGACCTTTGGCGATAAAACTGTGGGAGGGGTGGAGCTCATTAAAGAGGGCTGCCAACCTTGGGAGCTCAACAGAAGAGAGCGCTGCCTATCTCAAATTGAACTTTTCTACTGGCCTTGTTTCATTATGTTTGGCTTTTTATATAACAAGGCTGGGCTGCCAATTTGGGTAGTGCATAGCAGTACGGATTGAAATCCTTTTATTGTAGGACTAGACATAATTCTAATAGGATCTAGAATAATTCTTTACAAAATTAGCTGATATCATCATTATTGCTGCCTTAATTTGTGGAATTCTGATTGTAGCCTTGATTCTTGTCATGTTTGTCTCCTTCTGTTTTGCCTTGACATCCTCCTTCTGTGAGCTTGATCCCCCTTCTTGATTCCATTTGACCTGTTCTGCCTTTTCACCCGAAAAGGCAACTATAACAGCTTTCTTTCCTGTTACCCATTAGCTTCTAAAATTAATATATCAACATTTCATCATGCCTTCCTTGAACTTAATGGAAAAGGTGTAGAAGCATGAATTCTCCAGAACCAAGATGCTAATCTACTTTAGCCTCGTTTAAAATCCAGTTTCTATTTTCATCTTGATAATTAGTGTAGATAGAGGTCTCGCGGAGTACTGAGCATGGTTGTAGATATGATACAAAACTCAGCGAACAATTAGAACCTCTATTGTAGTTGCGGTTATACAACTTATATTTAGCATCTATTGAAATTAATTGCATGTTGAAAGAGGAAATGGGGGAAAAGGACACTACTAATCTTAAATCTCCTTAATCAATAGCAATTCAATGCTTTTCCTGACTTCTAATTAGTATATGTATTTGATGCATACCATATGTTACAAAGTCCAGTAGCCATATTTGAATGAATCTGAATATCCTGTCATGTCTTATTTTAGGCTGAATTTGCTACATCTGCGGTTGATTTCCTGCATAGAGTTGGTCGGACAGCTAGAGCAGGTCAACATGGCCTTGTTACAAGCCTTTTTACAGAATCAAACAGAGATCTTGTTGCTGCAATTCGCCAAGCTGAAAAGCTTGGACAACCTGTGGTAATTTATTGACTTCTGAAGATTGAAATGTAGCTTTTCTTAAGCTAAATTGTTGAGTTGATTTATCTTGTTTATTTACAGTAGCAAACATGTCTGATGTGACAAGGAATTTTGAGGATGAATTGATGATTCTGTTCTTTTTTTTTTCTTTTCTTTTCTTTCTTTCTCTCTTTTACTTCCTGATGGTTTGTGCTCGAGTCTTGTATTTTTGTTGGTTTGGAGACACTTATTTTTGCTTTCCTAGAAGAACAATCAGAATTCTGTTATAAACCTCTCGGCTTGTATCTAATTGCACTTATGACTGCAGGAGAAGGCATTTAGTAGAAAAAGGAGCTTTAGGAACAAGCTTAAAAAGAGAGGTATGGTGTTCCTTATTCTTGAGTATGAAGTTCAACAGTGTGCACTGGTCAAGACTAGCGGTTAATGTGCATCTGAAATTCGATTTGCAAATTATCATATATAGATCTTGTTTTTTAGACTTGAACAATTGAGCATACTTTTTATAAATTTGATGGAAAAGTTTGGTCAGTGGGATTGCATCTGATTACATCTTCTGGCTCTATTTTGATAGGTTTCAACAGAGCCAGTCATGCACAATCTCTTGGAGAAGTTCTAACTTTAAGCAACACATTCTGTGTAATGATAATTTTATTTTATATAATGTACTGATTATTGCATCAGAAGTCTAAACTGCAAACAAAAGGCTGACAATAATATTATATTCTTCAAATGTTTCCAAATGTGTTGAAGCAGCGGATTTCTGTCGCTATCTATATCTTTTCAGACATAGCATTTATGTCTGAAATGTTCAATTGCAGTTCAGCATGTAGAATATATTTGTGGTAGCTCATATCTGTATGGTTAAGGCTACTAGTTGGATCAGTGGTTAATTTAAGGCTGGTAGTTGGCACGGTGGGTAGATATGGATCTGCACATGATTGGATCTCATTGGTCATTATTGTAATTAAAGGAGCCTTGATTAGTCTGTTATTTTGGGTCTTCTACCATGTGAAGTTAAGCTACTTGGTACATATAAACTATAAAGTTTTCATCTGCTGGGTTAATTCATTAGAAAACAGCATTTGGCCCATGAATATTCTTTGTAATAATATAGTGCATATCCAAAAATAAAGAGGTGAGCATGAACAAAGCTTTATCATACTTTGAGGAACATGGGTCTTATAAGCCTCTCCTTCAATAGGCATGTGGATTTTGTGAGGTGAGGGGAACTTGGAAGGAAAAAGAATGAGAATAAGAAACAGGCATTTGTATCAGTAACTTTACCAGAAATCTGGAAGTTAAGGCGGACAATTTGTCCTAACCAAGAATTAGGCCTTTAGTACTAAGATCCTGCTTTCTGTCCTACCAATCAAAAGAAAAGATTCAGCGGATAAACTTAAGAAATTAGAAATATTGGCGCTGGTTTTCAAGTCATTTAATTCTCAGTTCTATACTTCTATATGAGGTACTAAGCTGGGAACGAATATGATAGGAGGAGAAAGGGAGAGAGATTCTATTTGACACGTGAAGCCTATGGAAATTCACGAAAACTCGGGAAAGATTACTGGTTCAAGATTTCATTTTTTTTGGTACATGAAGTAGCTTCTTATATATTGTGATATTGGTGATAGAGGAACCATTAGCCTGTAACTAATAGTGTGTGGAGAAATTAAAACAACTCTTATACGCAGTTTACAAATGTCTGAAAATTTTTCCAACAGATTATGCCATCTTAGTTGCAATAGTAAACCCTTTTAAATTGGATTCTGCTTGGAAAAAATTGATGATCAAGTCCCCTGTGAATGAGCTTTATTTGGGAAAGTAGGGTGCACTTGACTAATCCTTGAATTAAAAAAAAAAAGTTTTGTTGAAGGATGGTTATTTGGCGTTAGTTGGGAAAATTTTATGGAAACTTTTTTCTACTCTCTTAAGTGCAATCCTTGCAGGAAAAATAATACATACAAGTTCATTTGAAACTCATTCAATTTTACTTGGAATTTGTAGACAAAAAATGGTTTAGGTGAACATAGTGTTTCTATAGAAATAGAACAAGCACATAAAGTGGTAGATCATGCAGTATAAACTTGGTCTGTGGTCATATTACTCCTGTATATCAATTTTTTCAAAATTTTCCCATGTAAATCTGTTCAAGCAGTCATTTGGCATTTCTTGTAATTCAACAGGAAATCAACAACACTTGGTCCGAAAAGGGGATAAGGAACTAATGCAGGTTCATTTCTTTCATTTTCTGCTGGTATCAGCGCCCCACAAATGCTTCACAAATTCATTGATGGTCTTGTCGGTGCTTCCTCCTTCACCTACTACTTCTCTTGCCAACTGCTTCCATTTGCTAGCATTTGTCCTGATTTCTTGGCTTTTCTTTCCCTCCATCACTTCCTTCAAACAGAACAGGAGCTCTTCTTTTCTTACAATTCCAAATTCAACTTCCTTAGCTCTAAGACCTACATTCCATATTTCCTCTATGTACTTAGCATCGGTCATTTGATCAGACCATTGTGGCATTGCCACCATTGGTACCCCAACACTCAGACCTTCTAGTGTCGAGTTCCATCCACAGTGTGTCACAAAGCAACCAATGGCTGGATGAGCTAGCATTTCGAGTTGATTACACCATGAGACTACCAGACCCTGTCCCTGTGTTGATTCTATGAATCTTTCGGGAAGTTTGCCTCGCTCAGTCTCCCTCAGAACCCAAAGGAAATTCAGACCACTGCCTTTCAGCGCCCATGCCATCTCTTCCACTTGTTTTGCTGTTAAACTAACCATACTTCCGAAAGAAATGTACACCACTGATTTCTGTGGCTTAGTCTTAAGCCATTTGATGCAGTCATCACTAAGTGGCTTCCATAGACTAGCTCCATATCCTTTGT
Source organism: Apocynum venetum (assembly GCA_019593545.1). NCBI lineage: Eukaryota > Viridiplantae > Streptophyta > Magnoliopsida > Gentianales > Apocynaceae > Apocynum > Apocynum venetum. Next base: position 484,708 of record SRSM01000153.1, read on the forward strand.
CTCCTTCAATTCTCCCATCTAAGTATGCCGATGGAACCGTAGGTCCAATAAGTTTCGCGGGCCAGATGTGGGATACTCCTTTTGCCACCTTTAAGAAGAGAAACGGAAGCATTCATCAATGTTCTATCTTCACAAGGGGAAAGAAAAGAAAAAGGAAAGAACATCGAAGATTTTTAACCCTTACCTCTCCTTCTAACTCTTCAAAGGTGTTGCTGAATATCCAATCCGCCTTCTCTAAATTGGAGAACTGTTTCATTTTCATTGCTAAGTAAGCAGGGTAGCTTTCTGGTGCCTTGATAAAGGATGGTATATCTTGAGAGTTCAATGGAGGCAAGCCAGGCAAAATCAAAGGCGTGTCTTCTACTTTCACTGGCAAAGTCAGTGTCCCTTGGTGTATGTGACAAAAAACAGCACTTACTGTAGCCGAATTGGTAAAAAATGATGCTCCGAGAATGCCATGTTGCTTAGCCACATCAAGAGCCCATGGCAGAAACGAATCATAGATAACACAAGTGACCGGAGTGCTCGAAGTCTCATACTTCCGAATGACTTGTGATAGAGTTCGTGAACCATTTTCCCTGAGTAACTCAAGGAACAGATGCTCTTTCTGGGCATGAACAACACCTCCCTCGTCTAACCCATCTGAGATAGGCTCTACCCCAATGTTCACCACATGAATGGAGTTGACAGTATTACCAGTAGTGGCTATGGTGGCCTTAACACCCTTGGAAGCTAGCCGTTTAGCAAATTGAAGAAGAGGGTTAATGTGGCCTTGGCTTGGGTATGGTAGAACAACTACATGAGGCACATTTCTTGCTTCCATCTTTCTTGATTGTGCCCAAAGTGAGTAATTTGCTTAGTTTAAAGAATGACAAAGAATTCTGAATCTACAAAGACAGCGCAAAGTCATCAAGAAACTTAATAAACTCTAATGATTTGCTTGGTTTGAGAGGATCAGTTAGATTGTGAATTTATTTATAGTGCCAAATGCCAAAGATGGAAAAACGTAAAGAAACTATATTCTTCTAGCATGTAATGGAGAATTTGCAGAAGCAATAGCGTTACGCAGGGTGTGACCTCATAGAGTGACCTCAAGAGAGATGATCTCATTACCCGTTTTTTCACCTGATATATGACTAGGTAGCAATGCATTTATGAACATCTGTTGTCAGCTATTGAAAAGTGGGCGCAAAATACGTCGGTTAGGCATACGGAGGACAAATTGATTGCCCAACGTGCCGACTTCCGAGTATCAAGGAGTTATATTTCAATCGGATTTGCAAGTCACGTCTCCGACATTCGATTCTAGAATGGTTTTTATAACTATTACTCCCTCCCAACAACACATATAAAGAAAATGAAAGTTAGTTATTTTAATTGAAATATAAAATTTATATGCATTTTTACATATATATATATATATATATATATGTTTTTATAACTATTACTCCCTCCCAACAACACATATAAAGAAAATGAAAGTACTATTACTCCCTCCCAACAACACATATAAAGAAAATGAAAGTTAGTTATTTTAATTGAAATATAAAATTTATATGCATTTTTACATATATATATATATATATATATATTCTTACTAATAATTAATTACTTCAATTATTTCAAAGCAAACAAACCAATAGTTTTTCTTTGGAAGTATAATTTTAAACAATTTTGTCACTATATATTAATGTTTAGTTCCAAGGGCTTATTTCTCAATTAATTATGGTTTAGTTTTAAGACGTGACGTAAAATTAACTTGTATTTGATAACAAGAAGTAGTAATTAGGGTATATGTGAAAATGAAAAATTAAATATGAGATTTATATAGAAAGTGGACTATCTTATATAGATGACTAAAAATAAAATAGTGAACTATCTTTGTAAAATGGATTGAGTATATTACTAATACTACCTCCATTTCAAATTTAAAAAGAGATTTTGATTTTTGAGGAAGTTATCAAAACGTGCTTATTATTAATATTTAATATAATTAGTTGTGGGAAAAAATATGTGAGATTTAAATTCCTTAAATTAAAAAAATTATTATTGAAACTTTAAGTGGATTATAAATTTATTTTTATTTTAAAAAAAAGCATTTAATTTCAGACATCTAAAATTAAATTAGACATTAAATTCTAAATGAAGAAAGTTTTAAGGGCTCATTTGTTTGATAAAAAAGTAAAGTTATTAAGGAATATGATTCTGGGGGAAAATAAAAACATACATATTATTTATCCTACGTTTGGAAATATTAGAAAAGTTATCATGGAAATTGTTAAAATTTCTATTCTTATAGTTTTAAGTGAATGAATTAAGTAATGTATTCAATTTATTACTAAAATATATAAATAAATATTAGGTTTGTAATAATTATGTTATAGTTTGTTTAAGTGTATAGAAAATAAAATAATTATGTTTACAAATTAAAATTATATGAAAATATATTATATAAAATTAAAACAGAAACCACATTACTTATTTAAACAAAAACTGCATTTTTATTATAAAATTTAATGTAATATATAATATATAATTTTATATATTATAATATGTAAAATATATTATATAAATTAAAACATAAACCACATTTCTTAATACTTAAATATTAAAAATATATATACAAAATCTCAAATATTTCAAATAAATAATAACAAAATAGAAATTTGCCTAAATTAATTTTCTCACAACTTTAACTTTTTGCCAACAAAAACAGTAATAATAATAATAATAGAGAGAGAGAGAGAGAGAGAATTTATTAAAAAAAAATTAAATAAACAAGAAAATATTAATTAAAAAGAATTATTAAAAATAAGAGGCAAGTAATCAAAATAATAGCTTTGAGTTGGGGAATTAGGATCTAGAAAAGTTGCCTTACTTTACTTGATTTAAGGATTCTTTTTACTTTTCTAAATGTCTATAATTGAACCAAATATAATAATATAATTTTTTTTTAAAAAAAACACAATATTTTTCCATATCAAATTACTTGTCAACCAAACAAGGCCTAAACTATTTCTTAAATTGCACTTTTTATTACATAATGTAAAGGGATTTGATTTTGTTAAAAGCATTATATATATATATATATATATTAATGTATACTTTTAAGTTGATCATTCTATTGACCCTTTTTTTAGAATTTTTGTTTGATAAATCTTTTTCTTAGAATTTTATTTATCAATATATATATATATATATATATATATTAATGTATACTTTTAAGTTGATCATTCTATTGACCCTTTTTTAGAATTTTTGTTTGATAAATCTTTTTCTTAGAATTTTATTTATCAATTTGACTTTTTTATTATGTTTGTCAACTATTCAAATACGTTAGCCAATGCTCATTAATCGCGCTAGGAAGGCAGCAAAGGTTGAATGGTACACTTGTTCACACAAGGAAACAATTTCATACCGTATTCCATTTCATGAGGATTCGTGTACCTTCACTTTAATAATCTCATATATGTAGGCAGGGTGGGTGCGGCCCACTATTAGTTGATATTTTACTATCTGGTCCAATACAGGTTACCTGAATGAGGAGGACAGACGCAAATCACAAATCAGTAATCATTTTTCTTTCGTGGTACTGATTCGATCATTTGAAAGAACATACATGGGAACTTCATATTTACCACAAAAAAAATGTGATTTGTTTACCCGACATAAACTCACTAAGCAATGAAATTCAAAAAAAAAAAAAAACACAAGCACGTAACCTGGATCATTAAAAACAAAAAAAATTTATGGTCAAAGTCGTTTGATCGTGTGGTTCCATTCTTTGTGGTTGATAAAGATTTCATAAAATCGAAAGGACAGCAGAGGTGGGAACATTTCCGTACAAATAATGGTTGATTCCTTAATCGGTCCAAAGTCTTTGTCTAAAGAGAGATTCATTTCTATGGTTGATGCGTTTTTGTATCACGTCTATAACATTTATTTCATTTGAAATTTATTCAAACAATATAAAAGGAATCAAAAGATAACAGGGAGACAAACTAAAAGGCAGCAACCTAGCCGACCAAAAAACCAAAAAACTACAGAAAACCAAAAAGAAGACTACACCTACTGGTAGTGACTTATCCATTCAAATGAAAACGTAGTCATTACATTGACAGCCCAATCGATACACCACTGTCCTCCACCCCACTCACATCCACCTCCCCAGCTTACAAAGAACACAGTGACTAGTCTCAACACAAAACTATGGTTACTGGACGACGATGAGATCCTCTGCAATGTCAACTCCATGTGGATATTAGAAATTACCCATCTGGGCACATGCTTCTTTAGAGCTTCCAACTGAAGAGAAAACTTTCTCATGCTCCAAGGAGTCTTGATAGGATCCAAAACCCAACTGAACGCATTAGAGGAGTCAGATTCAATGATGAGGCCAAACGACCGTACCCAGTTAGAAGCACCAAAAATGACAAAAGCCTCTTTGATCGCAAAAAAACTCAGCCATGTTTGAGTCTCCACTCCTATGGACTTTGAAAAGATAGCTTTTGTATTCCCCTCATGATCCCTTACATCGTACCATTATTATCAACAAAATAGTAATATATCGCTTCCATTTCAAACTATATCGTTTTAAAGTGAAATAATACTTTGGTAAGCACTTCATAAAATTTTTAATGTTGTTTTTTAATAGTCTTCTTTCTTGTTACCTTAATTGGCTAAGTTTTTTTTTTTTATTTTAAAAATGGCTAAGTAATTTAACAAAAAAAAAAGTCTTTAAATAACTTGACTTAAAATGCATTATTTTAGTGTTAAGGACAATCTTGCCATTCTAGTGTTTTAATTTTATTTTACTCAAATGTATTGTACAAATATCTCGATACGATAGTATTTTAAATTTGGTTTTAATACATTTTTAAAATAATTATTAGAAAAAAGTGATAAGATACATTTACTGATCATGGGTCATTTACTTTCCCTAGTGATTATTATGAATTAGACTTATTGCTGAATATTTTTTAACATTTCAAAGGATTAGTTGCAAAAGTTTTTTATATGGCCTAGGGACGCTACTACTTCAAAGTAAAAAGGTGTACAAAACAATAAGAAATAGAAATACACTATTGTCAAGAAAAATGAAAAAGAAAAGTATCTTTCTGTTGAAATTAATAATAATAGGAATAAAATGAAAAAATGTTTTTTTTTTCTAGTGGAAAATGATGAAAAGTATACCAAAAAAGTAGGATGCAGCTCAATAATTCTGTTAAATTTTTTCAAGACAAAAAACTTTCACAAATTCTGTATACATCAAACAAACACAAAAAAGTATATTAAAATCATCAAAATAAAATACGAACATTTTCAAACAATAAGAAAATTTTATAAAACTTATACTTTCAATTAAAAGTAGTCATGATTTATTTTAATTTTTGATAGGTTATGACAAGAAAAAGTTTGATTAAGACATTCGAGGGATAAGTAGAGATGACTATTTTTCCTGGATTAGTCTAATGGAACTTAATTGATCATGAGTCATGACCACGCTTTCTTACTTTCTAAAGCATATACGGATAAGGATTAAGGAAAGCTAATTAATAATTCTATCCCATCATAAATATAAGTTATTGAGTTCACTTTTACACAAATAAAAAAAATTATTTTTAAAATATCTTTAATTATTATGTCTTGATAATAATTAGAAAGATAAAGAAAATTGATTTTGAAAAAAAATAAATATAAATATTTTGTCTTAAAAAAAAAAGTGAATGAAAATATAAAAATAAAAAATGATAATATTAAAAGTTAATGATGAAATAGTCATAAAAGTTTTTAAAACAACTCATATTATATTTTTTAATTGAGAAAATGACTCATATGAGAGTACGTTCATTCAAATTTGAGAGATTCTTCACATTGTTAATATTATTGTTTTACAATGATTTATATTTGCATGAAACACTGTTCTGGACAGAAGGAGGAGTATTTATTATAAAAAGTAACCAATTTAATATTTTTCTATAGATATTTAGGATGGTGGAAATATTTTTTCTTTCTTTTTAGTCAAATTGTAATTTTTTATAAAGTGAATGCGAGGAAAACCCCAAATAAAGCCCAAATTTTAAGCTTGGATGGTTTATCTTTGACTATTGGGCAATAATTATTGGGCTTTCCTACAATTAACATTTTGAATGGGCAGAGCCCAAACATTTTAGTTCTTTAATTTCTTCTGCCGCCCATCATCTCCAACTCAATGATTGTACCAATCAATTTACTATTTTCCTCACTTTTTTTTAAAGGCATTTAAAATTTTCAAAATTAAATATTTACTTTTAAAAGTAAATATATTTAGTATATAAATTTTGATTAATAATATCTTTAACTTTAAAACTTATATTTCATTAACTCATAAAAAAAAAAAAAAATCAATCATGGATATATAAATTTATCAAACAATCTTGTTTTACGTCATTAATGTATTCCAAACTTCACAAATTGCTCATGCCAAGAAATGAAAAAAAAAACATACAAAATTGAAGAAGCCAAAAACACTAATCCGTTTTAATTTTTATTAACACCAAGAGCAATATGGAAACTCATATGGACGACACCACTACAAAATAAAAGGAGATCAAGTTTACATTGATTTCAAAAAGACTTGAGAACTGGGAACACAAAACTACATACAAACTAAACTTTCATGGCATGGCATTTTTAAGATAAGCTTATATGGGCACTTGTTCCTGTTTCCATGAGTGGTCATGTCTGTATAACACACTTTTCACACACTTCTCTATTTCCGGCTGCCTAGGGGTGGCAAAACGGATAGACGGATCAAAACAATACGAGCCCTCAAATATTGAGGCCTAGTCCAACTTCTACTTGGATCACGAGCCAACAGGTCAAAGTAGTTTGAAAATTTATAATTTTTTTTAAAAAATTATAATCTTATATTGACTAAAAAAACAAATCTATTAAATCATTTCCAAATAAAGAACACATTTATAATCCTATTTTGACTTAAAAAACAACTCACTATATCATCTCAATTTCAACAAATTAAAATCATAAAACAAACCAACTATCTTCAAGCAAACAAAAAAAAAAAAACATTTAAAACATCAAACACAAATATAATGATCATTCCTTTACAACATAAATAAAAAAAATCATTTAAACCATCAAACATAATATTCATTCATTTCCTGCAATATATTTACTCCAAAAAATTCTAATACAAACCATCTTCAAGAAAAACAAAAACATTTAAACCATAAACAAAATGTTCATAACTCCATCCTGCAACACTTTTCTAGAAAAAACTTAGACATACAAACCATATCAAATCCATAATTACATTATTAATTAAAAATAACAATAGAATCTTCTTTAGGCACTCGTATTTCCTCCACGTCTTGTAGTTGTGCATCTATAATTTATTAAAAAAGAAGAAATAGTTAGTAACTAAAATGAAACATTGAAACTTATGAAATGAAAATAACAAATTGCATATAAAAAAAAATATTATTAGTGTATAATTACCGAAAATTTCAACTTTTTTGAAACTATACAACCAATTATGTGTACAAATGAGGGTTTTTACATTTTCTGGAATCAAACAACTTCTATATTTGTTTAAAATTCAACCACTAATACTAAACGAAGATTCCAAAGCCACTGTTGTGATTGAAATGCTCAAAATGTCACAAGCCATTATTGCAAGTTGAGGATAACAATGATTATTTAACTTCCAATAGTTGAGCACATCTAAGTCACTACCAACAGTGCATCCTTCCTCCAAGTATATTTCAAGTTGAGACTTCCCATCATTCAACGACATTTGTCACATTTATTGATGATATTCCTAAAATTAGACCAAAGGAAAATATAATTGCATTAGAAAAATATATTACAAGCTTCAATAAAAAATAAAAATAATACAATGAAGGATAGTTATCTTACATCTTCAATACACATCATTGATGACAATATTGTTTCACTTAGTTGCCCTCAAGAATGAGATTGATTATATCTTGATGTTCCATTTTGTTCATATTTATTAAATAGCCTATGCAAAACATCTTTAACTCTATTAATTTTTTCTTGATAAATATGTGGATAAAGCTTCTTATAGACAATGGTTAAAAACCATAATTTTTTCTGTGGGTCAACAACAAATTCTAGTGCAATAATTACACTATAATCACTCCAATACTTATCAAATTTTTCCTTCATGCCTGATGCCATGGCTTTGATCACCTCATCTTCACTTGTCAAATTTTCATTCAATTTCATCTCAATATTTGCAACTTTCGTGAAATACAAATTTGTTGTGGGATAAGATGATCCATATATCAAGTTAGTAATGCAATAAAAGAGGGTTAAGAAAGCACACATCTTCTCCGCTCTTTCCCACTCTTCAATGATTGGACAAAATTTATAATTTTTATCATGAAAAGTGAAACTCATGAATGCACAACAATATTTCAAAGCACTTTCAAGCATTATATACGAAGCATTCCATCTAGTAGATACATCCAACTTCAAGAAACCTTCGCTAACATCATTCAATTGTACTTCTTCAACATCTTTGAAATTCTCTCATCCTTTTATCGGAATCCTTCACATACTTAATATTTTCCCTAATTTTTGTCAAAGCATCACCTGTCACCTTTATACCTTCTTGAACTATAATATTCAAGATATAAGCACAACATCTCACATGAAAAAATTAACCTTTACATAACAAAGCATTTTGCAAATTAAGCCTCTCTTTTAAAATGTTTTGCATGCTATTATTGTTGGAGACATTATTTAAGGTGACGAAAAATATTTTTGAGTTTATCCCCCAATCCCTAAAAGATTCATAAATCTTTTCCAACAATTCTAACCCGGTATGTGGACCATCTAAAGTGCAAAAACATAGCAATTTACTATTTAACATCCATTCTTCATCAACATAATGAGAAGTGAGAGTCATATAATCTTGTGTAGAATTGTCAGGAGTCCATACATCAAAAGTTAAACAAATTCTTCCAGAAATAGTAGCTATTGCTTTTTTTAATTTTGCCTTTTCATTTAAATAAACATTCCAACAATCAGCTTTGCAAATATTTTTGGTAGTGGGTTTAAATCAGGTTGCAAGTACCTATCCACTTCATGCACCCCATCATATTCCGCATAACTAAATGAAAGATCATGTTGAATGATAACTTTATCTAACAAATCTCTATAAATTTTAGGATCAAATTTCCTAAACTTTGCCAATGCAGATTGTCTATCTAGCAAGGCCCCCACATCATGAAATCTAGGGATTGCATGACATTTATCTACATGTCTCCTCAAATGAGTGGTTCTTGAAGCACTTTTACAACTATAATTTTTCCAGCAACCATTGCATTTGCATGTTTTTTTTCATTTATTATACCAATCTTAGTAAAACATTCTCACACATCGGATGTTTTAGATCTACATTTCTTAGAACTTTAACTTCTACTAGTATCTTCTTTGTCATCATAATTATTCTTCCTCTTAGTGTTAGTAATAGACATATCAGCAGTAGAATCATTAGAGCCATTACCTACATTACTTTTGGACAATTCTATTATATCATCCATATTCACACCATCTGATACAAAATCCATATTGCAGTCCAATAATAATTACCTGAAAACAAAGGACAATTCTAAATCAATTTTTTACAAAGCTAAATTCGATGCAGCAAAAATTTAAGACTGTGATACAATTGAATAATACATGCATTTAGAATTCTAAAGAAAATAAAATCATGAAACGATTTCGCAATTTCACTTCTGCTTGAATGAAAATGCCAAAAAACAAAAAAAGTACAACTTTAGTTATTTAACCCACAATCTTTTACAGTTATATTTAATTTTCAGAATTCAAAAACATAGAAATAATATGTTAATGATCAAATTGAGGATCAAAATGTTAAGATAGAGACATTTTATATTCTACCACTTTCTACTAATAATATGTTAACATATTTTCAACTAATAATATTCTACCATTTTCACTTCCAACTAACTACTAAGTCATTAAGCTAATTAATTAAACCAGTTCAGATAGAGAAGTTTTATGTTGATAATCATGCAGTTTTCGGTTTCTTAATGATTCTTATAAACCCTTTTCAAACTTCTAATTTCAAACATATTACTTATCACTGCAACAAAAACAATTCCCCTCCTTCCATACTACTAAATCATTAAATTATTACTCATTAACACAAAGTCAACTATTATTCTTGGAAGAAATCTCAAAAAGGGATAAAATTAGAAACCTGCAAGCGTGAATGAAATAGCAAAAGAAAAAAAAAAAGAATTTGACTTGCATGCTGGAAAATTTATTGACCTACAAGCTGCAAATTAGCTGGAAAATTAAATCTCAAAAAGGCCTCAAAACACATTTGCCAGAATTAAATAGGAAATTTTTTTTTACAAAGTCTGCCTTGCATCTTTCCTTGATATTTACCGCTATACCCCTGCACTATCAAGAAGAAGGAATACCCGACAAAGTCCCTTCTACTTATAGCGGATTATTTCACTCCTAAATTAAGGCAGTGAACTTGGTTTGCACAAGAATAGTGAAAAACCTAAGAGGGGGGGGGGGTGAATTAGGTTTTAACCGATTTTTCCTCTTTAAATTAAACAAGCTTTCTAAGATAACAAATATCAAACACTTGGTGTTCAACCGAAGTATGAAAAGATGAGTTCAAGAAAAGAAGCAATGAACACAAAGATTTATAGTGGTTCGGTTTATCCAACAAAACCTAATCCACTACCTTGAGCTATCTACTCAAGGATTTCACAAAACCTTTCACTAATATAGTAAGAGAGAATACAATAGAGGCTCACCCAATTCCCTTAGGGTTTTACAACATAAACCTCTTAACCAACCAAGGTTCACTCAACACTTTGAGTTTTACAATATAACCTTGTCTACACACCTTTCTCTATTACAACAATTAATGAAAAAGAAGCTCTTAACACAAACACAGTTTTCTATGGTTCAAGGCTCACTCTAATCCTTAGAGTTTTAAGCTCAATGCAACCTTGAACAAATCAATCAAGATATGAATAAGAAGAGTTTGATATATGAAATCACCTTAATGTGAAGATATATCAATGTAAAGCATAAATACCTCTTTGAGTAATGTTTTCTTGTAAGTTGCTCAAGAACCCCAATGATTTTGTATAAATCTCACTTTGATGAATTTCATAATATGAATGTTAAGATTTGGTTTCAAAATAATCTCCAGAGGTTCTATGAAGTGTTAGGATCAGATTTTTGCTCAAAAAGTAATGGATTAGAGTTGTTTAAACGATTGGGTATTTATATGTATGCACCAACGGTCATAAAAATGGCTGTTTGAATCCCACTCAGGAGAAGTGCGGTCGACCGCAAATCAAGAGGGTCGTCCGTACCATCATCCGCAAATGTTCCAGAGAACTCTGGACAGCCTGCGGACGATGAGCTCAGAAGTCCGGTCGACCGCTCCATCATCCGCAAGTGTTCCAGAGAACTCTGGACAGCCTGCGAACGATACTCTGAGAAGTCTGGTCGACCGCATGATTTGTGGTCGTCCACACTTTTGTCAGGTCGACCACAAATGCATTAAAACTATGCAGAACAAGTTCCCAAACAACTCTAAGAGTTTGCAAACCATATTTTATGAATTTTGAAGTATGTGCATGTATTTTGAAAATCATTTCAAATACCCAACTCATGTTTTATCTAAATGAAATGCATTTTGAAAATCATTTCACTCTTATTGAGCAACCTATAGAACTCATTACTCAAAGGGATAGACCTAGAGATAACCAAAGATAAATAAAGAATTAAAGCTACACCTCTAGATCCTATCTAATCCAGAAACGCTTATCTTCAAGGCTTGACATCAAAAGCTCTTTCCTGAAGATTTGAAACTTTGATCTTGCAAGGATTAGATATATGAATCCTAAAAGATCATCACTAATACAATAAAGCCATTAGTCCTTATCAATGTTTGTCATTTAATCAAAACTAAGATATTAAAAGCTTTAAGGCTTTCAATCTCCCCTTTTTTGATGATGACAAATATTGATGCAATGTGATGAATATAACAATTAAGTGCAAGGATTCAAAGTAAGGAAGAGTTTATATAATATGTAATAAAATTATTAAAAATGCTCCCCCTTACAATATGCTAGGTTTTGTAAAAATTTTGACAGAGTTTCCTTTATAACTCTTAAAAACAATTTTTGCAACATAAACTCAACAATGCAAAAAGAGATGAGATAACACACAAAATCGCACATAAAGCCAACCCGGCCACCAACGCACAATTCCCATTCTCCTTCAATCTCAATATAGCATAAACTTAGAAATATATAACCTTTAAACCAAGGATAGCCATACTTAACCTTTTAGAGCTATTTCTCCTTTCTCTTGATTTTGATGAGTTTGAGCATTTAAGTTCATCTCAGAAATTCCTGAAACAAAAAAGTTAGTTTCACGACATTTATATATTGCAATCAACAGTAGTTTTTCTCCCCCTTTTGTCATCATTCAAAAAGAATGGATAGAAAGGATAGAACTAAGTTAATTAAACAATAAGATCCCTCAACTACCAAGGAGTCATCATGGGGAAAAATATATAAAAATAGAGTTAAGAATACAAACAAGAGATAAGTTGTCTGGATAAAACAAAAGTACAATAAGTGCAGAAAAACACTATCTCCTAGGTCGTCGCATATAAACTTTTGCTGTGGAAGAGGATGGTCCAGTAGGCTTCTCATCAGGCGGGGGCATATCATGTGAAGGTGGTGGTGTAGAAACGTCAACCTGAATGCCATGTAGTGCCTCTAGATGAAATTTGATGTTGATGATCTCAATGCCATGGTACTCCACCCTTGATGCCAGGTCGTCGATCTTGGAGTGAAGTGTCTTGAAATGATTGTCAAATGTGCTAAACATGGAGCCAATCTGAGAAGAGATTTCTTCCAGGGCACCCCAAATGGCAGGTTTTGGAGTGGATACATCTTCCTCTCCAACTTTTTCTTTACCTTTTGCCCTCTTCAAATCTGGAGCCTCAAGAGGAACATCTTCTTCCTCATCTAGATGAAGTGATCTTTTCACTCCTTGTGAGTCTTCACCTTCGCCAGAAAGGTCGTCTTCATGAAGAATTATCGGTGGTTCTTTTCCCATCAACCTTGCTGTCTCCTTTGTTGCCACAATGATCTCTTCCGAAGTCATATTTTTCTTCAAATCCCATGTACCATTGAGACATAACGCTTGCATTCTTTTAAAAGAAGCAAAGTTGAACTTAGGCACATGTTTTGTCCCCTTCAGTTCTGGAAATGGGACGTTGAAATGGCGGAAAACTTTGGTTAATAACCGTCCATAGGGTAAGCTTTTCGGAACACCTTTGCCCTTCTCAATGGTAGCCATCATGTGGTGTACCATAATGTAACCAAAATCCACTAGGATTCTCTTCACCAACAAATACATAAGAAACATATGCATAAACGTGACAGTAGTTTTATGGCCTTCAATGGGGATGAAGATGTTAGTGCACATATGATGAAGAATTCGATGTTCAAAACTAAACATATTGGCCTCTCTCTTGACTAAGTTTACAAAAGAGTTTCCTTTAGTGAAGATCTTCTCAAAACCCTCAGCAGAAAAATCCTTATGATTTACTCTGTGATGAGTATTAAAATACTCAATCCCATCTATAGGTATCTCTAAGATTTCATCTAAACCAATGGAAGTAAATTTTATATCTATCCCATTGACCCTTGAAACAAAAAGAGTCCTTATAGTTATCTCTCCCTTCTTTTCTAATACCTCTTCAAGATTAGCATAAAACTGATATACAAGATCAGTATACAAGGATTCTTCATGATCAATTATATTATCCCATCCTTGCCAAGCCATATAGGTAAGAATTCTATCAAAGGGAAATTCATACCTATCAATGGTGCTCCCAGAAATTACTTGGCGATTTTTGAGGTAATCATTGTAACGATCCTCATGATGCTTGCTCCTGAAGAGTTGAGAAGAAGCTTGCATGGTTCTCTTCTTCTTTGGAACATCTTGAACCATTTGTGTTTTCCCCTTGTCACTTTGAGTTTTTGCCATTTCTAGGGTTTTCAAATGCAGCAAACAAGGATATGTAGGATGAATGTATGAATTGGGGAAGAAATGAAGTGTATTTATGGTGGATTGTTCGTGGGTTATGAGAGTTTGAAGAGTTGCGGCTGATAAATGAAGAGGTGGGGATGATTGGAAAATGAAAAGTTGCGTCCGAAAGAGGCATATTTGTAACGGTCTACAGATGTGCGGTCGACCGGATCGTCGTCCGCAGTATCGTCCGCACCTTGATTTTTGTTACTCGGGAACATTTTCGGTCGATAAATTTAATCTGCGGTCGACCGGAAGTTTTAATTTGAGTCGTCCGCAAATTTTCTGGAACATTTTCGGTCGATGTGTTTAATCTGCGGTCGACCGGACGATTTGATAAGTGTATCGTCCGCACGTCCACTGGAACCTCTCCGGTCGATACTTTGAATCTGCGGTCGACCGGTCATCCTGTCATGATCATCCTCAAGTCCACTGTCTATTCTGTGGATGATTATTTTCTAGCTTGCGGTCGACCGCACCTGCCAATGGTGTTATCCAAAACAATGCACAAAAGCATATATTTGACAGACTTCATAAAAACGCACATGTTAGAAATCAAACGTACCAATACCCAAAAGTTTTCTAAGTAAACAAAACCTTTTCTCAGCCAAAGGCTTTGTGAAAATATCAGCTAATTGATCATCCGTAGGAACAAACTCAAGAACAATATCACCTTTTAAAACATGATCACGTAAAAAATGATGTTTAATATCTATATGCTTAGTTTTTGCATGTTGTATAGGATTCTTTGTCAGATTTATGGCACTAGTATTATCGCAGTTGATAGTGGTACAATCAAAGTTCAAGCCATAATCTTGCAAGGTGGTTTTCATCCATAAGACTTGTGCACAACAACTACCAGCAGAAATGTATTCAGCTTCAGTGGTAGAGAGAGAGACACAAGCTTGTTTCTTACTATACCAAGAAACTAAAGAGTAACCAAGAAATTGACAGTGACCACTAGTACTCTTACGTTCTACTCTACAACCTGCATAATCTGCATCAGTAAATGCTACTAGCTCAAAAGACATAGATTTAGGATACCACAAACCAAAATCTATCGTCCCCTTTAAGTATCTAAGAATACGTTTCACAGCAATCAAATGAGATTCTCTAGGAGATGATTGAAATCTAGCACATAGACAAACAGAGAACATAATATCAGGTCTACTAGCAGTTAAATACAAAAGACTACCAATCATTCCTCTGTATATAGTTTGGTCAATCATCTTACCATTCTCGTCTTTGTCTAATTTAATAGATGTGGCCATAGGAGTATCAATCTCCTTTGAATCAGCCATTCCAAACCTCTTCAGTAATTCTTTTGTGTACTTGGCTTGGTTAATGAAAGTACCTTCCTTTGCTTGCTTAATTTGTAATCCAAGGAAAAATGTCAACTCACCCATCATGCTCATTTCAAATTCATCCTGCATTGTCTTAGAGAAATCTTTGCACATATTTTCATTAGTAGCTCCGAAAATAATATCATCAACATATATTTGAACAATCAAAATATCATGAGCTTTATTTTTAATAAAGAGAGTAGTATCAACTATACCTCTAGAAAAACCTTTTTCAATAAGAAAATTGCTGAGTCTATCATACCAAGCTCTTGGTGCTTGCTTTAAACCATATAAGGCTTTGGAGAGCTTGTACACATGATTTACATATGATTCATGAATAAAACCAGGAGGTTGTTCAACATACACTTCCTCTTGAATGACACCATTTAAGAAAGCACTTTTGACATCCATTTGAAATAATTTAAAACCTTTAAAGGAAGCAAATGCAAGTAACATTCTAATGGACTCTAATCTAGCCACTGGAGCAAAGGTCTCATCATAATCAATACCTTCTTCCTGATTATATCCTTGAGCAACAAGTCTAGCCTTATTTCTAGTTACAATACCATGTTCATCAAGTTTATTTCTAAAGACCCATTTTGTACCAATAATAGTAAGATTTGAAGGTCTAGGTACAAGTTCCCATACTTTGCTCCTTTCAAATTGATTTAACTCATCTTGCATGGCAATAATCCAAAAATCATCATTAAGAGCTTCATCAATGTTCCTAGGTTCTAAATGAGATAAAAATGCAAAATCATCAACAAAATTTGTAAAAAATCTTCTAGTTCTTACCCTTTCATTTGGATCACCAATGATTTGATCCTTTGGATGGTTGTGAACATATTTCCATTCTTTTGGAAGATCATACTTTGTTCCTTCTTCAAGTGAGATAGATTCTTGATTTTCAAGGACTTCTCTATTCTCATCCTTTGATGTTGAAGGATTTTCATTTGTTTGAGCAGCATCCTTATTTATTGACTTCAAAGGTATTTCTTGAATATCACCTTCAATCTCATTTCTTGGCAAATAGATGTTAGATTCATCAAAAACAACATGAATAACTTCTTCAATAATCATAGTTCTCTTATTATACACACGATAAGCTTTTCTTATTGAAGAATAGCCAAGAAATATACCTTCATCGGATTTCTTATCAAACTTACCAAGATTGTCTTTGACGTTTAAAACAAAACATTTACAACCAAAGACCTTGAAGTAAGAAATAGAAGGAGTTTTGCCAAACATAAGTTCATAGGGGGTTTTCTTCACAAGGGGTCTAAGAAGCACTCTATTTATAATATAGCAAGAGGTGTTTACAGCTTCAGCCCAAAAATACTTTGGCAAATTATTTTCACATAGCATAGAACGGGCCATTTCCTGTAACGTACGATTTTTCCTCTCAACGACACCATTTTGTTGAGGAGTTTTAGCAACAGAAAAATTGTGAGAAATTCCATTCTCATCACACAGTTTAGTGAAGTTAATATTGCAAAATTCTCTACCATTATCACTTCTAATGGAGATGAGTTTGCAACCTATGGTGTTTTGTACTTGTTTAAAAAGCTTGACAAAAGCTCCAAAAGCTTCATCTTTGCCCAACAAGAATAATACCCAAGTAAATCTAGAGAAGTCATCAACTATCACATAAGCATACAATTTTCCACCAAGGCTCATTGTCCTCATAGGACCAAATAAATCCATATGAACAAGTTCAAGAGGTTTTGAAGTTGAAACAATCTTCTTAGGTTTAAAAGAACTCTTGACTTGTTTTACCATATTGACACGCATCACAAACACGATCTTTTTCAAAATGAATGGCAGGCAATCCTCTAACATATTCATGTTTAGATAAGTTATGCAAAGTATCCATGCTCACATGTCCTAACCTACGATGCCAAAGATAAGCATCATCATCTTTCAAAGCAAGACATTTAACATCTTGTTCAACTAAATCATCAAAGTAAAGATCATACATATTTCCATTTCTATTTCCAACAAAAACAGTTTTGTTAGAGCAATCATTAATAATTAAACATGAATCCTTCTTGAAAATAACCTTATAACCATTATCACATAATTGACTAATACTAAGCAAATTATATTTGAGATTATCAATAAGAAGAACATCTTTAATAAAGGGAGAAGTACTTTTACCAACATTGCCAATGCCAATGATTTTCCCTTTCTTTTTGTCACCGAAAGTCACAAATCCTTCATCTCTTGGTTTGACATCATTAAGTATGGATGCATTTCCAGTCATGTGTCTTGAGCATCCACTGTCAAGAAACCATTTGTTCTCCTTTGTTTTCAATTGAAAACATACCTACACCAAAGATGTTAATAAGCCTTTTGGTACCCAAATTCTCTTGGGTCCATTGGGGTTAGTTCTTTTAATTACCCAAGTGCTTTTAGCACCATTCTCAATCTTTTTCTTCACATAACATCTAGTCACTTTATGACCATTTTTACCACAATAAGTACAACATATTTTTGAAGAAGTATAGACATGTGAATGATATGCATGAGATACTCTCTTATGTGTATGTGACACATGTGAGTGAGATAAACTCTCATGTGTGTGTGAGACATTATTATAACTATCATCAAAACCAAGACCTCTCTTATCATGAGTGAGTCTTTGCATACCAAGTAGTTTGTTCAAATTGTCCCTACCACATGTAAGTTTTTGCAAGCTAGCACTTAAATCACTCATTCTAATTTTCATGGCATCATAATCACTCATCATATCATCCAACTTCTTGTTTCTAGAAATAAGATCAACATTAGCATTCTCAAGAAATTTTACCTTATCATTTAAACCAATAACATTCTCATCAAGACAAATCTTTGTAGAAGTTAACAAGGCATTTTCATCGATGAGCCTAGTATTATCTAATGATAGCTTCTCTACTTGACATTTCAGGACTTTGTTTTTCTTGATAATCTTTTTCATTTCCTTATAGAGATTGGAGATGAATTCATCTCTATCAAACATGTCACAAATATCATCATCACTTTCATCATCAACTAAAGAAGGAGTTTTTGGAGTATTTACCTCATCTTCAATGGCCATGAAACAAACATTTGCATGTTCAGTTTGTTCTTCATCTTCACTTCCTTCTTGATCCCAAGTGCAAGCAAGTCCTTTCTTGTTCTTGGACTTGTACTTCTTTTCTTTCTCTCTTAATTTTGGACAGTCCGCTTTGAAGTGATTTGGACTTCCGCATTCATAGCATTGCTTTGAGTTGTTATTTGTAGATGTCGATGGCTTCTTTTTGAATTTGTTGAAATGTCCCTTTTTGAACATTTTCTTGAAGTTCTTCATGACAAGAGCTATTTCCTCATCATCCATTTCTTCCTCATCACTGGAAGATTCATTTTCGTTGTTCTCTTAGTTTTGAGAGCAATTCCTCTTTTCCCTTTGTCTTCCACTTCTTGATCATTCAACCACTTCATCCTAATCTCATGAGTGAGAAGTGATCCAATAAGCTCTTCCACTGGTTTCTTCTTCAAATCATGAGTTTCCAACATAGCAGTGGTTTTGCCTTCCCAAGCCTTTGGTAAAGCATTGAGTATTTTCATATTTTGTTCTCCTATAGAATAAGACTTGCTAAACACTTTTAAACCGTTAATAATGTTAGTAAAGCGAGTAAACATATCAGTGATGTTTTCATTTGATTTCATAGTGAAAAGTTCATACTCCCTTGTAAGCATACCAAGTTTTGTTTCCTTTACTTGGTTTGTACCTTCATGAGTCACTTCAAGTAGTCTCCACATTTCATGTGCAGATTCACAACATCTTACCCTGTTATACTCATTCATATCAAGTGCACAAGTAAGAGTGTTCATGGCAAGAAAATTAAGAGTCATTTTCTTTTTATCTTCATCATCAAATTCCTCAGAAATTCTATCAATCTTTATACCATCAACAACTTTGAAAGGACCATAGGGACCATTTTCAACAATATTCCATAATTCATAGTTTAGAGAAGATATAAGATTCTAACTCTATTTTTCCAGAAATTATAGTTTGTGCCATTCAACAAAGGAGGTCTAGTAGTAGAGTAACCTTCTACCATCATATTGTTATCTAGATGAGCCATAGAATCTTTGCTTCAAGGATGTTAAGCCTTATCAACAAGAAGACCTGCTCTGATACCAATTGAAAAACCTAAGAGGGGGGGGGGGGGTGAATTAGGTTTTAACCGATTTTTCCTCTTTAAATTAAACAAGCTTTCTAAGATAACAAATATCAAACACTTGGTGTTCAACCGAAGTATGAAAAGATGAGTTCAAGAAAAGAAGCAATGAACACAAAGATTTATAGTGGTTCGGTTTATCCAACAAAACCTAATCCACTACCTTGAGCTATCTACTCAAGGATTTCACAAAACCTTTCACTAATATAGTAAGAGAGAATACAATAGAGGCTCACCCAATTCCCTTAGGGTTTTACAACATAAACCTCTTAACCAACCAAGGTTCACTCAACACTTTGAGTTTTACAATATAACCTTGTCTACACACCTTTCTCTATTACAACAATTAATGAAAAAGAAGCTCTTAACACAAACACAGTTTTCTATGGTTCAAGGCTCACTCTAATCCTTAGAGTTTTAAGCTCAATGCAACCTTGAACAAATCAATCAAGATATGAATAAGAAGAGTTTGATATATGAAATCACCTTAATGTGAAGATATATCAATGTAAAGCATAAATACCTCTTTGAGTAATGTTTTCTTGTAAGTTGCTCAAGAACCCCAATGATTTTGTATAAATCTCACTTTGATGAATTTCACAATATGAATGTTAAGATTTGGTTTCAAAATAATCTCCAGAGGTTCTATGAAGTGTTAGGATCAGATTTTTGCTCAAAAAGTAATGGATTAGAGTTGTTTAAACGATTGGGTATTTATATGTATGCACCAACGGTCATAAAAATGGCTGTTTGAATCCCACTCAGGAGAAGTGCGGTCGACCGCAAATCAAGAGGGTCGTCCGTACCATCATCCGCAAATGTTCCAGAGAACTCTGGACAGCCTGCGGACGATGAGCTCAGAAGTCCGGTCGACCGCTCCATCATCCGCAAGTGTTCCAGAGAACTCTGGACAGCCTGCGGACGATACTCTGAGAAGTCTGGTCGACCGCATGATTTGTGGTCGTCCACACTTTTGTCAGGTCGACCACAAATGCATTAAAACTATGCAGAACAAGTTCCCAAACAACTCTAAGAGTTTGCAAACCATATTTTATGAATTTTGAAGTATGTGCATGTATTTTGAAAATCATTTCAAATACCCAACTCATGTTTTATCTAAATGAAATGCATTTTGAAAATCATTTCACTCTTATTGAGCAACCTATAGAACTCATTACTCAAAGGGATAGACCTAGAGATAACCAAAGATAAATAAAGAATTAAAGCTACACCTCTAGATCCTATCTAATCCAGAAACGCTTATCTTCAAGGCTTGACATCAAAAGCTCTTTCCTTGAAGATTTGAAACTTTGATCTTGCAAGGATTAGATATATGAATCCTAAAAGATCATCACTAATACAATAAAGCCATTAGTCCTTATCAATGTTTGTCATTTAATCAAAACTAAGATATTAAAAGCTTTAAGGCTTTCAAATAGAATAAGTTGAGAGCTTAAAGCTATGATTGACACGGGAACAGAACTGAAAGCAAGTAGACAGATAGGTTGTTTTCGACGAATTCGCTGCTTGAGAATTAGCTGTTCGTGTTTGTTTCGCGGCCGGGAGAAAAGAGCCTTGCAGATGCAGTTGGTAGTTGTAACATAAACACGTTAGTAACCAGAGTAGAGAAGTGCAGCGATAGCGAGGGCGCAGGCACAACGATAGTTGATGTGTGAGGGTGTGACTGTGAGAGGTTGAGGGTGAGGCGGCAGAGTTAGTGAATGAGAGTGAGAGTGACGAGTGATTCACAAATTTAGTGAATGAGAATGACGGTTTTTTTTAGGAAACGGGTCGGCCCATCAGCTCGCGGGCTAAATTGACCCGAATTCATTTAGCTAGCAGGTAAACAAGTCGAACCATTTAGGCCCGATTCTATTCGGGCTAGAAAAAATGAAACCTATCCCAATTTATATTATGAGCTTTTTTGGCTAGCTCGACGGGTCGGACTTATTTTGCCACCCCTATTGCTCTGCCTGGTGGAACACATTTGCACCTAAAACAACATGTTCTGCAAGCCCTTTTGCACAAGTTTGGCCTTGAATGAAGACTGCACCTCACCATGCATAGTCCTTTACAATCTGCAAGTGCATCACCAAGGAAGAAAAGAAAAAAAAAACTTAGAATTTCTTTTGTTTTAAGAAAAAAAAAATTCATCTCATAAGGTACCATCTGGTTAACATTTTTTCCTCTTATTTTTTAATAATAGGAAAAAGACCCACTTGATCTTTACTAATTTCCCACTTTTAGGAGTATTTGTATATGTCAGGTAACGACGACTAACACATGATAGAAATTAACACAACAAAAGTAATAAAAGACACCAGATGTTTTATGTGGTTTGGAAATCCTACTCCAAGGTGTTCTATCAGAGCACACCCTCACTATTATCAATGTTTGTTACACCCTTAGGTATTACAAAGCCCTATCAATAGTTCTTTATGCCCACCAAGTACAGGAAAATTGATTAAATAGAGGTACAATGAGCAAAAAACCAAATTTCAGAGAGAAACAATATTTTGGCTTAGAGAAGGAGAAGAAAGAAAATCCTCAGTCAACTGCTAAGATTACCAAATGGTGAAAAGAAGATTAAATATTTTGGACATTTAGGTGTGGGTTGGATAGGACCATTCACGAACATCAGATAAGTATTACCTGATCTAGCCTTTCTTCTAAGTTCATAAGCAATTGGATCAGCAATAAGAAGTCTAGTCATCAAACCCAAGTCGATATGGAATGATTGGTTAGGCTATTGGGCTCATCATTGTGTGCATGTATTGATTTTGAGAGCATAATCCAACAAATTCTACCTTTAACTCAAAATAAGGTAAAACAGAGGTATAGTGAGAGAGATAGCTACAATGGCAACATTGCACACTTGTGTTGGCAAGTTTCAACTTTGATCAAAGTGAAGCAAACCACTGCATTTGAAAAAACTTATTAGTAGGCAGAATTGTAATGCCAAAATCAGTAGGATTATCATGCGTACTGATTTTCTCAACATCAAACGTGCCATTTGTAACTTTTTCTCTAATGAAATAATAATTGACATTGCTTATTTCTTTCATGATAACCAGGACTTTTACAAAGATATAGAAAACTCTGACTATTAGTAAAAAAATAGCTTTTGACTTTAGAAAATTTAATTTATACAGCAAACCTTGAAGCCAAATGACTTATTTAAAAGTCTTAGTTGTAGCAATGTATTCAACCTCAGTGGTAGATAAAGCAACAATAGATTATAGTTTTCTATATCATTGCATTTGAAAAACTTATTAGTAGGAAGCATTTTAATGCCAAAATCAGCAGGATTATCATGTGAACTGATTTCTCAATATCAACAATGTCATTTGTAACTTTTTCTCTAATAAAATGATATTTGACATTACTTAATTCTTTCACGATAAATGGGATGTTTACAAAGATGCAGAGAACTCTGACTGTCAGTAAAAATAATAGCTTTTGAATTTAGATAATTTAATTCCTTCAGCAAACCTTGAAGCCAAATGGCTTCTTTAATAACCTCAATGGTATCAATGTACTTAGCATCAGTGGTAGATAAAAAAACAATAGATTGTAGTTGTGATTTCAAAGAAATGCAATTTCCAGCAATAGTAAAGAAATATGAAGTTGTGAATTTCCTATTATCTTTATCACCAGCAAAATCAGAGTCTACATATCCTACCAAATCAAGGTCTTTAGACCATTTGGAATAATGTAAACCAAAGTTGCAAGCACCATTTAAGTATCTCAGCAACCTTTTCAGAGCAGACTAATGATCTTTATACGGGCTAGCTATGAATCTACTCAACAAACTTATAGAATAAGCAATGTTAGGTCTGGTGAATACCATAGAATACATCACATAATCTGTAGCCATCCTATAAGACACATCTTGCATCTTAGATTTTTCTTTATTAGTCCCAAGACAAGATTTTGTAGATAACTGAAAATGAGAAGCTAAAGGCATATTGACAAGCTTGCATGAGTTCATAGATAATTTAGAAAATACATTTTTCAGAAAGGGTTATTGAGAAATAGATAGAGAATTTTTATTTCTATCTCTATGAATATTCATGCCAAGAATTCTAGATGCAAAGCCTAGATCTTTCATAACAAACTCATATTTTAGCAAGCACTTGAGTTTGTTCAATTTCTCTTTTTCTTTATAGGAAATTAACATATCATCAACATATAATAACATATATATAGCAGAGAAGAGTCAATAGAGCTTCCGGAAAAATACAGACAATTGTCATAATTACTCATGACAAAACCATTTTTCATCATAAATGAGTAAAACCTTTTATACCATTGCTTAGGTGATTATTTTAAACAATAGAGGGATTTTTCAGCAAACAGACAACCTTTTCTTTGTTTTTTATTTCAAAACTAGGTGGCTATTTCATGAAGATAGTTTCCTCGAGTTCACCATGCAATAATACTGTTTTAACATCTAATTGTTCCAACTCAAGATCATAGAATGCAATTAGAGACAACATGATTCTAATGATTTTATACTTAACTATAGGTGAGAATATTTAAGTAAAATCAATGCCTTCTACTTGTGTAAAACCTTTGGCAACCAACCTAGGCTTGAATTTATGTAGTTCATTAGGATCATCACACCCATTTACCTTGAAAACCCACTTGCAGTCAACTATCTTCTTCTTAGCAGGTTTTGGTACAAGAATCTAAGTTTCATTCTTCTACAAAGAGTCCATTTCTTCTTGCATGACACTCAGCCATAGCTTGAAATTGAGACTTCTCATAACCCCTTCATAGTTGGTGGGCTCCTTTTCTTCAACTAATTTGCTAGCAGCTAGAGCATAGAAAGTTAGATAAGAATAACCATATCTTTTTGAAGCTCTCACATTTCTTCTAGCTATATATCTTGCAACCTGATTGTCTTGCAGAAATTCATTTTGAGCATAAAAATGTCGATCATCATCATCATCATTAGAATTGATTTTTTATTCAGGCTCAAAACCTTCAGGTATATGATCTGGATTCTCTACAACAGGGGTAGTATTTGTCCCATCAATTTCCTCATTTCCACCATTTAATGTAGGTTGAGTTTGTGACTCAGAAGTGTCCATCACTTCAATAGGAGTTTTCCTATTTGAGGAAAGACCACTTGTACTAGTGAGATTTGGAACAGTTTTAAAACAAGACATGTTATTCTCATTGAAAATAGCATCTTTACTAATGACAACTCTCACTCCTGGTTCACTTCTCAATTAGATTTTATAACCCTTGACACTACTAGGATAGCCTAAAAAAACTCCCTTTTTGGATCTAGGATCTAATTTACCTTCCATTTGGTGTGCAAAAGCTGCACAACCAAGAATCCTAAGATTGCTTAGGCCTGATAGATAACTAGACCATAATTCCTCAGGAGTTTTAAAATTGATTGCATTGGAAGGAAATCTATTTATCAAATAGACTGCAATATTGACTGCCTCTTCCCAAAAGGGTTTAGGAAGGCCAGAATCAATCATGAGACATCTTACCTTGTCCTATAATAGTCCTATTCATCCTTTTAGCATCCCCATTCTATTGGGGATTGTACTTAATAGTCTTGTGCTTCACAATACCACAAAATGCACACAAGTTATTGGAATTTTGATTACAAAACTCTAAACCATTATTAGTTCTAATAAATTTGACCTTCTTGTTGGTTTAGTTTTCAACAACAATTTTCCACTACTTGAATTTTTCAAAAGTTTGATCTTTGGACTTTAACAAATAAATTCATACCTTTCTAGAAAGGTTATCAACCATTGAGAAAAAATACATATTTCTTCCATAAGTACAAACTCCTTTAGCCCCCCAAATATCAGACTAAATATATTCTAAAACTTCACTAGATTTGTGTGTGCATGTGGAAAAACTTAGTTTGTGTTGTTTTCCTAGAATGCAATGATCACAAAACTCAATTGACATAATATTGTTACCATTCAACATGTTTTGTTTACTAAGAATTTGGAAACCCTTCTCACTAATGTGACCTATCATTTTATGCCACAATATAAACCTTTCGATGTTGTGCTTACCAAAGAACCCTTACAAACCATAAAACAAGCAATCTCAGCTTTATTAGAGTAACTATAAGTATTATACATACCAAGAGAAATCAAGTTTCTTCTAAGATCAGGAACATATCTCACATTGGTTAACTTTCTAATTATACTAAAAGCCCTAAAGCTTTTAATGTCTTAATTTTGATTAATAACAAACATTGATGATAACTAATGTCTTAATTGTATAAGTGTTGGTCTTTTAGGATTCAAATGTCTAATCCATGCAAGATCAAAGTTTCAAGTTTTCAGGAAAAATTGTAGGCTATCAAGAGTTGAAGATAAGCATTTTCTGGATTAGATAGAATCTAGAGGTTTAGTGTTATATATTGATATCACTTAGATATGTCTAGGTCTACCTCTATGAGT
Organism: Apocynum venetum; assembly: GCA_019593545.1. Lineage (NCBI taxonomy): Eukaryota > Viridiplantae > Streptophyta > Magnoliopsida > Gentianales > Apocynaceae > Apocynum > Apocynum venetum. Next base: position 510,841 of record SRSM01000153.1, read on the forward strand.
AATAAATTCTATAGGTTGCTCAAAAAAAGGAAAAACATTTTTCAAAATGCACTTCATAAAGATAAAACATGAGTTGGGTATTTGAAATGATTTTCAAAATACATCAATATTCTTAAAACTTTACTCCACAACTCTAAGAGTTGACTGGAATCTTGTGTTGTATGGTTTGAATACATGTGCGGTTGACCTAACTGCATGTGCGGTCAATCACAAATCATGCAGTCAACTGAACTACTCAACTCATCGTCCGCAGAATGTCCAGAGCTCTTTGGTACACTTGAGGATGATGGTGCGGATGACCAACATGAGAAGCAGTCGACCGTGCGTCTCCTTAGTGGGGTTCAAACAGTCATTTTTATGATTGTTAGAGCATACATATAAATACCCAATTGTTTAAAAAACTTGGTATAATGACTTTTTGAGAAAAAATATAATTCATACTCAATAAGAACATTTTAGAAACATTTTGAAACCCTTTCATAACATTTATATTGTAAAAATCATCCAAAAGGGTCTTTACTAAACTCATTGGTGTTCATGAGGAATCTAGAAGAACATATTACTCAAGGAGGTGTTTGTACTTCAAAATTGATATATCTTCACATTAAGGTGATATCTATATGAAATTCTTCTTATTCTCATATTGTAAGTTTCATTCAAGGTTGCATTGAGCTTAAAACTCTAAGGGTTAGAGTGAGCCTTGAATTATAGATAATTGTGATTATCTTAATTGTATCTATTTCATTAATTGTTGTATTAGAGATAAGTGTATAATCAATATTGTATTGTAAAAACTCAAGGAGTTGGGTGAACCTTGGTTGGGTAAGAGGTTTGTGTTGTAAAACCCTAAGGTGAATTGGGTGAACCTCTTTTGTAATATCTTGTGCTAAATTAGTGAAAGGTTTTGTGAAATCATTGAGTAGATAGCTCAAGGTAGTGGACTAGGTTTTGTTGGATAAACCGAACCACTATAAATCGTTGTGTTTTTTGCTTACTTCTGGAACATATTATTTCACACACTATTTGAGCTCCAAGTGTTTGATATTTGTTGTCTTAGAAAATATTATTTTAATTAGGTTAATGAAAAATCGGATAAAACATATTCATCTCCCTATCTTCTTAGGTTTTTCATATACCATCATGCATTTTTATACAAATTGAACTTATTACTTCAATGTGGGAATAGTGATTATTGCCCATATAAACCTTACCTTCATAGGCACTTACAAAGTTATCAAATTAGTCCTTATTAGGACTCATATGAAAAGTACAACCAGACTCAAGCAACCATTCATCAGAAACACAATTATCATAAGTAGAAGAACACAATACCTCAACATATATAGTATTGGCAACAATGTCAGATTCATTCAGATTACTACTATCATGATAATTGCTAGGATGGTCCCTTTCCTATTGAGTTTCTCATCCTTAATTGTTTTGAAACACTTGTTTTTCATGTGCCCTTATTTGTCACAGTAAAATCATTTTCTCATTTCTTTATCTCTTGACTTGGATCTATCCTTATTCATAGACTTATTTATGTTGAAGTTAAATTCCTTTCCCTCTGACCTACCCCTTACATAAATATTCTCACAATTCTCTTTTTTTTCCCATCCTATGGTCCAACTCCTTTGACTGTAAAATATATTTGACATTAGTAAGGGGAAGATATTTTCTACCATACTTAATAGTTGACTTCACATCTTTAAAGGATTTAAGCAAGGAATTTAATAACATAATAACTTGATTCTCATAAGAAATAACTTCACCAATATTAGATAAATCAACAACAATTTTGTTAAAATCATCAAGATTGTCATCAAGACACTTTGAAGCAGGCATTTTAAAACCAAATAGTTTTTTCTTTCAGATAAAGTTTGTTTGAAACAGACTTTCTCAAATATAATTCATCAAATTTATTCAATATTTTGTATGCAGTATCAAGACCTGTTAATTGTCTAAGTACATTATCTGATAGATGCAAGATAAGTGTACTGTGAGCTAAATCAAGTTTTTCAATCAACACTTATCTTTCCAAGACTCAAGAAAGGATTTAGAATTACAAATAGTAAGACCTACCTTATTCTGTATCAACATAACTTTCATTTTCATTTTCCAGATACCAAAATCATCTTGGCTATTAAAGGCCTCAATATGAGTGAAAGTCCTAAAGCTTTTAATGTCTTAATTTTGATTAATGGAAAACATTGATGAGGACTAATGTCTTATTTGTACAAGTGATAGAGTTTTTGGATTCATAATCTAATCCATGCAACAACAAGATTTCAAGTTTTCAAGGAAGTACACAAGTCAAGACTATCAAGATTTGAAGACAAGCTTTTATTGGATTACATAGGAACTAGAGGTATAGTTTTAGAGTTATATATTTTGATCTCTAGTTCTACCTCTAATTGAGTAATGGTTTCTAAAGGTTGCTCTATGAACTTAAAACGTTATTTCAAAATGTTTTTAATATGTTAAAGTATGTTTTGGTATTTCGAAAACCATGCATCGTAATTTCAAAACTTAAGTGGTTCATAAACTCTTGTTGGATTGATACCATAACTTTATGGTTGATTGAAATCATCATTTGTGTGTTAGAGTATTGTTGATACACAAATGAACATGTTTCAGTCGACCTAAAGTGGTCCAGGTATCGTCCATAAGTTAGTTTATCTTGTGGATGTATGTGCTGTCAAATTTGTTCATCTGCCAACCTATGGACGACCATGAGGTCGACCGCAGGTGAAGTCCGGTCGACCGGAGGATGAAAAATCATCATCCGTGGTTGTCCAGTGAGCTTAAGGATGATGGTGCCGACGACCAAGTCTGATATGCGGTCGACCGCACTTCATGAGTGAGTTTCCAGCAGCTTCATTTTTGACCGTTGGGAACAAACCTTTAAATACCAAAACCTTTGGAATTCTTTTAAAGAAGATTTTTTGAGCAAAAACATTGTATATCTTGATCCTATAACATCTTAGAAACATTCCAAAACCCTTTCTAAACATCAATCTTGTTAAAATCAATCAAGAAGGGTTTTTACATTTAAAGGTGAATTTTGAGCAATCTTGACAAGCCATTACTCAAGAGGTGGTTGTGATTCAAATTGATATATCTTCACATTAAGGTGATATCTATCAAACTTTCTATCCCTTATTATTATTGATTGTAATTGTATCAAGGTTGCAAATAGCATAAAACCCTAAGTGTTAGGGTGAGCCTTGTGTAGGTTGTTTTGTATTCAAGGTTTGTTTGTAAAACCTTTGGGTGAACCTTGAATTGAATTGTTGTGTTACGATTCACTAAGAAGAGTGGTGAGATTATTGTATAATCAAGGTTGTGTTGTAAAACTCAAGGGTTGAATGAGCCTTGATTGGTTGAGAGGTTATTTGTAAAACCCTAAGGTGAATTGGGTGAACCTCTTTTGTAATCTCATTTATTTGATTAGTGAAGGGATTTGATAAATCCTTGAGTAGGTAACTCAAGGTAGTGGATTAGGTTTTGTTGGATAAACCGAACCACGATAAATCATTGTGTTCATTGCTCTAATTTCTTCATTTTACTTGAACACATTATTTCCCACACAACTAGCACACCAAGTGTTTGATATTTGTTGTCAAAGAAGTGTTTTATTGAATTAGGTTAAAAAATCGGATAAAAACCTAATTCACCCCCCCTCATAGGTTTTTCAATGAGTTTTTGCAATGCCCATAAGTATTCACAAGTACAACACAAATTTGATAGAATAAATAGTCAAATATACTAAAGGATAAGAGAAATTAAGTTGGTAAAATAGACAAGAATTTCGAGAATATGAAACAGAGATTTCAAGGAAAACATACCAAATATACCCAAAATTGACTAGTCAATCCAAGAGTAAAAATAAAAATGAATATGATGAGCAATTTGTATCAAATTAGGTAGATAACACTTACAGTTTTCATGATAAGAAACAATAGTTTTAGAGAAACCAATCAAAATACCTAATTTACCACAGAGCATCAAATCATATTCAAACCAACGTATATTGCCAAAAATAAATCAATTCTAATGCAGAGAAATAGTAAACTTCGATAAGGAAACTCACTCACACATGCAGAATTAGGGTTTTGCAAAAACTGAAAGACCACCAAGACACAGATACGCAGTGCCTCTAAAGGGCACTCGCTAGGCCTAGGTTTTATCGGATTTTCAAAAGAAATAGACTTGTGAAGGTATATTCTAAGTTTAAAATAAAAAACCCTACATTTAGGGTTGAGTAAAATTAGGGTTTCGAGATACAACCTTAGTCAGTCAATTTTAAGGAAAGCAAGTGTAGAACCTAGTGTATACCAATCTCGACTCAGCATAGATCAAAACTGCAACCCTGAGAGCTCTTATACCACTGTTAGATCATGATGACTAACACATCAGAGAAATTAACATAGCGAAAGTAATAAAATATGCCAGATATTTTATGTGGTTCAGAAATCTTACTCCACGGTGCTCTGCCAGAGCACACCCTCACTATTATCAATGTTTGTTACACTCTCAGGTATTACAAAGCCCTATCAATAGTTCTCTATGGCCACCAAGTACAAAGGAACTGATTAAACAGAGGTACAATGAGTAAGAAACCAAGTTTCAGAGATAAACAATACTTCGGCTTAGAGAGGGAGAAGACAGAAAACCCTCGGTCGACTATTAAGGTTACCAAATGGTGAAAAAAGGATTAAATACTTAGCACATTCGGTGTGCTCGAATAGGACCGACCCACACGGTTGATTCGCAAAGATTAGGTAAGGATTACCCAGTCTAGCCTCTCTTCTCAATCTAGAAGCAATTGTATCATGAATAAGAAACCAATGATCAAATATAAGTCCACATTGATTAGGTCATTGGGCTCATCATTGGGTGCATGTATTGATTTTTAGTGCAGAATCCAAAAATATATATTTGCATTAGAAGCTCTTAGGCATATATGCCATTCACAAGGCTGCCATGAACAGTTGCGCATCCAGAAAATTTTTAAATTGGTGTCTATATATAAATAAACATTAAAAATTAATTTTAGTGTGTTCACCTCTTATAAAAAATTCAAAAAAAATTCCTAATAAATTTTTAAAATTTTGAAAGGAGTGGGGTCCAAACACCCCATTTCCGACCATATTGATTGGCCTGCCTTTGGCCATGAACCACATTAGTGGTATCAATTTTGAAGATAATTGCCTTGCTCTCATTCAGAAAATTATAATCTCATTTGACGAGTGTCTTTCATATATTGGCCACTTTGTTACTATTAATGATTTATTTTATAGTTTTTTTAAGTCTTATTTTTAAATCTTTTACAATTTTTTTTTTGTAAAGGAGGAGGGCAATCAGTTCATTCATCTCTTAGTCCCTGTGGTGATCTTCTTACTGTTGTATGGTGTTTCTAATTTTGTATTCTTAGATGTTTTGCTGATTTCATATTTTAATGACTTTTTTTTATAAAGAAAAAGTGGTTGCATTCCTTCGGTAGGTGAGAGTGGGCGATAGAGGAGAGTAAAATGAGAATGATGGTGGATGCAATAATGATGCCTATCCATCAATATGGATTCAATACCTAGTGAAAAGAAACACTTTTCCTTTATATGGATTCAATATAACGAAAAAAACATTGTGAATTTCTTCTTTTTACAAATTTCCTTATTTTTCCTTTATGAGATTTTAATTTATTTACAAGTTTATATTTCTAGCGCAGGTTTATAAGTTATTTACAAGTTATTTTTCCTTATTTTTACAAGTTTATGAGATTTATAATATTCTAGCGCAGGCTATAATGATGGACTGAATATTTCTATATATGTAGAAGAGTGTTACATTAAAATTATATTATATTTCAATCTTATATGGTAGAATATCTACAATTTATTTATATTATATCAATTCAATTATATAAGAATTGCAATATACAATAAAGTCTTTTTCAAGTTACCTAATGTGTTTTTTATGACTTATTCACAAAGGTTGGCACAAGAGTCACAGAGATTGGCTCGAATGCCCTTAGAGCATCTCCAATGCATCAATATCAATGTTAAAAAAAGTATAACACGTGTCCATTAATAATTGAAATGTCAATCCACATAAGATGAATGTCAAGTCACTTGACATTCAATTTTAACAAACATCTACAATGCATAATGTCAACAATCAATTGTATTATACACGTGTCATTTGCTAATTGATTAATTTATTAAAAAAATATTATTGTTTATCTATATATATATATATATTGAGTCAGCATGTCAAAAAGGATGTTTAAGAGATGACATTATCCTTGGCATTGTTAAGGACACGTCAGCATGACATTATCTCATGACATTTGCATTGGAGATGAAAATTTGATGACACCCTTGACTTTAATGATGTGGCATAACTTTTTTTTACATTGACATTGTGCATTGGAGATGCTCTTATAAATGGCCCGAAAGTCAAGTGATTGAGCTACTCGAGTGGACACTATAGTTTAAATTTTTAAACTTAACTCATTTATCTCTGGAAGAAAATAAAAATAATTTATGGTACCCCCTAAGCTTCTCAAAAGAGAAGTAAGAAATAAACGAGAAGTGTGAAAGACTACATCTTTTCTTAGGATGACTCTCCTTTTAAGAAGACCCAATTGGATCTTCACATAATTCTTATGTGAGATTCGACCTTGAGAACCATATACACATATTTGCTTCATTTACACAATTATAATAATTCAAAATATAAATTATATAAATACTCAATTATATACAAATATATAAAAAATAATAAAAATATATATATTTTATAAAGATGAAAGGATTATATTACCTAAAATAATTAGGTGGTTCAATATGTCATTTAAAGAAATTAATCTACAAATATGGAGGCTTGATCTTTCATAAAAAAGAAATTAAAGCTATAAAAAGAAATTAAACTAATTAAAAGGCTTGGATAACCATTTGTGATATTTAAAATTTCATAAAGTAAAATTGGTGGTTTTACTCACCACTATACGATAAAAATAAATAATAGATAGATAAACTGACCATAAATCTAGTTAATTTAATCTAGAAAGAAATTAAGTAAGAAAATATTATCTCCTAATCTCATTTATTAATATTTTAACACATATCTTTGCTAGCAAAAGTTAACTCATAATCTCACAATACATATTTAATAGAAATAAAATGAAATATATAGAAATTGGAAAGAAAACTTAAAAAAAAACTCCCTTGGAATAATGAATTTATTTCGATAGGATTTCCTTTGTAAATATCACAAAAGACTTTTAAAACTATATTAATATAAATATAACATTTAGATAAAGAATTTGCAAAAGAAATGAAGAAAATTGGAGTTAAATTGGTTCAAAAAATGAGAAAGGAAGCTAGGAAAATATAGGGAAATTTCTAAGGGTATGATAGTTATTTTCAATTAATAGTAGGTGACCTTTGATGGTTGATCGCCGGACACTGTAACGCGATTGACTTTTGACTACCTCGATTACCGTTCATTGTAATTTTTTCCTTATTTTTCCACAATTGTTTTCTTCTTTTTTTTATCTCTAAAATGAAATTAAATATACTAAAAAACTAATAAACAAAGAAATAAAAGAAAAATGTGAAAATTTTCATCAAATAACATAATCAATTAATTTTTAAACAAAATATCTTAATTAAATAACATAAATCATTGAACTACTCGAGTGGACACTATAGTTCTTATGTGAGATTCGACCTTGAGAACCACACCATGGACCTTTGGTTCATTTAATCACTGAACCCATCATTTTTCCTATGTTTGCTAAATGCAATATTCATATCTAAAAAATGCGACTACTATTCTTTTAAGTAGTTTTCCTCTAACTCAAACTCTCAAAAATCAAGTGATTTTAACCACACAAAACCAATAATATATCATATTAAGGAAAATTACCAAAATTTCATTAGTTATTTATATGTCTACATCATTATGTGTATCATATCTACTTAAAATGAAATTTTATAAATATAAATCAAATTATTTCTTTAATTAATAGTTGTACTAAAGGAGACGAATTTGCCTAAGGTTCTTTTGGAGCAATTTCAAAGGAAAAACAAATTCTTGGTTGGTTAAAATAAATCCCGGTTTCTAAGAAGATCCAATGTTGTATTGTTATATCCATAGATGTATTTATACATTAGGGTTTGTAAAAATATACCTTTAAAAATGGTCATTTTTTTCATGTATACCCCTCCAATTTGAAAGCAAGAATTATCCTTTAAAAAAATTGAATGACCTGTTAAAACTAATGGTTAAAAATAATGTGAGAAGGGTGATACTGATAATTTTTAGATTTTTATACTATTTTTATTATTTGAAGCGTACAATGTTTTTAAAAAAAAACTATTTCTAAAAAGGTTTTCTATTTCAAAATTTCAAAATTGAAATCAATATTTATTCAACCGGACTATTCTAGTGTAATAATTAGTTGCTTTTCTTTTTTCTTTTTTAAGTGAGATTCAGACATGAGAAATGTGAGTTGGAAATATACCCACTATTTGATAATAAATCATTCTTGAAATATTTATCCTTAAACTTTTCTGAAATTTGAATTTCGCCATTCAACTCTTTCGTATTGGTTTTATCCCTCCAAGTCAAATATAACAAACATAAGACTATTATAAGTGATGTTCTAGTAAAAGCACAAGTCTTTATTTACTTTATGTCATATTCAAATTCAATTTTTTTTTCTTCTAATTTTCTTCTTTATCCTTTCATGTTCTTCTTCTAGAGTTAGCTGCTACTTTCAATTTACCAATCTCTATTTTTTTGAATCAACTTCTTCAACAACTTTAAAACTTCCAGCTAATGGATTTTCTTATAAATGGTGAAGAAAAAATATGAACGAAAGATGGATAAGTTCACTAGTTTGTTGAAAAACATATTGGATAAGGCAAGAATTCTCACTCATACGTTACCCATGATGAATGAGGACGATGATGAGATTGAGTATTATGTTGTTTCAAATTCAGATTATCACCAACCTACTGACTAGGGCTCCAATCCTCTTCCTTCTCTCCCTTCAACACCTTTTAAAACCTTAGTTTCGTGAATTGTTTGAGATTTTATTGTACTCGATATAGTTTTAGTTTCGTGATAGACTTTATTTTACTCGATATATTTTATTTTTTTTAGACTTCAGTAGTATTTTGTATACATTTATACATTTACACTCAATATATGTAAGATTCAACATTTATCGTTTTTATATAAATTGTTTTTTTATTTAGTTGTCAATATTATTATATTTATATTACAAGATTTTAATTCTATCACATAAATCAAATTATTAAAAATAAAATATTGTAAATTTGTCCTTACTTTGCAACATATTTTCAACAACAAAAATTTAGAAAATGAGTGTAGTTATTTAGCGTCCGGTTTGCAATGAAAATTTATTTCACAATTTTTCTAGTCATTGCAAATGCGTAACTAAATAAGAACGATATTGTGATGGCTAAATTTTTCCAAGATTTTCTAAGTCAATGCGTAGCTACATATTTGCAATGATAAGTCATTTGGCAATTTTTTCAATCATCGCAAATCCATAACTAAATAGCAATGGTATAGCAACAACGAACTCTTTTTCAAGCTTTCCTAATTTCACCATGGTTGTCAAATTGTTGCTAATTTGCGACAACTAAGCAACAACTATGTATGTCTATTCCAAATTTTCCATTACAAAATTTGTTACAAAACTGTAGCTAATGAGCAACGAATTAGTAACAGTGAGCTATTTTAAAATTTAATAACTTTTTGTTGTTGCAAAGCTACTATTGACTAACTACGATGTTACAAATAAATTTTAGTTTTTTTTTCGAATTGTTGCAAATTCGTTGCTGACCATATTAGATATGGAACTTATCGTTGCTAAGTTATCAGAAATTGGCAACAACTGTCCTTTTCCACTATAAATTTTTATTTAGCGATAAGAATATTAGCAACGAAAGTGGCCAGTGCTAATAATGACTTTTTCTTGTAGTGAATATTTATACTTACGTATGTTATATAACTTAATACGTGATATGTAACATATATATATTTATATATATATATATTTGTATATAATATACTTATACGATATTAATACATTTACTACATATACTATATATAGTTTGTAGTATAGTTATTATGTATACTTATTTATTATGCACCCATCATTTTAAATTAATTGTTATTTTGGATATTTACACAAATATTAAGGATGTTGTAAATTATACAAATTTCATTCTAAATATATCTTTAATAAATACTCTAAATCAATTTTTCATTATGTCTGTTTTCAAATTAATTAATCTCATTTTCTCTCCAATTAAATAGAATAAATTTGGAAAATATTAATCATTGATGCTAAAAAGAAACTTATTGTGAAATAAAACAAAAATTCTATAACAATACTTATTTTGAAATGGAGAGAGTATTAAACTAAATATGTGATACGCAAACTAGTTATATGCAATTTTTACTCGTCTTGTTAATATACACTATTTCACTTTGATGTAATTTTAAATAAATATTAAAGTACAATTTGTAACAAATATTCAATCGATTCATTTCATCATATAAAGGAATATAACCAAGTTACCAAGAAACACGACATTATAGTCATGTAAAATTATACACGAAAAGTTTTTCTACCAAGTAAACTCTATCGTAATGATATATATTACCATTTGAAAATTTCATCGTTCTAATTCAACACAAGAGCAACAAACTCCTATGTTGATAGTTGCAGTTCATTATTTGTTTGGAAGTTATTGTGAGAGAATAGTGTTAAAATATCACAAATCATTTATATTCTAAACCATAGCTAATTAGCAACAACTAATTAGTTTCTAAATTTTAAACCATTGGTAATTCGTTGACCAAAATTAGTGACTTTCCCATTTTCTTCTTCAATCCATATAAATTTGGAACAAGACGTCGCAAATTTGATTTAGTAATGAGGAATTTAATGCCGACCATTTTCGTCGCTAAATCGTTGCTAAACACAGTTAGCAAAGATTTAACGTCGAAAATGGCCATCGCTAAACGAGAGAATTCTAGTAGTAAATAGTGGACTTGCATGTGTTGCAAGAAATACTTGAATTATTGAAAATTGTCAGCCATGAATATTGATCAATTCTTGTCAAAGTTGAAGTCTATTCACACACATCCATTTGATTTTATTGATGTTCTTTCCATCTAGAGAAAACGTTCAAGGTTTCCAGTTTTGTCCTGTTGAGTTTCTTCCATCAATAAATTTGAATGCCTAACCATAATTAGGAGCCCTCTTTTTTAATTGGGGTAAAATTAATTTAGTGTTCGTATTTGGCATGGATTTCAAGTCTAATGCATTAAATTTTGAGAATTTTGACAAAATATTTTGCATTTTAGGGCAACAATATTCAAGTAAATATTAGATTTTTTTTTATCTTTCTTTATGTTAGAGAATGTTTTCAACTTCTATTTATACCTGAGATGCACATAATTGAGGAAAACATTAAATTCTATAAAATTTTAAAGAAACAAATTATATATCAGGTCTATTTTAATACTAGAAAAAGTATGCTCAAAATATATATGGCGTCTATAAAATTTAATGATAAGACTTTTCTAATTTTCTCCGATATTAATCTATACTTATTTCTTTCTTTCAAAAATATATACGTATTTTTTTATTCTCTTATATTTTTAACAAATATAATGTGTTTTTTAAATATCCTTGTATTTAGCCAAGAGCTGTTTAAGCAATCTTACTACAAAAATGTATTATTTTCTTAATTTTTAAATCGTGTAAAAACGTTTAAGAGTCAAGATGAATCTTGTACACCATTAAATCTCTATAAACTAATGCTTATTAAATTATTAATCTCTTTAAAATAATATTTTTTAACTACTAACTTAGTTAAGTTTATGAAATTAGTGATTTCAATTCCTTAATAAGATAATAATTTATAGGAAGTCTCTTATATAAATCTATGGTCTTCACAATATTATAAATTAATAATTCTAAAAAATCACAAATGTAACTAGAATAATTTTGTAAAATATGAATTTACATGTTTTTTGTTTTCTCATGAAATTCATATTTAGGTGAATTTTATCTCTAACATTTCTCATTACATTTAAAAGCTACAATGCCATGTGTGTTGTTTATAGCAGTTCCCTTCATCATCATGCGTCAAATATGTATTTAGTTATAATACAAAGAAAATGCTCCAATGCCATGTGTGTTGTTTATAGTAATTCCCTTCATCATAATGCATCAAATGCGTATTTAGTTATAATACAATGAACCATATATGCAAATGACTTGTATTGGAGTTTATTTAATTAGTCAATACAACAAATATTGCCTATTATCAAGTATTCTTGAAGGAAAACACTGCTGGGGTTTTCAAAAATCCCATTCTTCTGAAGATCATCCACTTATAGTTGAGAGGGCACAAAATTATAAAGCCTAAGCAACAATTGAATTGTTAGGATATGATGGCCAATTGTTTCTAGTAGATGTAAAACATGTAGATTTTATGTAACTATTTTGGTTTACAATGCTTTAATATGCGAACAAAGTATCAAAGTATCAAAATTAAATGTTTTCTTTTTAAAATAATTATATATATATATATATATATTTCATTTAATAAAGTCTCACTAATAACCTCCATAAGAGATTTATATTTCATGCCACCATTAGAAATATCAAAGTAACAAAGTACATGCAGATATTCAATTTTGAGCTAAGGAGTATAATAATTTGAATACACATAAAGATGAAATAGTAAAGAACCTTTATGTTGTAGTTCAAGGCCATGCAACTCTCAGCTTTAAGTAACATGCTTTAACTTTCAATACCAATCAAACCTTGGATATTTATGATTTTATCTATCAAAAGTAAAACATCCATGAAGGCTGAAGAGTTCAAACATAATAATAATAAAAACAATAATAAATAGTTTCACAATCAACTTGCGTAAGGAATTTTTATCTCATTAACTATTGAGGTCTCACTCTCAACTATATCATAATAACAAAGTACACTTTAAGTTCAAAGACTATTGTCTATTTTTGCATAGGGATTCAATTTTGAACCAACGAATATAATATTTTGAATACACATAAACGTGAATTAGTAAAGATTCTTTACATTGTAGTTCAAAGCCATGCAATAGTCTCAACCTTAAAAAAACATGTTTTAACTTTCCATTAACCATCAAAACTTCTTTGATATTTATGAGTTTATCTATCAAAAGTAAATCATCTATGAAAGTTGAAGAGATCAAAACTTAAAAGGAAACAAGTTTCAATCCTATAATTCCCAATGACATCAAAATGAGACTCTAGTGGAACCAACACCCATGTTCCATTGTGTGAAGAGCATCTTGAATTTCATCTTGCATGGCCTTTTATGCCAGTTTGGATCCTTGGAAACTTCTTATTAGGAAGTTAGGTTTGAGACAACGTGTTTTATAGCGTGTGATCATAGGATGAAGAGAGGCCAAAGGGTTGGGATTATAAGAGGATGAAAGTTGATATTGGCAGAGGTCCATAGCTAAAGGAATTGAGGATGACATATTGGAGTTAAACTTTATCTTTTTTTGTTTGTATTTATGCTTACAGCTCCTTCAAGTGTGTAATTGCACAGTGCATCAAAATACTCCTTCCAAGAATTTCTTCATAACTTTGTAGTTTGCTAAAAATTTCTTTTAGGAAATGTGGAATGAACTAAAGTTCCTTATTTTAGATCAGATCAAATTGTATTGAAATTAATGAAGATAATGAAATGTCAAGTACTTAATGACGCGTTTGTGTAATATGAGAATTCAAATTCAGACTAAGCAAGAAACATTCAGTGAGAAGAGAGAGCATGAAGAACAATTTAAGAGAAATAATTATCCATTCTCTCAATTTATCAAAAGCTAGAGTTCAATGATAGAAAAGCCCTAGTGTTTGTAGGCTATGCATATCCATAACCATAAAGGGCAACACCAGAAACTGCAATTAAATTCATAAACTAAAATAAATATCTAATAACATCATAACCATTAAACATCCTGAATAAAGTAATATTCAAATAAACATATAAATATTCATCTTCCAAGCCAATGCCTCATCTATCCAAACTCTTATGTTCCTTATAGTACATTGTTGCTAAAAGCAATCCCATTGCCAATATGAGGTGAAACTAGAGATTCAACAAATGTAGCAACTTCATCTCCATGGAAATATCGGAAAGAACCAGTCTGATGGACCATATAATACCCATCTTCATATCGCACGAAAATTGGACCATAGCTTGACAAAATCCCTCCATGCTCAAACATAAAAGAAGGTAAAATTGAACAACAATGACTGTCAACATAGGGGATGGAAATCAATTTACTCCATTTCTGCTCCACAGGGTCTTTCATTATGTAGACATGCAATTGAGTCTCAAAATCACTATACATCATAGCAAGACATCCTCCTAAAGAATAAAAAAACCAACTAAAATTGATGTCATCAAATTTAGGCATTGGCATGGTTCCAAATGTCCCTTTTTCCATATTGAATGAAGCTATATAGGAAGTAATTCTTGAATTATCATATCGCTCTGCAATCCAATAAAGTGATCCAGAAACAAACTGACCTAACCAAAGATCACAAATAGCACCATCCAAGTAATCACCAATCCTATTTAAAGAATTTGTCTTTAAACTGTATATCATAACCTTTGTCTTAAGAACCCCTTCGACATCATAATAGTACGAAAACCCCACTATTTTGTAATCATCAGTTGATTCATCATAGCCAAATCCAAAAGTACTAAACTCAGAAGCAGAAATTGGCAACACCTTGAATTTTCTTATTGAGGGGTTCCACAAAATAAGCTTATCAAGGTAATTCAAAGACATACACAACAAACCATTAATTGATCCGATAAAACATAAGCACATACGATTTTGGTAATGAAATGGAAAATCAAGCAGAACAGAATTGGGAGTGGTGTCATTGCCATATAGAAATGCATGAAGAGGACAAGTACAGAGAGTACTTAGGCCTTCCCGAGGGCGCAAAAGAACACTTTTGGGATTGAAGCTTTTATCTTCAGATGAGATTTTGAGATGTTCTTTGATGAAGACATTGCTTGATATCAAAGAAAGCCATATCTTGGAAACACATTTGAAGCGCAAAAGAGACTTCACTGGCAATTTTAAGAGTATCCCAAAGATAACTTCTTCGGGGAGCTCTGGTAATGCCATTGTATATTTCTTTCACTAGTTGCCTTTGATCCAATTTATATTAACACTAGAGAAATACTTAGACTAGCATGATTTTGGTAAGTTGTAGAAGTAGAAAAATCATACTTGGATGTTTAACACATTTGGAAAAGAATAAAAACTAACAAATTTTGTGAACTTAATTTAAGAAATGCTACTCCATCTCAATATATAGGTTGGTTATTTCAGTAAAGTCAAAAATAATCTTCCTAAACTATAATTTTTTCTAAGCAAGTTAATAAGTATTTAGTATTACTAGAACACAAATTTGGATTGCAATAAAGAATGGACCTCATGATTTCTATAAAATCACATTTTCCATGTAAATCATACATATAGATACTAGTTTGTTATTAGATTTTGCCTAATTTGGGATAAATCCCAATTTCAAAAAATTTAGATACATTGTCACGGACCTCGACTGAGATGTGGTTTTTTTATTCCGTCAAGATTTTGATTCTTTTCCATATGTACTAAATGGAAGGACTATAAAGAAGTTTTGTTCTATTTGGACATATTTTATCTCATTTTAGGTAATCAAATATTTCATGCTCACAACGGAGATAAATCATATTATGATTAAATCATGTAAATCTTATAACAATATTTGTGTTTAATCTTTTGTTGTTAATTGAGTTCATTTTCAATGTTTCTCCAGTTTGTTGCGCTTCAAGGCTTTATTACCCAAATTGTTCTTGCAACTAGCCCATTTTTGTTTTGTCCATCAAGTTCAAAGTTAAAAAGTATAATTTGTTATAAGGAAGTTAATTGCATTGGTATTACTTGTTTACAATTTAGGATTATAATATAGAACGACCCTCATTAATTTTGGGGATAGATGAGAGAACATTATAATTTATTATGGCATTATAAACTAAATGATAATATAAATGAAGGAACCAAAGAAATATGGCTCAACAATATGATATGTTGGCCCGAACATAACCGGGCCAAAATGGGCTGGACCATTCCCTTTTCAAGCTCTACTTTTAACAAACAAAAATTAAGAATGATAATTGAAAAACCTAAGAGGGGAATGGGTGAATTAGGTTTTATCCGATTTTTCCTTAACCTAATTAAAACATAATTTTCTAAGACAACTAATATCAAACACTTGCTGCTCAAATAGTGTGTGAAATAATGTGTTCAAGAAGTAAACAAAAATAAAAGAAAGAATATAGCGATTTATAGTGGTTCAGTTTATCGAACAAAACTTAATCCACTACCTTGAGCTATCTACTCAAGGATTTCACAAAACCTTTCACTAATTTAGCATAAGAGATTACAAAAGAGGTTCACCCAATTCAACTTAGGGTTTTACAATACAAACCTCTTACCCAACCAAGGTTTACTCAACTCCTTGAGTTTTATAATACAACCTTGATTATACATATATCTCTAATACATCTATTAATGAAATAGATATAATTAAGATAATCACAATTATCTATAATTCAAGGCTCACTCTAACCCTTAGAGTTTTATTCTCAATGCAACCTTGAATGAAACTTACAAGATAAGAATGAGAAGAGTTTGATATAGATATCACCTTAATGTGAAAATATATCAATTTTGAAGCACAAACACCTTCTTGAGTAATATGTTCCTCTAGATTGCTCAAGAACACCAATGATTTTAGTAAATACCCTTTTTTAGAGGATTTTAGCAATGTAAATGTTATGAAAGGGTTTCAAAATGTTTCCAAGATGTTCTATGTTGAGTATGAATCCGATTTATGCTCAAAAAGTCGTTGTCATAAGTTTTTCAAACAATTGGGTATTTATATGTATGCTCCAATGGTCATAAAAATGATTGTTTAAATTCCACTCAGGAGACGTGCGGTCGACCGCTTCTCAGGCTGGTCATTCGCACCATCATCCACAACTGTACTAGAGAGCTAACATTCTGTAGATGATGAGCTGAGTAGTCTAGTCGACCGCATGATATGTAATCGACCGTACATGCAGTCAGGTCAAACACAAATGCATTCAAGCCATGCAACACAAGATTCCAAACAACTCTTAGAGTTGTGGAATAAAGTTTTAAGCAAATGCATGTATTTTGAAAACCATTTCAAATATCCAATTCATGTTTTATCTTTAAAAAGTGCATTTTGAGAAAGGTTTTACTTTTATTGAGGAACCTATAGAATTTATTGCTCATAGAGGTAAACCTAGAGTTATCTAAGTGATATCAAAATATAATACTAAACATCTAAATTCTATTTAATCCATAAAACGCTTATCTTCAGCTCTTGATAACCTACGATCTTTCCTGAAGACTTGAAACTTCGATCTTGCATGGATTAGACATTTGAACTCTAAAAGACCAACACTTATACAATTAAGACATTATTCCACATTAATGTTTGTCATTAATCAAAATTAAGACATTAAAAGCTTTAGAGTTTTTAGGGTTTTCAGATAACCTTTATCATGACGTCTTTGCAATGATATTTTATTTTAAAAATAATTAAAAGATTGAATGATAAAAGAAATTAGTGTTTTAAAAAAGGAAAAATATGACAAATATTATATAATATTAATATTCCTTTTAAAAAATAAAACATGGGGTTAGTATATTTAGTACATATTTATTATGTGTACTTTTATATATTATATTAGTACATATGCAATATTTATGCTTACGTATGTTATATAACTTAATATGTAATATGTAACACATATACACACACTTTCTCTCTCTCTCTCTCTATATATATATGTATAATATGCATATACAATATTAATATATTTACTACATATGCTATAGTTTGCAATATAGTTATTATGTATACTTATATATTAAACACTTGCCATTTCAAAATAATTATTTTTTTATATATTTGCATAAATATTAAGGATGTTGTAAATAATATAAATTGTAGTACTAAATTTTAAATCTATCTTTCATAAATATTTTAAATCAATTTTTCATTACTTCTCTCTTAAAATTAATTATTCTCATTTTCTCTTCAATTAAATAGGAATAAATTTGAAAAATATTAATCATTGATGCAAAAAAAAACTTATTGTGAAATAAAACAAAATTTTGATAACAATACTTATTTTAAACTGGAGAGACTATTAACCTAAATATGTGTAAACTAGTTATATAAAATGTGTTACTTGTTCTTGTCAATATAAACTATTTCACTTTGATGTTTTTTTGAGTAAATATTAAAGTACAATTTATAACAAATATTAATTGATTCATTTCATCATATGGAGGAATATAACCAAATTACCAAGAAACACAACATTTTATTCATCTAAAATTGTAGATAAAAAGTTTATCTACAAAGTAAACTCCATCATAATGATATATTTTACCATTCAAAAAATTCATAGTTCTAATTAGAGAAAACAGTAACAGACTCCTGTGTTGAGACTTGTAGTTCATTATTTTGTTTGGAAGTTATTGTGAAAGAATAGTATTAAAATATCATAAATTAAGGTAGAAATTGTAATTATTATTAAAATATGGAAAATTCCAGTGGATAGGCTTTAAAAGAGTACCCAAAAACATATATTATGCGTCCAAAACCAATAATATGAATAAAACTATTTATATTAAGTTTAACTATAAATAAAAATATTTGTTCACATAGAAATAGTATATGCTATTATTTATATAAAAGTATATATAAACATCACATTTAAAAAAGACTACTTGTTTTCAGTATTGTTCCTGTGTCGATCTTAGCTTTAAGCTCTCAACCTATTCTATTCTTGTGTAAACCAAGTTCACTGCCTTAGTTTAGGAGTGAAATAACCCGCTATGAGTAGAAGGGACTTTGTTGGGTATTCCTTCTTCTTGATAATGCAGGGGCACAACAGTAAAAACTGAGAAAAGCTGCAAGGCAGACTTTGTCAAAAACATTTTCCTATTTAATTTGGGCAAATGTGTTTTGAGGCCTTTTTGAGATTTCATTTTCCAGCTAATTTGCAGCTTGTACGTTAATGAATTCTCTAGCATGTAGGTCAAATTTGTAGATTTCATTCAGGCTTGCAAGTTTCTAATTTTAACCTCTTTTGAGATTTCTTCCAAGAGTAATAGTTGACTTTATGTTAATGAGTAATAACTTAATGGTTTAGTAGTATGGAAGGAGGGAAATTGCCTTTGTTGCAGTGATTAGCAATGTGTTTCAAATTAGAGGTTTGAAAAGGGCTTGTGAGAATCATTAAGAAATCGAAAGTTGAACGATTATCAACATAAAACTTTTGTATTTGACTTAGTAGTTAGTTGGAAGTGAAAGTGGTAGAATATTATTAGTTGAAAATATGTTAACATATATATTAGTAGAAAGTGGTATAATATAAAATGTCTCTATCTGAACATTTTGATCCTTAACATATTATTTCTATGTTTCTGAATTTTGAAATTAAATATTATTGTAAAAGATTGTGGGTTAAATAACTAAAGTTGTACTATTTTTTTTTTTTGGCCTTTTCATTCAAGCAGAAGTGAAATTGCAAAATTGTTTCATCATTTTATTGTCTTAAGCATTCTAAATGCATGTATTATTCAACTGTATCACAATCTTAAATTTTTGCTGCAATGAATTTAGCTTTGTCGTACTAATTTTTAAAAAACTTTGATTTAGAATTTTCCTTTGTTTTCAGGTAATTATTATTGGATTGCAATATGGATTTTGTATCAAATGGTGTGAATATGGATGATATAATAAAATTGTTCAAAAGTAATGCAGGTAATGGCTCTAACGATTCTACTGCTGATATGTCTACTATTAACACTAAGAGGATGAATAATGATGGTTGCAAAGAAGATACTAGTAGAAGTTCAGTTCTAAGAAATGTAGGTCTAAAACATCCGATGTGTGGGAATGTTTTACTAAGATTGGTATAGTAAATGGAAAAAAAATATGCAAATGTAATAGTTGTAGGAAAAATTATAGTTGTAAAAATGCTTCAGGAACCACTCATTTGAGGAGACATGTAGATAAATGTCATGCAATCCCTATATTTCATGATGTGGAGGCCTTGCTAGATAGACAATCTACATTGGCAAAGTTTAGGAAATTTAATCCTAAAATTTATAGAGATTTGTTGGCTAAAGGTGTCATTCAACATGATCTTCCATTTAGTTATGCGACATATGAGAGGGTCCATGAGGTGAATAGGTACTTGCAACCTGATTTTAAATACACTAACAGAAACACTTGCAAAGCTGATTGTTGGAATGTTTATTTAACTGAAAAGACAAAACTAAAGAAAGCAATAACTACTATTTCTGGAAAATTTGTTTAACTTCTGATATATGGACTCTTGACAATTCTTCACAAGGTTATATGACTATCACTGCTCATTATGTTGATGAAGAATGAAGGTTAAATAGTAAATTGTTATCTTCTTGCACTTTAGATGGTCACATATCGGGTTAGAATTATCAGAAAAAATTTATGAATCTCTTAGGGATTGGGGGATAGACTCAAAAATATATTTCGTCATCTTAGATAATGCCTCCAACAATAATAGCATGCAACACATTGTAAAAGAGATGCTTAATTTGCAAAATTCTTTATATGTAAAGGTGAATTTTATCAAGTGAGATGTTGTACTCATATTTTGAATATTATAGTTCAAGAAGGTATAAAGGTGACAAGTGATCCTTTGACAAAAATTAGGAAAAGTATTAAGTATGTGAAAGGTTTCGATGGAATGATGAGAGAATTTCAAAAATGTGTTGAAAAGTACAATTGAATGATGTTAGTGGAGGTTTCTTGAAATTGGATGTGTCTATTAGATGGAATGCTTCGTATATAATGCTTGAAAGTGCTTTGAAATATCTTCGTGCATTCATGAGTTTCACTTTTCATGATAGAATTATAAATTTTGTCCAAGTATGGACAAAATATTTTGCATTTTAGGACAACAATATTCCAGTAAACATCAGAATTTTATTTTTTATTTTTCATCTTTCCTTATGTTAGACAATTTTTTCAGCTTTTATTTATACTTGAGATGCACATAATTATGGAAACAAATTAAATTCTACAAAATTTTAAAGAAACAAATTATATGTTTTCTTTTTAAAATAATTATATATATTTTTCATTTAATAAAGTGTCACTAGTAACTTGTAAAAGATTTATATTTCATTAACTCTTTATGTCCTACCATTAGCAATATCATGGTAACAAAGTATATTCTTATAACTTCTTTAAAGTCAAAGGTTTAATTTAATTTTCACGCATAGATTCAATTTTGAACTGAGTATAATAATTTGAATACACATAAAGATGAATTAGTAAAGAACCTTTATGTTGTAGTTCAAGGTCATGCAAGTCTCAGCCTTAAGAAACATGCTTTAACTTTCAATAACCATAAAAACTTCTTCCATATTTATGATTTTATCTATCAAAGGTAAAGCATCCATGAAAGTTGAAGAGTTCAAACATAAAAATAAAAAAAATAATAAAAAGCAGTCTCATTAACTATTGAGGTATCACCCTTACTATATCATAATATCAAAGTACATTTTGATAAGTTCTTTAAGGTCAAAGACTCTTATCTATTTTTGAGTAGAGATTCAATTTTGAACTAAGTAATATAATATTTTGAATACACATAAACGTGAATTAGTAAAGATTCTTTACATTGTAGTTCAAAGCCATGCAATAGTCTCAACCTTAAAAAACATGTTTTAAATTTCTACTAGCCATCAAAACTTCTTTGATATTTATGAGTTCATCAATCAAAAGTAAAACATTTATGAAAGTTGATGAGATCAAAACTTAAAAGGAACCAAGTTTCAATGCTATAATTGCCAATGACATCAAAATGAATTTGTGCGAAGGAACCAAGTCTAGTGGAACCAACTCCCATGTTCCATTGTGCGAAGATCATCATGAATTTCATCTTGCATGGCCTTTTATGCCAGTTTGGATCCTTGGAAACTTTGCAATAGGAAGTTAGGTTTGAGACAATGTGTTTTATAGTGTGTGATCATAGGATGAATAGAGGCTAAAGGGTTGGGATTATAAGAGGCCGAATGTTGAAATTGGCTTACATCCATAGCTAAAGGAATTGAGGATGACATACTTACATTTCATGAAAATATTGGAGAAGAAATGGGAGAAATGAAAGATTAGGAGATGCAAACACTTGAGCGACAAGAACTATATATAATAGAGAACATGAAAACAAAACAAATCAAAGCTCACTCTAATAAAAGTAAAATATACCTTTTACATCTTGTGGGCTAAATTCATAACAACAATCCCATGACAAGAAGACTAGTGCAACTTGAGCACAAATGGTAGTAAAATTCGTTAATTGTTATGCCTTTTTTTGGCATACTTAATACTCAAAATGAAGACCTGATAATCCTTGCCCGCTCATGGCCACAAGTACTTCTTTTGTATTCATGCTTACAGCTCCTTCAAGAAATCAATTTAAGGCAACAACTTTTAGATCATTGCCCAAGAAGTTCAAAATGCGAAATGTGCAATGGCACAGTACATGAAAATATTCCTTCCAAGAATTTCTTCATAACTTTGTAGTTTGCTAAAACTTTCCTTTACGAAATGTGGAATGAACTAAAGTTCCTTATTTTGGATCATATCAAATTGTATTGAACATAATGAAGATAATGAAATGTCAAGTACATAATGTCGCGTTTGTGTAAGATAATAATTCAAATTTAGACTAACCAAGAAACATTAAGTGAGAAGAGAAAACATGAAGAACAATTTAAGAGAAATCATTATCAATTATCCCAATTTATCAAAGCTAGAGTTCAACGATAGAAAAGCCATAGTGTTTGTAGGCTATGCATATCCATAACCATAAAGGGAAAACTGTTCAATACAAAGCCACTAAAAACTGTAATTAAATTCATAAACTAAAAATAAATATCTAATAACATCATAACTATTAAACATCCTGAATAATGCAATGTTTAGACTAGCATATAAATATTCGTCTACAAAGCCAATGCCTTATCTATCCAAACCCTCATGTTTCTTATAGTACATTGTTGCTAAAAGCAATCTCATTGCCAATATGAGGTGAAACTAGAGATTCAACAAATGTAGCAACCTCATCTCTACGGAAATATCGAAAAGAACCACTATCATGGACCACATAATCCCCATCTTCATATCGCACGAAAATTGGACCATAGCTTGACAAAATCCCTCCATTCTTAAACATGAAAGAAGGTAAAATTGAACAACAATGACTGTCAACATAGGGGATGGAAAACAATTTACTCCATTCCTGTTCCACAGGGTCTTTCATTATGTAGACATGCAATTGAGTCACAAAATCACTATACATCACAGCAAGACATCCTCCAAAAGAATGGAAATACCAACTAAAATTGATGTCATCAAATTTAGGCATTGACATGGTTCCGAATGTCCCTTTTTCCATATTGAATGAAGCTATATAGGAAGTCATTCTTGAATTGTCATATCGATTCGCAATCCAATAAAGAGATCCAGAAACAAATTGACCTAACCAAAGACCAGAAATAGCACCATCCAAGTAATCACCAATGCTATTTAAAGAATTTGTCTTTAAACTATAAATCATAACCTTAGTCTTAAGAACCCCTTCAATGCCAAAATAGTAAGAAAACCCCACTATTTTGTAATCATCCGTTGACTCATCATAGCCAAATCCAAAAGTACTAAACTGAGAAGCAGAAATTGGCAACACCTTGAATTTTCTTATTGAGGGGTTCCACAAAATAAGCTTATCAAGGTAATTCAGAGACACACACAACAAACCATTAATTGATCCGATAAAAGATAAACACATACGATTTCGGTAATGAAATGGAAAATCAAGCAGAATAGAATTGGGAGTGGTGTCGTTGCCATATAGAAATGCATGAAGAGGACAAGTACAGAGAGTACTTAGGCCTTCCCGAGGGCGCAAAAGAACACTTTTGGGATTGAAGCTTTTATTTCCAGATGAGATTTTGAGATGTTCTTTGATGAAGACATTGCTTGATATCAAAGAAAGCCATATCTTGGAAACACATTTGAAGCGCAAAAGAGACTTCACTGGCAATTTTAAGAGTATCTCAAAAATAACTTCTTCAGGGAACTCTGGTAATGCCATTGTACATTTCTTTTGCTAGTTGCCTTTGTACCAATTTATATAAACAACAGAGAAATACTTCGACGAGCTTGATTTTGGTATGTTGCAGAAAAATTGTACATGGAAGTCTGACAAATTTGGAAAAGAATAAAAATTAAAAAAATTTATGATTTTAATTTAATAAATGCTACCTCCATCTCAATATATAGGATGGTTATTTCAGTAAAGTTAAATAATCTTCCCTAAATATAATTTGTTCTAAGCAAGTAAATAAGTATTTAGTATCACTAGAACACAAATTTGGATTGTAATAAAGAATGGACCTCATGATTTCTATAAAATCACATTTTTCCATGTAAAGCATACACATAGATACTGGTTTGTTATTAAATTTTGCATAATTTGGGATAAATCCCAATTTTAATTTAGCATCCTAATTTAGCATGGACCCTGACTAAGATTCAGTTTCTTTATTCCTTCAAGATTTTGATTTACTTTCATATGGAAAAAATTTGAAAAGATTAAACAAGTAGACATATATATTTTATTTATTTAATTTATGCACATATTTTATCTCTTTTCAAGTAATAAAATATTTCCTTCTCACCGCGAAGATAAATCAGTTTATGATTAAATCATGTAAATCTTATAATAATATTTGCATTTAATCTTTTTCTGTTAATTCAATTCATTTCAATGTTTCTCCGATTTGTTCCGCTTAAGGGCTTTTATTACCCAAATTGTTCTTTCAACTTGCCCATTTTTGTTTTGTCCATCAAGTTCAAATATAGAATAGCCCTCATTAATTTTGGTGATAGATTAGAAAACATTATAATTTATTATGGCATTATAAACTAAATTATCACAATAATATAGTATTTCCTTAATTTTGAAGCTGAAAAATATAATAATAAAAATATAAATGAAGGAAACAAATAAATATGGCTCAGCAATATGATATGTTGGCACGAATATAACCGAGCCAAAATGGGCTGGACCGTTTCTTTTTCAAGCTCTACATTTAACAAACAAAAATTAAGAATGATAACCTTTATCATTTTTATAAGTTGCAAGGTAACAAATAAAACGAAAAATGTTGGCACCCGAGTTTTATTAAACTTTTAATATATAAAATTGATCAAAAGAGAAAAAAAATTGCATATGTTAGAGCACAAAAATCAATGTAAAAAAAAGAAGTGAAAGGCAAAAATTAAATCTCAAAAACGTTTAAAGTCAAATAAAACATTTAACCCTAAAAACAATTAACTTACTCTTTGTTGTATGAAAATCATAAAGCACAATTGTTATAGTTTCTGACAGTAGGTAGTATTATTTTACGCTTGACTACTATTACATATTATATATATATATATATATACAAAAAATAAAACATGCATAAATTAATAATCTTTCTAAAATAATGCTTTTGTCCAATCCCAAATTGGTCTAGTTTAAAAAATTAGTAATTTCAATAAAATAATAAGATAATATAATCTCTAGGAACACCTTTATATAAAACTGAAAGCCCTAAAACTTTTAATGTCTTAATTTTGATTAATGACAAACATTGATGAGGACTAATGTCTTATTTGTACAAGTGATAGAGTTTTTGGATTCATGATTTAATCCATGCAAGAACAAGATTTCAAGTCTTCAAGGAAGTATACAAGTCAAGACTATCAAGATTTGAAGACAAGCTTTTATTGAATTAGATAGAAACTAGAGGTATAGTTTTAGAGTTATATATTTTGATATCTCTAGTTTTACCTCTAATTGAGTAATGGCTTCTAAAGGTTTTTCTATGAACTTAAAACGTTATTTCAAAATGTTTTTAATATGTTAAAATATATTTTGGTATTTTGAAAACCATACATCGTGATTTCAAAACTTAAATGGTTCATAAACTCTTGTTGGATTGATACCATAACTTATATGGTTGATTGAAATAATCATTTGTGTGTTAGAGTATTGTGGATACACAAATGAACATGTTTCAGTCGACCTAATGTGGCCCAAGTATCATCCATAAGTTAGTTTATCTTGTGGATGCATGTGCTGTCAAATTTTTTCATTTGTTAACATGTGGATGACCATGAGGTCGACCGCAAGAAAAATCATCATCCGAAGGTTGTCCAGTGAGCTTGCGGATGATGGTGCGGATGATCAGTCTGATATGCGGTTGATCGCAGTTCTCATGAGTGGGTTTCCAACAGTTTCATTTTTGACCATTGGGAACAAACCTTTAAATACCAAAACCTTTGGAATTCTTTCTAAGAAGATTTTGAGCAAAACATTGTATATCTTGATCCTATAACATCTTAGAAACATTCCAAAACCCTTTCTAAACATTAATCTTGTTAAAATCATTCAAGAAGGGTTTTTACATTCAAAGGTGAATTTTGAGCAATCTTGACATGCCATTACTCAAAGAGGTGATTGTGATTCAAATTGATATATCTTCACATTAAGGTGATATCTATCAAACTCTCTATCTCTTATTATTGATTGTAATTGTATCAAGGTTGCAAGTAGCATAAAACCCTAAGTGTTAGGGTGAGCCTTGTGTAGGTTGTTTTGTATTCAAGGTTTGTTTGTAAAACCTTTGGGTGAACCTTGAATTGAATTGTATTGTTATGATTCACTAAGGAGAGTGGTGGGATTATTGTATAATTAAGGTTGTGTTGTAAAACTCAAGGATTGAGTGAGCCTTGATTGGTTGAAAGGTTATTTGTAAAACCCTAAGGTGAATTGGGTGAGCCTCTTTTGTAATCTTATTTATTTGATTAGTGAAGGGATTTGATAAATCCTTGAGTAGGTAACTCAAGGTAGTGGATTAGGTTTTGTTGGATAAACCGAAACACTATAAATTTTTGTGTTCATTGTTCTAATTTTTGCATTTTATTTGAACACATTATTTGCCACACAACTAGCACACCAAATGTTTGATATTTGTTGTCAAAAAGGTATTTTTTTTAATTAGGTTGAAAAATCGGATAAAAACCTAATTCAACCCCCCTTTTAGGTTTTTCAAAATCTATAGTCTCATCAACTTCATAAATTAATAACTTTCTAAATTTACAAACATAACTAGAACACTTTAGTAAAATATGAATCTACTCTTGTTTTTTTTTATGAAGTTTAAATATAGATAAATTTCATCATTAACTTTTCTCATTTTATTCCAAAACTCTAGTGTCGTCTTGTCTTTAATCTACAACAAAAAACTGTGAAGAGTTGTTGCCGCTATAAATGATTCATTTCATGTTATTGGTTTCAGAGGCACTGAATCATTTTCAACTTCATTCTCGATAGGATTTTCAGCAACAATAGTCACAATTGTTTCTAAATTTTGTATATTTGAACCTTCATTATTTTCACCCTAGTAATCCAACAAGTGATTGACATCCATTTTACTATGGTAATCGAGATTATTAATCATTTTCTTAAATTTGTAAATGCCTTCTTCGAAAAGTTTCTTTATTGAATAAAATATTTTTTCAAATTTCACTGTGTACAAGTGTAAAAAATATTGTTTAAGTAGGGAAATTGGCAAATTTAGTCTCTTATTTATCACAACTTTGTAACATTGGTTTCTTATTTTTTTGCACTTTTAGGTCTCCTATTTATCCATACTTGATAATTTTGGTCATTCCGTCCAATTTGCTGTTAATCAACGAAAATCAACATTTGTTGACTTCTTTCATCTCCTGAAGAGGGGTAAATTTGACCATCCATTGTGCCCATTTTACGTAATGGACCAATGTCACCAAAAAAATAAAAGATAAAGGACCAAATCTAACAAATGTATAATTTGTCAAAATTATTTTTAAATCTCGAAGTTTCTTTTTCTTCCTCTCTTATCTTTCCTTTCTTCTTCCTTATTTTCTCCTTCTCTTACCAAACTTGATGAATAATTATTTTTAGTATTTTAATAAGAAAAGTCCATGAATAATACAACAACCTACTTTTAGTTATCGATAACTATAAAAAGATATAAACTCATATTATCGTAGGCATAGCACTAATGAACTTTATAATCTCTATGAAAATAGCTAATATAATTGATAAAATTATTTTTTATAAATAAATTAATAGCAGCATCTATTTTATTAAACTATCACCATCAATCATCTACTTATTTTGATCAAATAAAATATGAGAAAATGTTCATCCTGAACAAATTAAAGGGAGAAAATATACCATTAACTTAATAAAAACAAAATCAAATTTGTGAGACATGGAATCAAATGCTAATTATAAATAGAATAAGAGCAACCATATTAGTTAAAATTTTTATTCAACTATACTAATTATTTTATCAAATGCTATAAATAACTAAACTAAAAAAAATTAATTAGTTATATAGTTTTTGCATATTATAACACATGGAAATAACACTTGTATATCAACTCGTGACATTGGTTTTGTGTGTACGATAATAGAAACTTACATTTCTTTTTATAATTATTGATAATTAGAATACTAAAAATACTTCAATTAGAATACCAACATTATTGATAATGTTATTGTATTATTCATCAATTTTTCTTATTAAAATACTAAAAATAATTATTCATTTAAGTTTGGTAAGAGAATGAGTAAATAACGAAGAAGAAAGGAAAGATAAGAGATGAAGTTAAAAAAAATTGGGAATTTAAAAATAATTTCAGCAAATTATATATTTGATGGATTTGGTCCATTATTTTTTTGTGACATTAGTCCATTACGGAAAATGTGCACAGTGGATGGACAAATTGGCCCCTCTTCAAGAGATTAAAAAAGTCAACCAATGTTAACTTTCATTGACTAACAAAGATAAAAAAAAGTAAACTAACGATTCACTAACAACAAATTGGACGGAATGATCAAACTTACCAAACATGAGTAAATAAGTAGGGATGTCAATGGGACATATTGGGGCCGGAGTCCCCAACCCCCAATCCCGCCCCAATTCTAAATACTAATCTCCATCTCCGCCCCTCTTCTACTTCAAAAATCTGCAAAGAGCCTCGTCCCTACCTACCCTGTCCCCCATTTTACATCATCCACTTCCGCCCCATTCCCACCCCTGTTTGACTTTGCTTACCCCGTCATCATACTGTCAATAAGTACTTAGTCGATAATATAAACTCATTGTAATTTACCAAAGTTAATAATATAAATTCATAGTTAATTAAGCACATAGTTAATAATTTAAATCAATATATTTAATAATATAAGTGATAGTTACATTTTTAAAAAAATGTTCACATATATTTACATAAATAATAATATATTAATATAGTTAATAATATGACTAATGATTACTTAGTCAAAAATATAAATTCAATTTAATCAATATATTTAATAATAAATAATATAAACTCATTTTATTTAATTTCTTAAGTAGCCAAATGAATAAGATAATTTTCTTTAAAACAAATACTAGGGATAAAATAATATTTTTATTAGAAATATAGCTGAAGCCGAAGTCAGGGATTTGCAGGGGCAGATTCTTGCGGAGCTTCAGTGGAGAAAAATAAATCCCCGCCTCCATCCCTGTCCCCGATAATCCCTGCATTTTAGAACCCATCCACGGCTCGAATCCCATTAAATTCGAAGAATCTCCTGCTCCAACGGGCGGGACGAAGCAGATCCTTGCTAATCCCCGTGTCATTGACATCCCTATAAATGAGGGATCTAATAGTGCAAAAAAAAAGGGACAAATGTTACCAAACTATGATAAATAAGGGACTAAATTTGCCAATTTCCTGTTTAAGTATTAAAAAGTAAGACCATTTTCATAAAAAAATATATATATATATATATATATTATGTGTGTGTGTTCAATCACTTTTTAAAAATTAATTGATAAAAAATGAAACATACACTGTGATATATAGAGTCACTTTTTATGTAATTAATAAACACTATTTAATGAATCAATAAAACACTCTTTAGATTAATAAATTATTATTTTATTGATTAATTAATACATCTCTAAATTAATAAAATTTTGAAGTCCCAACATTTTATATATATATAGAGAGAGAGAGGGGGGTTAGTCCCCACAAATTATCACAATTTCCTTCCAAAAATTTGTTCTTGAGTGTGCAACAAGACTAGCTAGTTTAAAGTAGTAGGCATAGGTCCTAAATAAGTATAGAATATGTAATTGAAATCATTCATGTAAATCTTACATCCTTTAAGCATCCAATGGTTTTCTGAACACTGCAGGGGATTAACATATATTGGAAAGATTTAAATCCTTTAAGCATCCAGTGGTTTTCTGAACACTGGAGGGGATTAACATATACCGGAAAGCGTTAGTAGTTGCACACATGTACATATGGTATTCAAGTAGTTGATTAACTTTCGAGGAGGAGTCGTTGGACAAAAGCTCAAGTGCTTCACCATACTTGCTGGAAACGTTTTCGGCCATCATCGTTGAAGAATAAGTATTTACTGGTTGCACACCTGCAAGGCGTAGTAGAAAGAATCCCAACAATCAGTACTGCCAGAGCATACAGGAAAGGAAGACAATTGATACCAATAGCTTAGCTAATGTGGCTAATAATTATTACTTCCATATAAAATTGAATGTTTTGACTAGGAATAAAACAATTTAAAATACTTTTTTATTTTAAAGAAGTTATTAAAATATTCTCATGGTAAATAGTGAACTATAAGCGTTAGTAAAATGAAAATTTATTAAATAAAACTTGTTAGCGAGATTTTAGATCAATAATATTCTTATGTTTAAGAAAATAAACATTTAAAATTCAAATATTTAAAAATAAAAATGTAGACATTTGGTACAATTGAGAGCTACGCTCTAAAGAAGAACAGGTCAATAAAGATTTATAGCTAATTGATTATATAGCAATGAAAAGCCTACCTTATCCAGATAGGGCTCCAAATAGTTGTTTAGCTCGAAATCTAACTCCTCCAAAACCTTTACCAAGAATCTGTTGATCAATATCATCTTTTCGGTTTATAGCGTTTACGAAGTAGAAAGCGGGATCAACCCCTAAAGAGGCTGCATGTTTTTGCCATTCCTTTTCCCAGAGTCCGAAATTATTATTTCCTCCAAGGTATGGCCATACTAGCGTGCAATCTACGCCAGTATTGAAAACAAGTATAAGAAGGAGAACGAAGTATATGTTTGTACCGGTGAAGGGTCTAATGAAGGTTGTGGTCCAGAGCATGTCATCTCCAAGCCTGTCTCATTCACCCCAAGTAGTGTACGCACTACAGGAAAAACCATTTTTTTCAACGGACATTTCCGTCGGTAATCCGTCTGTGACCACAATTTTAGACGGATTACCGACCGAATATTCCGTCGGCAATTAGGCAGTCGGTAACACCAACGGCCTGAGTAATCCGTCGTTATTTACGACCGAATTTCGACGGCAACGTAAACGACGAGAATTGGTCAACGACAAAAGATTTCGTCTCGGATCCGTCGATCTTACATACCGCTTTCAGATGGATATTATTAAATTTTTAATTTTTAGCATCATAAAAATAAGTCAATCTGTAGGGAAACTGTCGCAATTATGGAATTTTTTTTACAAAATTTAAATATTTCCGTCGGGAATCCGTTGCCAATATTTATTAAATTTAAAAATAATTATACGTCCGTCGGAAATCCGTCGGTAATATATTAATTTGTAAAATAATTAATCACAATTCCGTCGGGAATTCGTTGCCAATATTTATTAAATTTAAAAATAATTATACGTCCGTCGGAAATCCGTCGGTAATATATTAATTTGTAAAATAATTAATCACAATTCCGTCGGGAATCCGTTGCCAATATTTATTAAATTTAAAAATAATTATACGTCCGTCGGAAATCCGTCGGTAATATATATTAATTTTTAAAATAATTAATCACAATTCCGTCGGGAATCCGTTGCCAATATTTATTAAATTTAAAAATAATTATACGTCCGTCGGAAATCCGTCGGTAATATATATTAATTTTTAAAATAATTAATCACAATTTCGTCGGGAATTCGTTGCCAATATTTATTAATTTTAAAAATAATTATAAGGTCGTCGAAAATCCATCGGTAATAAATATTCATTTTTAAAATAATTAATCACAATTCCGTCGGGAATCCGTTGCCAATAGTTATTAAATTTAAAAATAATTATACGTCCGTCAGAAATCCGTCGGTAATATATATTAATTTTTAAAATAATTAATCACAATTCCGTCGGGAATCCGTTGCCAATATAAATTAATTTTCAATAAATTTACATTTCCGTCGGGAATACGACGCCAATATCCATTAAGTTATTAAAAACAATTTAATTTCCGTCGGCAATCCGTTGCCAATATAAATTAATTTAATTTCCGTCGGGAATCCGTAGCCAACATTTATTATCTTTAAAAAAATATTCATTTTCCGTCGGTAATCCGTTGCTAATATTTATTAATTTTTAAAAAAAATTAAATTTCGTAGGGAATCCGTCGAAATTATTACTATGATGAATTAATTTCCGTAGGAAATTTGTTGAAAATTTTAAATTTTTGGATTAGTGAATAAAATCTGTATTAGTGAATAAAACCTGTATTTTGGATTAAAAACACCTAATTAATAATTAAATCTGTAAAATAATATAAATTTAATGAATAATATATATCCGAAATGAATTTATCAAATAAAACTAAAATAATATGTATGTGTGATAAGTATATGAAGATAGTACATAAACATCAACTAACAACAACGGAATGTGCCTGTCCAGGGGCAGGGGCAGGAGGGGGAGGGGGATCAAAATGACTTGACGGACCGGGATGATCACCAGGTGGTGACACAGTGAAATCCTCATCCTCCGCAACATACTCATCCTCAAAAAACATGTCATCATCGGGTACAGAAGGTAATACTGGTGGAGCTGGAAATCCCATCTGGATAGCCAAGTTTTTGAGGTATGCCTGCAAACTATCCTCTCGGGACTTCATCGCTCTAAATGAATCATTTATTTTCACAAAAATATTCGTTGTCTTCAAATTATATGAACAATCCAAATGGATAACGCTCTTGCGCTCCATTTTGAAATTTCTATATATAATCGAATTTATAGTTTTTTCAATTTAATAGAATATAAGTCAAATAAATAAGGATTACAAATCGGAAAAATGAACAATATAAAAAGCATAATTACTTTAGTTATCATACTCAGCTTAATTTTTAATTACTTAATGAATTAAAATTTCAATTATACAACATCGGTTTTAATATGACGGTATAAATTATAAAAACTTTTTACAATAACCATGTTGTCACACACAATTATATATACATATATGATTTTTGTGTGTGTATATATTGACTCGCTAAAACACTACCTAACTAATCAATTAATAAATCTCGAATACTTATACTGTTAATTATAATTTATGATAGTTTCAATTTTAAAGAACATAAGTTAAATAAATGAGGATTTCAAATCAATCATCAAAGATTTTGGAGAGCATAATTATGTTAGTTATGACTTATGGTGCTCATTTGAATTCTTTATCATTTGGAAAATTAAAATTTCATATTCTATAACGTCAATTTCAATCTTATGTTATATGTTATCAATATTTTTTATAACAGTCATGTTGTCACACACAATCATATATACATATTGTATATACCAAATTAATTAATAAACTTTGAAAATTATATTTTTAACTAGGATTGGTTTTTAAATGTTATAAGCCTAAATTGAGGTATTAATAAACTAACTGTATAAGAAATAATAAAAAACTACAATTATTTAGATTAGAGGGAAAAGCTTAGGAAAAAAATATTTGTATTGGAGACGGATTACAGACGGATTTGCTACTGAATATTTTTCATTTTTCATAATTTTTTTTAAAAAGAAAAATGCAACATCCGTCGGCAATCGGTTTTTGATTATCAACTAATTATAGACGGAAATTAGACGAACATGACAAAAAAAATTAAAATTTTTTTAAATAATTTCCGTCGGAAATCCATCGCTAAATTGTGACGAATTACCTATGGATATTTTTAATTTTTTTTCCTAACTAATATATATTACATTTTAAATTTCAGTCGGAAATGCGTGGAAAATCTACCGACTAATTATCAACTAACACGTTTTAGTCGGAAAGTGGTCGAAAAATAGCAACTGATTTTAGACGTCCGGTCAAATGTACTTTCCGTCGGTATTCTGTCTAAGATCCGTCTCAAATTTCAGACCGAAATATCCGTCGGAAAATTGGATCGAAAAAACATGATTTTCCTGTAGTGACGGATGATGGATGGACTGCATTTAACACTGTTATTATGACAAAACGAATTTGGCCAATGCAGAGCCAATTTCCAAGCTGCCAGTGGTGCCATGAGAGGGGATTGGGAGGTTGCCGGAACAAGGATAACACTGACGGCCACTAGAGAGAAAAGAAGGGATGCCATTTTGTTTATCAATAAAATGGTAGGAAATGGTATGTATGTGTGTGTGTATATATATATATATATATATATAAACACACATAAATTAAAGATTAGTTATGGAAATTATGGCAAGTTATGAATTGACTTTGGCAAATTTGCAAATTTAGTTCATAAGCAAAAAGGGAAACGGTAGAAATTTATTTCACTTTTTTTTTGTAAGAATCTTACACATATGCTGATGAACATGTCGTTGCGCTATCATACTAATATCAAACTCAACCAACTTATGTATTTAGGGTAAGTAAGGGTTGAACCAAAGAGACTTCTAAATTCTTTAATTAATTAAACTAATCAGGGTTTTGGGGAAAAAGATTTGATTTTTATCTAAAAGATTAAAGTTTTAAATAAATAAATCAAAAACAACAAGAAATCAATGGATTAAAAAATGTTAGCAATGACTTTGTATTTAAGTTTCATTTATTTGAGATCAATCATTGATAAATATATATTTGAGTAATGACTTTGTATTTAAGTTTCATTTAGTATGAATTTTGCATAGTGCCTTAAATTCCAATTTCTATAGAATTAAGTCAATCCCTAAGAAGCACATGAAATTAACCATACACTTAATTTAAATTAAATTACCGAATCACTCTCATAAAATAGTTAATCAAGTTATTAAGCTCAATAACAACATTAACACAAATCATATAAAATTTACAGTCGATTAAAATTAAGTAATTTGCTTCAAACAATTCCTTATCAATTAACCAAACACCGGTTTAGATTAATTAATAGTTACTACTATTAGTTACCAAAAAACGATTATGCATAACCTTAGTTAATCAACTATGTAAAACAATTAAGATGACCGACCAATAATAATTGAAATCACATAATTGATAGAATTAAAACAAGAATTATTTGAAGACTCAAATAAATAGGAAAAACTCTGGAAATATTGAATTTTTAATTGAAAGAACATAATCTCATAATCCCAAATAAAATAAACCTAATACATGTCCTTGCCAAGTATAAAAGTTTACAATTCATAAAAGAAAACATCATAGAAAGCTTTAAGGAGAGAAAAACTCATTAATTGGGAAATCGAGAACTTGAGAATCTTCAATCTTTCACCTTAAAGAATGCTAAAACAAGTGTTTCTGGGTTGCTTTGAATCTCAAAAACTAAGTTAATACATCCTATAAATAGTTAGAAAAAATCCTAAGGTTGGTTACATAAGAGTCCTAATCCAAAACGACTAAAAAACTTCCCAAAAAGTGAATGTTTGTGCTGTTAAAAGTGCACGGGCGAGACTATCAAACACGTTCAAGTGGACGTTTAAGGCTCTAGAACTACTAAGAATGGACGTGTGGATGGAGAGAGATGTGTTCACTTCTTCAAGTGCACATTCAATTAGTTTTTGAGGGGCGTCCACTCCATTTGGCATGCAAAACAACTTCTTAATGCTCTTATCTTCCTCCAATTCTTTCAAAACATGTTAAAAAACCTTCAAAATACCTACAAACAAGGATTAAAGTGTAAAGAACCAATTTAAACACATAAATACATAATTAACTAGCCTTTATCTCAATGAACAACACATTAAGCTCTTTAAAACCAAGCTAACTATGGTTCAATCATATACGATAGAAGATCTTTTATATATATATATATATATATCTTAGAAAATTCTTATGTGAAAAAGAAAAGCAAAATCCCTCAAAATCTAATGGCCTTAAACAAATTAGATTTGAAATTTGACAAGTATATTTAATATTTTTCATTTCTTCATAATTATATTTAATATACTTTTGACTTAGGTTAGTTATGAAGATTAATTAATCAATACTTCCTCATTCCCAAAATATAAGATTTTTTTAATATTTCACACGTATTAAGGAAGTAAAATTTATTATGTCATACTCTTTCTTGGAAATTTGGAATAAGCCATTTATTTGTTTCTCTCCATTTAAGAGTAAATGTAATATTGGAAATAATACACAAAATAACGTTCAAAAGTAGCAAAAAAGTCTTATATTTTGAGACAAAAAATAAGTAATACTAGGTGGATAGAATCTATCTGAATAGAGAGGGTATTTCTAGTATAATGATGTACTGATGTACTCATAAATTAACTGATTTTTATACTATTTAATGACTATATTTTGTTTAAAAATTAGTTAATTGTGTTATTTAATGGATATATTTCACATTTCCTTTCTATTTCTTTGTTTATAAGTTTTTCAGTGTATTTTAGTACATTTTGGAGATAAAAAGAAGAAGAAGAAGAAGTGAAGATGCAAAAAAAAAAAAAAAAAAAAAAAAAAAAAAAAAAAATCGATGAACAGTAACTCCGGTGAACAGTACCACCGTCGATGATGACATCACTGCTTACGTCATGAACAGTATCCGTCGGCTGGTCAAAGTCAACAAGTCAACCTGCTACAGTACCCGGAAGTCAAAATGACCATTTTACCCCTAGAAATTTCCCTATAAATATGCTAGCTTCATTTCTCATTTGAGACACCAATTTAGCTCCAATCTTCTTCATTTCTTTTGTAATCTCTTTCTTTTATTATTATCTTCATATTAATATAATTTCTATAATTTTTAGAATAGTTTTTCAAGTCTTTTTGTAAAATTTAGTAAAGAAATTCTGTCCGAATAATTTCAATATTTTCGGGGAGTATTTCTTTCAAGTTTTCGTTCTAATGTTTATAAATTTCATCTTATATTTATTAAATATGGATTGTGAGTAATTTCCTTTTGTTAGCAAGGATATGTGTTAAGTTATTAATAAATGGGATTATGAGATAATTTTCTTTGTACTTAATTTCTATTTGGATTTATTTAACTGGACTTATGGTCGGTTTACCCGCCTAGTCTTTATTTATTTTGCTTTATGCACTTTAAATATCGCAAATGGATGGCCGAGCCACCTATTAGTTTAATTTACTTTTATGTCTTTTATTTTCTTTTTTATGGAAGGCCGAGCCTCCATACTTTTAGTTTAATTTATTTAAATGGTCGGTTGAACCGCCTAATTTGTTTAGTTAATATAAATCCAATCTTTCTTTATATATATATATATATATTTGTATATTTATTTAATATACTTATATCTATATATTAATTAAGTATTTATGTAATTCCTGTTTTAATTAATATAATTATGTGAATTAATTGGATTGACAATCCAATTAATAAACGTGATTATATAGTTAGGATTATTAATCTTGTATTAATGATTCAAGTGGCATCTACTAATTTAATTGAGTTGCAGCTCTTGGCTTAATTAAATTAGTAGTGGAATTATATAATTTAAATTGTATATAATTAAGCTGATTGTTATATACAATTTAATGTTGGTGATGCCTTATTTACTTAATGCAATTTGATTGAACATCCTATACACGCTGGTTGGTAGTGGTGTTTAATTAAATTAGAGATTAATCTGTCTGAGCTGATCGGGATTAATCTAATTTGTAAGGATAGGAATCTGTCTGAGCTGATCGGGATTCTAAAACCAATTACTTAATAATGTCTTTATCTATGATTAATCCCATGAAAAATATAACTTGATACTAATTCCTTGCTAACGTTTTTTTATATCATTTATATTCCAAATTCCTTTTTAATTCTATTCTCAAAATACCAAAAACCCCCCAAAACCCTTTCCGATTAATGATTTTAATTTAAGAGTTGACAAATCTCTGTGGATTCGATCCCTACTTTCCCTATCTACATAGGAATTGTTAGGTTTAAATTTGAGAGCCGCACGACAGGCTTCGTCAAATTTTGGCGCCGTTGCCGGGGATTTGTTTTAATTTCTTCTATTAAATTATTAATCTTTTTTCTTTTGTTACAAATTTCATTCCTTTGGTGACACCAAACAACAAGTTCATTGTTGTATGCACTTAAGAAGTGGTAAGATCACCGGAGAAGGACAAGGGAGTAAAACACCAGTTGAGATCAGAGAACAAGCTACGGATCTTGAAGAAGGCAAGGCAGAAAATCAACCGGATACCCAACTTATTTCTGGTGATATTCTTCCTACTTATCTTTTAAATATGGCTTTGAATCAAAGATCTTTAAAAGAACTCACTGCTCCCACTCTTGATGAACAACCTTTATGCATTATTTTTCCACAAGTTGATGCTAATTTTAAAATGCATACTGGTTTTATACAATGTTTGCCAACTTTTAATGGATTACCTGGAGAAGATCCACTTAGGCACATTAAGGAATTTCATGTTATTTGCACTAATTTGAAACAAGAAGGTACAAGAGATGAAGTTATTAAACTGCGTTCTTTTCCTTTTAGTTTACAAAATAGTGCAAAAGATTGGTTATATGATTTGCCTTCGGGATCTATTCAAGATTGGACTGGAATGCAAAGAGCTTTTCTAGCTAAATATTATCCTGCATCTAGAACTGCAACAGTCCGAAAGGATATAAGTGGCATAAGACAACAAACTGGTGAAACATTGTATGAATATTGGGAAAGATTTAAAAGATTATGTGCTAGTTGTCCTCATCATCAAATACCTGAACAACTATTAATTCAATATTTTTATGAGGGTTTGATTTCTTATGATAGGATGACAATTGATGCTGCTAGTGGTGGTGCTCTTTCAGATAAAACCCCACAAGCTGCACGTGAATTAATAGCAAACATGGCTGCTAATTCACAATCTTTTAACACCAGGAATGATACTGTCAGGAAAGTTAATGAAGTAGATGCATCATCATCATCATCATCTACACAAATTGAGCAAAGATTAGATCATCTTACCAATTTAGTTGGTCAATTAGTTGGGAAAAGAATCAATGCACCAGTAAAAGCATGTGGAATTTGTTTAGGCAATGACCATCATACAGATTCTTGTCCTACACTATTTCAAGAGGAACAAGCCAATGCCATGGGTAATTTTCAGAACCAACCTCAGAGAAGACACAATCCATTCTCCAACACATACAATGAAGGGTGGAGAGACCATCCTAACTTTAGATGGAGTAACCAAGGGGTTAGGCCACCAATGAACCCACCAGGTTTTGTTCCTAATCAACACCAAAATCCTCCTCAACCTCCTCATAACCAACAACAGAGTATGTCTTTAGAAGATATGGTAAAATCTCTAGCCTCAAGTTCTATATCTTTTCAAAGAGATACCATGTCCTTCCAAAAGGATACAAAGTCCAGCATTCACAACTTGGAGAATCAGGTAGGACAAATGGCTTCTGAGCTAAGTCAATTGAAAACACAGCTTTTCAATAAACTTCCATCACAACCACTCAATCCCAGAGAGAATGCTAGTGTCGTAACACTAAGAAGTGGTAAAGTGTTGGAAGAATCCAAGAGACCAGAGGAAAATAAAGGCACGGAGAAAGCACCTATTTCAAGCCCAGCATCTTCTGACAAAGTTCCTCAAATAGGAGAATCTTTTTCTTCTATTCCCAAGGTAAGTCCTCCTTTCCCCAATAGGTTAACTAAGAACAAGAAAGATGAGGAAGAAAAAGATGTTTTGGAGATCTTCAAGAAAGTTGAAGTCAACATTCCTCTTTTGGATGCAATCAGACAGATTCCTCGTTATGCTAAGTTTCTAAAAGAACTTTGTACAAATAAGAAGAAGCTTAAAGGTAACGAGAGAATCAGTGTGGGGGAATGTGTGTCTGCTGTTCTCCAACAAAAACTTCCTCCAAAGCAGAAAGATCCAGGTATGTTTGCTATCCCTTGTACAATTGGTGATAAGGTAGTCTCAGGTTGTATGCTAGATTTAGGAGCATCTATTAATGTCATGCCGTATACAATCTATAACTCTTTAAATTTGGGACCAATGAAGCCGACTAGAATTGTTATTCAGTTAGCTGATAGGTCTGTGGCTTATCCAGAAGGAGTAATAGAAGATGTACTGGTTAAAGTCAATGACTTAGTATTCCCTGCAGATTTCTACATTTTGAAAACTGAGGATAGCCAAAATACTTGTTCATCACAGTCACCTATTCTGTTAGGTAGACCATTTCTGAAAACTGCTAGAACTAAGATTGATGTAAATGAAGGTACTTTATCAATGGAATTTGATGGTGATAAAATTTCTTTTAACATATTTGATGCCATGAAGTACCCTTCTGATGAATGTTCTACAGTTTCTGTTGTGGATATTATAGATCCACTTATTGAAGATACATTTGATTTGAGCTACACTGAAATGATGCAATCCATTATGAACTTGAGCATAGATGAAAATATTCTTGACACTTTATCTGTGGAATGTGATAATGAACTTAAACAAGCTGTCAAGGATTTATCTGCATGTCCTGTTAGTAATTCTAAAATTGCATTACCTAGCTCACATGATAAAATTTTACCATCTGTTGTTTGTCCCCCGTCACTTGAGCTTAAAGCTTTACCTTCTCATTTGAAATATGCATATTTGAGTGAAGGTAATGCTTTACCTGTTATTATTGCTAACAATCTCTCATCTTCCCAAGAAGAGAGGTTAGTTTCTGTGCTTAGGGACAACAAAACTGCCATCGGCTGGACTTTAGCCGACATTAAAGGTATTAGCCCATCAACATGCATGCACCGTATATTGTTAGAAGATGGAGCTAAACCAACCAGAGAGTCACAAAGGAGACTAAACCCTCCTATGATGGAAGTAGTAAAAGCTGAAATTCTTAAACTTCTTGATGCTGGTGTCATCTATCCAATCACAGATTCACATTGGGTAAGTCCTGTGCATGTTGTTCCAAAGAAAAGTGGAATAACTATTGTGGAGAACTCTGAAGGTGAGAAAGTTCCTACTAGAGTGCAAAATGGTTGGAGAGTCTGTATAGACTATAGGAAACTTAATGCATCCACTAGGAAAGACCATTTTCCCCTTCCTTTCATGGATCAAATGTTAGAACGTCTATCTGGTCGTTCTCATTATTGTTTCCTTGATGGTTATTCTGGTTATTTTCAGATTGCTATTGCCCCAGAGGACCAAGGTAAGACTACTTTTACATGCCCATTCGGTACTTATGCTTATAGAAG
The DNA here is from genome assembly GCA_019593545.1 of Apocynum venetum. Taxonomy (NCBI): domain Eukaryota; kingdom Viridiplantae; phylum Streptophyta; class Magnoliopsida; order Gentianales; family Apocynaceae; genus Apocynum; species Apocynum venetum. The sequence continues at coordinate 552,638 of SRSM01000153.1, forward strand.
AATGCCTTTTGGTCTATGCAATGCACCTGCTACATTTCAAAGATGCATGATGTCCTTATTTTCTGATTTTGTCACGAATATCATTGAAATTTTCATGGATGATTTCACTGTCTATGGAAATTCATTTGATTCATGTTTAGAAAATTTGGAACTTGTGCTTAAACGTTGTGTTGAAACTAACCTTGTTCTCAATTATGAAAAGTGTCATTTTATGGTAGAACAAGGAATTGTTTTAGGGCACGTAGTTTCACCAAAAGGACTGGCTGTTGACAAAGCCAAGATTGATGTGATTAAGTCTATTCCTTATCCTTCTACGGTAAGAGAGGTAAGATCCTTCTTAGGCCATGCTGGATTCTATAGAAGATTTATTAAGGATTTCTCTAAAACTGTTCAACCTTTATGCAAGCTATTACAAAAAGAACATAAATTCAATTTTGATGAAGGTTGTAAACATGCATTTAAACTGTTGAAAGAGAAATTGATTTCATCACCTATCATTCAACCCCCTAATTGGAATTTTCCTTTTGAGATAATGTGTGATGCTAGTGACAAAGCAGTTGGAGCTGTTCTAGGTCAGAAAATAGATAAAGTTCCTCATGTGATATATTATGCATCTAAATTACTTGATGATGCCCAATGCAATTATACCACAACTGAGAAGGAACTCTACTCTGTTATTTTTGCTCTAGAAAAATTTAGATCTTATCTGTTGGGAACAAAAGTGATTGTTTATTCAGATCATGCAGCTCTAAAGTACCTGTTAAAGAAGAAGGAGTCTAAACCAAGACTACTGAGATGGATTCTCTTACTCCAGGAATTTGACCTTGAAATCCGAGATAAGAAGGGAGCAGAGAATCTTGTTGCTGATCATTTGAGTCGACTGACATATGACGGGGAAGTATCTCCTATCTCTGATTTATTTCCTGATGAGCATCTTTATGCATTGCATGGAATTATACCTTGGTATGCTGATATGGTTAATTATATTGTTACCAAAGTATTTCCAAATCATTTATCTAAGCCTCAAAAGGATAAAATTAGGAATGACTCAAAATACTACCTTTGGGATGACCCCTACCTTTTCAAAAGCTGCGCAGACAATGTCATACGCAGATGTGTTCCAAATAACGAAATTCAATCCATATTGAATTTTTGTCATACTTTTGAATGTGGAGGTCATTTTGGACCAAAACGAACTGCTAGAAAAATTCTGGAAAGTGGATTTTATTGGCCTACTCTTAACAAAGATGCATATTACTTTGTTAAATCTTGCAATGAATGTCAAAGAGTTGGTAATATATCCAAGAGAGATGAAATGCCTTTGAAAACTATCTTAGTTTGTGAACTTTTTGATGTATGGGGTATTGATTTCATGGGACCTTTTCCTTCGTCTTTTGGAAATACTTACATCTTGCTTGCAGTGGATTATGTGTCCAAATGGATTGAAGCTAAGGCCACTCGAACGAATGATTCCAAAGCAGTTGTGACATTTATCAAAGACAACATATTCCATAGATTTGGAATTCCAAAGGCCATCATCAGTGACAGAGGTACGCATTTTTGCAACAAGGTAGTGGAAACTCTGTTTAAAAAATATCATGTTTCTCATAAGGTTTCTACTGCCTATCATCCTCAAACAAATGGACTTGCTGAAATCTCTAACAGGGAAATTAAGTCTATTCTAGCTAAAGTAGTCAATCCTAATAGGAAAGACTGGAGCCTTCGATTGGGAGATGCTCTTTGGGCATATAGAACTGCATTCAAAACCCCTATTGGTATGTCACCATTTAGATTGGTTTATGGTAAAGCCTGTCATCTACCTGTGGAATTAGAACATAAGGCATTTTGGGCCATTAAACAATGTCATCTTAATCTTGATGATGCACAATCTAATCGAAAACTGCAGATTCAAGAACTAGAAGAGATTAGAAATGATGCATATGTTAATTCCTGGATTGCAAAAGAAAAGATGAAATATTACCATGACAAAAATCTTTCAAGGAAAAATTTCAATATTGGTGATAAGGTTCTACTCTATAATTCTCGTCTGAGACTGTTTCCAGGAAAGCTAAAGTCAAGGTGGATTGGCCCATTTGTTATCATTAATATCTTTAATCACGGGTCAGTGGAGATAAAAAGTCTTCAAACGAGCAAAATTTTCAAAGTCAACGGTCATCTCCTTAAACCTTTTCATGAAGGTTTTGTCGGACAAATTATCGATTCCGTTGCTTTTGAAGACCCACCACAAGAAAGGAATTGAAATCTGTGCTCGTCGAGTCTAAGACGTTAAACAAGGGCGTTGTGTGGGAGGCAACCCATCGTTTTCTTTAATACTTTTGAATTGTTTGATTTTCCTTTTTCACTTTTTAGCTTGCAGGCCTAGCAGAAATTGTTGAATACGCGTCTTCTCGGATACTGAAAGACGGCGTATTTAAGTTAATTAAATGTCCAACAGTGATTAAACACGGCTTTAAATAGCCTGCTTAATTGTTGAAAGAATCACCAAACGATTTCTGCTAATTTCCTTTCAAGAGTAAATTCCATCTGCAAGGTATTTCTTTCTTTTTTTTTTACATTTTAGTTTGTCTTTCCATCCCTTCTTTCTTTCTATCTCTTTGTTACATAATGGATGATTCTTTAATGAAAATGAGAAGATATTATCCATTGCTCCCTATTAATTATTTGAGAAAAATCTATCTGATGAGATTGGAGCGTATCAAATTACTAGTATCCATTGGAATGCCTGAGGATATTAGGTGGATAATTGAAGCTAAGGTCCGAATTAGTGGTGAACATCCAGCTTTTCCCAAACGTCCACCTGGGTTGGGGAAGAGTAGTTATGCAAAGAAACGGAGAGGTAAAAGAATGAGAGTCTGTTATAAATGTGCTAGATGGAACTGTGATACCAGTTGTCGTTCACTTGGGTATTTATCCAATAATCGGGAAGACAAAATTGCTTTCATTAAGAATGGACTGAGTAAAGAGTCATTAGATGATATCAAACTGACTCTTGATACGCATTCTAGTGGATACGTTCAAATGGAAATTCTCGGGTTATGGAAACAATTCAAAATTGAACAACTCCGGTACACTCTTCGGTATCTGAATTTAAACGATCCCGTTTGCCAGTTTTTAAGAAAGCTGGATGAGCAGCATACCCCCGACTCATAGAAGGTGTTTGAAACCGTTACTGGACGTAAAACCAGAGGAAGATGTGAGCCACAATCACAACTACTTGTTTTTATTTGTTTCTTCCTTGATTTGTTTTATTTGTTTGTTTTCTTTTTAGTGTGTAACAGAATCACTTTTGAAGTCGTTACTATGGAAGGTTCACCAATCAGAAGTCTAACAAACATCGCAGTGTTTGGAGGAACGACCGTGGGTACTACTGTTTCGCATCTAACTGCTGCTATCCAATTGGGAAGAGTACTAGCTCATCGAAAGATCGGTCTAGTATACGGAGGAGGAAATGCTGGATTAATTGGAGAGGTTGCTCAAGCACACCAGTCATACCAAACACTTGTTCAGATTGAAACAAATCAACCAAACAAAGTTCTCGCGGTAGGTGTAATTCCTACTCCTCTGAAAGAAGTATATGGCAGAACAATTGGATATGAGGTACAAACAAAATCATTTTATGAACGCATGACACTCATGTTGCATAACTCTGATGCTTTCATAGTCATACCAGGAGGATATGAGGTTTTAGAATGCTTGTTCAATTTAACATTCTGGTTTAACATGAAACTGCACACTAAACCAATTGGTCTTTTAAATGTTGATCACTACTTTGATGGTTTATTAGCATTTCTTGACATAGCTGTTACACATAAGCTTCTATCTCCAGTAGCACGAAGAATAATTGTATCTGCACCCACAACTAAGGAGCTATTGGATGAATTAGTAGCTTTTGTACCAGAGACAGATCCAGAAGTACCTCCAATTAACTGGTCAATTTCCGGTAACAAGCGAAAAAGAGATTCAATGGATTTAGAGTTAAAGTTGTAAGTTTTTCTTTTTAAATAAATGTGTGTTATTTTCTTTTTATTAAAAGCTGTGGAATAATGTTGTTGTTTTTAAAACTTTGTGTGTTTTTACATTGAGGACAATGTAATTCCCAAGTGTGGGGGGTGGTTTGAGTAAAGAGTCAAGTGATTAAACTCATTTGATTCTTGATCCGCACCTTTAAAAACATTGTTTTTAATAATTTGTTGTTTTGTTGAATAAATAATGCATGTATTATAACTTTTTAAGATGTTAGGTAATTTTGTGTTAAATTTTTCAATCCTTTTATAATTGTACCCCTTTCTGTAAAAATTTTTTTTGAATAAATCAATTGAATATCTTAGCAATTTGACAAAAATATTCTTATTTAACTAATGTGGCTAAATCTTTTATGTTATGAAACCCAAAGTTAAAAATATTAGTATTGTGATTTGATGATAATGTAAGTTTACTGTGTGTTTTAGTACATTTAAGGTCACTCTCTACACACTAGAGCTTGTTCTTTCACATGCTTGAGACGAAATTTAAATAAAATCTTGGTTGATTTGGGGATGACATAAGGCATTCTTTGATAGTTTGAGCCTTTCTGAACGAACCATACTTATATATATCCCTCGATCCTACTTTGAGCCAACAAGTATGAATGGTTTCATTACCATTTAATTTCTTTGATAAATAGCCTCGTTTATTACTTTTCTATCCAGATACTTTATTGAGAATGTATTAAACATGTGTTAATCTGTATTGAAAAGTTATGAACACCGCTGATAAAGGATTACGAGATATTGTCAAAAACCGAAAGGTAAAAAGCTCATAGATTTGATCTCTTCAAAAAAAAAACAAACAAAAAAGAAAAAAAAAAAAAGAAGAAGAAGAAAAGAAAAGAAAAAGAAGAAAATAGAAAAGTGTGAAAAATGAAGAGATATCATGGCTAATTTTTCTTCAAGAGGTAGTAATTCATTCTCAATATAAACTCTTGAAATATTTTGAATATTCTTATCCTTCGTTTGTAGCCAAATCCCGAGCTTAACATTACAAGCTTAAAAGTCCTATTTGACCCAGATCGACCAAAATTTTCTATCATTAGTGGAGAGTATGTGAGTTTACAAACTTATAAGTTGTGTTGAGAAACTAAGAATGTATTTTCATTTACATAGTGACTTTGTTGTTATCTTTTCATTATACTGATAGTATGTTTTAAAAAAAAAAAAAAATTATTATGGGTTTTATGTTTTTCGCAGTCACATTTTGTTAACTTTGAATATTAATGTTAAACTTGTAAATGATATTCAAGCACACGAGCACAATTGCTTTTCAAATAAAAAGGGGTTAATTGTGAAAGTTGTATTGAAATTAATATAACACTTTGTTACCTTATTAATCTTGTTTAAGTTATTTATATTTTTATATTGTGTGTTTATATTTTGCTTGAGGACAAGCAAAGAGATAGTGTGGGGGAATTTGATGTACTCATAAATTAACTGATTTTTATACTATTTAATGACTATATTTTGTTTAAAAATCGGTTAATTGTGTCATTTAATTGATATATTTCACATTTCCTTTCTATTTCTTTGTTTATAAGTTTTTCAGTGTATTTTAGTACATTTTGGAGATAAAAAGAAGAAGAAGAAGAAGTGAAGATGCAAAAAAAAAAAAAAAAAAAAAAAAAAAAAAAAAAAAAAATCGATGAACAGTAACTCCGGTGAACAGTACCACCGTCGATGATGACATCACTGCTTACGTCATGAACAGTATCCGTCGGCTGGTCAAAGTCAACAAGTCAACCTGCTACAGTACCCGGAAGTCAAAATGACCATTTTACCCCTAGAAATTTCCCTATAAATATGCTAGCTTCATTTCTCATTTGAGACACCAATTTAGCTCCAATCTTCTTCATTTCTTTTGTAATCTCTTTCTTTTATTATTATCTTCATATTAATATAATTTCTATAATTTTTAGAATAGTTTTTCAAGTCTTTTTGTAAAATTTAGTAAAGAAATTCTGTCCGAATAATTTCAATATTTTCGGGGAGTATTTCTTTCAAGTTTTCGTTCTAATGTTTATAAATTTCATCTTATATTTATTAAATATGGATTGTGAGTAATTTCCTTTTGTTAGCAAGGATATGTGTTAAGTTATTAATAAATGGGATTATGAGATAATTTTCTTTGTACTTAATTTCTATTTGGATTTATTTAACTGGACTTATGGTCGGTTTACCCGCCTAGTCTTTATTTATTTTGCTTTATGCACTTTAAATATCGCAAATGGATGGCCGAGCCACCTATTAGTTTAATTTACTTTTATGTCTTTTATTTTCTTTTTTATGGAAGGCCGAGCCTCCATACTTTTAGTTTAATTTATTTAAATGGTCGTTTGAACCGCCTAATTTGTTTAGTTAATATAAATCCAATCTTTCTTTATATATATATATATATATTTGTATATTTATTTAATATACTTATATCTATATATTAATTAAGTATTTATATAATTCCTGTTTTAATTAATATAATTATGTGAATTAATTGGATTGACAATCCAATTAATAAACGTGATTATATAGTTAGGATTATTAATCTTGTATTAATGATTCAAGTGGCATCTACTAATTTAATTGAGTTGCAGCTCTTGGCTTAATTAAATTAGTAGTGGAATTATATAATTTAAATTGTATATAATTAAGCTGATTGTTATATACAATTTAATGTTGGTGATGCCTTATTTACTTAATGCAATTTGATTGAACATCCTATACACGCTGGTTGGTAGTGGTGTTTAATTAAATTAGAGATTAATCTGTCTGAGCTGATCGGGATTAATCTAATTTGTAAGGATAGGAATCTGTCTGAGCTGATCGGGATTCTAAAACCAATTACTTAATAATGTCTTTATCTATGATTAATCCCATGAAAAATATAACTTGATACTAATTCCTTGCTAACGTTTTTTTTATATCATTTATATTCCAAATTCCTTTTTAATTCTATTCTCAAAATACCAAAAACCCCCCAAAACCCTTTCCGATTAATGATTTTAATTTAAGAGTTGACAAATCTCTGTGGATTCGATCCCTACTTTCCCTATCTACATAGGAATTGTTAGGTTTAAATTTGAGAGCCGCACGACAGGCTTCGTCATGTACTCATAAATTAACTGATTTTTATGCTACTTAATGACTATATTTTGTTTAAAAATTAGTTAATTGTGTTATTTAATGGATATATTTCACATTTCCTTTCTATTTCTTTGTTTATAAGTTTTTCAATGTATTTTAGTATATTTTGGAGATAAAAAGAAGAAGAAGAAATGAAGATGAAGATGAAGGAAAAAAAATCGATGAATAGTATAACTATGGTGAACAGTATCACCATCTATGATGACGTCACTGCTTACGTGACGTCATGAATAGTGTTGTCGGCTAATCAAAATCAATAAGTCAACCCACTACAGTACTCAAAAGTCAAAATGACCATTTTACCCGTAAAAGGTTCCCTATAAATATGCTAGCTTTCTTTCTCATTTGAGATACCAATTTAACTCCAATTTTCTCCATTTCTTTTGTAATTTCTTTCTTTTATTATTATCTTCATATTAATATAATTTCTAGAATTTTTAGAATAATCTCAAGGCTTTTTTGTAATATTTAATAAAGAAATTCTATCTGGATAATTTCAATATTTCCAAGGAGTTTTTCTTTCAAATTTTCTTTCTAATGTTTATAAATTTCATCTTATATTTATTAAATATGTATTGTTAGTAATTTCCTTTTGTTAGCAAGGATATATGTTAAGTTATTAATAAATGAGATTATGAGATAATTTTTTTTGTACTTAATTTCTATTTGGATTTATTTAATAGAACTTATGGTCGGTTTATAAGCCTAATCTTTATTTATTTTGCTTTATGCACTTTAAATATCGCAAATTAATGGTCAAGCTACCTAATTAGTTTAATTTACTTTTATGTCTTTTATTTTTTTTATTATGGAAGGCCAAGCCTCGTAACTAGTTTAATTTATTTTTATGTCTTGAATTCCTTTTTATGGAAAGCCGAGCCTCTATACTTTTAGTTTAATTTATTTAAATGGCCGGTTGAATTGTCTAATTTGTTTAGTTAATATAAATCCAATCTTTCTTTATATATATATATATATATATATATATATGTGTGTGTGTGTGTGTGTGTGTGTGTATTTATTTAATATACTTATATATATATATATATATATATTAATTGAGTATTTATATCCAAGAGGTTAGGCCACCAATGAATCCACCAGGCTTTGTTCCTAATCAACACCAAAATCCTCCTCAACCTCAGAACCAACAACCGAGTATGTCTTTAGAAGATATGGTGAAATATCTAGCTTCAAGTTCTGAAAAACCTAAGAGGGGGTGAATTAGGTTTTAACCGATTTTTCCTCTTTTAAAATAAACAGGCTTTCTAAGATAACTAATATCAAACACTTGGTGATCAAACAAAGTATGAAAAGATAAGTTCAAGAAAAAAAGGCAAAGAACACAAAGATTTATAGTGGTTCGGTTTATCCAACAAAACCTAATCCACTACCTTGAGCTATCTACTCAAGGATTTCACAAAACCTTTCACTAATATAGTAAGAGAGAATACAATAGAGGCTCATCCAATTCCCTTAGGGTTTTACAACATAAACCTCTTAACCAAACAAGGTTCACTCAACACTTTGAGTTTTACAAAATAATCTTGTTTACACACCTATCTCTATTACAACAATTAATGAAAAAGATACTCTAAAAACAATCACAATTTTCTATGATTCAAGGCTCACTCTAACCCTTAGAGTTTCAAGCTCAATGCAACCTTGAACAAATCAATCAAGATATGAATAAGAAGAGTTTGATATATGAAATCACCTTAATGTGAAGATATATCAATTTAAAGCATAAATACCTCCTTGAGTAATATTTTCTTGTAAGTTGCTCAAGAACCCCAATGATTTTGTATGAATCTCACTTTGATGGATTTCACAATATGAATGTTATGTTTTGGTTTCAAAAAAATCTCCAGAGGTTCTATGAAGTGTTAGGATCAGATTTTTGCTCAAAAGGTAGTGTTAATGAGTTGTTTAAACGATTGGGTATTTATATGTATGCACCAACGGTCATAAAAATGGTTGTTTGAATCCCACTCAGGAGAAGTGCGGTCGATCGCAAATCAGGAGGGTCGTCCGCACCATCATCCGCAAATGTTCCAGAGAACTCTGGACAACCTGCGGACGATGAGCTTAGAAGTCCGGTCGACCGCTCCATCATCCGCAAGTGTTCCAGAGAGTTCTGGACATACAGCGGACGATACTCTGAGAAGTCTGGTCGACCGCATGATCTGTGGTCGTCCACACTTTTGTCAGGTCGACCACATATGCATTAAAACTATGCAGAACAAGTTTCCAAACAACTCCAAGAATTTGCAAAATATATTTTATGAATTTTTAAGTATGTGCATGTATTTTGAAAATCATTTCAAATACCCAACTCATGTTTTATCTAAATGAAATGCATTTTAAAAATCATTTTACTTTTATTTGAGCAACCTATAGAACTTATTACTCAAAGGGGTAGACCTAGAGATATCTAAAAATAAATCAATAAATAATGCGACACCTCTAGATCCTATTTAATCCAGAAACGCTTATCTTCAATGCTTGACATCAAAAGCTCTTTCCTGAAGATTTGAAACTTCGATCTTGCATGGATTAAATCATGAATCCAAAAACTCTATCACTTGTACAAATAAGACATTAGTCCTCATCAATGTTTGTCATTAATCAAAATTAAGACATTAAAAGCTTTAGGGCTTTCAAGTTCTATATCTTTTCAGAGAGATACCATATCCTTCCAAAAGGATACAAAGTCCAACATTCACAATTTGGCGAATTAGGTAGGACAAATGACTTATGAGTTAAGTCAATTGAAAACATAGCTTTTCTATAAACTTCCATCACAACCACTCAATCCCAATTAAAATGCTATTGCCGTAATATTGAGAAGTGGTAAAGTGTTGGAAGAATCCAAGAGACCAGAGGAAAATAAAGTCACGGAGAAAGCACATGTTTCAAACCCAACACCTTCCTACAAAGTCCCTCAGATAGGAGAATCTTCTTCTCCTATTCCTAAGGTAAGTCCTCCTTTTCCTAATAGGTTAACTAAGAACAAGAAATATGAGGAAGAAAAAGATTCCCTGAAGATCTTCAAGAAAGTTGAAGTCAACATTCCTCTTTTGGATGGAATAAGACAGATTCCTCGTTATGCAAAGTTCCTAAAAGAACTTTGTACCAACAAGAAGAAACTTAAAGGTAATGACAGAATCAGTGTGGGGGAATGTGTGTTTGTTGTTCTCTGACAGAGACTTCCTCCAAAGTAAAAAGATCCAGGTACGTTCGCTATCCCTTGTACAATTGGTGATAAGGTAGTCTCAAGTTGTATGCTAGATTTATGAGCTTTTATTAATGTCATGCCTTATACAATCTATAACTCTTTAAATTTGGGACCAATGAAGCCTACTAGAATTGTTATTCAGTTAGCTAATAGGTCAGTGGCTTATCCAAAAGGAGTAATAGAAGATGTATTGGTTAAAGTAAATAATTTAGTATTCCCTGCAGATTTCTACATTTTGAAAACTTTGGATAGTCAAAATACTTCTTCATCACAGTCACCTTTTTTGTTAGGTAGACCATTTCTGAAAACTGCTAAAACTAAAATTAATGTAAATTAATGTACTTTATCAATGAAATTTGACGGTGATAAAATTTCTTTTAACATATTTGATGCTATGAAGTACCCTTTTGATGAATGTTCTATAGTTTCTATTGTAGATATTATAGATCCACTTATTGAAGATATATTTGATTTTAGCTACATTAAAATTATGCAATCCATTATGAACTTGAACATAGATGAAAATGTTCTTAACACTTTATCTGTGGAATGTGACCATGAACTCAAACAAGCTGTCAAGGATTTATCTATTTGTCCTGTTAGTAATTCTAAAATTGCATTACCTAGCTCACATAATCAAATCTTACAATTTGTTGATTATCCCCCGTCACTTGAGCTTAAAGCTTTACCTTTTCATTTGAAATATACATATTTGAGTGGAGGTAATGCTTTACCTGTTATTATTGCTAACAATATCTCATCTTCTCAAGAAGATAGGTTAGTTTATATGCTTAGGGACAACAAAACTGTCATTGGCTAGACTTTAACCGATATTAAAGGTATTAAACCATCAACATGCATGCACCGTATATTGTTAGTAGACTAAACCAGAAAGTCACAAAGGAAACTAAACCCTCATATGATGGAAGTAGTAAAAGCTTAAATTCTAAAATTTCTTGATGCTGGTGTCATCTACCCAATCACAGATTCACATTAGGTAAGTCCTGTACATGTTATTTCAAAGAAAAGTGGAAAAACTTTTGTGGAGAACTCTGAAGGTGAGAAAGTTCCTACTAGAGTGCAAAATGGTTTGAGAGTCTGCATAGACTACATGAAACTTAATGCATAGATTAGGAAATACCATTCTCCCCTTCCTTTCATGGATCAAATGTTAGAATGTCTATCTGGTAGTTCTCATTATTGTTTCCTTGATGGTTATTCTGGTTACTTTCAGATTGCTATTGCCCCAGAAGACCAAGGTAAGACTACTTTTACATGCCCATTTGGTATTTATGCTTATAGAAGAATGTCTTTTGCTCTATGCAATGCACCTGCTACCTTTCAAAGATGCATGATGCCCAAGGAATTGTTTTAGGGCACGTAATTTCACCAAAAGGGCCGATTTTTGACAAAGCCAAGATTGATGTAATTAAATCTATTCCTTATCCTTCAACGGTAAGAGAGGTAAGATCCTTCTTAGGCCATGCTGGATTCTATAGAAAGTTTATTAAGGATTGCTCTAAAACTGTTCAACCTTTATGCAAGCTATTACAAAAAGAACATAAATTCAATTTTGATGAATGTTGTAAACATGCAGTTAAACTATTGAAAGAGAAATTAATTTCATCACCTATCATTCAACCCCTTAATGTGTGATGCTAGTGACAAAGTAGTTGCAACTGTTCTAGGTCAAAAAATAGATAAAGTTCCTCATGTGATATATTATGCATCTAAATTACTTGATGATGCCCAATGCAATTATACCACAACTGAGAAGAAACTCTACTATGTAACTATTAGATCTTATCTGTTGGGAACAAAAGTTATTGTTTATTCAGATCATGCAGCTCTAAAATACCTGTTAAAGAAGAAGGAGTCTAAACTAAGACTACTTAGACAGATTCTCTTACTACATGAATTTGACCTTAAAATTCGAGATAAGAAGGGAGCAGAGAATCTTGTTGCTGATCATTTGAGTCGACTGACATATGATGGGGAATCATCTCTTATTTCTGATTTATTTCCCGATGAGCATTTTTATGCATTGTATGGAATTATACCTTGGTATGCTGATATGGTTAATTATATTGTTACCAAACTATTTCCAAATAATCTATCTAAGACTCAGAAAGATAAAATTAGGAATGACTCAAAACACCACATTTGGGATGATCCCTACCTATTTAAAAGCTGCGCAGGCAATGTCATACGCAAATGTGTTCCAAATAATGAAATTCAATTCATATTGAATTTTTGTTATACTTTTGAATGTGGAGGTCATTTTGGACCAAAACGAATTGCTAGAAACATTATGGAAAGTGGATTTTATTAGCCTACTCTTAACAAATATGCATATTACTTTGTTAAATCTTGCAATGAATGTCAAAGAATTGGTAATATATCCAAGAAAGATGAAATGCCTTTGAAGACTATATTAGTTTGTGAACTTTTTGATGTATGGGGCATTGATTTCATGGGACATTTTCTTTCATCTTTTGGAAATACTTACATCTTACTTGCCTATCTTACATCTTACATCTCTGTTTAAAAAATATCATGTTTCTCATAAGGTTTCTACTGCCTATCATCCTCAAACAAATGGACTTGCTTAAATTTCTAATAGGGAAATTAAGTCTATTCTAGCTAAAGTAGTCAATTCTAATAGGAAAGACTAGAGCCTTCGATTGGGAGATATTCTTTGGGTGTACAAACTAGCATTCAAAACCCCTATTAGTATGTCACCATTTAGGTTGGTTTATGGTAAAACATGTCATCTACCTGTGGAATTAGAACATAAGGCATTTTGGGCCATAAAACAATGTCATCTTAATCTTGATGATGCACAATCTCATCGAAAACTGCAAATACAAGAATTAGAGGAAATTAGAAATGATGCCCATGTTAATTCCTAGATTGCAAAAAAAAAAAAATGAAATATTACCATGACAAAAATCTTTCAAGGAAAATTTTCAATATTGGTGATAAGGTTCTACTCTATAATTCTCATATGAGACTGTTTCCAGGAAAGCTAAAGTCAAGGTGGATTGGCTCATTTGTTATCATTAATATCTTTAATCAAGGGTCAGTGGAGGTAAAAAGTCTTCAAACAAGCAAAATTTTCAAAGTGAATGGTCACCTCCTTAAACCTTTTCATGAAGGATTTGTCGGATAAATTATCAATTTCGTTGCTTTTGAAGCCCCACCACTAGAAAGGAATTGAAATCTGTGCTTGCCGGATCTAAGACGTTAAACAAATGCGCTGTATGGAAGGCAGCCCATCACTTTCTTTAATACTTTTGAATTATTTCACTATTTAGCTTGCCGACCTAGCAAAAATTGTTGAATACTCGTCTTCTTGGATACTAAAAAAAGGTGTATTTAAGTTAATTAAATGTCCAACAGTGATTAAACACAACTTTAAATAGCTTGTTTAATTTTTGAAAGAATTACAAAATGATTTCTACTAATTTCCTTTCAAGAGTAATTCCATCTGCAAGGTATTTCTTTCCTTTTTACATTTCATTTTGTCTTTCCATCCCTTCTTTATTTCTATCTCTTTGTTATATAATGGATGATTCTTTAATGAAAATGAGAAGATATTATCCATTGTTCCCTATTAATTATTTGAGAAAAATCTATCTGATGAGAATTGAGAGTATTAAATTACTAGTATCCTTTGGAATGCCTAAGGATATTAGGTGGATAATTAAAGCTAAGGATCGAATTAGTGGTGAACATGCAGTTTTTCCCAAACATCCGCCTAGGTTGGGAAATAGTAGTTATGCAAATAAACGGAGAGGTAAAAGAATGAGAGTTTGTTATAAATGTGATGGATGGAACTATGATGCCAGTTGTCATTCACTTGGGTATTTATCCAATAATCGGAAAGACAAAATTGCTTTCATGAAGAATGAACTGAGTAAAGAGTCATTAGATGATATCAAACTGACTCTTGATTTGCATTCTAGTGGATACGTTCAAATGCGAATTCTCGGATTATGGAAATAATTCGAAATTGAACAACTCAGGTACAGTATTCGGTATTTGAATTTAAGTGATCCTGTTTGTCAGTTTTAAAAAAAGCTGGATGAGCAACATATCTATTACTCATAGAAGGTGTTTGAAACGTTACTGAACATAAAACTAGAAGAAGATGTGAGCCACAATCACAACTATTTTTGAAGCCATTACTATGGAAGGTCCATCAATAAGAAATCTAACAAACATTGCAATGCTTCAATGAACGACCGTGGGTGCTACTGTTTTACATCTAACTGTTGTTATTCAATTGGGAATATTATTAGCTCATCGAAAGACCAGTCTAGTATATGGAGGAGGAAATGTTGGATTAATGGGAGAGGTTGTTCAAACACACCAGTCATACCAAACACTTGTTCAGATTGAAATAAATCAGCCATACAAAGTTCTCACAACAGGTGTAATTTTCACTGATATGAAAAAAGTATATGGTAGAACAATTGAACATGAGGTACTGATGTACTCATGAATTAACTGATTTTTATGTTATTTAATGACTATATTTTGTTTGAAAATCGGTTAATTATGTTATTTAATGAATATATTTCACGTTTCCCTTGTATTTCTTTGTTTGTAAGTTTTTCAGTGTATTTTAGTTCATTATAGAGATAAAAAGAAAAAGAAGTGTTGAACAAGTTTAAAAAAAAAAATTCTATGTCATCCGAAGACGTGGCGCAATGAAAGATGACAAGTGGCGCAATCAGAAGGTGACAAGTGGCGCTTCTAGAAGTCGCAATTTGGACCAATGAGGATGCGACATGTGGCGAATTTGGGAAAATTAGGCCACCAACTAAATTTTCAAGACTTTGGGGTGAAAAATGACCATTTTACCCCTGATTTTTGTGGCTATAAATAGAAAGCTTATTTTTATAATTTAGACACCAATTTAGCTCCAATCTTTTCCATTTCTTTTGCAATTTATTTCTTTTATTATTGTCTTCATCTTAGTATATATTTTCCAGATTTTTTAGAATAATATTTCAAGGCTTTTTGTAATATTTAGTAAAGAAATTATGTCCGGATAATTTCAATATTTCCTGGGAGTTTATCTCTCAAATTTTCTTTCTAATGTTTATAAATTTCATCTTATATTTATTAAATATGTATTGTGAGTAATTTTCTTTTGTTAGTAAGGATATGTGTTAAGTTATTAATAAATGAGATTATGAGATAATTTTCTTTGTACTTTATTTCTATTTGGATTTATTTAACTAGATTTATGGTCAGTTTACCCGCCTAGTCTTTATTTATTTTGCTTTATGCACTTTTAATATCGCAAATGGATGGCCGAGTCACCTATTAGTTTAATTTACTTTTATGTCTTTTATTTTCTGTATTATGGAAGGCCGAGCCTTCATATGTTTAGTTTAATTTATTTAAATGGCCGGTTGAACCGCGTAATTTCTTTAGTTAATATAAATACAATCTTTCTTTTATATATATATATATGTGTGTGTGTGTGTATTTATTTAATATACTTATATATATTAATTAAGTATTTATATAATTCCTGTTTTAACCAATACAATTGTGTGAATTAATTGGATTGACAATCTAGTTAATGAATGTGATTATATAGCTAGGATTATTAATCTTGTATTAATGATTCAAGTAGCATCTACTAGTTTAATTGAGTTGCAGCTCTTGACTTAATTAAATTAGTAGCTGAATTATATAATTTAAATTGTATATAATTAAGTTGATTGTTATATACAATTTAATGTTGGTGATGCCTTATTTGTTTAATGCAATTTAATTGAGCATCCTATACACGCTGGCTGGTAGTAGTGTTTCATTAAATTAGAGATTAATCTGTTTGAGCTGATCAAGATTAATCTATTTTGTAAGGATAGGAATCTGTCTGAGCTGATCAGGATTCTAAAGCCAACTACTTAATAATGTATTTATTTATGATTAATCCCATGAAAAATATAACTTGATACTAGTTCTTTGTTAACGCTTTTTATATCATTTGTATTCCAAATTTTGTTTTAATTCTGTTTACAAAATCCAAAACCTCAAAAATATTTATTTTAATTGTTGTCATTACCTTATTCTCAAAATTCCAAAACCCCCAAAACCTTTTCCGATTAATAATTTTAATTTAAGAGTTGACAAATCTCTATGGATTCGATCCCTACTTTCCCTATATGTATAGAAATTGTTAGGTTTAAATTTGAGAGCCGTACGACAGGCTTCGTCAGGTACAAACAAAATCATTTTATGAACGCATGACACTCATGTTGCATAACTGTGATGCCTTCATAGTAATACCAGGAGGATATGAAGTATTAGAATGTTTGTTCAATTTGACATTCTGCTTCAACATGAAACAGCACACTAAACCAATTGCTCTTTTAAATGTTGGTAACTATTTTGATGGTTTGTTAGCATTTCTTGGCATAACTATTACACATAACCTTCTATCTCCAGTAGTATGAAGAATAATTATATCTGCACCCACAACCAAGGAGCTATTGGATGAATTAGTAACTTTTGTACCAGAGATAGATCCATAAGTACCTTCAATTAACTGGTCAATTTCCGGTAACAAGTGAAAAAGAGATTCAGTGGATTTAGAGTTAAAGTTGTAAGTTTTTATTTTTAAATAAATGTGTGTTATTTCCTTTTTATTAAAAGATGTGGAATAATGTTGTTTTTAAAACTTTATGTATTTTTACAATGAGGGCAATGTAATCTCCAAATATGGGAGGGTGGTTTGAGTAAAGAGTCAAATGATTAAACTCATTTGATTATTGATCCACACATTTAAAAACATTGTTTTTAATAATTTGTTATTTTGTGGAATAAATCATGCATGTATTATAACTTTTGAATATGTTAGGTAATTTTGTGTTGTTTTTTTTTCGTCCTTTGATAATTGTACTCCTTTCTGTAAAAAAAAATTTCGAATAAATCAATTGAATATCTTTGTAATTTGACAAAAATATTCATATTTAACTAATGTGGCTAAATCATTTTTGTTATGAAATCCAGAGTTAAAAACATTAGTATTGTCATTTGATGATAATGTAAGTTTACTGTGTGTTTTAGTACATTTAAGGTCACTTTCTACACGTTAGAACTTGTTATTTTACATTTAATCTATTTTAACCAATATAATTGTGTGAATTAATTGGATTGACAATTTAGTTAATGAATGTGATTATATAGCTAGGATTATTAATCTTGTATTAATGATTTAAATAGTATCTACTAGTTTAATTGAGTTATAACTTTTTGCTTAATTAAATTAGTAGCGGAATTATATAATTTAAATTGTATATAATTAAGGTGATTGTTATATACAATTTAATGTTGGTGATGTCTTATTTGTTTAAATTTAGCATCCTTTACACGTTGGTTGGTAGTGGTGTTTAATTAAATTAGAGATTAATCTATCTAAGCTTATCGGGATTAATCTAATTTATAATGATAAAAATCTGTCTGAACTGATCGGATTATAAAACCAACTACTTAATAATGTATTTATCTATGATTAATCTCATGAAAAAAATAACTTGATACTAGTTTCTTGATAACGCCTTTTTAATTCTATTCACAAATCCAAAACTCCAAAAATTATTTATTTTAATTGTTGTCATTATCTTATTTCTCAAAATACCAAAAAACCCCCAAAACTCTTTCCGATTAATGATTTTAATTTAAGAGTTGACAAATCTCCGTAGATTCGATCCCTACTTTCCTCATCTACATAGGAATTATTAGGTTTAAATTTAAGAACCGTACAACAAACTTTGACATATAATCATGCCAAATTACTGTTATCTCTCATAACTAATATTTTTTTTTACTAGTTTGCCCACTGTTATCTCTCTCTCTCTCTCAATTAATTGCATCTATGATTTCCAAGATAAACTATTACATCTGTTTTAATTTTTTATTTTTCATCCTTAAGCTTATTGAATATAGCATTAACAAAGAATTTTAATTAATTTCGTGTATTTTTTATGACAAGTTTGAAGCAATTTTGCTTTTCTCTCTCTCTCTCTCTCTCAATCTCAATTAATTGCATCTATGATTTCCAAGATAAACTATTACATCTTTTTTTTTTCATCCTTAAGCTTATTGAATATAGCATTAACAAAGAATTTTAATTAATTTCGTGTATTTTTTATGACAAGTTTGAAGTAATTTCGTATATTTTTTATAACAAAATTGAAGTAATTTCCTTGTAGAATTTAGATTCTTCTAAAGAAATTCAAGAAGAAAGAATACCCCTAAGACAACAGATTTTTCTAAAAAATAATTTAGATTTTTATAAAGTGTATTAGATTGACATTGGGTAATTTGTTTCTGAGTGAGAAAAACTCAGCACCAACACTAAAACTAATTTAAGCCAATACAATATCAACACAAAACACCAGCATCATTTGGATTAGACACTAATTCTAATATTAAATTTTTTGGTTGTGTTGAAAATGTATTTTCTTTCTCCAAGAAAGGAAACTTTTTTTTTATTACCTCCAAGAAAGGAAACTAAAAAGAACATTTCGTTCTAAAATTAAATAATCTCTTGCCAAAAATGTCATTCACAAGAGACAATACCATCACCCAACAATGTTTCCATGTTGATGCAAAACATAAAAAATGAACAATTGAGAATTGAAAAGGACAAAATGGGAACAAAGGGAATTGAAGATTGATATCTCAAAATTGTCATTTCAATATTTGATTGAATTGCATTTTAGTGTAATTGGCTAAAGAATTGGTTTTTCAAGTACATTTATAATGTGTAACTGGTTTATTATAGTGATTGGATTTGTATTTTGGTACTTAGGAAATTAAGGAAAAAAGGCAATTGAAGTTTGAGATCCCAAATTAACTATTTCAATTCAATTGCATATTAGTGTAATTGGATAAATAATTAGTTATTAAGATGCATCTATGTCACATAATTACTTTATAATAATGATTGCATTGATAGTTCGATACTTGGAAAATTGGGAGAAGATGGGAATTTAAGATTGAGATCTCAAATTGGTAATTTCAATCTTCAATTGAAATGTATATTAGTGTAATCGGATAAAAAATTGGTTATTCATATGCATGTATGTTGACTACTTTGTTTATAATAGTAATTGGATTGATAGTTTGATAGTTATGAAATTGGGGAAAAAAGGGAATTGAAGATTGATACCAAATTAGTCATCCCAATCTTAAAATGAATCGTATATTAGTGTAATTAGATAAATAATTAGTTACTCGGATGCATATATGTTGAATAATTTGCTTTTTTTTAAAAAAATGCATTAAATATATTGAGAGCAAAATCAACCAAAGTACTGAGTCCACACCATACTAATCTAGCCAACTGAATTATAGCATGGGAGGCAAACACAACTAGAACCCAACAAAGACTAATAAAGCAAAAACACAGCCAAAAGGAACACTAAGAGACAAAACCCAAAGTCAAACTCAAGACAAAAAAGCAAACACCAAGAAAGACAAAACCATCGAGCAAATGACAACGAAAACAATGTTGCAAACATAAAAAAAGGAACAAAGCTTTACCCACCCAACACAAAGCTATCCCTGCTACCATAGCTAACAAAATATAAGCAACTCATATGATCTTCCAACACCTTATTTAAAAAATTTAGCCACCTCTCTAAAAATATTGGCAATGTTCTAAAGACAGATGATTTGTGAAAAATCTAAAAAGGGGGTAAATTAGGTTTTATTCGATTTTTGCAACCTAATTCAATTAACTCATTGTGGTATTTCTGACATGCAGATCCCACCTCGGGAAGTGAGCCTACTCGACATGCAAACCGAACCACCTGGGCTTTCGGATCTCACTAGATTGGCATTGCTCACACTTGGGCACCCGTTTATGATCCTCCCTACCTGGTCATACTTATGTTTCGGTTATCTTGAGACTGGTTGTCTCTTATTCGGATAGGGCATTGTTGAAATCCTTTAACCAGATGCTGACTGAATTTCCTAGATTGCTTCATGCTCAGCTTGATAAGAAGCATTGTTGTGAACTAGCTGTTGTCTTACCCTTAGAGATAGAGACAGCGTTGGTAGAGTCGTTCAGATACACCTTGGTTGGTAAATTTTCCAATCGGAAGCCCAGCATCGTAGAGGTACGTAAAGCTTTGGATAGATTTAATTTCGTTGGCCACTATGTCATTGGTTTGATTGATCACAAGCACATTCTTATTCACTTGTCTCATGAGTTAGATTACTCGAGGCCTTTCCTAAAGCCTACTTGGTTCATTTTGGGATGCCCGATGCGCATCCTAAAGTGGACCACTAACTTTCATATTTCCACAAAGACTCCTATTGCTTCCATTTGGATTTCTTTCCCCCTCCTGCTCATTCACCTTAGGCTGAAACGGTTTCTTTTCATTTTGGCTAGAACTGTAGAGATTTCACTTCATATTGACAAGGCTACTGACTATCTCTGTCGGTCCAATGAGACTCATATATGTGTTGAGGTTAACTTAGAGAACAAGTTATCTAATCGCATTTGGATTGATCGAGGACCTGACAAGAGTTTTTGACAGACAATGGTTTACGAGACTTTGCCAGTTTTCTGTTCCTAGTGTAGGCACTTGGGACACTTTTTTTATCAATGTGTCTCTAGTGGTGCTCAAGTTCGTTCTCCAACACCTTTCTCTGTCCCTCTTCCTAGTTCCTTTACCTCACACGAACCCACCACTCAGACTCCCGTCCCTTCTATAGCCCCTATTCCCGCCACTACTACCCGTCCTCCCCAGGGACTCAGACCTATCATTATACCTTTATCCTTTTATCACCCAGCCTTCTCGGCAGTGGGTACTCAGACCTATCATTATACCATCTACTATTCATCATTCTGCTCATGTGGTTCCACTAATAGTACAGTCTATCTCTACCACTGCAGTCAACCATCCTATTACTTTTATCTCGATTGCCGTGTATACACCGAATCTCGGTACTATAACTTTTGGTCTACATGCACCACCACATATACTTGTCACATTCTTGCCCCAAATATCCCATTTTGCATATCTTGTGACCATCCCAGACTCCCCTTCTATATCTCTTACTCTTCGTATGATCTTTGCATCAGTTACTATACCTCCGGCTACTGCCACATATATTTTTCCCCCTAAGGCACTTTTGCCTATTCCAGTCACTAATGCGGCACAAATGTCTAATCCATTTCTACCTAAGTGTATACCCAGTATTCCTGTTTCCTTGGCAGATAGTGATCCGCTTATTTGTCTGCAGAATAGGGTGGTGTCACTCTCGTCTGATTCTGTTAGTATAGTTTCACACATTCTTGTTCGGAAAGGATCTTCTAGTGACCTCCAGCAGTCTCACACCGATGATACTGGTACTGCCCTTTGTAATTATGGTGAGGCTAGTTTATGTCCAGTTTGGCACCGTCGGACTCAGTGTAGAGAGCTTCTCAAGTAGCACAGCCCTATGAAATGATCACACGGGGCCGAGTTCGGTCAGGTACACTTTCCATTCCATTGTGTTGCTTATGAGTGGCATCATTATATGGAATGTTAGGAGAGTAGGTAATTATAATACTTGAAGGCTCTTGGAAAAGCTCATTCAGAGACATCACATTTATTTTTTTATTATTATTGAACCGATGATTATGCGGTGTGATTTTGCTTTCACTTGTCGATTCCTGGCCTTTGATCACGAGCAAGTGAATTAGACGGATCAGATATGGTGCTTCTAGAGGCAGGGGACTGCTATGACTTCTATTGTTGATCATATTCAGTTCCTTCATATGGTCGTTCAGGACTCAAGATTACCCCGTCCTATTTATTTCACACCTGTATATGCTTCTTGTTCTTATGTTGGTATGAGGGATATATGGGTTAGTCTTCACTATATATCCATCTTCGTTCATGGCCCGTGGCTTGTCAGTGGTCATTTTAATGTCATCGCACATGATGGTGGGCGCATCGGTACTAGTTCTATATATCCCTGTATTCCGGATTTTGGGGGTATGATGCCAGACTATGGTTTGACTGATGTTGGTTTTGTTAGGAGTCCATATACGTGGACTAATCATTGGGTTTGGAAGTGCCTGGATAGTGTTATTTACAGTACAGATGCATCTTCCTTCTTTAGCAAATTGACTGTAAGACATCTCAACAGGCATACTTTCGATCATTCTCCACTTCTAATTGAAATGTCTACATTTGATTCTTTCGAACCGAGGCCATTCCGATTTCTCAACGTATGGACTATTTACCATGATTTTCAGTCATTTGTCTCTCATAAGTGGTCATTAATCGTCTATCTTACAGATATGACTGTTCTTTGGGGGAAGACTTTCCAACTAAACAGGGTTTGAGTTGGTGAAATTAGCATGTTTTCGGTGATATTACTCACAAGGAACAGTTGCACAGGGTTCAAGCCGAGCTGAATCATACTTTATTAATTGAGGAGAACTTTTGGAGGTAGAAGTCGGGATCCAGATGGGTTTGTAAGGGAGATCACAATACTCGGTACCTTCACTCCATTGAATGTGGTCGTCAAGTCAGATCCAGAAATTTCTTGATTACTACTGAGCACAGGATACGGTTATCGAACCAGGATGAGATTTGAGATTCTGCAGTGAGCTTCTTTCACGAGCTTATATCTTCACCTGCACAGCCTCCATAGCAAATCAGAGATGATATTATTCCTCGACTTGTCTCTGTCTAGGATAACGTCATGCTCAACCGTATCCCGACACAGGGTGAGGTTCGTGAGGTAGTATTCAACATTGACAATGACAGTGTGGCGGGATCGGATGGTTTTACTTCATTGTTCTACCAGATGTGTTGGGATATTGTCTTCGGAGATGTTTATCAGATAGTTCTGGATTTCTTTAGCGGTGGTCTTCTTCCCAAGGGATTTGCAGCTACCTATATCATACTTCTCCCTAAGATGGAGGATGCATGTAGATGGTCCGAGTTCAGACCCATCAGTCTTTGCACCGTATTCAACAAGCTTATCACTAAGCTGTTGAACATGTGCTTGAGTTCTCTTGTACCGCTTATTATCTCTTTGCAGTAAAGAGGTTTTATTCCTGGTAGGCTCATTAGGGAGAACATTCTACTGACTCAGGAGATGGTCAACACACTCGACATGTAGGCCCGAGGTAGTAACGTTATTATGAAGTTAGATATGGTGAAGGCTTATGATTGGATCGACTGGGGTTTCTTGCTAACTATTATGGAGCATTTTGGTTTTGATCATGTATGGATTGATCGAATCCGATGGTGTATCTTCGAGTGTCATTTTTCGGTCTTGGTCAACGGGCAGCCCGATGGTTTTTTTCAATCAATCAGGGGTATCCGTCAAATGACCCAATATCTCTCTCGTTGTTTGGCATTGCCGCATACTACTTCTCCATACTTCTCAAGCATCAATTCAAGTGGTACCCGATTATGTAGTACATACATAGGGGTCCGTCTCTTGTCTCGCATCTATGTTTCGCTAATAACATGATTATTTTTACCATCGACTAGAAACATTGCATTCGTAAACTGCTCTGTCCTCGAGCACTACGAGGTGGTCTCTAATCAATTGGTAAATCTGGATAAGAGTGCACTTATTCTATCATAGTGGTCTACTCCTGCTATTGTCTGCAGGACTTAGGATTTAACTAGTTTCACACATCACCAGCTACCTATTACCTATCTTGGTGTGTCGTCGTATCTGGGTCAGTGGTGGAATTTTCTATCTGACGATTTGGTACAGAAGGTTCATAGCCAGATCTTGGGATAGGCATGTCGTTTATTGTCTCCAGGAGCTCAGATCACGTTGCTACGTTCTGTCCTATATTTCATGCCTCTTCACCTTTTTCAGATCGTACAGCCTCCTAAGGCTGTTTTGAAGAGGCTAGAGAGCTACTTTGCCAAATTTCTATGGGATGCCCAGGATTAGACCTGCAGACTTCATTGGCGCAAGTGGAAGTCTCTATGTCTTCCGCACGATGAGGGTGGTCTTGGCTTCAGAAGATTACAAGATATTGTCAATGTTTTCTCCCTGAAGCTGTACTGACGGTTCTATTCCCAGGATTCCTTGTGGGCCTAGTTTACACTGGGCAAATATTATGTCGGGAAGCAACCCTCATTCACTACAGGTAGTTACACTGCTTCTCGATATTGGAGTAGATTGCTCTGGGTTGGCCCACACGCTGAGAGTCACATTGTTTGGATTTTGGGTCGAGGACAGATCTTCTTCTGTCATAACTGTTGGATGGGAGACACTACTCTTGCTCAGCAGTTACCCAAGTCCACTCATATTTCGGCTCAAGTTAGTGTTTTTTTTTATTTTTCATATTGGGATTTCGACCTCCTTTGTTGGGCGGTTCCTTCCTCGTTGGCAGAACGGATTGTCAACCTGCCCCTATCAGTTCATACCCCAGACAGAATGCTGTGAAGGGATACGTTGGATGGTAGGTTTACTACTAAGTCGGCCTAACAGACAGTTAAAGAGTCTTCTGCTGTTCAAATTTCATATGACTTATCCTAGGGACCTTCCATCCGCACGAGCATTACATTCTTTTGCTGAAGACTGTGGCATAGTTTGATCCTGATAGATACAGTTATCATGGGCTTGATCCAGGTCCAGTTGGCATCGAGATGTCACTGATGACACTCAGAGGAGACGTTTTAGCACATGTTCGTTGGCAGTCCGGTTGTCGCTTAGGTATGGTCTTACATTTCTTCTATTTTGTAGGTACCAGTCTATCAGTAGGAAGACATACACCATCGCTTCCTTCACTGGATTAGATTGGGCTAGCATGTCAGTAGGGGTGACATCCGCATCATCATGCCTTCGCTCATTTTTTTGTTCCTTTGGACGACACACAATGATGTGAAGCACAAGAGCATTGTTATGGAGCCTCGGTTGATCATCTGGAGAATTCACAGGCATAAGAGCATTGTTATTTGGAGTCACATTATCTACCCCTCATCGCTTTCTGTCTATCCTTATTTCCTAGCACAGAACGTCTGTGGGATCTCACAAGGTGAACACTAACGAATGTGTTAAGGAAGGGATGGCTAGCGATGGTAGCATTGTTAGAGATACTAACGGACGGTGCATTTAGGTCTTTTATTCGTTTTACAGTTCTTGCACCATTCTCGAGACGGAGTTGCGAACTATTTTCTATAGTCTCCTTTTGGCTAGGGATTTGAGATTGATTGTATTATGGATAGAGGCAGATTCCGCGCTGGTTGTACATTGCATTACATGATGAAGAGGTCCGTGGCATATTCAGATACTTCTTTGGAATATTCGACAACAGTTTTGCTTCGACAAAGACACTGTTTTTCACATCTTTAGAGTGGGAAACTAGGTAGCTGATGACTTAGCTTTTGTGGGATGGAAACGTCATATTTACACACTTTTCGCATATTAGTAGTTGCACCATAGGACTAGAGCCTTGATACACATAGATAGACATGGATACCTTTTTGTTCGAGGACTCTATATTTTTTCATATATTTTTGTATTTTTGCATATTAGAGATCAGTCCTATGTCCCCCTCCTTTTTTTGTACCTTGATTTTTGTTTGTGTTTATGAAATTCAAGATGTCTCTTTCCCCTTTTTTTTTAAAAAAATAATAGGCAAAGCTATCAAAAGAAATGCGATGACACATATGGTCAATGTATTTCTTCCCAAATCCAAAATTTTACGTGCTTTCAAATTAAACAACCAAAAGGGAATAGAAATTTCTCAAGTGATTTCGCAAGATTACGATAAGATTTTAATAGGATGGATGAATATTGTGACTCAAAAATAGTTTGATGATAAATTCGGATAATAAAAAAAAGGATGAATCATAAGAATTAAAAATAGGTTTAAGACAAAATTTGATAAAAACAAATAAATAGGATGAATCATGAGAATAAAAATTATTTTGGGGATGTAATTTGGCAATTTTCCATAAGGTTTTCTCTATGTATATGGGTAATCTTCATCTCTGACTTCTTAAGGCCTATTATGGAAAATATTCTTACCACTTGGAGATATCTTAGATATATTTATTCTCATAGCAGTTAGTATTAGAAAGTGGGAGAGGAGAAGCAAATATGGTTTTGTTAGGTACTGAAAGAAGATGATGCAATTAAGGTTACATGTGCAATGTTTGGCACTCAATGTGATGGTCATATCATTACTGTGAGGAAAGCAAGAGGATAAGGATTTAAATATGGGAAGACACTACAACAATTAGAAAGTTGGAGACAATCTCACACGAATTGGGATTTAAATGAGACTTTTTTGAAGACATTGATGAAGAATGTGGAGGGAACTTATGTAGTCTCTGATAGCTGCAATGATATTCCGAGACCGCCCTTTGTGAAGTCGGTAGATGATGGGTCTTTTAGTCTTGAAGTTCATTGTGGTTGGTTGGAGAATGGTGCTATTGGGCGATTAAAGTGCCCGTCCAAGTTTCTTATCATTCAAGAATGCTTACAATATCAAGGTGTTCGAATAACTGTGTTTCCTTTGAAAAATATTAATTTATTGCTTCTATTTGACAATGTGGAGGATAAAGGTATCATGTGTCATCAATATGCTTCTTTATTCAATATTTAGTTCGATTGTATCCTTCCGTGGTCAAATAAATTGTCAGATTGTCTTACTCAAGTTTGTGTGCAAGTTAAGGATGTTCTTTTGTCCTTGTAGCAGGATAATTTTTTTCATTTGCTTGGATAGTAGTGGGGTAAAGTTTTGAAGATTGCAGAGGTTACCTATAATAAGAGCTTGCTGAATTTTGCTTTGTTCAAGGTAGAAGTGTTGTGTGCGCCCAATATTCCACCTTTCTTCGTAGGGGAAGTGAATAGAATTTCCTATGATCTGGTCATAGCACCTGTTAAGGAGGATTTGGTGCCAAGATATTCGGGGGCGAGAAGTTTGGTTGTTTATTGGACTCGGTGATGGGTGATTCTCCAAGGTTCTCCCTAGAGTTGTAGAGGGAGTATGTTGAGATGTTCCGTTTGGAAAAGGCAGAAGATACAAATTCTATTTTGGTGGGTAGAGAGGCAGTTGGTAGTGATGCATTTCCTATTATTGCTCCTTTTGATGGGAGGTTGAGGGGGAGGGGTTTGGGCTCAAGAATGATGGTTTTGTTGTTGAGTCTTGTGAGCTTGAACAATCAATTGTAAATGGTGATAAGGATTTGATTATTGACCTCTCTTCTTTTGTGCATGATAGGGATGTTAGTCAAATAGTACAATTGAAGGATGATATAAATAATGAGGCTGAGTTATCTAAAGGGATTTTATCTTCTGATAAAACATTTTGTGGGTAGCAAGGAAAACGTGTGTAATGGGCTAAGACTGCTGATGGTAGGATATGTAAACCTAGGATTAGAAATAAAACATTTATCATAATGGTTGCTGGATATGTAAACCTAGGATTAGAAATAAAAAGAAACCTTTTATCTAGGACTGCTGATTTGTTAAATTCTCCTTTTCATGTCGAGTAATCTCATTTCAGTCATAAAGTGCCTAATATTGTATCTAATTCTAGAAAGGAAGTAGAGAAAACACTCAATTTACGGAACTTGATTGAGATTTCTTTTGAAAGACCGAGAGAAAGAGTGATACAAGCTTTTATGCAAATTGAAAAAGAAACATATGAAAAATAGTCTTTGGAATTTGCGTTATATTTTTTCTAGCTTTGGAGAGATTGAAGAAAGTGTTTCTTTGTTTGAAATTGGTTAATATTTCAAGGGATGCCAATGGTGAAACAGATGTTTTGGTGAAAGATGGTTCTGCAATGTCCTAATGTTGTAGTGGTTGTTGAAAGATAGTTTCTGAGTTAGTGGCTATTCTAACAAATTTTATATATATTTTCTTTGCTTTGGTGGTTGCTGGAAGAGTTTGGTCATCGCTAGCATGATCTCTCTGCTTTAGTTTGTGTTTTGGTTGCAAGGTGGTTGGTTATGTAGTGTTCTGGCAATAGGCCATGCTTTGAAACTTTTCAGGTGATTTTTTCACCTCTCCATTTTATTACTTGCTTTCAATAAATAGATGGACTAGATAGATTTTAGAAATGATGGTTTACTTCTGAAGGGATTTTGATTGATGCTCGATCTGCTCATGGAGTGGTCTTTTGGGATGGGTGCTTGAGTAATTGTGGACTTGAATAGTATAGCATCCAACTCTCTTTTCTATTGCACTCCTCTCAACTTTTGGTTTGGTTGTGATGTATCTTTAGGGACTGTGCTCTGTTTGCTTTTGTTAGAATGTGCAGTTAATTTTGAATTGGTAGTTGGGTGTTAGATATTTGGTCAGTTTTTGTCTACCACTGTGTTGGCTTTGAGAAATGTCCTTGGGAGGGCAACAGACAATGGGTTGGGTTAAAGAGAATGTTTTTTTTATTTTGGGAGGGCTGGTTTAGATTTAAAACCATTTAAATCCATTCAATCTCTCCAAAGCTAAATGGATATCTATCAAATCCATCTTTCAAGGCATTTAAATGAATATCCCTCGATAGATTAATAGATTTAAATGGATATCCATCAAATTCAATAAACATCCATTTAAAATGTCAACACTTAGTCAATTTCATTGATTAAATATACTAATTACCATTCAAACAAAAAAAAAAATTAAATTTACAATTTATTTTTAATTGTAATTTCAAATTTTTTATGACAGCATATAATTTTTTTTTTACATTTGCTAATTAAATTTATGTTGTAGCGCGCACACACACGTGTGTGTGTGTATATATATATATATATATATTAGTTTTCTATATTTGAAAAAAATATTTTTTTGAAAGTGTCGATCTCCCAATAATCACCATAGCTAGTAGACACCCCAAATATTAAAGGAGTGAACTTGACTTCTGATTCAACTCTATAATCTTCAAATCTATGAATCATTTTCCTTTGTATTTAACGCTAAAAATGAATTTTATTTTACTTTTTACTTTTATCAAATACTTATCAAGGAAATAAAAAATTAGAGAAAAACATTCTACTAAGATGCCCTATTTATCAATTTATTTTATTGTCATTTAATTTATCATTTTAAACTTTTTTTCTATATATATATATATATATATATTATATACAAATTGAAATTATATTTTGCATAAATTGTACAATCTATTTTCCAAATCTCAGTAATTTATTTAGAATATGAGCATAAATAATATAAATGGCACTGTGACAATTAATTTAATACAATTGCAAATTATATGGATAAATGAGTGTTAATGAATATCCGTAAACCATTTAATACAAACCATTTAAATCATCTATAAATGGATCATAAATTGTTTTGACTTAAATGGATTGATGCCCATTTAAATTTATTCAATTTGGGAGACTTTCTCATTTAATAAATAAAATTGACTTTCAAAAAAAATGAAAAAGAAAAGAAACAAACTATATATCTAAGGTCGGCCTTAAAAAAAAACTATGTTTCATATAGAAAGTTATTTTTAGAAAAAAGGGAACTACAACATTATTTTAAAGTGAAAATTATCGAAATATATACTTCATATATAAGTTGTTTACTAATTTTGATTATTTTTAAAAATATATTTACAATTTCATTTTTACTTTAATTTTCTAAATAGTTTAAATAATTTGACCAAATAAGAACTTTACCAATAAAATTTAAATTAATTAAGATTATTTTCACTAATCTTGTTTACTAATTTTGATAATTGTTTATGAAAAACCTAAGAACGGAGGTTGAATTAGGTTTTTATCTGATTTTTCAACCTAATTCAATAAAACACATTTTTGACAACAAATATCAAACACTTGATGCACTAGTTGTGTGAGTAAAAATATGTTCAAATAAAATGTAGAAATTAGAGCAATGAACATGACGAAGCCTGTCGTACGGCTCTCAAATTTAAAACACCTAACAATTCCTATGTAGATAGGAAAAGTAGGGATCGAATCCACAAAGATTTGTCCACTCTTAAATTAAAATCATTAATCGAAAAAAGTTTTGGGGGTTTTGGTTTTTGTGAATAGAATTAAAAAGGAATTTAGAAAATAAATGATATAAAAAGGCGTTATTAAGGAACTAGTATCAAGCTATTTTTTCCATTGAATTAATCATAGATAAATACATTATTAAGTAGTTGGTTTTAGAATCCCAATCAGCTCAGACAAAGTAATCTCTAATTTAATTAAACACTAGTAGAAACCAGCGTGTATAGGATGATCAATCAAATTGCATTAAACAAATAAGGCATCACAAACATTCAATTGTATATATAACAATCAATTTAATTATATACAATTTAAATTATATAATTCTGCTACTAATTTAATTAAGGCAAGAGCTGCAACTTAATTAAACTAGTAGATGCTACTTAAATCATTAATACAAGATCAATAATCCTAACTATAAAATCACATTCATTAACTAAATTGTCAATCCATTAATTCACACAATTATATTGGTTAAAACATGAATTATATAAATACTCAATTAATATATATATATATATATATAAGTATATTAAATTAATACACAAATATATATATATATATATATAAAGAAAGATTGGATTTATATTAACTAAACAAATTAGGCGGTTCAACCGGTCATTTAAATAAATTAAACAAAAAGTATGGAGACTCGGCCTTTCATAAAAATAAATTAAAGATATAAAAATAAATTAAACTAGTTACGAGACTCGGTCATCCATAATAAAGAAAATAAAAGACATAAAAGTAAATTAAACTAATTAGGTGGCTCGACCATCCATTTGTGATATTTAAAGTTCATAAAGAAAAATAAATAAAGACTAGGCGGGTAAACCAATCATAAGTCCAGTTAAATAAATCCAAATAGAAATTAAGTACAAATAAAATTATCTAATAATCTCATTTATTAATAACTTAACACATATCCTTGCTAACAAAAGGAAATTACTCACAATACATATTTAATAAATATAAGATGGAATTTATAAACATTAAAAAGAAAATTAGAAAGATAAACTCTTCGGAAAAATATTGAAATTATCCGGACATAATTTCTTTACTAAATATTACAAAAAGGCTTGAAATATTATTCTAAAAAATCTAGAAAATATACTAATAATAAAATAAAGAAATTGCAAAATAAATAGAGAAAATTGGAGCTAAATTGATGTTCAAATCATAAAAATAAACTTCCTATTTATAGGCACAAAAATAAGGGGTAAAATGGTCATTTCGCACCCTCAAGTCTTGAAAATTTAGTTGGTAGCCTAATTTCTCCAAACTTCGCCACATGTCCCGTCCTCATTGGTCCGCATTGCGGTTTCTAGACGTACCACTTGTTATTTTCTGATTAAGCTACGTGTCATCTTCTTATTGCGTCACGTCATCGGATGACATATAATTTTTATTTTTTTTTAACTTCTCCAGCATTTCTTCTTTTTCTTTTTATCTCCATAATAAACTAAAATACACTAGAAAACTTACAAACAAAGAAATAGAAGGGAAACACGAAATATATCAATTTAATAATATAATTAACCGATTTTTAAACAAAATATAGTCATTAAATAACATAAAAATCAGTTAATTTATGAGTACATTAGAACACAATGATTTATAGTGGTTCGGTTTATCCAACAAAACCTAATCCACTACATTGAGTTAACTACTCAAGGATTTTACCACATACCTTCACAAATCAAATAAATGAGATTGCAAAAGAGACTCACCCAATTCACCTTAGGATTTGACACATAATCTCTCAACCAATCAACCCTCACTCAACCCTTGAATTTTACAACACAACCTTGATTATACAATAATCTCACCACTCTACTTAGTGAAGTCCTCACAATACAATTCAATTCAAAGTCCACCCAAAGGTTTTACAAACAAACCTTGAATACAAAACAACCCACACAAGGCTCACCCTAACACTTAGGGTTTTATGCTACTTGCAACCTTGATACAATTACAATCAATAATAAGAGATAGAGAGTTTGATAGATATCACCTTAATGTGAAAATATATCAATTTGAAACACAATCACCTCTTTGAGTAATGGCTTGCCAAGATTGTTCAAAATTCACCTTTGAATGTAAAAACTCTTCTTGAAAGATTTTAACAAGATTGATGTTTAGAAAGGGTTTTAGAATGTTTCTAAGATGTTATAGGATCAATATATACAATGTTTTTGCTCAAAAATTATTCTAAGAAAGACTTCCAAAGGTTTTGGTATTTATAGGTTTGTTTCCAATGGTAAAAAATAAAACTATTAGAAACCCACTAGCAATTTGCGGTCGACAATGCATCATCTGCAACATCATCTGCAAACTCACTGGACAACCTTCGGATGATAATTTTCAACTTGCAGTTGATCTCACCTCATTTGCAGTCGACCTCACTTTACTTCCGAATGACCGTATGGTTATCCACAAGTTGACAGATGAACAAATTTGACAGCACATGCATCCACAAAATAAACTAACTTGTAGACGAGACTTGAACCACTTTCGGTCATCTGAAACATGTTCATTTGTGTATCCACAATACTCTAACACACAAATGATGTTTTCAATCAACCATATAAGTTATGGTATCAATCCAACAACAGTTTATAAAACATTTATATTTTTGAAATCACAATGCATGGTTTTCGAAATACCAAAACATATTTTAACATATTAAAAACATTTTGAAATAACGTTTGAAGTTCATTGATGTACACATAAATTAACTGATTTTTATACTACTTAATGATTATATTTTGTTTAAAAATCGGTTAATTGTGTCATTTAATGGATATATTTCACATTTCCTTTCTATTTCTTTGTGTTATAAGTTTTTCAGTGTATTCTAGTACATTTTGGAGATAAAAAGAAGAAGAAGAAATGAAGATAAGATGAAAAAAAAAAAAAATGAACAGTAACTCCGGTGAATAGTACCACCGTCGATGATGACGTCACTGCTTACGTCATGAACAGTGTCCGTCGGCTGGTCAAAGTCAACAAGTCAACCTGCTACAGTACCCGGAGGTCAAAATGACCATTTTACCCCTAGAAATTTCCCTATAAATATGCTAGCTTCATTTCTCATTTTAGACACCAATTTAGCTCCAATCTTCTTCATTTCTTTTGTAATTTCTTTCTTTTATTATTATCTTCATATTAATATAATTTTTAGAATTTTTAGAATAGTTTTTCAAGTCTTTTTGTAAAATTTAGTAAAGAAATTCTGTCCGGATAATTTCAATATTTTCGGGGAGTATTTCTTTCAAATTTTCGTTCTAATGTTTATAAATTTCATCTTATATTTATTAAATATGGATTGTGAGTAATTTCCTTTTGTTAGTAAGGATATGTGTTAAGTTATTAATAAATGGGATTATGAGATAATTTTCTTTGTACTTAATTTCTATTTGGATTTATTTAACTGGACTTATGGTCGGTTTACCCGCCTAGTCTTTATTTATTTTACTTTATGCACTTTAAATATCGCAAATGGATGGCCGAGCCACCTATTAGTTTAATTTACTTTTATGTCTTTTATTTTCTTTTTTATGGAAGGCCGAGCCTCCATACTTTTAGTTTAATTTATTTAAATGGTCGTTTGAACCGCCTAATTTGTTTAGTTAATATAAATCCAATCTTTCTTTATATATATATATATATATTTGTATATTTATTTAATATACTTATATCTATATATTAATTAAGTATTTATATAATTCCTGTTTTAATTAATATAATTATGTGAATTAATTGGATTGACAATCCAATTAATAAACGTGATTATATAGTTAGGATTATTAATCTTGTATTAATGATTCAAGTGGCATCTACTAATTTAATTGAGTTGCAGCTCTTGGCTTAATTAAATTAGTAGTGCAATTATATAATTTAAATTGTATATAATTAAGCTGATTGTTATATACAATTTAATGTTGGTGATGCCTTATTTACTTAATGCAATTTGATTGAACATCCTATACACGCTGGTTGGTAGTGGTGTTTAATTAAATTAGAGATTAATCTGTCTGAGCTGATCGGGATTAATCTAATTTGTAAGGATAGGAATCTGTCTGAGCTGATCGGGATTCTAAAACCAATTACTTAATAATGTCTTTATCTATAATTAATCCCATGAAAAATATAACTTGATACTAATTCCTTGCTAACGTTTTTTTTTTATATCATTTATATTCCAAATTCCTTTTTAATTCTATTCTCAAAATACCAAAAACCCCCCCAAAACCCTTTCCGATTAATGATTTTAATTTAAGAGTTGACAAATCTCTGTGGATTCGATCCCTACTTTTCCCTATCTACATAGGAATTGTTAGGTTTAAATTTGAGAGCCGCACGACAGGCTTCGTCAAATTTTGGCGCCGCTGCCGGGGATTTGTTTTAATTTCTTTTATTAAAATTGTTAATCTTTTTATTTTGTTACAAATTTCATTCCTTTGGTGACACCAAACAACAAGTTCATTGTTGTATGCACTTAAGAAGTGGTAAGATCACCGGAGAAGGACAAGGGAGTAAAACACCAGTTGAGATCAGAGAACAAGCTACGGATCTTGAAGAAGGCAAGGCAGAAAATCAACCGGATACCCAACTTATTTCTGGTGATATTCTTCCTACTTATCTTTAAATATGACTTTGAATCAAAGATCTCTGAAAGAACTCACTGCTCCCACTCTTGATGAACAACCTTTATGCATTATTTTTCCACAAGTTGATGCTAATTTTAAAATGCATATTGGTTTTATACAATGTTTGCCAACTTTTAATGGATTACCTGGAGAAGATCCACTTAGGCACATTAAGGAATTTCATGTTATTTGCACTAATTTGAAACAAGAAGGTACAAGAGATGAAGTTATTAAACTGCGTTCTTTTCCTTTTAGTTTACAAAATAGTGCAAAAGATTGGTTATATGATTTGCCTTCGGGATCTATTCAAGATTGGACTGGAATGCAAAGAGCTTTTCTAGCTAAATATTATCCTGCATCTAGAACTGCAACAGTCCGAAAGGATATAAGTGGCATAAGACAACAAACTGGTGAAACATTGTATGAATATTGGGAAAGATTTAAAAGATTATGTGCTAGTTGTCCTCATCATCAAATACCTGAACAATTATTAATTCAATATTTTTATGAGGGTTTGATTTCTTATGATAGGATGACAATTGATGCTGCTAGTGGTGGTGCTCTTTCAGATAAAACCCCACAAGCTGAACGTGAATTAATAGCAAACATGGCTGCTAATTCACAATCTTTTAACACCAGGAATGATACTGTCAGGAAAGTTAATGAAGTAGATGCATCATCATCATCATCATCTACACAAATTGAGCAAAGATTAGATCATCTTACCAATTTAGTTGGTAATTAGTTGGGAAAAGAATCAATGCACCGGTAAAAACATGTGGACTTTGTTTAGGCAATGACCATCCTACATATTCTTGTGCTACACTATTCAAGATGAACAAGCCAATGCCATGGGTAATTTTCAGAACCAACCTCAGAGAAGACACAATCCATTCTCCAACACATACAATGAAGAGTGGAGAGACCATCCTAACTTTAGATGGAGTAACCAAGGGGTTAGGCCACCAATGAACCCACCAGGTTTTGTTCCTAATCAACACCAAAATCCTCCTCAACCTCCTCAGAACCAACAACAGAGTATGTCTTTAGAAGATATGGTGAAATCTCTAGCCTCAAGTTCTATATCTTTTCAAAGAGATACCATGTCCTTCCAAAAGGATACAAAGTCCAGCATTCACAACTTGGAGAATCAGGTAGGACAAATGGCTTTTGAGTTAGGTCAATTGAAAACACAGCTTTTCAATAAACTTCCATCACAACCACTCAATCCTAGAGAGAATTCTAGTGCCGTAACACTAAGAAGTGGTAAAGTGTTGGAAGAATCCAAGAGACCAGAGGAAAATAAAGGCACGGAGAAAGCACCTATTTCAAGCCCAGCATCTTCCGACAAAGTTCCTCAAATAGGAGAATCTTCTTATTCTATTCCCAAGGTAAGTCCTCCTTTCCCTAATAGGTTAACTAAGAACAAAAAAGATGAGGAAGAGAAAGATGTTCTTGAAATTTTCAAGAAAGTTGAAGTCAACATTCCTCTTTTGGATGCAATAAGACAGATTCCTCGTTATGCTAAGTTCCTAAAAGAACTTTGTACCAACAAGAAGAAGCTTAAAGGTAACGAGAGAATCAGTATGGGGAGAATGTGTATCTGCTGTTCTCTAACAAAAACTTCCTGCAAGGCAAAAAGATCCAGGTATGTTCGCTATCCCTTGTACAATTGGTGATAAGGTAGTCTCAGGTTGTATGCTAGATTTAGGAGCCTCTATTAATGTCATGCCGTATACAATCTATAACTCTTTAAATTTGGGACCAATGAAGCCGACTAGAATTGTTATTCAGTTAGCTGATAGGTCTGTGGCTTATCCAGAAGGAGTAATAGAAGATGTACTGGTTAAAGTCAATGATTTAGTATTCCCTGCAGATTTCTACATTTTAAAAACCGAGGATAGCCAAAATACTTGTTCATCACAGTCACCTATTCTGTTAGGTAGACCATTTCTGAAAACTGCTAGAACTAAGATTGATGTAAATGAAGGTACTTTATCAATGGAATTTGATGGTGATAAAATTTCTTTTAACATATTTGATGCTATGAAGTACCCTTCTGATGAATGTTCTACAGTTTCTATTGTGGATATTATAGATCCACTTATTGAAGATACATTTGATTTGAGCTACACTGAAATGATGCAATCCATTATGAACTTGAGCATAGATGAAAATATTCTTGACACTTTATCTGTGGAATGTGATAATGAACTTAAACAAGCTGTCAAGGATTTATCTGCATGTCCTGTTAGTAATTCTAAAATTGCATTACCTAGCTCACATGATAAAATTTTACCATCTGTTGTTTGTCCCCCGTAACTTGAGCTTAAAGCTTTACCTTCTCATTTGAAATATGCATATTTGAGTGAAGGTAATGCTTTACCTGTTATTATTGCTAACAAGCTCTCATCTTCCTAAGAAGAGAGGTTAGTTTCTGTGCTTAGGGACAACAAAACTGCCATCGGCTGGACTTTAGTCGACATTAAAGGTATTAGCCCATCAACATGCATACACCGTATATTGTTAGAAGATGGAGCTAAACCAACCAGAGAGTCACAAAGGAGACTAAACCCTCCTATGATGGAAGTAGTAAAAGCTGAAATTCTTAAACTTCTTGATGCTGGTGTCATCTATCCAATCACAAATTCACATTGGGTAAGTCCTGTGCATGTTGTTCCAAAGAAAAGTGGAATAACTATTGTGGAGAACTCTGAAGGTGAGAAAGTTCCTACTAGAGTGCAAAATGGTTGGAGAGTCTGTATAGACTACAGGAAACTTAATGCATCCACTAGGAAAGACCATTTTCCCCTTCCTTTCATGGATCAAATGTTAGAACGTCTATCTGGTTGTTCTCATTATTGTTTCTTTGATGGTTATTCTGGTTATTTTCAGATTGCTATTGCCCCAGAGGACCAAGGTAAGACTACTTTTACATGCCCATTCGGTACTTATGCTTATAGAAGAATGCCTTTTGGTCTATGCAATGCACCTGCTACATTTCAAAGATGCATGATGTCCTTATTTTCTGATTTTGTCACGAATATCATTGAAATTTTCATGGATGATTTCACTGTCTATGGAAATTCATTTGATTCATGTTTAGAAAATTTGGAACTTGTGCTTAAACGTTGTGTTGAAACTAACCTTGTTCTCAATTATGAAAAGTGTCATTTTATGGTAGAACAAGGAATTGTTTTAGGGCACGTAGTTTCACCAAAAGGACTGGCTGTTGACAAAGCCAAGATTGATGTGATTAAGTCTATTCCTTATCCTTCTACGGTAAGAGAGGTAAGATCCTTCTTAGGCCATGCTGGATTCTATAGAAGGTTTATTAAGGATTTCTCTAAAACTGTTCAACCTTTATGCAAGCTATTACAAAAAGAACATAAATTCAATTTTGATGAAGGTTGTAAACATGCATTTAAACTGTTGAAAGAGAAATTGATTTCATCACCTATCATTCAACCCCCTAATTGGAATTTTCCTTTTGAGATAATGTGTGATGCTAGTGACAAAGCAGTTGGAGCTGCTCTAGGTCAGAAAATAGATAAAGTTCCTCATGTGATATATTATGCATCTAAATTACTTGATGATGCCCAATGCAATTATACCACAACTGAGAAGGAACTCTACTCTGTTATTTTTGCTCTAGAAAAATTTAGATCTTATCTGTTGGGAACAAAAGTGATTGTTTATTCAGATCATGCAGCTCTAAAGTACCTGTTAAAGAAGAAGGAGTCTAAACCAAGACTACTGAGATGGATTCTCTTACTCCAGGAATTTGACCTTGAAATCCGAGATAAGAAGGGAGCAGAGAATCTTGTTGCTGATCATTTGAGTCGACTGACATATGACGGGGAAGTATCTCCTATCTCTGATTTATTTCCTGATGAGCATCTTTATGCATTGCATGGAATTATACCTTGGTATGCTGATATGGTTAATTATATTGTTACCAAAGTATTTCCAAATCATTTATCTAAGCCTCAAAAGGATAAAATTAGGAATGACTCAAAATACTACCTTTGGGATGACCCCTACCTTTTCAAAAGCTGCGCAGACAATGTCATACGCAGATGTGTTCCAAATAACGAAATTCAATCCATATTGAATTTTTGTCATACTTTTGAATGTGGAGGTCATTTTGGACCAAAACGAACTGCTAGAAAAATTCTGGAAAGTGGATTTTATTGGCCTACTCTTAACAAAGATGCATATTACTTTGTTAAATCTTGCAATGAATGTCAAAGAGTTGGTAATATATCCAAGAGAGATGAAATGCCTTTGAAAACTATCTTAGTTTGTGAACTTTTTGATGTATGGGGTATTGATTTCATGGGACCTTTTCCTTCGTCTTTTGGAAATACTTACATCTTGCTTGCAGTGGATTATGTGTCCAAATGGATTGAAGCTAAGGCCACTCGAACGAATGATTCCAAAGCAGTTGTGACATTTATCAAAGACAACATATTCCATAGATTTGGAATTCCAAAGGCCATCATCAGTGACAGAGGTAGGCATTTTTGCAACAAGGTAGTGGAAACTCTGTTTAAAAAATATCATGTTTCTCATAAGGTTTCTACTGCCTATCATCCTCAAACAAATGGACTTGCTGAAATCTCTAACAGGGAAATTAAGTCTATTCTAGCTAAAGTAGTCAATCCTAATAGGAAAGACTGGAGCCTTCGATTGGGAGATGCTCTTTGGGCATATAGAACTGCATTCAAAACCTCTATTGGTATGTCACCATTTAGATTGGTTTATGGTAAAGCCTGTCATCTACCTGTGGAATTAGAACATAAGGCATTTTGGGCCATTAAACAATGTCATCTTAATCTTGATGATGCACAATCTAATCGAAAACTGCAGATTCAAGAACTAGAAGAGATTAGAAATGATGCATATGTTAATTCCTGGATTGCAAAAGAAAATATGAAATATTACCATGACAAAAATCTTTCAAGGAAAAATTTCAATATTGGTGATAAGGTTCTACTCTATAATTCTCGTCTGAGACTGTTTCCAGGAAAGCTAAAGTCAAGGTGGATTGGCCCATTTGTTATCATTAATATCTTTAATCACGGGTCAGTGGAGATAAAAAGTCTTCAAACGAGCAAAATTTTCAAAGTGAACGGTCATCTCCTTAAACCTTTTCATGAAGGTTTTGTCGGACAAATTATCGATTCCGTTGCTTTTGAAGACCCACCACAAGAAAGGAATTGAAATCTGTGCTCGTCGAGTCTAAGACGTTAAACAAGGGCGCTGTGTGGGAGGCAACCCATCGTTTTCTTTAATACTTTTGAATTGTTTGATTTTCCTTTTTCACTTTTTAGCTTGCAGGCCTAGCAGAAATTGTTGAATACGCGTCTTCTCGGATACTGAAAGACGGCATATTTAAGTTAATTAAATGTCCAACAGTGATTAAACACGGCTTTAAATAGCCTGCTTAATTGTTGAACGAATCACCAAACGATTTCTGCTAATTTCCTTTCAAGAGTAAATTTCATCTGCAAGGTATTTCTTTCCTTTTTACATTTTAGTTTGTCTTTCCATCCCTTCTTTCTTTCTATCTCTTTGTTACATAATGGATGATTCTTTAATGAAAATGAGAAGATACTATCCATTGCTCCCTATTAATTACTAGTAATCTGATGAGATTGGAGCGTATCAAATTACTAGTATCCATTGGAATGCCTGAGGATATTAGGTGGATAATTGAAGCTAAGGTCCGAATTAGTGGTGAACATCCAGCTTTTCCCAAACGTCCACCTGGGTTGGGGAAGAGTAGTTATGCAAAGAAACGGAGAGGTAAAAGAATGAGAGTCTGTTATAAATGTGCTAGATGGAACTGTGATACCAGTTGTCGTTCACTTGGGTATTTATCCGATAATCGGGAAGACAAAATTGCTTTCATTAAGAATGGACTGAGTAAAGAGTCATTAGATGATATCAAACTGACTCTTGATACGCATTCTAGTGGATACGTTCAAATGGAAATTCTCGGGTTATGGAAACAATTCAAAATTGAACAACTCCGGTACACTCTTCGGTATCTGAATTTAAACGATCCCGTTTGCCAGTTTTTAAGAAAGCTGGATGAGCAGCATACCCCCGACTCATAGAAAAGTGTTTGAAACAGTTACTGGACGTAAAACCAGAGGAAGATGTGAGCCACAATCACAACTACTTGTTTTTATTTGTTTCTTCCTTGATTTGTTTTATTTGTTTGTTTTCTTTTTAATGTGTAATAGAATCACTTTTGAAGTCGTTACTATGGAAGGTTCACCAATCAAAAGTCTAACAAACATCGCAGTGTTTGGAGGAACGACCGTGGGTACTATTGTTTCGCATCTAACTACTGCTATCCAATTGGGAAGAGTACTAGCTCATCGAAAGATCGGTCTAGTATACAGAGGAGGAAATGCTGGATTAATTGGAGAGGTTTCTCAAGCACACCAGTCATACCAAACACTTGTTCAGATTGAAACAAATCAACCAAACAATGTTCTCGCGGTAGGTGTAATTCCTACTCCTCTGAAAGAAGTATATGGCAGAACAATTGGATATGAGGTACAAACAAAATCATTTTATGAACGCATGACACTCATGTTGCATAACTCTGATGCTTTCATAGTCATACCAGGAGGATATGAGGTTTTAGAATGCTTGTTCAATTTAACATTCTGGTTTAACATGAAACTGCACACTAAACCAATTGGTCTTTTAAATGTTGATCACTACTTTGATGGTTTATTAGCATTTCTTGACATAGCTGTTACACATAACCTTCTATCTCCAGTAGCACGAAGAATAATTGTATCTGCACCCACAACTAAGGAGCTATTGGATGAATTAGTAGCTTTTGTACCAGAGACAGATCCAGAAGTACCTCCAATTAACTGGTCAATTTCCGGTAACAAGCGAAAAAGAGATTCAATGGATTTAGAGTTAAAGTTGTAAGTTTTTCTTTTTAAATAAATGTGTGTTATTTTCTTTTTATTAAAAGCTGTGGAATAATGTTGTTGTTTTTAAAACTTTGTGTGTTTTTACATTGAGGACAATGTAATTCCCAAATGTGGGGGGGTGGTTTGAGTAAAGAGTCAAGTGATTAAACTCATTTGATTCTTGATCCGCACCTTTAAAAACATTGTTTTTAATAATTTGTTGTTTTGTTGAATAAATAATGCATGTATTATAACTTTTTAAGATGTTAGGTAATTTTGTGTTAAATTTTTCAGTCCTTTTATAATTGTACCCCTTTCTGTAAAATTTTTTCGAATAAATCAATTGAATATCTTAGCAATTTGACAAAAATATTCTTATTTAACTAATGTGGCTAAATCTTTTATGTTATGAAACCCAGAGTTAAAAACATTAGTATTGTGATTTGATGATAATGTAAGTTTACTGTGTGTTTTAGTACATTTAAGGTTACTCTCTACACACTAGAGCTTGTTCTTTCACATGCTTGAGACGAAATTTAAATAAAATCTTGGTTGATTTGGGGATGACATAAGGCATTCTTTGATAGTTTGAGCCTTTCTGAACGAACCATACTTATATATATCCCTCGATCCTACTTTGAGCCAACAAGTATGAATGGTTTCATTACCATTTAATTTCTTTGATAAATAGCCTCGTTTATTACTTTTCTATCCAGATACTTTATTGAGAATGTATTAAACATGTGTTAATCTGTATTGAAAAGTTATGAACACTGTTGATAAAGGATTACGAGATATTGTCAAAAACCGAAAGGTAAAAAAAAAAAAAAAGCTCGTAGATATGATCTCTTCAAAACAAAAAAAAAAAAAAAAAAAAGAAGAAGAAGAAGAAAAGAAAAGAAAAAGAAGAAAATAGAAAAGTGTGAAAAATGAAGAGATATCATGGCTAATTTTTCTTCAAAAGGTAGTAATTCATTCTCAATATAAACTCTTGAAATATTTTGAATATTCTTATCCTTCGTTTGTAGTCAAATCCCGAGCTTAACATTACAATCTTAAAAGTCCTATTTGACCCAGATCGACCAAAATTCTCATCATTAGTGGAGAGTATGTGAGTTTACAAACTTATAAGTTGTGTTGAGAAACTAAGAATGTATTTTCATTTACATAGTGACTTTGTTGTTATCTTTTCATTATACTGATAGCATGTTTTAAAAAAAAAAAAAAAAATTTTATGGGTTTTATGTTTTTCACAGTCACATTTTGTTAACTTTGAATATTAATGTTAAACTTGTGATATTCAAGCACACGAGCACAATTACTTTTCAAATAAAAAGGGGTTAATTGTGAAAGTTGTATTGAAATTAATATAACATTTTGTTACCTTATTAATCTTATTTAAGTTATTTATACTTGTATATTTTGTGTTTATATTTTGCTTGAGGACAAGCAAAGAGATAGTGTGGGGGAATTTGATGTACACATAAATTAACTTATTTTTATACTACTTAATGATTATATTTTGTTTAAAAATCGGTTAATTGTGTCATTTAATGGATATATTTCACATTTCCTTTCTATTTCTTTGTGTTATAAGTTTTTCAGTGTATTCTAGTACATTTTGGAGATAAAAAGAAGAAGAAGAAATGAAGATGAAGATGAAAGAAAAAAAAAATGAACAGTAACTCCGGTGAATAGTACCACCGTCGATGATGACGTCACTGCTTACGTCATGAACAGTGTCCGTCGGCTGGTCAAAGTCAACAAGTCAACCTGCTACAGTACCCGGAGGTCAAAATGACCATTTTACCCCTAGAAATTTCCCTATAAATATGCTAGCTTCATTTCTCATTTTAGACACCAATTTAGCTCCAATCTTCTTCATTTCTTTTGTAATTTCTTTCTTTTATTATTATCTTCATATTAATATAATTTTTAGAATAGTTTTTCAAATCTTTTTGTAAAATTTAGTAAAGAAATTCTGTCCGGATAATTTCAATATTTTCGGGGAGTATTTCTTTCAAATTTTCATTCTAATGTTTATAAATTTCATCTTATATTTATTAAATATGGATTGTGAGTAATTTCCTTTTGTTAGTAAGGATATGTGTTAAGTTATTAATAAATGGGATTATGAGATAATTTTCTTTGTACTTAATTTCTATTTGGATTTATTTAACTGGACTTATGGTCGGTTTACCCGCCTAGTCTTTATTTATTTTACTTTATGCACTTTAAATATCGCAAATGGATGGCCGAGCCACCTATTAGTTTAATTTACTTTTATGTCTTTTATTTTTTTTTTTATGGAAGGCCGAGCCTCCATACTTTTAGTTTAATTTATTTAAATGGTCGGTTGAACCGCCTAATTTGTTTAGTTAATATAAATCCAATATTTCTTTATATATATATATATATATATTTGTATATTTATTTAATATACTTATATCTATATATTAATTAAGTATTTATATAATTCCTGTTTTAATTAATATAATTATGTGAATTAATTGGATTGACAATCCAATTAATAAACGTGATTATATAGTTAGGATTATTAATCTTGTATTAATGATTCAAGTGGCATCTACTAATTTAATTGAGTTGCAGCTCTTGGCTTAATTAAATTAGTAGTGCAATTATATAATTTAAATTGTATATAATTAAGCTGATTGTTATATACAATTTAATGTTGGTGATGCCTTATTTACTTAATGCAATTTGATTGAACATCCTATACACGCTGGTTGGTAGTGGTGTTTAATTAAATTAGAGATTAATCTGTCTGAGCTGATCGGGATTAATCTAATTTGTAAGGATAGGAATCTGTCTGAGCTGATCGGGATTCTAAAACCAATTACTTAATAATGTCTTTATCTATAATTAATCCCATGAAAAATATAACTTGATACTAATTCCTTGCTA
This sequence comes from Apocynum venetum, assembly GCA_019593545.1. Taxonomy (NCBI): domain Eukaryota; kingdom Viridiplantae; phylum Streptophyta; class Magnoliopsida; order Gentianales; family Apocynaceae; genus Apocynum; species Apocynum venetum. The sequence continues at coordinate 597,575 of SRSM01000153.1, forward strand.
ACGTTTTTTTTTTATATCATTTATATTCCAAATTCCTTTTTAATTCTATTCTCAAAATACCAAAAACCCCCCCAAAACCCTTTCCGATTAATGATTTTAATTTAAGAGTTGACAATCTCTGTGGATTCGATCCCTACTTTTCCCTATCTACATAGGAATTGTTAGGTTTAAATTTGAGAGCCGCACGACAAGGCTTCGTCATTCATAGAACAACCTTTTGAAACTATTACTTAATTAGAAGTAAAACTAGAAATATCAAAATATATTAAACTCTAAAACTATACTTGAAGTTCCTATCTAATCCAACAAATGCTTGTCTTCAAATCTTGATAGTCTTGACTTGTATACTTCTTTGAAGACTTGAAATATTGTCCTTGCATGGATTAAATCATGAATGCAAAAACTCTATCACTTGTACAAATAAGACATTAGTCCTCATCAATGTTTGTCATTAATCTAAATTAAGATATTAAAAGCTTTAGGGCTTTCAATCTCCTCTTTTTTAATGATGACAAATATTGATGCAATGTGATAGGTATAACAAATAAATGCAGGGATTCAAAGTAAGAAAGAGTTTATAGAATATATATGAAACATTTTAAAACGCTCCCCCTTACAATATGCTAGGTATTTGTAAGTGAAAGCCCTAAAGCTTTTAATGTCTTAATTTTGATTAATGACAAACATTGATGAGGACTAATGTCTTAATTGTATAAGTGTTGGTCATTTAGGATTCATATGTCTAATCCATGCAAGATCGAAGTTTCAAGTCTTTAGGAAAAATCGAATGTTGTCAAGCGTTGAAAATAAGTTGTTTTTGAATTAGATAGGATCTAGAAGTGTAGTGTTATTTTTCGCTTAGATATCTCTGGATTAGATAGGATCTTTGTTGAATAGTACAAATTATAATTTCTGGGAAAATAGAGTTAGAATCTATATATATTCTCTTAACTATGAATTATGGAATATAGTTGAAAATGGTCCTTATGTTCCTTTTAAAGTTATTGATGGTATCAAGATTGACAAAATATCTCACGAATTTGATTATGAAGATAAAAAGAAAATGACCCTTAATTTTCTTGCTATGAACACTCTTACTTGTGCACTTGATATGAATGAGTATAACAGGGTAAGATGTTGTGAATCCACACATGAAATGTGGAGACTACTTGAAGTGACTCATGAAGGTACAAACCAAGTAAAGGAGACAAAACATGGTATGTTTACAAGGGAGTATGAACTTTTCACTATGAAGTCCAATGAAAATATTACTGATATGTTTACTTGTTTTACTAACATTATTAACGGTTTAAAAGTGTTTAGTAAATCATATTCTATAGGTGAACAAAACATGAAAATACGCAATGCTTTATCAAATGCTTGGAAAGGCAAAACCATTGCTATGCTAGAAACTCATGACTTGAAGAAGAAACTAGTGGAAGAACTTATTGGATCACTTCTCACTCATGAAATAATGATAAAGTGGCTAAATGATAAAGAAGTAGAAGACAAAGGGAAAAGAGGGGTTGCTCTTAAAGCCAAAGAGAACAATGGTAATGAATCTTCCAGTAATAAGGAAGAAATGGATGATGAGGAGATAGCTCTTGTCATGAAAAACTTCAAGAAAATGTTCAAAAAGGGAAATTTCAACAAATTCAAAAAGAAGCCACATCCAGAAATACTAACTCAAAGCAATGATATGAATGTGGAAATCCAAATCACTTCAAGGCAGACTGCCCAAAGTCAAGAGAGAAAGAAAAGAAGTACAAGTCCAAAAACAAGAAAGGACTTGCTTGCACTTGGGATCAAGAAGGGAGTGAAGAAAAACAAAGTCTTAAAATGTCAAGTAGATAAGCTATCTTCTGAAAATAGTAGACTCATAGATGAAAATGCCATGTTCATTTCCACAAAAATCTATCTTGATGAGAATGTTCTTGGTTTAAATGATAAGGTGAAATTCTTTGAAAATGCTAATGTTGATCTTGTTGCTAACAAGAAGTTAAGTGATATGATGAGTGATTATGATGCTATGAAAGTTAAAATGAGTTATTTAAGTGCTAGTTTGCAAAAACTTACATGTGGTAGAGACAATTTGAACAAATTACTTGATATGCAAAGATTCACTCATGATAAGAGAGGTCTTGGTTTTGATGATACCTATAATGATGCCTCACACACACATAAGAGCATATCACACTCACATGAAAATATGTCACATGCACATAAGACAGTATCTCATTCATATTATTCACATGTCTCAATTTCTTCAAAAATATGTTGTACCTATTGTGGTAAGAATGGTCACAAGGTGACTAGATGTTATGTGAAGAAAAAGATTGAAAATGGTGCTAAAAGCACATGGGTAGTTAAAAGAACTAATCCCAATGGACGCAAGAGAATTTGGGTACCAAAAGGCTTATTATCATAGTTGGTGTAGGCTTGTCTACGATTGAAAACAAAGGAGAATAAATGGTTTCTTGATAGTAGATTCTCAAGGCACATGACTGGAAATACATCCATACTCAATGATGTTAGACCAAAGGATGAAGGATTTGTGACTTTTGGTGACAAGAAGAAAAGAAAAATCATTGGCATTGGTAATGTTGGTAATAGTACCTCTCCTTTTATTAAAAATACTCTTTTTATTGATAATCTCAAATATAATTTGCTTATCAGGTTTCTTCATTTGTAACCTAGCTGATCAGGTTTTCTCTGGTTGTTTTTTCTTCTTTCTGCGACTCCTCTCCGGATATTATTCCTTCTCTTTGACACCTTATCTATTTCTAATAGATTGTAAAGTGAGATTGAGATAGAAATGCTAGAATAGCCTTCTTGAAGGTGTAAACATTAAATAGAGTGACTGCGTTCTTGGCCGAGCACCGTGGATTAGGTTTTATACTGAACCACATAATTTTGTGTGTTGTTTCTGTCTAGTTTCCGTTTGCGATTTCTCTGATTGCTGGGTCAAAACCCCAACAGTCTTAAGCTGGAATTGTTGAGGCCTTGGACATCCTCATCCAATTCAGTCACTATCTGTCCTTGTGAATCATTTGAATCCTTCTTTTCTTTTCCTTAGTGAAACAAAATTGCATTCTGCTACAATGAATAAAATTCATGTTCGTTTGGGCTTTTTTCTGGCTTTTTTGTTGACAACATTGGTAAAAGTGGAGGTTTAGCTCTACTTTGGAAATATTCCTCTTATGTGTCTCTAAATAATTTTTCTTCTATCAGCATCACCCTAGCGTTTAACTGGCTTCTATGGCAATCTTAAGACTGAAAATCAAATCTTCTCCTGGTAATTGCTTCATAAATTATGTTCTACTAGTGCACTCCCTTAGCTATGCCTCGATGACTTCAAGGAAATCTTAAATAATCATGCGAAAGAAAGTAATCTGGATAAGATGTGTTCATTAATGGAAGCATTTCTTAATATTTTATTTGACTATGGTCTCATTGATTTGGGTTTTATAGGGCCTAAATTCACTTGGAGTAATGGTAGAAAACGTGGCACTATTCGTCTTAGGCTTGACAAATGCTTAGCAACATAGGACTGGATTTCATCTTATCCACAACATGTTGTTCATCATCTTAGTGTTGACCATCTAGATCACCTGCCTATTTTTCTCACTAACCAGAAAATTTCTAAAGGTCAAGTTAAAATATTCCGCAGTCTACCAAGATTTGATCCTTTCTGATTAAAAGATGAAGAAGTTTATGAAATTTTCTCTTATGCTTGGTTGCCTAAAATGGGTTCATCTGCTAGAAATTTATTTGACAAAATTATTTCTACCAGAGAAAATTTGCGCCATTGGAAGAAAGAAACATGGCAATCTTGCGAAGCAAATTTCAAAACTACAAGCAACTTTTTATAACTTGCGACTTACTGCAAATTTCTCTGTAAAAGATGAAAATAACTTTGAAAGTCCTAAAACTTTTAATGTCTTAATTTTGATTAATAACAAATATTGATAAGGACTAATGTCTTAATTGTACAAGTGATAACTTTTTAGGATTCAAATGTTCAATCCATATAAGATCGAAGTTTCAAATCTTCAGAAAAGATCATATGTTATCAAAAGTTGAAGATAAGCGTTTATAGATTAGATAGGATCTAGAGGTATAGTGTTAAATATTAATATCACTTAGATATCTTTAGGTCTACCTCTATGAGAAATTATTCTATAAATTGCTCAATAAAAGTAAAACATTTTTCAAAATATGTTTCATAAAGATAAAGCATGACGTGAGTATTTAAAATGATTTTAAAAATATATGCATATGCTTAAAAGTTTTATAAAATAGATTCCGCAACTTTAAGAGTTAATTGGAATTTTGTGTTGCATGGTTAGTGTGCATGTGCGATCGACCACAAATCTTACAGTTCACCAGACTTCTCAGCTCATTGTTCACAAAATGTTCAAAGCTTTCTGGTGTACTTACGGACGATGGTTCGAACGACTAGCCTAAGGTGCGGTCTACTGCAAGCCTTCTGAGTGAGATTTAAACAGTAATTTTTATGACCATTGAAACATATATATAAATATCCAAATGTTTGAAAATCTTATAAACACACCTTTCTGAGCAAAAATCTGATTCATATTCAATATAGAACATCTTAGAAATATTTTCAAAACATTTATATTGTGAAAATCATCTAAGAAGGGTTTCACACAATCATTGATGTTCTTGAGCAATCTAAATTAACAAATTACTCAAAGAGGTCTTTGTACAAGAATTGATATATCTTCACAACTAAAGGTAATATCTATATCAAACTCTCTTTATTCTCATCTTGTAAGTTTCATTGAAGGTTACATTCATCTTAAAACTCTAAGGGTCAGAGTGAGCCTTGAATTAAAGATAATTGTGATTATGTTATGTGTGCTTATTTCATTAATTTTTGTGTTAAAAATAAGTGTATAATCAAGTCTGTGTTGTAAAACTCTAGGAGTTGGGTGAACCTTAATTAGGTAAAAGGTTTTTGTGTAAAACCCTAAAATGAATTGAGTGGGCCTCTTTTGTAATCACTTGTACTAAATTAGTGAAAGGTTTTGTGAAATCCTTGAGTACATAGCTCAAGGTAGTGAATTAGGTTTTATTGGATAAACCGAACCACTATCTACTTGAAGACATTATTTACTGTTTGAACACCAAGTGTTTGATATTTGTTGTCTTAGAAGAGATTGATTTAATTAGGTTAAGAAAAATCGAATAAAACCTAATTACCCCTTTCTTAGGTTTTTCAAATTTCATTGCACAATTAGATACTCCTCACGAAATGGAGGAGGTATATTAGAGACTGAAAGCCCTAAAGCTTTTATTGTCTTAATTTTGATTAATGACAAACATTGATGAGGACTAATGTCTTGTTTGTACAAGTGATAGAGTTTTTGGATTCATGATTTAATCCATGCAAGAACAAGATTTCAAGTCTTCAAGGAAGTATACAAGTCAAGACTATCAAGTTTTGAAGACAAGCTTTTATTGGATTAGATAGGAACTAGATGTATAGTTTTAGAGTTTAATATATTTTGATATCTCTAGTCTTACCTCTAATTGACTAATAATTTTTATAGGTTGCTCAATAAAAGTGAAATGTTTTTTAAAATGCACTTCATATAGATAAAACATGAGTTGGGTATTTGAAATGATTTTCAAAATACATGCACATAATTTAATTTCTATGAAATGTATTCCACAAACTCTTGGAGTTTATTGGAATCATATTTTCCATAGTTTGAATGCATGTGCGGTTGACCCAACTGCAGTGTGGTCGACCGCAGATCATGCGGTCGACCAGACCTCTCAGCTCATCGTTCGCAGAATGTCCAGAGCTCTCTAGAACACTTGCGGATGATGGTGCGGTCGACCGGACTTCTCAGCTTATCGTTCGCAGAATGTCCAGAGCTCTCTGGAACACTTGCTGATGATAGTGGTCAACCGGACTACTCAGATCATCGTCCGCAGTATGTCCAGAGCTCTTTGGAAAACTTGTGGATGATGGTGCGGACGACCAGTCTGATATGCGGTCGACCGCACTTCTCCTCAGTGGGATTCTAACAGTCATTTTTATGACCGTTGGTGCATACATATAAATACTCAATTGTTTAAAAAACTCATAACCACGACTTTTTGAGCAAAAATCTGATTCCTACTCTTCATAAAACATCTTGAAATCATTTTGAAACCCTTTCATAACATTTACATTGTGAAAATCATCCAAGAAGGGTTTTTACAAAATCATTGGTGTTCTTGAGCAATCTAGAGAAACATATTACTCAAGAAGGTACTTATGCTTCAAATTGATATATCTTTACATTAAGGTGATATATATATCAAACTCTTCATATTCTTATCTTGTTAGTTTTATTCAAGGTTGCATTGAGCTTAAAACTCTAAGGGTTAGAGTGAGCCTTGAATTATAGATAATTGTGATTGTCTTAAGTGTTTCTATTTCATTAATTGTTGTATTAGAGATAAGTGTATAATCAAGGTTGTAGTGTAAAACTCAAAGTGTTGAGTGAACCTTGATTGGGTAAGAGGTTTGTGTTGTAAAACCCTAAGGTGAATTGGGTGAGCCTCTATTGTAATCTCTTGTACTAAATTATTGAAAGGTTTTGTGAAATCCTTGAGTAGATAGTTCAAGGTAGTGGATTAGGTTTTGTTGGATAAACCGAACCACTATAAATCATTGTGTTCTTTGCAAATTTCTTGAACACATTATTCCACACACTATTTGAGCACCAAGTGTTTGATATTTGTTGTCTTGGAAAACATTGTTTGATTTAAATTTGGAAAAATCGGTTAAAACCTAAGCATGGTATAGTAAGACGCAAGCTTGTGTATCTCTTTCTACCACTGAAGCTTAATACATTTCCGCTAGTAGTTGTTGTGCACATGTTTTTATGGATGAAAACTACTTTCAAAGATTATGGCTTGAATTTTGACTGTATCACTATCAATTGTGATTACACTAGTGTCATTAATATGACAAAGAATCCTATAAAACATGCAAAAACTAAGTATATAGATATTAAACATCATTTCTTACGTGACTATGTTTTAAAAGATGATATTTTACGCTCAATACTACTTGATAACACAACAATAGGAGTAATAAGATTATTTGTCATATATGTGGTCTTCTCATCAAAATGTGAAGAATTATCTATGTGGACTCCATATAATACCTCAAGATGAGTAGATATATTGTCAACCTTGTGATGAAGAAACTTTACTCTTGATTTAAGTTGAACAACTTCTTTAAACATATCTTGGATTTTAGTATCAAACTTTCTCAAGGATAATATCCATCTTGTTTGAGAGATGCTCCAAATATTCCACAAGGCATCTTTTGTAGGAATAATAAAACCTATATTCCTCTTGCATCAATCATTTTCCTTCACTCAGTTTCTTTTTAATAGAAGTACCAAAGGAGTTTCCTTTTCCTCTCCCATTGATTTCTTCCCTTTCTTTATTCTTTCTCTAGTGAAAGTATCAAGTGGTATACTTTCTTTTTCATTTAGTTGATCAACTTTTCTCTTTATACCTCTTGATGCCTCAGCTTCTTGAGATATTTTCTTTCTCAACTCCCAATTATCATTGAAACATAACTCATGCATCCTCTTGTATGCAACAAAATCATGTTTGTGAAGATATCTCTTGTCAACAATCTCAAGTAAAAGTATCTCAGAAATGTTTGAGCACCCTTTTAAAGCAACCTTCTATAAAGTAAACTCTTTGCTATTTTCTTAGTTTTCTTATCAATGGCAGATATCATGTGTCATGTGATTTATCATAAGATAACCAAGATCTACCTATTTTCCTTTGAACATCATTAGCATAATAAACATGTGCAAATGAGTAACAAATGTCCTATGACCATCTATGAGTACAAATATAGTGGTGCACAAATGAAAAAGTATATAATTTTCAAGACTAAGAACAATAGATTCCCTTTTTGCAAAATTCACAAAAGACTCTCCATTTGTAAAAGCATATTCAAAATCTTGAATGGAGAATGTATAATAATAGCAAACTTGGTGAATACTAAAAACACGTAATCTCATCAACAGGAGCACTCAAAATATTATCCAAGTTATAGTGATTGAATTTTAAATCAATACCATAAACTTTAGACACATAATATACAACCTGATATCCTTCAAGATTATTTTTCTCTAGATTAGCATAGCATTGAAGCATATAGTCATAGTACACAATTTTATCATGCACAATAATATCATATGTATCCTTTATTAGCAAAATACTTCAAGATAATTTCAAAAGGAAACTTACTGGAGTTGATGGTACTTTCATGATTCACATATAGAATCATACTTTATTCTCCTTACTTGTGAAATATATATATATAGTGTAGCTCTTCTTCTTTTTTTTGTACTATTTGAGATATGGTTGAACCACTTTTAATCAAATTTACTTATCCCTTGTTATTTCTTCTTTCAGACAATAGAATCAGTTTGTGCGGTCAACCGAACAATTGATTTTGGTCATCCGCAAGTTCTCTGCCTATTTTGAGGTCGATGGCTTGAATTATGCAGTTAACCGAAGATTTTCTCAAGGTCTTCCGCAAGTCCACTAACCATTCTTTGAACGATACTCCTGTAAGATGCGGTCGGCCGCACCTTCTTCATGTGTATCAATAAAACCAATACCTCTCTTATCATTAGAGAGTCTTTGAGTACCAAGTAATTTATTCAAATTATCTCTACCACATGTGAGTTTATGTAAGCTAACAATTAAATCATCTATTCTCAACTTCATAGCATCATAATCATTCATCATGTCATTCAATTTCTTGTTTCTAATAACAATATCATTATTAGCATTTTGAAGAAATTTCACCTTATCACATAGACCAAGAATATTTTAATCAAGAGTCATTTTGGAAGAAAGCAATAAAGCATTTTCATCAAGTAATTTAGCATTCTCCAATAACAAATTTTCATTTTGGCATTTCAAGAATTTATTCTTCTTGATAACTTTCTTCATTTCATGATAGAGATTAGCAACAAATTCATCTTGATCAAATATGTCACAATTATCATCATTGAAATCATTTTCACTAACATGCAAAGCTTCTAAGGTAGAAGTAGTTACCTCATATGCAAGAGACATAAGACAAGTGTTTGCAATCTTGGATTGATCGTTTTCTTCATTTTCACTTTCTTCTTGATTTGATGTACATGCCAATCATTCATGTGCAACTTCAAGTAATCTCCACATTTCATATGCGGAACTACAACCACTTACTCTATTGTATTCATCTAAATCAAGAGCATAACAAAGAATGTTCATAGCAATAAAATTTGAAGTCATTTTCTTTCTATCTTCTTTATAGCAAATATAAATATGAATTATATCTTTCCATAAATATAGTTATATCGATTCAACAATGGTGGTCTACTAGTAGTGTAACCCTCACTTATGATATTGTTGTCTATATAAGCCATAAGATTTTTACTTCTAGTTGATTAAACCTAAAACAAGTGCATTAGGTTTTTATCCGATTTTTCAACCTAATTCCGTAAAACATCTCTTTGACAACAAATATCAAACACTTAGTGTGTTGGTTGAGTTAGTACAAATGTGTTCAAATAAAATGCATAAAGTAGAGCAATGAACACAATGGTTTATAGTGGTTCGGTTTATCCAACAAAACTTAATCAACTACCTTGAGTTACCTACTTAAGGATTTTACCACATACCTTCACAAATCAAATAAATGAGATTGCAAAAGAGACTCACCCAATTCGCCTTAGGATTTTACAAATAACCTCTCAAACAATCAAATCTCACTCAACCCTTGAGTTTTACAACACAACCTTGATTATACAATAATCTCACCACTCTCCTTAGTGAATTCCTCACAATACAATTCAATTCAAGGTTCACCCAAAGGTTTTACACACAAACCTTGAATACAAAACAACCTACACAAGGCTCACCCTAACACTTAGGGTTTTATGCTACTTGCAATCTTGATACAATTACAATCAATAATAAGAGATAGAGAGTTTGATAGATATCACTTTAATGTGAAGATATATCAACTTAAAACACAATCACCTATTTGAGTAATGACTTGCCAAGATTGCTCAAAATTCACCTTTGAATGTAAAAACCCTTCTTGAATAATTTTTAACAAGATTGATGTTTAGAAAATGTTTTGGAATGTTTCTAAGATGTTATAGGATCAAGATATGCAATGTTTTTGCTCAAAAATTATTCTAAGAAAGACTTCCAAAGGTTTTGGTATTTATAGGTTTGTTCCCAACGGTCAAAAATAAAGTTGTTAGAAACCCACTAGTAATTTGCGGTCGATGGTGCATCGTCTGCAACATCATCCACAAGCTCACTGAACAACCTTCGGATGATGATTTTTTTATCTTGTAGTCCACCTCACCTCACCTGCGGTCGACCTCACTTCACTTGCGATCGACCATATGGTCGTCCAACAAATGCACCATAGTCCTCAAAATATCAAAATATATTAAACTCTAAAACTATACATTTATTTCCTATCCAACAAATGCTTATCTTCAAATCTTGATAGTATTGACTTGTATACTTCCTTGAAGACTTGAAATCTTGTCCTTGCATTGATTAAATCATAAATCCAAAAACTCTATCACTTGTACAAACAAGACATTAGTCCTCATCAATGTTTGTCATAAATCCAAAAACTCTATCACTTGTACAAACAAGACATTAGTCCTCATTAATGTTTGTCATTAATCAAAATTAATACAATAAAAGCTTTAGGGCTTTCATTTTATTTTTTAAATTTCTTTACAATTCATTTTTACTTTAATTTTCTAAGTAAAAATGACTTTATTCACCTAACTATCTAAGTAGTTTAGATAATTAGACCAAATAATGACTTTACCGGTAAAATAATTATTCAATGTACTTTATTCTAAAAGAAATTAAGAAAATTCATTGTAATTATTTGTTTACTCATATTATATATATATATATATATATATATATATCATATCAAGTAAAACTATCCATCTTCCCAAATTCTTATGGAAATGATTATTATAGTAAGAGAAGTCCTTACAATTATGGTAATTGAGAAGAAGAATTGAGTCCTTACTTTTAATTGAGAAGAAGAGCAATGGTAAAAATAAAGTGCATGACATTTTAGGAGAAGTGCAATGGTAATTGTTACAAATAAGGTGATATAGGAGAAAAAAATATAATATCAACAAAATTTAAACAATTAAAATGTCATGCACTTTATTTTTTATAAACAGTGTAGTTAGGAGTGTGCAAAAACCGAACCAAACCAAACCGAACTGAACCGGAATTTTAAAAATGGATCGATTTTATGGTATTTCAGTTTTTTCGGTTCGATGAACCGAAGTTTATCAAAAGTTCGGTTTTAAATTAAATTTTTTCGGTTAACCAAAATACCGAAATTGTAACATTAACTAAAAAATTATTTTGTCAAAATCACCCCTAATTTTAATAAAAAAAAAAACCCTAGCCTACTATCAAAAATTCCCAAATTCTGATTTCTTAATTTCTCTCAAAGTGACAATCGAGAACTTCACTTCTCTGTCTCTCAGTCTCAGACTCCCTCGCCTCGACTCGAGTCAGACTCTCAGTTCTCTCATCTCTGTCTCATCTCTGTCTCTCTCTGAGCTGAGCCTCTAGCCCCAACCCCCAAGCACTGAACGGACCTTTTCTGACTCCTTCATCTCTCTGCCTCAAGCTCAACACAAACACAGTTACGCAGGCGCATACTCGCAATGGTGCTGGTGCACCATTCCTGCATCAGCAGATTCAGCACCACATCGTCGTCGCTGTCTCTTGATCTGGGCTCGCACGGTCGTACCCTTCTCTGCATCGTCGAGAAGTCGCCAGTCGCTATTCTTGCTTCCCTGGATTTAGAGCTCCCTCATTTGCACTCTGCAGTCTCTGCCTCTCTCTGTCTCTCTCATTTCCATCAGTATCAGGTTCAAAGAATTTTATTGTATGAGTAATGTATTGATTGCAAATTTCATCTCTAGGGAATAATGCATTGCAAATTTTTGTGAGTGCTTAGTGCTTACAAGTTACATCCGATTTCGATTTGTTGGTTGTTTCGAATTCTGACTGCATTGAATTAATTTATTTTTCTGCTTATTGCTGAATTTTTTTTTTTTTTGCTTCCACAAGAGATTAAAACTGCAATTTATGAATATGGCTATGAGTGAACATGTTTTGCAGCTGTGTTTTAATCTGTGTTTTGCAGGGAAGTTTTTTGATTTCGAATTTCTTTGGTGAGTGAACATGTTTGTTTGGCTAGATATTTAAAAGAAAATTTAGTTCCAATGAACATGTTTGTTGACTGTATTAAATCCTTTTAGTTCCCTAGTCCTAGCGTCATCTGTGTATATTTATGATGCTTCCATAACGACTTAGAATATGAGGAGTATATATATAGATATAGTTGACAATGCAGTGGCATGTGTTATTTCAACAAACATAAATCTCATATTCCCGAATAACATAAACCTAATACATGTCCTTGCTAACTTAAGAGAACTACTCACAAAGCATAAAGGAAAACATCATAAAAAGATAAAGGGAAAGAGAGAAACTCATTAGACGGGAATCCGATTTCTCGAGGAGCTCCAACCCTTCAACTTCTACAATACTTGGGAGGAGAGAATCTAAAGTGCTTGGCACCCTAAACTAAGCTATTAAGACCTATAAATAGTTAGAAAAAGGTCATAGGGTTGTTTATACAAGAGTCCTAATTAGAAACTACTTAAAACGAGCTTAAAACTTGAATTCGGAAAGTGGACGCCCGAGTCTTCAAAGTGGACGCCTGAGTAAATGAGACACGTCCACTTGGCTGTCAAACTTCTGAGGGTGGATGCGTGAGGTCTGGTGGATGCGTCCACTTTCTGGCCTTGCGCGTCCACTTCCCCTCTCTGCGCGTCCACTTCTTCTTTCTTCCAAATATCCATCTTCAAGTTTCCAATTTCTTCTAATTTCATTCCAACATCTTCTAAATCTTCTAAATACCTAAAAACAAAAGTAATAGTGTGAAGAATCATTAAAATCACCAAAACACATAATTAGCTAGATTTAAACTCAATAAACAACATGATAAATAATAGAAAACCAAGCTAATTATGGTTCAATCATGTGCACTGACATTGCACTTGTAATTGATGCTCTGTCATTATGCATTGAATGGATTTCTGTGGCATTTTGTAAGTTGATAAAAGTAGTAGACCTGCGTTTTGCATTCCCTGTATTCTCTTGGCCTGAAAATCACAATACATCCATTAAGTTTCTTCAAAACAATATCTCCTTCATGTTCTTTCTGATTTTTTACTAAAAATTAATGTCATCTGTGTATATTTACAGTCAAATTTAGCTTTTGCTTTACAGAAATTAGTTCAGCTTTTGCAGTTTTTACATCCATTAATTCTGTCACCAAATTACAGAAATTAGCTTTTACATCCATTAATTCTGTCACCAAATTACAGAATCGATTCATTTCAGCTTTTGCATTTTTTAAACTCTTCTCTAAACTAGTTCTTTTATTTTTGTATATAAACTTATATTAAACTGTTTTTTATTTTATTTTAACAGGATGTCCGAACAAGCTGAAAATTCACTATCTCTATCAGATTTTGGAAATGAGAATCTCAATTTGGAACAGCAGTCCAACTCCAACATCTCAACCTCACAAAGTAGTAAAAAGAAGAGAAAAGCAATAGAGCCCCGTTCAGTTGTATGGTCACACTTCACTAGGTATACAAAAGATGAAAAACCAAGAGCCTATTGCAACCATTGCAAAAAGGATTATGCAGCTAATACATCAGTTAATGGCATATCTATGTTGAAGAATCATATGGAGGGGTGCAAGAAGAATCCGTACAATAACGAGACTCATGTAACTAAGCTAAATCAACAACTATCTTTAGTTGGAGGTAAGGTTGGTTCAATTGTTACTTGGAGATTTAATCAAGAAGATACTAGAAAAGCATTAACAAAAATGATTATTGTGGATGAACAACCATTTAGTTTTGTTGACAAGCAAGGATTTAGGGATTTCATGGTTGTAGCTTGTCCATCTTTTCAAATACCATCTCGTACTACAATTACAAGAGATTGCTATCAATTTTATTTGGAAGAGAAAGCAAAATTAAAGAGTTTTTTGAAACATTCATCTACAAGGATTAGTCTTACTACAGCCTTCTGAGCAAAGAATTAACTATATGTGTCTCACTGCTCATTTCATTGATGTTGATTGGTGCTTGCATAAGAAAATTTTGAATTTTTGTCCAATTGATAATCACAAAGGTGAAGCCATTGGGAAAGGGATAGAGAAGTGTTTACTTGAATGGGGTATTGAGAAAGTTTTTACTATCACAGTTGATAATGCAAGCTCTAATGATGTTGCAATTAATTGTTTGAAAAGAAGATTCACTAATTGGGATACTAGGTTGCTTGCGGGTAAATATCTTCATGTGAGATGTATTGCTCATATAATAAATCTTGTTGTGAATGATGGTTTGAGGGAGATTGTGCCTTCCATTACTCGTGTAAGGGCTGCAATTAGGTACATAAGACAATCCCCAAGTAGATTGAAGAAGTTCAAGGAGTGTGTTGGAATAGAAAAATTAGAGAGTAAGAGGTTATTGTGTTTGGATGTCCCAACTAGGTGGAATTCTACTTATTTGATGTTGGATACAGTTTTAGGACTTGTCAAAGCTTTTGAAAGACTTGAAGATTTGGATTCAAATTATAAATTTGACCTCATGCAATTAGAGGGTGGTGGGCCACCTTGTGAGGATGATTGGAGAGATATTGCACGATTTGTGAAATTTTTGGGACATTTTTATTCTCTCACATTGAGAGTTTCTGGCTCATTATATGTGACTACTAATCAAGTGCTTCATGAACTCAGTGATGTGGTTAAATTGTTGAACACTTGGGCAGAAAGTAGTGACCTTGAGTTGAGGCAAATGGCAAAGAAGATGAAAGAAAAATACAATAAATATTGGGGGAATAATGAAAAGCTGAATTTACTCATCTTTTATGCTGTAATTCTTGATCCTCGGTTTAAGTATCATTATGTTAGTTGGGTGATTGGGAAAATGTTCCAAAATGATCATATTATCCTTGAGAAAAATGTAAAATCTGGAATTTATGCACTTTTTGATGAATATAAGAGGTTACACACGTCTAAAGAATGTCAAGAATCATCATTGCTACCTTCATCTTTAAGTACTTCTACTAGTTGCATTTCAAGTCAGAATTCTACTATGAGTGAATATGAAATGTTTATTCATGAAACAGGAGGAATTGATAATAGGAATGAATTGGACAAATACATTGCAGAAGACAGAGAAAGGAATGGAGATGAGTTTGATATTTTAAAGTGGTGGAAAATGAATGCACAAAGATTTCCTATTCTTTCACAAATGACATGTGATATATTTGTTGTCCCTGTTTCTACAGTTGTCTCTGAGTCAGCATTTAGTATGGGTGGTCGTGTTATTGATTCATATAGGAGCTCTTTGACTTCAAGAATGGTACAATGTCTTATGTGCACTAAAGATTGGTTGAGGAATGAAACTTATCCAATTAACATTGAAGAAGACATGGATATGCTTGAAAAGATTGATGAAGGTATTTTATTTACTTTAATATTTTACTCTTTTTATCTTTTTATTTCTTAACAATTTATTCTTATTATTTAATTGTTTGACTTATACATGTTTTTATGTTTTAGACTTTGGAAATCTTGCTAATGAAACATCTATTTTGGATATTTGAATATGAAATACAATACAAGGTAAAACTTTTTATATTTGTCCATCTTTTTTTTCTTTAAAGCATCACTTGATTTTTCACATTATTTCTCTCTATCAGTATTCACAGATTATTCAAATTTGAGAGATAGCTTGTTTGGTGATGATGGTGCATGTGCTTTGAAGTGATGATGGAGATGAAGAATTTTGATTTAAAGCTGTAATTTTTATTTCAGAATTTTTTTAATACAATTATGTTAATTTTATATTTTTTAATGAGGACTTTATTTTTATTTGTGGTTAATTTTATATTTTTGTCATTTGTGAATGAAGATATTGATTTTTTGACACATTTAGTTTTACATTGGATTAATGGATTGTTTTTTTAAAAAAAAAAGGATATTACAGGGTTTTATAAAATGTTAACAGAATAAGATGAAATTTCGATTCCAAACCGAACCGAACTAGTTCGGTTTTCGGTAGTTCGGTTTTAATAAAAATTTTGTTCGATTCGGTTTGTCTTATATGAAAACTGAACTACCAAACAACCAAACCGTATAACCGAACGATCACACCTAAGTGTAGTATTTACAATTTCTCTAGTAAATCCTTTTTCAATGAGAAAGTTGCTAAGTCTTTCATACCAAGCTCTTGGAGCTTGTTTCAAACCATATAAAACTTTTGAAAGTCTGTAAACATGATTTTCAAAAGATTCACGCACAAAACCAGGAGGTTGTTCAACATAAACTTCCTATTAGATGTAACAATTTAGAAATGTTCTTTTAACTTCCATTTGAAATAATTTAAAACATTTAAAAGATGCAAATGCATGTAACATTCTAATGGACTCTAATCTATAAATTGGGGCAAAAGTCTCATTATAATCAATGCCCTCTTCTTGATTATATCTTTGAGTAACAAGTCTAGCCTTATTTCTAGTGGCAAAACCATGTTCATCAAGTATGTTTTTAAAAATCCCATTGTGTACCAACAATAGTGTGATTTGAAGGTCTAGGTACAAGTTCCCAAACTTTGCTCCTTTCAAATTGATTAAGCTCTTCTTAGATGACAATGATCCAAAAATCATCACTAAAAGTCTCATCAATGTTCCTAGGTTCTATATGAGACAATAATGCAAGATAATCAACAAAATTTATAAAGTGTCTTCTTGTTCTTACCCCTTCATCGGGATTACCCAAAAATAGTTTTGCAAATTATTTTCACATAGTATGGAACATGTCCTCTCTTGTAAAGTGCGATTTTTCCTTTAAAAAACATCATTGTGTTGAGCAGCTTTCGCAACTAAAAAATTGTGAGATATGCGATTCTCATCATATAATTTTGTAAAATTACTATTGCAAAACTCTCTACCATTATCACTTCCAATGGAGATAAGTTTGTAACCAATGATGTTCTATACTTATTTAAAGAGCTTGATAAAATATTCAAAGACTTCATCTTTACTCAATAAGAATAATATCCAAGTAAATCTAGAAAAATCTTCAACAATCACATAGACATATAGTTTGCCACCAATGCTCATGATTCTCATAAAACCAAATAAATCCATATGTACGAGTTCAAGAGGTTTTGAAATAGAGACATTTTCTTTGATTTGAAAGAGCTCTTGACTTGTTTACATGCATCATAAATATGATCTTTCTCAAAAATAATGTTAGACAAACCTCTAACATACTAATGTTTTAAAAAAAAATATACAAAGTATTTATGCTAACATGTTAACATCATCCATTGGTGGAGTGAAAAAAGAAAAAAAAATTCAATTTTATCTTTGATTACTAGGGATATACTTGCAATTCTAGTATCAACAGATGCAGTAGAACAAGCTTTTAGTGGTAGGAGAAATATATTATCAAAAGATCGATACTCTTTGAATCTTGATTCTTTATATGCTCAAACTTCTCTTGATGATTGGGTTAAAGCTGAAAGACGTCAACAAGAAAATCTTCGTCCCGACTTCATAAATTTGTTTGATGTTAACACTGAGGGTACTGCTACTAGTATTGAAGATGGAAGCTCATGAATAATCCATTGAGGTAAAAGAAGACTTACAGGTAAGAGAACTACGAGTGTTTTGATTCCTTTATACTATTGGAGGATACGTAAGCAGCTTAATTTTTGGAAACAAAAATTCAGTTCAAATCCATTTTAATAACAAACTTTCATTTATTTAACTAAAAGAAATTATTTTGAATTTTTTTTTAAAATAAAATTGAAATCGTATTAAAACCGTAACCGAAATTGTCTGAAACATAAACCTTGTCGAAACCGGCCAAAACCATGAACCGACATTACTTTAAAATTTCAGTTCAAATTTTTCATTTTGATGAATTGACGATCGATGAACCTAAACTCTACTCTCAATCCGAGGCACCTAGGCAAAAAACAAAGTGAGCTGGCACCCACACATTTACTATAATCACCATGTGAACTATCAAAGTCAATGGCAAAAAGCAAATAATCTAGGTAGAGGGTACTGAATTTTAATTATATTAAATCAGCAAAAAAGACAACAATTCTGGCCGAAATTTTGAATTTGGTTGTTGTAATAGAGGAAAGAGACGTTGAAAGATAATCAAATTAAAGTAGAGATTAACATTTTAATTTAGAGTTGCGGTATTTAGTGGATGTGTTATTTAGCGATCATGTTATAAGATATGATTTTTTTTAGCATAAGGGATAGTCATATAATATATTCAATTAAAATAAAATAAAAATTTCCATATGAATTTACTATAAATCAATGGAAAATCAATCATAAATAAAAAATTCTTATAGGTCATATATATATATATATATATATATATTAGTTTTAAGTAAATAATATTTTTTTTCTTTTATAAAAAAAAAAGCCCAGGAATTAAGAATTAGTGTATATTTAGTGAATAAGAAACAACTTTTAAATCTGATTTGTGATTGAATTTTCGGATCAAACAAAAGCATATATATATATATATATATATATATATATATATATATGGGCACACACAGCACATATATATATATGGGACACACAGCACACTCACAGAAGGCTTAAATTATGTCGTTAATTGATTGGTTTTATCCACGTAATATACTTAATCCATGTAGATTGTACTAATGATTGATTTATCATTTCTTATTCCTTTCTAGTTAAAGTTTACTCCTCAATAAAATATTAAATTTGATTGATTAAACAGCAATGTTTACAAAAATAGACAAAAACTCGAATCGGAAAAGTAACTGATTATTTGTTCTAACTGTAATTTAAGATGTTAATATTATAAAATTAAAATTACGAATGTGGGATTGAAGCAATTAAGGAAATGAATGTTTATTACATCACTGAAGTTGTCCCTCGTAACTCGAGGGTAATTACGACTAGCATTTCATTTTTTTTAAAACCGACCAAATAATTATCAGTTATATGATTGACTAATTCTTTATATTGGAATGTACATTATTTTGGATATTTTCCATGGGGGATGAATCAAGATAATTTTGAATTAGAGGTTTCAAAGCTCTTAATTTTTGTTCATATATATATATATATATATATATATATATATTCCGTGAGGAACTCGGTACCAACTTTAAATCGACTAGTTTTAATTCTTGAAAATTCAAATTATGTGATTTTGGTCTTTGTATCTAGAGGTAACATTAGTGCTGATGTTGCCCCTTATAGTGATCACTATAAGGGGCACAAATTCACATATTTTGTCAAAAACTATTATTGGATTTGTTCTTAAGAAATAAAAAGAATAAGGGCATCATTGAAATTGTAAATTTGTCAAAATAATAATCATATACTAATAATTTATATAGTTGTAACTAATTTAAAATCACACGAGTCCACAAGAATCAATTAGTATCAAAATTTTCCTTTTACATGTAACTCTAGACAAAATTAGAAATCCGGGCTTTTTACTCATACTTAATGCGTGAATATCACCTCCAAGGCATCACTCATCTACATATTTGCTCATCCTCATTGCTTGTTCAACAAAATGGCATCCCTTCTTTTATCTCTCATTGCAGCAATTGTTTTCATTTTCTCTCCAACCACCCACTCCCTTCCTGACCCACCGCCGGCGTCTTGGAAGCTGGCTCTCTACTGGCCGAACTCATATTGTCTTACCAAAGGCATCAAATGCAGTCCATCCATTCCACAGAATGCTTTTGTGATTCGTACTCTTATTGCAGTGGATCAATTCGACCAGGAGATAACTTGCTTAGAACCACATCCTCCATTAGACCCTTCAAAGGTATGGCTTAAAAGAAACATTATTTTTATTGAATCTCTTTCAATTTTTCAGCTGTATTTATTGAATAGACTGTTTTCATCAATGTTTTTTTATAGATTACTGAAGTCCAAAACTTGTTATCCCAATACTGGCCAGACCTTGAAGGAGACAACTTTGGACGCTGGCAGAAGGAATGGCAAACTTATGCTGCCTGTTATGGGATGGAGCCTTCTTTCTACTTCTTAGGCGCCATAGGACTAAAAATAGACATAGATCGACAAATTGTTAATAAAGGTTTTGGAGGCAGTAGTTTTCCGGGGGAACAAGTCTTTGGAGCTCTTTCTCGCCAAGGTAAGGATAATAACCATTTCATAGACAAAAGTTGATGTTTGAATACATGATGATGTCCCGATACCGTATTAAATTTTCATGTCATTTCAGGTTAAATCGATAAAAAGATCGTAATATTAGTTTCAGCAATAGATTAGGAGGAACAAAAAGTTTAGCAACCAACACATAAAAGTGTCATTTTAATTAGCTAAAAAGTTGCTATCCTTATCCATTACTAAAAATGCCAATTTAAACCCTGCAGGTGTGGTGCCTGGAAATACTTATTATTTCACAACATATGCCGATAAAGTTTCGAGCAAATACGGTGAAGCACTTGAAGTTGTGTGCAATGAGGACACCGCTCAAGTTAGTCAACTGCTAGAATTCCATATGTGTGCAAAAGCTCTCACGTACAAATTCGCATTAATCCCCTGTGCGATTCAGAAAACCGGTGAATGCTTGAAAAATGTAAGATTTACCTGAATTATAAATTGTAGCCATGAATTCAAATGCATGTTAACAAACTATTACTGTACATATATTATACTTTCTGAATGATCCTATGATAACCATTATATGTTTACTGCATATATCTTTCGTTGAGAGAAAAAAAGTTTCCCAAGTAAAACGGGGGTAAGAAATGTAACTTTTTAGCCACGGAATTAAAATTAATTTGTGTCGAAGGAAGAAATGTGCTTACCAGAGGTTTTGGAAGGAGGCCAAAAGAAAAATAATTAATTAAAGATGAAATGTGATACGGTAAGTTTGACTAAATTTCTGGTGGAAAAAAATTAGAATAGGAAAAAGAGATGCTGCAAAGAAACTATATGCATCTCCCAGCGCAGTATAAAGGGTAGGATAAAAGATAAGATAAATAATTTGTTATTGAACAAAGGTAAGATAAAAGGATTCACTAATGACGATTATATCTAAACTATATTGATACTTAAGCGGATTCACTTATAATTTAAAAGTTATGAGTTCGAGTCATACATTAAAAATGGCTAAGAAGGGTTGAAAAGAGACATGGATTAAATATAAGGAAAAATACATTGTGAATCTTTTCATTTAAAAATTTCCTTAATTTTCCTTTATGAGATTTTAATTTATTTACAAGTTTATGGTATTTATAATATTCTAGTGGAGGTTATAATGATGGACCGAATATTTCTATGTAAGTAGAAGAATGTTACATTAAAACTCTATTATATTTCTATCTTATGTGGTAGAATATCTACAATTTATTTATACGATATCAATTCAATTATATAAGAATTGCAATATACAAGAAAGTCTTTTTCAAGTTATCTAATGTGTTTTTTATAGCTTGTTCACAAAGGTTGGCACGAGAGCCATAAAGATTGTCTTATAAATGGCCTGAAAGCCATGTGATTGGACTATTCAAATGGACATTATAGTTTAAAATTTTAAACTTAACTCATTTATATCCCAAAGGAAATAAAAATAATTTATGTTAATCCGTAAACTTCTCAAAAGAGATCAAGTAAGAGATGAATGAGAGGAGTGAAAGACACCATCTTTTCTTAGGATGACTCTCCTTTTGAGAAGACCCAATTGGATCTTCATAGAGCTCTTATGTGAGATTTGGCCCTGAGAAGCATATACACCATGGACCTTTGGTTCATTCAACCACTGAACCTATCATTTTTCCTATGTTTGCTAAATGCAACATTCATATCCCAAAAATGTCCCTACCTTTTTTTAAGTACTTTTTCTCTTTAGGTTTTCCACTAACTCAAACTCTCCAAAATCAAGTGATTTTAACCACACAAAACAAATAATATATAATATTAAGAAAAATTACCAAAATTTCATTAGTTATTTACATGTCTACATCATTACTTGTATCATATCTGCTTAAAATGAAATTTTATAAATATAAATCAAATTATTTCTTTCATTAATAATTGCACTAAAGGAGACGAATTTGCCTAAGGTTCTTTTGGAGAAATTTCAAAGGAAAAACATAGAGCTTGGTTGCTTAAAATAAATCCAGTTGCTAAGAAGATCCAAGGTTGTATTGTTATATCCTTCCTTAGATGTATTTATACATTAGGGTTAGTAAAAATATACCCTTAAAATGGTCATTTGTTTTTTAATTATACCCCTCCAATTTAAAAATAAGTAATTAACCTTTTAAAAAATTGAATGACTTGTTAAAATTAATGGCTAAAAATAATGCCAGAAAGGTGATATTGAATTTTTTTATATTTTTATACTTTCTTTATTATTTGAAGCGTACAAGTTTTTTTAAAAAAACTATTTCTAAAAAATGCAATTTTTTTATTAAAACAATATTTATTCAACTGGACAATTTTTCAATTCTTCATAAAAATATATTTCAAAACACTTTTTGCTAATCCTACACATGGGTCCCATTTAATCATATAAACAATATATTTTTATTATTTTTTAATTATAATTACAATCAAACAATTTATTAATTATATTTTATATATTTTATAATATTATCAATCATGTAAGACTCAAAACATATCAATTAACTTTCAATTCCCAATAAAAAAATTCTTATTCAAACATAACTTCATTTCAAAACAAAACAAAAAATATTTTCAAAACTCAATCCAAACATTTTCAAAAATTCTTAGTTATTAACTTTTTCACCTCAATTCCTAAAAAAATATGAAAGGTTCAAATCCTTTTCTTTTTCCTTTTTTAAGTGAGAGATTGAGCCATGAGAAATGTGAATTGGAAATATACCCATTATTTGATAATAAATCATTCTTGAAATCTTTGTCCTTAAACTTTTCTGAAATTTGAGTTTCATCATTCAACTCTTTTGTATTGGTTTTTTCCCTCCAACTCACAAAAATTATAAAAAGTTGTCTTCCATAAGTTTTGTTCTTTAAAAGGCTAGAAGTCAAATATAACAAACATAAGACTAATATAAGTGATGTTTTAGTAAAAGCACAATTATTTATATACTTTATGTCATATTCAAATTCAATTATTTGTTTTTCTTTTCTAATTTTCTTTTATCCTTTCATGTTCTTCTTCTAGAGTTAGCTGCTATTTTCAATTTACCAAATCTCTCTTTTTCTCAATCAACTTCCTCAACAACTTAAAAACTTCTAGCTAATGGATTTTCTTGTAAAATTTCAAGTGAAACTACATTTTCTTCAACCAGAACCTAGGATAACCTTTTAGCCATCATTTTACTCCAAGAAGATCCATTAGTTAGTTTTTGAAGGTGCTAAAAAAGTTAATTGATTGGGAAAAAGAGAGATTTGGTAAATTAGAGATGACAACTACCCTAAAGAAGATGATGAAGGGATAAAGAAAAAGGGAAAAAAAGTAATTGAATTTGAATATAAAAAAAGTAATAAATGATAGTTGTTTTACTTCAATCATTTATAATAATATTGTGTTTAATATATGTGAGTTCTACTAAATTTTTAATGAACAGTACTAACTAAAAGGCAATTTTTTATAATTCTAAGGAGAGGAATGCCAAAATAAGAATGTAGTTGGTGTACGAGTTTCGTTAACCTTGATGAAACTAAGGAAGGACAACCATTTATGAAGTTTGTGATTGAAAATTAGTCTATTTAGACTCTTATCTTTCACTCTTTTTGTCATTTAGTTCTTTTATGTTATTTTTTTATGTTGTAGGTCCTTTATCTTTTTTTTTTTTTGTCATTAATGTATTTTTTGTGCCTTATACATCCCTTATGTATTAAAAACTAATCATTATGATCTTTTGGTAAAAAAAAACCAATTAGAATTCAGTGGAATAAAGCATGTGTTTGCTCATCATTTAGAATCACATGTACTCCAACCATATTATTTGCTATTTGACGAATTTTCTAGTGATTTTTTTATTAAATTTCTGTTGATATTTCAGTGAAAAAGAATAATAATGATCATTTTTAAATAAATAAGGGACTTACAAAGCAAAAAAAAAAAAGTTAATAACAAATTAATGTCACTAGAATATTCCAAATTAAATAAATTTTAATTTTAAAAAAAAAGTCAATGGAGTCCATTTTTCACCTTTAGTCTTCTAACAAAATGACACAATTGATAACTTTCCAATTTTTGAAGGGCACAATCGCTTAATTTTAAATTTGTAGGATATAATTAAAAAATAACCATTTTTAAAACACATAATTGTTATTAATCTCAAACATTAAAAAGAAGAAAAAAAAACTAGCAAGAGACTTCAAAGCATATAGATTTTGCCCATTATCTACAAAAGTTATTTTACTTGTACCAAAAGAAGAGGAAAAGCACAAACATCCACCCAAGAACATCATAAGAAATTTCAAGTAACAAAAGAATCCAAAAACCAAGTCTGTGTGTGTTTTTCTAACAATGTCTTCCTTTATTCAAATAAGACAAACGTTTTATTCAAATAAAGCAAACATAATTTTCTAAAATGCATAGTGGGAGAAGTACGAAAAGGTTTTAAATAAGCAATTTTAAAAACAATATAAATGAGTAGTGTGTTTCTAAAGATTGAATTTCAAGGAATTTATAAGAAAAAAGAAACAACTGATGCATGAAGCCCTTAAAAATATATTCTTGTTGCAATCAGGAGTTTAGCTGATTAA
Organism: Apocynum venetum; assembly: GCA_019593545.1. Lineage (NCBI taxonomy): Eukaryota > Viridiplantae > Streptophyta > Magnoliopsida > Gentianales > Apocynaceae > Apocynum > Apocynum venetum. Next base: position 622,535 of record SRSM01000153.1, read on the forward strand.
TTAAGTTGAAAAAATAAAATCAGTTGTATTTAGCCAATTGGTTAAGAATGAAACAAAATTGGCTAGCTAACTAAGTTTCTCAGATAGTACTATAATTGCTCAAATTTAGGTAAAAATAGAATGCCAGGAATGCTGATTAAATAAAAATGGATCCCTTGAAAGTGAGCTTTTATTTTACCCATAAAATTTTAAATTAATATATGTTGAGGGGTATTTTTAAAATAGTCATTTCTCAAACACATAATATGTTTAGCGACACTCCAAATGAGCTAAGAATTTTTCAAAGTAATATGTTTTTCAAAGTAAGAATTTTAAAAAAAATGCAAATAAGGTGAGTATTACCCAAGAGGTAATATGTCATTCTATTTTCACTTTTGGCCTATTGTGCCATTTTTTTCAACACAAATTGAAAAAATTATGACACATTAGAACGAATTAGTAAAGATGATGAAATACTATATTTTAACGGAATTGAATTTATTAGTTTAAAAAATTGAACAAAATGTAAAAATGAAAAAAAGACATAAAATTATGTGTATATATATATATATATATGTGTGTGTGTCTTATCTCTGTATAATAAGAGTTATTTGGCAAAAATTCTTCTTCTTGAATTCAAGAATCATCATTACACTTATTATTCTTCTTTTTCTTCTTACTTTACAAAATGAAAAACATTATCCGTACACTTCAAAATTATTGCATTTTACTCTCTATTAATGTATTGACAAAAAAATATCACATGAGAATAAAGAAATTGTGATTTCTAATGTCAAAAAGAATTCCCAAGAATATTACATTGTTAATTGAAGTTAAGATTTGACTAAATAGTGAACATCTACTTACTTTTTTCAAACGTTTACCTAGTTTGAATAAAAGTAAGCATTTAAAAAAAGTAGATTTGTCAAGAAAATGAGAGGTAAGATATTAAAGTATATTATAAATTTGTTAAATAGGACTGGAATACAAAATATCGTTCATTTAAATATTTATCTAGAAATCAAAAAAATAAAACCACTTACATTAAAAATGAATTAAGTAAAAGAATCATGAAATGACATCCGATTAACGATACATCATTGTGAAAGTGTACAATGAAAATTTCTAAAATTGTGAAATAAATTCAATTTTTGCATTTCTAAAATTTTATAATAAATTCAAAAATGAAGAACGTTATACCTTAAGGAATTTTATTGTAAATGATCTTGTATATAAGTTTATACAAAAACTTGATGAGAAAAAAAATTAAATATGTAATATATTTGTATTTCATAAAGTTTGATGATGTAATATATTTGAAACTTTATTAATGTATTTTATGAATATTTTATTTTTATTTAATACATTGATTATTTTTTATATGTACATTTTAAGGTGAGCAAAAATGGAAGAATTTATATACCATGGAGATGGAGATGGTGACAATATACCCTATATAATTCAATCGGGTAGGCAATAACGAATAAAATATTATTCCCTCTTGAACGAGATTGTAGATAGAAAATATGTCGTCGTAGAGTAAAATTGACATCCCTAAACTCGCTGGCAAGGTATTTGATTTAAGAAATACATAAATAGCACATAGGATGAAATGAAATTCTAGAACAAGAAATAACCCAAAAAAAACTTATAAGAAACTTGAGTGATCGTGAAGTTTAAAAACTAATAAAAACAACTAGAAAGACAAATAATAAAAAAAGAGCTATTAAAAAAATACTATAAAGTATATAAACAAGCCTCTAAACATTCTCAATAAAAACCCTTATCTTGTAGAGTTTCTCCCACCCTTTCCTCTTTGATGGAAAGTGATTGAGAGTCGATTTGTGATTGAAATGCTCCCCATTCTTCTCCTCCATGAAGATCACTGAGTTATAAGAGTTTTAGTTGCCCAATTATAGGTCAAGCCAACCACTACTGCAGGCATGAATTTGTTAGAACTCTTAACTTATTAGCTCTAACCAATTCAGCAAAATTAGCTTTGATGGGTTCTAACTATTTCCCGAGAATTGATCGAATCTTAGACTATATGACTTAACTTTCCAAATAGGCTTTTTTTTTTTTTTGAGGGGGGTTCACAGGGCCTTCCCATCTTCTAGGTTTGCAGAACCTTAGAAGTTAGATGTAACTGTTGTATGGAGTAAAATATAATAAGAAATCTGTTTAAGTAGTTTTCCTTCTTTTATATCAGTTTTTGTATAGACAAATCTAGCTTCTATCACAAACGTACATTAGAAATTTATCAAAGGAGTTTGCTATTGCCAAACTCCCCATTAAAAGCAACTGCTGGAAGTTGAAAACCAAATGTAGGCATAAGAAGATAAGGAGTCAGAGCAAAGAAATCATCATATAAATCAAGGAAGCCAGCAAAGAAAACAATGAGTACAACAGTGCTTCAAAAAAGGGAACAGAAGTGAGAAGAAGAAATAACTGCAGCAAATGAAAGGTCACTTACCAAATATTCCTTTAGGACACAATTGCAAATCACTCCTTTTTTTTCTTTTTTCTTTTTTTTTTTTCAGGGAAAAAGTAGATACTTTGAATGAGAGGCAAATCACTCAGTCTTTTTCTCCTCATTACAAATTATGCAATACAAGTACTTCCATCAAGCGCAACCCTATATCTGAAGCTACTCCCTTCCAATTCAAATGTCTCCGTTCCAAAATATTTACTTTATGCAATAGAGGAATTTGAATGTGCAATTCTAGATATTATAAGAAGGAAAGAGTACAGAGCTTGAATTCCAGATATTCACTTAATATTTTACACTAATTTTGAAACTATTAACACTTCTCCAGTCAGAAATTTACGTTAACAAGAAAAATTCAGATGTCCAGTTTGGATATCCAAGAGATGGATATTTCCTTACCTCATCTATAAAGATATCATCATTTTCGTCCAAAAGCATCAAAATGGACAATGCATCATCTCTTTCTTCCATGATTGAGAGGTGAACCAGAAGCACTCAAGGCAGAGTTAACCCCATCTTCAAAATCAAATCTGTAAGCTGGGAATTCCAGATCGAAGAAGAGGCAGATCCAAATACAGTGCATCACTTTCCAGAAGTCTATGAAATGAAAAGATAGAGCAACAAATATGTTAGCAGAAGCATCCAGAATACAAGCACAAGTTAAAATACACAATTGATTACTTCCCATTCTAAGTTACATAGACCGCAATAGCTCATGCATTATAGGACTCTCAGATGGAAACCCTAATCAGCAGTTTTGACCTCTTTGAAAGAATGTATCTTTATTACATATTCTGTTCCAAATAGAATTTAGTTTCAAAATGTAACTCAATAAAATTCCCCAACCTGCATTGAAACCTAATCATTGCTAACTCTTTAGAAAGATGCCCAAAAAGATAGAAGAATCCAAATATTGAACCAGAAAAGAAATCATAAAATTCACAATCACACACTCTTCAAACATGTTAAACTATTGATCACAAAATAAATAGGAGAATATCCATCAGAACAATATGCTGAAAGGCATTGCAGTACTGATTTTATGTCAAAACTGACCTAAGGTCAAATAAAATACTACAAAGCATTCGATGCCAGAAGCTACACTTGGATAATGCATCAGGGATCAGGGTGGAAGACAAGGAAAGAAAATTAAAAGAACACAGAATTTTTTATCAGCATACTATAGCATTGTCAAACAAAGTATTTTATTTTCAGCACTCTGCTCATGCATCTGAGCTTAAACCACTTTGTGCATTTAAAAAAGTTGTACAGGAGAAATATCCAACAGGATAACATGACCTTTGCCCCTTGCATCTACTCTTCCTTCATCTCCTCCACATACGAGGTAGATGTAATGGTCACACTGCAACTTTTAGAGTCTTTCACTAAAAAAATTCTTTAATTATAAGAATAACATCACCGAAAAAGCAGGAAACAGCTCAAAGCGTAGAACTGTGCAGGGACATTATAAGATCTGCATGTGCATTTTTGCAATAGAACCATAGATACCTTGAGTTGACATTTTCAGCAATACAGCTTCCAGAAAATGATTTTGGACTACAGATTATGCTCCCAAAAAAAAAGAAAGATATATCATGTGATGTCAAAGACAGATTTATCAAGGGTGAAAAGTCAATTCCTGGAGCCCCATCAAGATTGGTAATGCCAAAAACGGATTAAGGAATTGCTAAATTGCTTGAAGTTCACATTTTGGGATAATAAAACAGGAGCATGTCATCCTAGCCCTGATGTCAACCCAATAATAGCATTATATTACACAAGTTGAAGCCAAAGAAAACTATCATCAAATGATTCGAGAATTGAATTTTTTTTTTTTTTTTTTTGTTCTCTAAATTAAGCTTCTTAGATGCTATTAAAAAGCTCATTTAACAAAAATAAAGAATATTAAAAAAATGACGACCATGAATAATTCCCACATAAACTTTTCTCCATATTGAAAGCAACTAAATCAATCCCGTTTACACTATTTAATAGATACCCATGGAATGGTTCAAGAAATTAAGCAACAAAACCACAAAAATCCATAGTAAGAAAAAACTAAAATTCTGTCTTCAAAGAAATCCCGCAGTTGATAGAATAGTTTGGAATATCAGGACTAATAAGTATCAACCTGTTTAAAAGACTTTATATGCATTCTGGCTTAATCTTAGAAGACTCAAGAGCAATAGAAGATAAATACATAAATAGATATGCATATTTTCCTTCTCCAAGATAAAAGACTGAAGAAAAAAAACTCAAACCAACTTCACCACCAATCCATATGTTTACTAGAAGTAAATATTTTACTAACTTGAGGATCGAATCATGCACCAATAAAAAGATGTTAGTACATAAATGTGGAAACCATATATGCACCATTGAAAAAGTTGCTAAGACAAACATGAAATATCTAATAAAATGGGCTAACGATCATTAGCAAATGCATCTTACTTCTTTATGCCCTGTTACTGATCTTGCATCCCTGTTCCATAAGCATAGGGAGAGACTAAACTTTGGACAAATACTCCCACTTCAAAAAAGGTAGTCAAATTGTTGAATTGAAGATACCTGAGAGAGCCCTGTTTTGGATTGTAAACCACTAAAGCGATACCCAAAGTCAATAATATCTCACCATTCTTCAACATGCATAATGGCATGGAGTATGTACTATTATGAGGACGATTCAAATAAGGAATTGAAACCAGTTTAGTCCATGATTCTTGGGTTCCATACTCCTTCATAACCCACAAATCTGCACGAGTTTGGTAATTACAGAGCACAGAAAGGCGCCCATTTAACACTCCAAACATCCAATCATTAGTATTTTCCCCATAATCTGGCCTATTGATCTCTTCATAAGTCTCGTCCGCCAGGTCCAGACTAATAATTTTCCACTCATAACTTGAATCAGAACCAGAACCAGAAGTATACCTGTGACTGGCAGCCCAATGGAGCTTCCCATTTGCATGCTTGCCGCAATCATCCAAGGGAATACCACCTTTGAAATCCTGAGTTCTCCTCCAAGAATTTGTCTTTAGACTATAAACCTTAACCTCGGCCTCACAAACACTCGTACCAGAGAAAACACAGAAAATTCCAACTACTTTATAATCATCATTTTTCTCATCATAACCAAACCCATATAAAACATAACAACCATTCTTCAACTTAACATTCAAATCAGGTAATTTTTTGGACTTTCTAGTTGATGGGTTCCACAAAAATAAATGTTTTTCTCGAATTGCATAGCAAACCAACCCCTGACAATAACCCAATACCCAAACTGACTTCCTAGGTCTTTTCATGGGATAATTAACTTCAAAAACCTCTGTAGTGGGCTCAGACAACGCAGCACGCAGAGAACATTCCTTAAGGCTTGCATTCGGAGGTAGAATAGTAAAAACGAGCCGGTGGTAAGCACATTCATCATTGTTGGAAGCTGCAGCAAGATGGGCCTTAACAAATTGAGGGCTAGCGATGAAGGAAAGCCAAGGCTTGGAAACACACTTGAATCTCGAAAGAGACTTTACTGGGAGCCTTGACAAAATCTCAGTATTGAGTTCAGAAGGAAGGAAATTGAAAGGTAATGGGTCTGTATCTGGGGTTGAAGTAGAAGCGGAGCCACTTTGCATGTCGTGGGTGATCTTGATTCTCTTTGACCGCCCATTTTGAAGGCCAGATTGTTCATCTGATTCGGTATTCATGGTCGGCGTGGAGTGCGTGAGAGAAAGAGTGGTGGGATTTCAGGGTGGTAGGCTGGTAGCTGAGAAGCAAGAACGGCAATGGCGACGGTCACGATGAAGGCGAAATTGTGCTTTGTCGAAATCTCCTACATTGAATTGATGTACCTGTAAGGCTGTAACCAAACACGAATTGATTTCCTGGCAATCCTGCGTTTTATTTTTTATTTATTTTTTTCCAAAATTAAATGTCCTTTTTAGATCATATTCAGTTCAATAAAAAATTAAAGACAGTGTTTGTTCATTTTCTTATTTGTGTATCTATTTTCTGTTTTTAATTAAATGACATGCTTATAAAAAATAAAATAAAAATTAAAGCAGAAGAAGAAGGTGATGTAGCTTCTACTTGACTCACTTGTCATTCAGTTCAATAATTTAAAATGAGTATTTTTCACAAATGAGAAAAGGAACTCTTTTGGATAAAAATAGTTTATTTTATTGAATAATCGATATGGTACTTAGGAGTATCAAATAGGTAGTGTGTGTGTGTGTATTCCTAAAACAAAAATGGGTAGTATATTAAAATATTGTGAAAGTTTCTCAAAATATTAAAAGACCTCATTCAAGTTCTTAATGTTTGAAAATTTTTAATTAAATCCTTCATTTTGTTTAGAAAAAAATTACTCATTCTATTAAAACAAAATTGTACAAAAATGTTAAAGTCCTTCAATTCCAATTATACTACTAAATGATTTTTTTTACAAAAATAAAAAATTAAATTAAGAATTAGGGAAAATTGGCAAATTTAGTCCCCTTATTATTATTATTATTTGTTTGGTAAGCTAGATCCCCATTCTTTTTTAAAAAAATTATAAGTTCCTTAACAAAAATATTTTGGCACTATAACACCTTTTTCTTTCAAAAGATAACAGGTGTAGTTGCCATTATCTCTGAGGCATAATGGATACTTCATTATTAAACCCATTTTTTTAAGGGAAAAAAAGTGAAAACAAAAAACCCAACCACTTCAATCCCATTTATATATTATATGTTAACGCTAAACTATGTCATTTTGTCATCTTTTCTTAGCAATACATATGAATATGAAGTTCGAAAAAGAAACAACAACTCCAGTCAAGATCGGCTTCAAGGAGGAGTCGAACCAGAATGCCAAGCAACTCATCCATCATTTACTTATATGGTTCAGCCACATTTACAAGGACTTCTTGGACTAACATTAACCCACCAATGAGGTTTATGGCATGTGAAAATCGGGTGAATTTTCTATGGAAATCTAATTATTCAATGATTTTTTAGCTTAGGAAATCAAATCTTGGAAATAATTTGCAGGGTCCAAACAATTGTGGTTTCTTTTGTTGGGTTGATCCCCCTTGTGTGAGATATTGAAAGTTGTTATCCCTAGCCTGCTAAGGAAGACTGAAAAGCCTGAAGATCAAAGGGATTCGTTCCAGAAATAAAAGAAAAAAAAAAGTTGTTTGACAAAGAAAGGGACTTGTTTCAAAAACAAAAGAAGGCTCTTTGGATTGTTGTCTCACTTCTTTGTGTCGCTGGTGTTGTAATGTGGTTGTGTAAATGATAGAGCCATTGTATTATTTCATGTAGAGTAACCTGTATGTGGTTGAAAAAGAATTGTAACATGTGCTAACTGAAATGGTTATTCTGATTTTGGGTCTGTAGTGAATAGCTTATAGTATGATGATCATGCATTTTTATTCAAGTTTAATAAAATGATTTGTTGATAAATCTCTCCTCACTCTATAGTTCCAATCTCTATTCAGGAGATTTTCTTTTGAAAAGGGACAATAATTCCAGTGAACACAATCACAAACTATATAAGATAACAGTTGTTACCAAATGATCAATTTGCATTCATATGCAATCAAAACATACATTTCTCAACTAATGTAATCTGCAACAAATGTTATTGGAATTGGCCATTTACATTTGAAAGTTCCCTAATATGGCCATTAACAATGTCATCCCAACAAACATTCCGAAAATAGAAAATGATATTTTGGAAATGTTATTTGCTATTTCAGCAGCCATATTTGGGACATGTTCCTCTGCTTCTAGAACACGTCACTTTTTTTTTCTAACGACTCATTTTCTTTATGGAATGAATCCCTTTGATCTTCAAGCTTCTCAATCTTCCTTAATAGGCCAGGGGTAACAACTTTCGATGTCTGCTACAATAGGGGATTAACGCAACAGAAGTAACCACAATTGTTTGGGCTTGCAAATTATTTGCAATCTTTGATTTTCTAAGCTAAAAAATCACTGAATAATCAAATTTGCACAAAAAACTCACCTAATTTTCACATGCTATAAATCTTCTTGATAGATTAAAGTCAGTCCAAGAAGTCCTTGTGAATGTGGTTGAACCACATAAGCACATGCTGGATAGGTTGCTTGACATTTTTGTTTGACCACTTCTCCTTGAAGCCGAGCTTGATTGGAAGCTGTCTATTTTTTCTTTGAACTCCATATTCATGTTTCTTGCTGTGAAAAGATGATCAAATGGCATAGCATAGCATAGCATTAGCATGTAATATATAAATGAGATTGAAGTGGGTTTTTTTTCCTTCCATTCCTTCTCTTAAAAAATGGGCTTAATAGTTAAGTATCGATTATGCCTTAACAATAATGACAATTTCTGGCCAAGCATAATTGATCGAAGTTTCAAGTCTTCGAGAAAGATCGTATGCTATCAAGAGTTGAAAATAAACATTTTTTAGATTAGATATGATCTAGAGGTATAGTGTTAAATATTGATATCATTTAGATATATCTAAGTCTACCTCTATGAATAATAAATTCTATAAATTGCTCCAAAAAAGTAAAACATTTTTCAAAATGTGATAAATTATGACTTTAGTATTTGAAATTGTTTCAAAATATATACATATGCTTAAAAATTTTATAAAATAAATTTTACAACTCTAAGAGTTGATTGAAATTTTGTATTGCATGATTTGGATGCATGTGCGGTCGATCCCATGTCATGCAGTCAACCAAACTACTCAACTCATCATTCGCAAACTATTCAGAGCTCTCTGATACACTTATGGAAGATGGTGCGGATGACCAACCTGAGATGCGGTTGACCACAAGTCTCTTGAGTGAGATTCAAACAATCATTTTTATAACCGTTAGAACGTACATATAAATATTCAAATGTTGGAAAAACTTAAATATACGACTTTTTGAGCAAAAATCTGATTCATATTCAATATAAAACATCTTAGAAACATTTTCAAATCCTTTCATAGTTGTAAAACTCAAGGAGTTTGGTGAATCTTGATTGGGTAAGAGGTTTGTGTTGTAAAACCCTAAGGTGAATTGAGTGAGGTTCTTTTGTAATTTTTTGTGCTAAATTAGTTAAGGGTTTTGCGAAATCCTTAAGTAAATAGCTCAAAGTAGTGGATTAGGTTTTGTTGGATAAATCAAATAATTATAAATCTTTGTGTTATTTACTTTATTTATGCTATCTACTTGAAAACATTGTTTTACACACTATTTGAGCACTAAGTGTTTGATATTTGTTGTTTTAGAAATAATTGATTTAATTAGGTTAAAAAAAATCGAAGTATTTGCTCCCCTGATTGAGCTAGGGCGGTGACAAGTGGTAGTTGTGAGGAGTCCTCAGAATTATCCTTTGAGGTTTGCCATTGTTGCCCCTTAGGAACCAAACGGTTGTTGTTTGTAGAGGTATTGTCCCCTTGGCTGTTGAGATCCTTTCTATTGCATTTTTGCATTTTGGAGAGTTAGTGAGATGTGGGTTTTAGAAAAAGGACAATGGATGCCAAATGATGTTACTCGAATCTTGGTCTTGGTCATGTTCCTGAACCTACCAAATAAAGGACAACTAGGTGTGGCCCTAAAAGTCTTCCACCACGGTTAAGTAAGTTGGTTTAGAGAATCAGTTTAGACAAAACCAGAAATAGATAAACTTACTTTCATAAATGCGGTTGGTAAGTTAAATACGCTTTTCCTTTTTAACAAAGTTATGTTTAGTCAATGTGGGACTTGTTTGCTCTTTGTCTAATATTCTAAGGGGTAATAACTACTTTTTAGGCTAGAACTCGATCAGATCATTTCCTATCTTATTGAAATGATTTGTTGTGAAGATTGTTTTGAAGGCTTTAAGGAAAATTAATCTTTGTTCTTATTCTTCATTCTTCAATAAACTTGTGTATTTTGTCTCGGTCAAAGTAGGGTGTTCCTTTGCCAACACCTTCTTCAATAATTACAAAGCTACTTCATACAAGTAAAAGAGATTTGTCCATTCAATGTTAAATGTGGATTCAGATTCAACAAGAGGCTAATTGTTTTGTCTTCCTCAAGCTAAATTTCCTTTGTATAAAAAGAGAGAAAATGGAAGTTGAGATTTGATTCTCTAAATTTATATCGATTCAAAAAAAATTGAGATTATTTTTCTAGCTATTCATGGTTGAAGGACTATTGAATACTGAGAGAAAAAATAAATGGAAATAATTCAAAATTGAAAATATTTTAATAGATGGTACACTTTTCAGTATTTGGTGAATCCGTCCACAGTTGAGGCTGTGGACCACGTCCCCGTGAGAATTTCCCAAATTTTCAAACTTTTCCCGCAAATTAACTGCTTTAAAACTACGACCGCCAAAAGACTTGGACAAATGAACTCAGCTCAACAGAAGGAATGAACTCGAAAAAAGCTTCAGTTAGGCCACTGGGCCAACGATCGATTTCTTCTACATCTCTCTTTCGTTCCACAAATAGGTAAAATTCATCTCAAAAAGGAAAAAAGAAACCAAAATTCATCCTACATTCTGGGCTCCTTTTTTTGTTTTTTTTTTTTTGTTCTCGATAATATACATTCTGGGCTCTTTTTCTTCTTTATTCAAGAATCTGCGATTTTTTTTTCCGAATTCAATTTCAGGTCGAGTGATTGCGAGAAAATTGTTGATCTCAAAGCTAGCAATGAAAAGGGTTCAAAGATATCTCTTTCTGAGTACTTGAACAGAAAGTTGAACAGGAGTTCTGCGCTTCCAAGACCAGAACAGGTGAGTAATGGGGTATATCATTCGTGATTATTTTTTAAAGGAAAAGAAGAGGAGGAAATTCTGCTTCTGTTAATTAATAATGAACTTTATCGGAGTTTGAATTTTAGAAAATGGCTATGTTTTATTTTGTGTAATCGTAGTTCTGAGGCAGAAGAAATTAGGGTCAAAGGAAAGAGAGAAAATTAAGGTTTGAATTTTCGTCGAGTTTCAGGTTATTTTGATGCAGAAAAGATTTCATTTTGGGTTGGTGTTGTTGATTAGGTTAACTTGAGGAATTTCTGGGCTGTAACGTGGTGGATTATAATCTGACGAGGGTTTTGTTGACTTAATTTGGTGTTAATGGAAAGTTGAATGGTGATGATTTCTTTTCAATTTTATCTAAATTTTAATTCGTTCAAGAGGAGAAAGATCTTATCTTACCTGTTGCATGAGCTGAATTCTTGCCGAAACTAGTTAGGCACATTAGTGATGCTGATACTTTCAAGTTGTGATGGGGTTGGTTAATTTGGCTTTGATTTTGAGGAGCGATTGAAGAAAAGATGGAATTTGGAATGTGTTATTCTGAAGTTTGTTTTTATGGGTTTGGAATGTATGGCTTTCGAATAGTTTTGTTTTGATTTGAATTCAAAACCACCATTTAAAATCTTTAAATGCCATAGTAGATTTCTATGTTTACTGATTTATGATAATGTTAGAGAGCAATCCAACCCAAAACTTTTAGGAACAGATGCAGCTAAGGGCTTGTAACTGATAATGTCTGAATCTTCTATGACTGTCAGATACGATGTTTTCTTGCAGAATCTACCGTGCAGTCTGTGCTCAAATGATTCAATCCAGACAAATCCCGGTTTTTGCCTTCTCAGCTACTGAATTGCTGCAAGTATTTTATAAGACTTCCATGAGTATTTTTCACCATAAGTCTCTAGGTATTTTGAAACCTGATTCAATTGAATCATAGTGTATTGGAAGTAGGAATTTGATAGAAAAGTATTTCATGGGGGGCGAACAAGATTTTGGAATTTCTGTTTTATGGGGACATTTGAATGACATGGTTTTGAATGTGTTCAGTTTTGTCAGCCTGGGTTTTAAATTAGGTAAATGAAAAAAATTATATTGTTATGCCAAAATCCTGTTTCTTTGTACTTTGTTGCCATTTCCTCAATCTAATGTCAACGTCAAATTTATCATTATCTGTTACACTGGAGTTATTCTTAAATTCAAGCGAAACATGTATTTATCTCACAGGGAAAAGAAAGGCTATTTTCATCAGCCATAGGCCATCAGGATATGAGCAGGTGTTCTCAAGCAGAAATTGTTGGTAAGGAAAGAGGTGAGGTGGATAAGGATTTGTCTCTTGACATTGTCCTTCAACAATTCAAGGACTCTAAAAGGGAGAAAAAAGATGTCAATGCTTCTGCTTCTGATGAACTCTGCTCTGGAAGTACATTTGAAAAGGCAGAATCAAGGAAAAGAATAAGAGGTTTGCTAATGCTGATATAGTTGTTACTGAAAGTACATAACAAATCATGGTGCTTTTAGTGCTTGGTTGATACGATAGTTATTTTGATATTACTAATGTACCATCTCTCTCAATATCATTATGATGATTTTTTGTTTCCTCTACTTTAGGAAACATGATTAAGTTGCTTTCGGGCACTCTTTGGACTTTTACTGGTTTTGTTTTTCTTAAGAGACAGAATCTGGTTTAAGATGCTAAACTTACTGCTGCTAATTTTGCAATTGCTTCTCAACATTTTGTTATACTTAGTACTCTACTCTGGCATAGAAAATTCTAACAGTTCACTAACTGATTGTAGATTTTGGGTAAAAAAATGTTTCAACTTTAACCAGTCTTAAGTACTTACTTTAAACCCCAACAGCAAGCCAGAGGGTAATGCATCACATGTAGATAAATTAGAATCAAAAGCAAATATCTTGGTTATAGTCCTTGTTAATAAAGACTTAAACTTTAGGCACTGTAATTCGATTTAGGCAAACAGATAATATGTTTGGTGGAGATTTTTATCTCCTGATAATATTTTCTTTAGTAGAGAATTGAACTTTCTGCATCATATTGTGATAATAAAGAATGTGTTTGAAAACTTTTGGCAGTCCTCGGAGATGATTCAGAACCAAAGAGAAGAAAGAAAACTTCTGCTTGCAAAGAAGAACCAATACCTCTCTTCAACCATTGTATGTCTACTTTCCGGATAATAATATATATTGAGCTTTTCTTAAACTTCATTCATGCTTTTGAAACTTTTGGCTTTCATCGTCTTATCTATCTGTAATAGATGCAAATGGTGCTGGTTGGTGGGACTATGATATGGAAGGTGTAGACAATGAAGAAGTAGGTTGTTCAGAAGTATGGGAGGGGATGGGTTCCACTACGCTTGGAGGCCTGGACTGGCATTGAGTTCAACCTTTTCGTTTTTAGCTTGTGGAAATCTTGGGTAAATATCATTTTCTTTCTTCATTTATTAATTTGATCACATCCAGTTAAATGGTGAATGAATCTAACCATGCCAAATAATGACATTTTTTGGATGGCTGCTAGTTCCAGATATGTAAGTCTAATCGCAATGGTGAAAACTAGACTATGCAATTTATCTCTGAAGTGAATTAACAGCTCTACTTTAACTTCTTGCTTACTCTGCACTGCTTATTGGTTGTGGCAATTAAGATATTTTTGTGCAGAAAATTAAAGAATGGACCTGGTTCATCACCTATGATAGTTGCAAAATATTTCAAGCTGAAAGATAGCAAGCATTCGTATGAGAACAATATTGATGTACTTCGTCACCCCAAGTAGCATGACAAGAGGTCTGTGGCACTACCAAGAACAAAAGGAAGATACTGTTACCTATTAGAAGACAAAGCATATGGACGGGTATTTTTCTAAGATGCAAGTGAAACCAATTTTGTCTGAAATGAGTTTCAATGACTAATGAGTGCACTTGTTCCACGTGCGATTTTTAGGCCTTTTGCTTATCTTCCATCAATCTATATTGAGGGTTGCTTTTATTTTATGTCACTTATTTGTATCAAGTACAACCTAATTTATTCCCTAGGAACAAGGAACCCTTGACAAGTTGTCCCTCAAGAACTCATCCTAACTTGGGCAAAAAGATGTTTAGCCTAACCAGTAGTATTTCTTGATATTCACCTCACTACTTTTTCCCACAGACACAATTTCTTGATCTTCTTATTCACTTGTTATATGTATATTTGGAATTTTATGTTAAATTGTCTAGGCAAGGCATTTTAAGCAAATATGCGGGAACTAGATATCAATTGAATTTCAAGACTTTTGTGGAGCAATTGAATTTTAAGATATTAATATTACGGTTGCCTGGTAGGAAAATCTTTTAAGCAAATATGTGGTTCCGACAGTATGTTAATTGCATGCAGGAGTAGTTTAGGGATTTTAAAGTGATTTTTTTTTTTTGTTTTATTTTGTCTTCTAAACTTTTTTTGAAGGGGAAAGTCATGTAAACATACTGGAAGGATTAATACATATATTTTAAAATATATTAGAAGTTAAAAAATATAAATATAATAATTGAAGACAAAACATAAAATAAAATAAAAATAATCACTAAGGATCAAAATAAAATAAAAATTTATATGAAGAAAATCCTATTTGTAAAAGTGCAAAAAGGTCCTTTCCTTTAATATCACTATGGATCCTTTTTTTTGTTTTAGATTGGAAAACTATGAATCCATATAACATTATGGGGGGTTTTTTTATTAAAAAAAAAGGTCGGGAAAAAAAATCTTTTAAAGAATACTCTATCTTTTCCGTTTCCATATTAGATAATGGATCCTTTCTTTATTTGTTTTAGATTAAAATTATGAATCAATTTCTTTAAAAGTACATCTTTTTCCTTTTTCTATATTAGATTATGTTATGGACCCTTTCATTTTTAGATTGGATAAAATAACATATACCCCGCCCCAAAAGGAAATAAAAAAAAAAGGGACTGGGGTGAGAGAGGCTCGAACTCTCGACCTCAGGATCACTTTTAGCTATGAGACCTACGCGCTAGCCAACTGCGCCACCACCCCTTGTTGTTTCGTTAATCTAATAATATTTATATAATTATAATAAACAACTAGTCTTTCTTTTCAGTAATCAAATATGTATAATTTTCTATATTTTTTCGGTCTTTTATCCATTGCAAATAGAAGTCTTCCATATTCTATTAATTTTAACCGCGTAATTCAACTAAATCTAATTAATTGAAATTTTTATTTTTATTTTTAAATAAAAATTGTACTCTTATGTTTTATTCTAAAAATATAAAATTAATGTTAATGAATTGTTAATTAATAATTTGTGAATATATATATATATATATATAATAGAACATTAATTTATTTTATTTGGTTTTTAAAATTTCTATTGTCTAATTTTTAAGATTCAAATTAAAACAAAAAATTAATGACACCTTAATAGCAAAAAAACATTTTAAACAACTTGAGAGAGGAGTACTTAAGTCTGAGTTTACTTCTCATGCTTTGACAGATTGTACTTTATTCTTAATTTCTTACTGCCTTCTCTGTTAGCAGCAACCCAAAAAGAAAAAAGAAAGGAAAAAAATACTGCCTATAAGTTTGAAAGTGTGCTTTTAGGTTCAGCTCAAGTAGTGTTGGGGGAAACCATAGTGGGATGAAAAGGTTTGGGCTAAATCCATGTGAAGCAGATTCTTGAATGGTAGTTTGATTCACTTGCAAGTTGCAAGTGTTGAAAGTTTGAATATGTGATGTTGATTGGAAAAAGAATTCTGTTAGTGGTAATGAACCATGCACCACCATTTAGTTCAATTATCAATCCAATTTGTTGAAGAAATTATTTCAAATGGGTGATTGGACTTTGGAGCTTGGTTTAGCAAGCGTTAATTGATCTAATCTTAAAAGTTTGTTTTTGGGAAGAAAGATCTAATATTAAAGTTGAAAACCAATTTGTAATTTATATATACTATTTCTTTTAGTATTGATATTCGAGGTACTTTAGAAATAAAGAAAAAAACACTTGCAACAATTATAACTTTTGTAGCTCAAATCTATAACCTTACAATTAAATATAATGTTACTTTATTAACTTAATTATGCTCGAGACAATTAATATACTATACAAACAATTTTTTTATGATACTAAATGGGGTTTAATAAATTAAAAGAAATTTTTATTAAAATATTTAGATTGTCATCATGTGTTCAATTCACATTCTTATTTTTTTATGTATCAAGAGAAAAAGAAATCATTTGTAATCTTTGAATTACATTTATATTTGTTATCTCAATTTTTCTATCTATTACTGACTCAACCGAGAGCTGTCCTATGTCTAAGTTGTATTTTTGTAGCATACATAAACTGATTTTCCCACAACCATAGGGATTTGGCTGTTCTTGCTCGTGTTAAGGTTGCATGATGGTAAAAATAAGTAAAAGTAATAATTGTAAATTGATATTTTGTGCTTATATATTATTAGTATGGATTCATGTCAATTCTCATCTTTTAATGCCCAATAACTTACATGTATAACTGATTATTGTAGTTTCGAGCTTACATTCAATTAATTTTATATTTTATTATTGATTGATAAATTAGAGAATATAAATAGTGAGATGTACAAAAGTTGCTTAAGAACTTAAAAAAAAAGTGCTGCTTTTATCCAAAAGCTTAACGCATATACTCTTACCTTTGTCTAGGTTCGAATATGTGCCAATTAAAATATCTACGTACTTACCTCAATTTTTGCCAACTGGATTATACGGGTCTTTTTTCCTTCCTCTTTTTTTTTTATCAAAATGTAAATGAGTTTATTAATCAAAAGAGATTTACAAAGTTGCTCCAAGTATATTCGGGCGAGTCATACAACCAAAGATTTACAATAAATGCCCACGGCTTACATCGAGATACATCATAACAAACTGGTTGAAAAGAGATAAAACATGGATATACAAGATAAACATGACTCTGTTAACATTCGTTTTAACTTTATGTATCAATATCTCTGTGTTTGGAATGGTGTCTTCAAATAGTGCTTCATTTCTGGCTTGCTAGCGAAGGTACACAGCTACTGCCAGAGCGCATCTTATGGCTTTCGGTATCCAAGATGTCCCTCGAGACTCTTTTTTGAGTCATTTTAAGGCACTCGAGATTGAGGCCACGCTTTTTCTTATTCTTAGCCAATGCCTAATGGAGTCCCAAACTTTGGTACTAACAGGGCATTGGAAGAAGAGGTGCTTGATGGATTCAGAGCATGTATAGCATAGGGAGCATTTGCTCTCTGAGGCAGGAAGGCCAAGTCTATCTTTCGTGGCTAGCTTGCCTCTTGACCCAAGCCACATAATAAATGAGTGCTTCATGTGACTGCATCATTCCAGACTGTGGATGCCCAAGCTTTGCGGTTGCTTTTGAGACGGAAGAAATTGAATGCAATGGCTGTCGAGAAGTTCGTCCCAGCCTACCAAAGAGCCATCTATTGCAGGGCTTCCTCATTGGAGCCACACGTCTGGCGAAGGAGATCCTTTATCAAAATGAGTCTCTTAAGAAGCGGGGAATCATCCTTTTGTGTGGCAATGTCCCAAAGGTTGCGGTCTTTTATGAATTCATGGTGTACCCAGCGCACCCATAATGTATCATTTTCTTTATGCAAGTTCCATAGTGTTTTGGACATGAGGGTAAAGTTCCAAGACTTGGGGTTTCTAAATCCCAGGCCCCCCTCGTCTTTTAAGAAACAAAGGTCAGTCAATGACACTAATGATCTGTGTCTATTCCAGAGAAATGTTTTGCACAATTTGATGAAGTGATCAAGGACGACTCTTGGCACTGGAAAGATAGATAGCCAGAAACATTCGGTCCCTTGTAAACTGATTGGATAAACTCAGCTCGTCTCGCATAAGATAGTGAATTTGCAGTCCAATTGCTAATGGCTCCAAAAATTTTCTCGATGAATGGAGCATACTGCATGACTTTTAATTTTTCTGCAATAAGTGGAATGCCAATGTACCTAAAAGGCATGCTGCCCAGTTGGAAATGTGTAATATCAAGTATAGTTTGCAGGTCCATATGTAATACGCCTCTTGCATACATATTGAATTTTAACTTATTGATACGAAGCATCGATATTCCTCCAAAGTTGTTCAAGCAGTTCATAAAATCTGAACAAACAACACATCGCCCCTCGCAAAAATCATAAGATCATCTGCAAAAGCTAAGTGAGAAATACGCAAATGCTGGCACTTCGGATGGAAATTGAATCTTAGTGCGTTGTGGCCATATTCATTGCTCTGGACAGATATTCGAGATAGATAACAAATAGGAAATGCGAGAGATGGTCTCCTTGCCGCAATCCTTTCTGACCCTTGAAATATCTATGAAACTCACTATTAAGCGAAATGGAGAAGGAAGTAGTGGTAACACACTCCATTATTCAGTTCACAAAGGTCGTTGGAAAATGCAGGCCCTCTAGTGTATTCTTGAGAAAGTTCTAGTTCATTGAGTCATATGTTTTTCGAAGGTCGATTTTCATGAGGCACCTTGGTGAGATTATTTTCCTATTGTACTGTTGGATAAGCTCTTGAGCAAGGAATATGTTCTCAGTCATGCCTCTTCCACCCACATACGCAGATTAAGCCTTGTCTATGATGGAGTCCATTACCTCAGCTAGTCTGGTTGCAATGATTTTGGAGATTACTTTGTAGAGCACATTACAACAAATGATAAGTCTAAAATCTCCAACTCTTGTAGAATTGGCAGACTTCGGAATGAGGGTGATTGCAATATGGTTGAGTTGTTTTAGCAGCTTACCACTGAGAAAGAACTCCTGATAAGCCTCAATGACTAAGGGGCCAACAGTGTCCCAGACCATCTTGAAGAAATGTGCAGAGTATCCATCTGGGCGAGGGGATTTGTTGTCCCCAATAGAAAATAGAACTGCTTTAACTTCATCATAAGAGATTGGGCTAAGAAGGCACTAACCTTACTCAGGAGAAAGCCTTGGGCCAAATTCAAATATGCTCTTATTGCATGGAGAGACATCATCTGCTGTGCCAAGTAGCCTTTGGTAATATTCAACAAACTCCTGGGCTACCTCTTGCTGAGATTTTGTACAAGTTCCATCATCTCGAGTAAGAATAACAATATGGTTTCTCTTTGCATTCCTTTTCACCAAGGCATGGAAATATTTGGTGCATTTGTCCCCATCTTTGATATTGGTGCACTTAGCTTGTTGGAAGTAAAAACTTTGTTCTGTTTTGCTTAGGTTGCATGTTGTTTTCCTGAGCTGTACCACTTGATCAACAAGGTTGAAGTCTTAAGGGTGGTTGGCTAATTGCAATTGCAATTGCTCAAGGTTGGTACGTGCCTCCATTGCTCTGCTGGAAATATAGGAGAATTTTCGACGATTGAGTTGCTTAAGTGTTGCTTTGAGTCCCTTCAATCTCTTTCAAATGATGAATTGCTTGGTGCCACAAAATTCATTGGCCTAGCCATGCTTTATGATATCAGGAAATTCAGTGTGGTCTGTCTAGAAGTTAAAGAACTTGAAGGGTTTCTGGCCAGCTCAATCATGTTGAACAATAGAAATAAGGCATGGTGAATGGTCAGAAAGGAAACTAGAGGGCAACAAGTTTGCTGAGGCATTGAACTTTGAAAGAATCCATGATTTTCCAATGAAGGCATGATCGATCTTGGACCAAACAAAATTTTTTGTCCAGGTATATTTGCATCCCGTGAAAGGCAAGTCAGAAAGGCCTAGGGATTGACAGCACGTCAAGAAATCCCTCGATTCATAATTAGTGATCTCTGATCCATTAGGACGATCATCAGCTCGCAAGACTGAATTGAAGTCACCAAGGATCAGCCAATGGTCCTTAGCATTCATGCTAAACTCCGAAATATTCTGCCAAAGTGGTCTTCTGGTCACAACAGAGTGCAGGCCATAGGCAAAACTGAAGCAAAAGTTGGCTTCGATCTGAATACAGGCAATGTTGCAGTGAATGACTTGTGTAGTAGCAATTGTTTTCCAGACTTTGATTCTGGTGGTGTTCCAAAGTACTAGAATTCAACCATTCTCAATAACATCAAAATTGTGAGTAAAGTCTCATCCTCTTAGCTTTGATTGGACAAAAAACTCTACTTTCTTGCTATCCAGCTTTGACTCTAAGATAGCAATCATGAAAATTTTGTGCTTCTTTATGAGGTTCCGAACCCTATTTTGTTTAAGAGGCAAGTTGCAGCCCCTAATGTTCCACGAAGCTATGATCATAAGGACGCAGCTAAATGGTGCTTGCCCTTTGTCTGTGCCTTTCTCGTGTGTTCAGTTTGTGCCAGCACTTTATGACTGAGAGTTGTTCTGATGTATAATTTTTGGTTGGTGTCTGTTGGTTTATGAGTCTTGCTGTTTGACAGCTTGTTTTTCTTCTTGCTAGTTACAAGAGTAAAATCATCTTCTTGAGCTTGCCTCGTACAGTCTTGTGCTTGCAAATCCTCTACA
Organism: Apocynum venetum; assembly: GCA_019593545.1. Taxonomy (NCBI): domain Eukaryota; kingdom Viridiplantae; phylum Streptophyta; class Magnoliopsida; order Gentianales; family Apocynaceae; genus Apocynum; species Apocynum venetum. The sequence continues at coordinate 643,254 of SRSM01000153.1, forward strand.
ATTGCGGAAGGATGCACATTGCCTTCATTTTTTTTTTTTGATATGTGGCACTCGAAGTCCTTGCATGCTCAGTTGCATTAGAGCACCCTATCTGCTCCTTCTAGAGTTTATCTGTGACAATGGGCTTACCCACGAGCGAAGTAAATTTACTCAAAGTTTAGGATGTCCAGCACTCCATTGGCAAATTAGACAGGTTAATCCATATTGGTAAAATAGTAATTTCTTCATTCGAGAAATCGAAGAACTCTGGCATGAATTTGAGCATAAGGGGCCTCCCAAAAATTGAGTACGGTCTTTTGCTCAGAACCAAGTTTCTAACTTCATTATCGAAAAATCGAAATATGATCCATCCGCCGGCATGAAATAATATCTCATAGGGAACGTTTCATGTGGTAGTGCAATAATCGAAAATGGCTTTCTTACTTGGAAATCTTCCAGAAATGTATCCAATGAGGCAATTTTCAACTCCGCCTTCAATATCCTCCTTCTCTAAACAGATAGTTCTGGGAGTAGAATCTTGAAAAGATAGGGGCACACCTTTGGCAACGTCTCTGTTATCTTGGACTGCTTATGAGTAAGATGTATTTGAGGTCTTTGCAATATCTTCTTCTGAGGCAGTGATGGTATCTTGACTGCCAATAGTTTGGGAGTGGTCAGAGGACTTCTCTTGAGAACTCTTCGCAGGTGCTACCAAAGTCCCACTAGATACTGGGACTGGAAGGGTTACGGTTAGTTTTTCAGTTAAGAAAGGGAAAACATTCTTAGATGAGAGAATTTCAGGTAGTGAAGCAAGGCTGGCAGAATGCATCTCTTGAACTAGTACCAAAGTAGTAGAGATGATAAACTCTAGCAAAATACGTTTGAGAGTTGTTTGGTGCTGCTACTTCTTTTTAGCCATTGACAATAAAAGAGTAACAAACAACCAAAGAAAAGGCAGACAAAGTTGGCTAAAGCAGTCTGTGATGTGGCGACAAGCTGTGGGAAAGGAAAAAAATGTTGGTCTCTGATTTCGAAAAAGCAAATTCAAAATCTCAGGCAAGAGAGGAGGGAATGGTGTCTGAGTTTGAGTTCAAAATAATTCAAAATTTGAATTCAAAACACTAAGAGGGAAACACAAAAGATGGCCTAAGTTACTGCTAATTCAGATCAAAAGACAGCTAACTGCAAGAACTTACATGAAGACTACATGAAGTTCATACGTCTGGGAAAGAAAAATGATTGGCTAGGAAAACGAAAATACGAGCAGGCAGGTGCTGGAAACGATATTAAGACAGGCAAGGCTAAAACAAGTATTGAATGCACAAAGACTGGCATGAAAGGAAATTAAGATGGACGAAATTGAAACAAACTAAGAATGCAAAAAACAAAAATGAGCAGAAAACTAAGAAAAAACTGGTAAGACTATGGTAGTTCACCCATCTGCTGCAGTAGAATGCAGGAACAGCATAGAAGCACACTGGAATCCATTGTATTGCAAGATCTAAGCTATCAGAATCTGAATGGAATGGCACTTCAGGGAGTGTTTTTCTCTCTAGGTTGAGAGCTTCTCTCTCTAACCTTTCTTACGGAGAGCTCTTCTTGTTAAAGGGTTGGGAGGGTCAACTATTTTCTATTTTCTATGTTCAAAGATGGCATTTGGGTGGTTCTTTTTTGTGAAGTGGACATCCTTTTTGACATTTTGTCAAGGAAAAGTGACTTGGAATGGTGAAATTTGTTGTACCTAAGACACGAGTTTGAATCTTCAAGTTAATTAATATTTATTGATGGTTAGCAATAGTTTTTTTTTTTAGGTGAGGCCATACAAGGTGTGGCAAAGTGGACCATAAAATCTCATTGGATTGCAGTACAATGATTGCTTTACAATTTTTAAATGGTAATCCATATGTGAACATGCAAGAGGAAAATGAGTCATCTTCCCTTATCATACAGGGGAAGACAGAAATCGTGTAGGACAGGGAATGAAGGAAATCTAAAGGTATTGGCGTATTGGAAGACAAAAACCTTCACTGATATGTATATAAAATTGATGCTGCAATTTGTTAATTAAGCTAAATTCTAGGATAAAAGGAGTTGGATAGTGACTGAGCTGAAAAAAGGAGAAAGAAAATTGTATGGTCGGGAGAAGATTTGCTATGGCTTTATGCTTTATATTTGATGTTCACTTGATTCTATAACCTAGAAAGATACCATAAATCACAATTGTTATGCTCTTAATTGAATGATTAATTTCATAAGATAATCATATTTTTCTTTAAAAGTTTCACTAATAATCAAATTTAAATAATGTACATCATCATAACTCATATGATATTGCCACTAATAACATTAATATCAATGATAATGAATGATAATGTGATAACTTCTTTAATATGAGAGGTCCTTCTTAATTCTTACATTAGGTTAATAGTGAATTTATTTTTGGATAAAAAAAAAGTATTTGTTTTGACGAATACAAGAATGAAAATTTATTCATGACTTTCAATTTGTTAGGGTTTGAACTATTGTCGATTAAATATTCATTTTATTAGAAATGAAATTATTATTACATAAAATATGTAGATATTTGCTACAAGGGGCTTGAGAATACAAATTATATGCATTTCTTTTTAATTTGTTAGAGTTCGAACTTTGATTAGCTAAATTACCATGAAGGACTCACTACTAGTAGGCTTTAGTTAATGAGCAAAAAAGTACAAAAGGGCATAAAGAGTTACGCAATAAAGAGGAGCCAGATGCTAGTTTTGCAAAAATAGTATAATATTGTTTTCATGATCAGAACTTTTAATTTTAATTTTAATTGTTTTCCAAAAAAAAAACTTTTAATTTTAATTAAAATAAATTTATTAACAGTAAAAAAAATGCATTAACAAGTGTAAACGTAGACTTTATCTAAAAAGAAAAATTCAAGATAAAGTTATCAAAATAATAAGCTCGATGATTGCTACAATCATTTCAGCTAGTTGCTTATGGGGCAAGGCCAATCTTTGCTTCTAAGCTTGCTAATGGATGGTGCTTTAGTCACATCAATTTTTAGTATACTTTACATAGAAAATGGGAATTATTACAATTTTATGTGGCGTTTATAATGCAAAAGAGCATCCATTTTTTTATTTATATGTGCAAAAAGATTTTAATACACTACTTGATCATAGAATATGCTGTGAGGGAACAGAACATACGACCCCTTTTCTACCTTGTATTACTTCTTTCTTTTCGAATATATATAAATAAGGAGGAAAATGAATCATATTGAATTTAAAATTTAATGTCTAAGAAAAGGAGTTTTCAGTTAGTTACTTAAGGTATTATTTTTACTTTGTCATGTTATTTTCCCCTTAAATTCCTTTTTGGATGGGAGGATTGGAAAAACATGAGCTCGACAGGATAAGAAGAAGAAACATATGATTTTAACCTAATATTGAAGTATGAATCTAAGTTTTGAGTACTAATAATTTTTTCGCTACTATAATAAGGTGTTAAAGTAAAATCTACGTATCGAAATAATGATATTAATTTAGAAGTTTATATCCGTAAATCACATTATCACACTAAATATAAAATAAATAATGCTCCATCTGTTCAAATTGCATGTATTGTTTCAAATTATCTTTCTCTATAGAAAATTATAAATAGTATTGTTATATTTTTACCATTTCTTATTTATATATTTACACAGTTATATTAATTGATTATCTATTCCTCCGATTACGATATAATTTTTAAAATTTGTATTACTAATTAATTTTACCTTATTATTTAGTACAACTTTCATTTCTCCCAAGGGGGTACAAGTTTCAAATTAGATTAATAATTTGTAGGAGAGGCAATAATTTCTTCTGCTATCCCCTCCTAAGGAAAAGGCAAAAGATACATAAAGGAAAAAAGAAAAAACACTAATTGAAACTGTAGGTCAAAAAAAAAAAGGGAAAAAATGGTGAAACTTACTGATGATGATGATGATATGTGAGCATCTCCTTAAGGTTGGAAAAAGAAAATATACATATTAATCTAACTTATTGTTGCAAGTATATATTTAGTTAATGAAAGAAAAAAATTATTAAAAAAATTAAAAAGAATAATTCACAAATTTTAAATTAACTGTAATTTTTTTTTCAAGAATATTCCTTAATTTTAGTCAGAAAAGCAATATGTCACTCGATTATGAATTTGATTACAAGTATGTAAGTGGTGATTCCGTTTGTTCCATCAAATTCAAATAAAGGTCAAAGGGTGGCTGTTCAAACAATTAAAAAAAATAGTAAAGAATATTGTTAATTTCTTCATATATTTTCCAAGTTTGAAGTACTATTTGTACAAATAAGCCCCTCCAACACAAATTCTTCTCCTTTCAATAAAAAAAAAAAAACCACAAAGAAATGGTGATAAGGTAAAATTCCATTTCTTAAAAGCATATCTTATTAAATAATATTTTTTGAGTTTGATTTTCATTCCTTCTCTAAACACACACACACACACACACACACACACACATATATATATATATATATATATAAAGATATAAATAATTATTTTTAACTAGTATTACTTTTTGCTATTCATTATTGCTTCCAATTCAACAGTAGGTTTTTTTTTCTCCTCCTGTAACTGTAAAATTTTATTGACATGAAAATTTGGTTCATTGCACATTAATTATAGTTAGTGTAGTCAAATTAATTGACCTTCCGTATGAAAGTAATTGCTTTGACTATTATTATTGTACTAGAAGTAACTAACTTTGGACCAGCCTACTTGGAAATTATTGGGCACCTAATTTGCCGTTTAGTTGCTTATGGATGCCAAAAAAATAAAATAAAATTGTATTTTCTTAGTTTCTAAATCATGAAAACTAATAGAATAATTTCCCTTGTCTCTAAGCTCTCCAATTTCGTTATCCAGAGTTTTTTTAAAATTTTAATGAAATAGGTTATTCAGAGTTAAAATGAGAAAAATCGCACTTATTATGTTAATTAATGAATGTCCACTTTTTAATTATTATAAAATTTTAAAATAATATTATTTTATTAAAGTTATTATAATATTCATAGTTAGTAGTGATATCATATGTATTATAGAGATATAAAAATCTTAAATTAAGAAATATTTTAATAAAACTTTAGATAAAAATTATATTTATTTTAAGAAAGTAGATATTCATTTTTAAATAAATCAAAATATAAATATGTAAATTCAATTATAGACGAATTGAGTAATATTTTTTCTTTCTTTTTTTGAAAAACAAAATTTCAGTCTCCTTCTCCTCTATTTGGGTTATCTTTTCCTCCTCTTTCCCTTTTGTCAATGAAAACTGTATTTTCCTTCTTTGTCAAGAATATTACTCCTCTTCCATACATACAACGACAAGTTGCACCACAAAAAAAAAAAAAAAAAAAATTGTCCTGTCTACTTTATTTTCCTAGTGAAATTCTTAAATTCCAAGTTTGGCATATTCCTCATGACAGGGGCTTGTCATTTCTGAGTCGGTATTAGTAAAAGTCCAACTAGCGGCACAATCACAATGCTTCCATAAAAAGGGAAAATAATATTTTTTTATAAAAAAAAAAAAAGAAAAGGAAAAATAACTCCTATTTGATTAGCTTAGAATCTAGGAAACCTAGCAACTGCTCTCACCTAAATTTAGCATAGATATCATTCAATTTTAATTTGTGAATTTTTTGTCTATATTTTGATAAATTTTCTATACATATTAGTCTGTATCTTTTACAAAGTGAATTGAATCTTTTAATACATATTGCTTTATTACAATATAAAAAGTTTAAAGAGTGTTGTTCAATTCAACCGTCAAGCTGTTCAGACTTTAAGCTTGTCATATTGGGGAAAAATATGCATGGTTATTGCTTATTGGTTCCCCCCAACATATGGTAACCTTACTTTGACCAAAAAAAGAACATGCTTCAACCAATTATAATTAATTCACTTTTCTTTCACATTTAGATTCTATGTTATCAAATGTAGATCTGATTCAGTTTATAAACTGTCGGTTAACGATTTATCAAAATAAAAAATTTAATTTGAAACCTTAAAGTAACGGTTTAAAACTATTTCATGAACCACCGATTCACGGTTCCAATAAAGTTCGATTTTGACCGATTCTGATAATGTTACGATTTCATACGATTTCGATTACAGTTTCAATTTTTAGTTTTTAAAAAAAATAAAAAATTTAAAATAATTTCTTTTAGTTAAATAAATGAAAGTTTGTTATTAAAATACACTCGAACTTAATTTTTGTTTCAAAAAATTAAGTTGTCTACGTATCATCCAATAATATAAAGAAATCAAAACCCTCGTAGTTCTCTTACTTCAATAGATTATTCATGCGCTTCCGTCTTTAATCCTAGTAGCAGTACCCTCAGTGTGTCAACATCAAATAAATTTATCAAGTAGGGACAAAGATTTTCTTATTGACGTATTTTATTTTTAACCCAATTAAGACAAGATTGAGTCTCTAAGGAATCAGAAATCAAGATAGATATTCTGATAATATATTTCTCCACCACTAAAAGCTTCTTTTATTGTAAGTGTTGATTCTGAAATTGCAAATATATTTCTAGTAATCAAAGATAAGATTGAAGTTTTTTTGGCATTAACCAAGGAAATTAAAAGTTGGCATTATGCGTAGATTTGAGAGAAAAAAAATTATAAAATGACAAAATAAATAAATAATGTGCACAAGTCACAAGACACAACTTGAGAATGATTACATTGATTCAAAAAATAAGACAACGGTATATGCCTATTTATATAGACTAGTTGACACAAGATACTATTTATATTTTTTTGTCCTTTTTTTATTTTGAGGGAAAAAAATAAAAGAAAGTCATAAGTCATGTGATTAATTTGAGGGAAAAAATGGATGAGATTTATTTGAAATTTAAAAGAATTAAAAATTTATTTTACATAATTATCTTAAACTAGAGAGTTAATGATAAGATTAATACATAAAAAAATTATAACTTATCAAATAAAATTATATATATAATTTTTTTAAAAGGTTTGAATTGCTGGTTCAATGGTTCATAAATCTTCGGTTTCGATTCATGGTTTATCAAAATGAAAAACTTAAATCGAAACCGAAAACTGCCGATTCATGAACCTTAATGAACCGTAAATCTAGTCAATGGTTTTGGAACTGTTGACCACGGTTTGATTTCGGTCCGATTCAATCTTGGTCAGATCTAATCAAATGTTTTGCAAGAACTGAATTTGCAGTTAGAAATTCAACAATAAAAGGGTTTTACCAATTAAATTATTAAGAAATTATGGTCACTCAAGTCATACTTAACATATATTCTCTTTGTCCAAATTATATACTCCCTCCGTTCCATTTAAATTGTTAACTTGTACAAAGATTTATAAAAGTCTTTGAAATGATAATTATATTACTAAACTTCCTAAGTTATCCTCATTTAATAAATAGTGCATAAGTATTAATATTTTTTAAAAAAATATACTATCCAATAAATTATAGATAATTCATTCAAAACCTTCATTAATAATAAGGGTAAAAGTGTAAAAATATATACTAAAATTAGAAAGTGAACAATTAAAATTGAAATTCTTAGGACTTTTTTTTTCTTTTTTTTTCGTACTGCCCTTATTCTATTCCCTAATTGGGAATAGCGGGCAAGCAGCATCAGGAGATGCACCTGCCCCCCTACCCCTTGTGAAGCGTTCGGAGCTACAAGGCTACACGGGCTACAGTAACTACAATAGCTACACTAAAAAAAATATATGAACAATTAAAATTAGATGGAATATGTATTTCATTTTTAATTAATACAAAAGTATAAGATAAGAGTAAATTAGTATATTGTTCTTATCATTATTGCAAAATTTGCGAAATCAATAATAAGTTAGTAGAATATGATCTTGGCCTAAAGTTAGGTTTGGAGCAAAATATTTTGGACCAAACCCCATAAGAATCTAAACTTAACTCATTTACCTTGTAATCCTATAATATATATATATATATATATATATAAAAGTAGATTTATGCTTAACCTTGTAGAGTTTTTTTATCTCATGTCATATTTCTGTATCTCATCTACTAAGTTGTTGAACTATATTTGTTTAGGAATTTGAGATAAAAGTGTGAGTTTTTTAATTTTCTTTTCATTTACAAATAAAAAATCAAATTCTCTCACCATTTAATGATACATCTTATGTAGGTCAAATGAGTCTAGTTTGAAACCAAAACATGTTTATTTAAAAAATCAATTGAATTTAAATAAGGGGTTCATATTCAAGTCTCAAATAAAATGTGCAAGACCTATTATAAATACATTGAATGTAGATATAGGCTTACGTCCCAATTCATTGACAGGCCTATATGAATTTTTTAGTTAAAACTTTTTTTAATGAAATTTAATATGAAAAATATATGTTCTTAACATTTTTAAAATAAAAAATTATACATTTAAATTAAATGAATGGATTAAAATCCATGAATTCTAGTTACTATTTTTTAAATTTTTGATAGCGACCAACTTTGGTGGCATTTGCTTTTTTTATCCTTTTCCCCTCTTGACTTATCCCCATTAGTCTGAATCCTCATGCCAAAAGCTCTTTGTTTATTTTATGTGTCCACATAAAAAAATTTTAAAAAAGCAATTTTGAATTTTGATGGAGGAAAGTCGGTGTAATTAGTTTTTGGTCAAAAAAAGGACGCAAATTGGCGTGGATACATCGTCAGCAATTCAGCAGTTTAATGGACTTTGTTCCCCAAATGGGTCCAAAGTTCATTTATTTTTTAAAAAAGTGGGTCCTAATTCCTAAATTATCTACCTGTTCCGGACTGGCAAGCATAATTTAAGAAAATAGATTAATTTTATTATAAACTATAATACTTTCACCGCCTTTCATATAATTAAGTAGAATTTAATTAATTTTTAATGAAAATTTTATAATAAATAGATAAAACAAAATTTGTAGATAAAAGGATAATATAGACGCGTATCATCTACTCAGGCGTCCACTTTGAAGACTCGGGCGTCCACTTTCCGAATTCAAGTTTTAAGATTGTTTTAAGTAGTTTCTAATTAGGATTCTTGTATAAACTACCCTAGGACCTTTTTCTAACTATATATAGGCCTTAATAGCTTAGTTTAGGGTGAAAAACACCTTAGATATTTTCTTCCCGAGCATTGTAGGAGATCAAGGGTCGGAGCTTCTCGGGAAATCGGATTTCCGACTAATGAGTTTCTCTCTTTCCCTTAATCTTTCTATGATGTTTTCCTTTATGTTTTGTGAGTAAACGTGTTTAGTTGGCAAGGATATGTATTATGTTTACTTTATTCGGGGATATGAGATTTATGTTTTGTAATTAAAAACCCGATCTTTTCAAGGGATCAATATTTCTATTTGAGTATTTGAACAATTCTTGGTTTTATTCTATCAATTGTGTTATATCAATTATTATTGGCCATCTTAATTGTTTTACATAATTGATTAACTAGGGTTATGCAGAATCGGTTTTCGGTAACCAAAAGTAGTAACTATTGATTAATTTAAATCTGTGTTTGATTAATTGATAGGGAATTGTTTGAAACGAATTGCATGATTTTAATCGGCCATTAACTTTATGTAATTTGTGTTGATGTTGTCCTCGAGCTGAATAACTTAATTGACTATTTTATGCGAGCGATTCGGTAATTTAGTTTAACTAGGTTAAAGTTAATTTGCCGTGCTTCTCGGGAATTAACCTAACTATACAGGAATCGTAATTTGCTGCGCTACGCGGAATTCTAAGTCACTACTTAATAGGTTATTATCAATGATTAATCCCGAATAAGTAAAACCGAAATACAAAGTCCTTGCTAACGTTTTTCTTTTCTTTGGTTCTTAATCAATTTGTGAGTAAATTTATTTAAAGTTTATTCTTTTAAAATAAAAATCAAATCTTTCCCCCCTAATCTTGATTAGTTTAATTGTTCTAAAATTTTACAAATACTTGAGGGGTAAAAGGGGAAATCACTTTACACAATAAATCTAGATGTGTTTGTAAAATAAAAAAAAATGAAAAATAATATGACAAATAAAATTTATATTAATTTTTAAAAAAGTTATTGCATTCTCTAGAATCTCATTGATTATTCTCTAAAATTAGAATCTCGTTGATTATTCTCTAAAATTTGATTTTAAGAGATTATGAAGCTTAATATCAAATTTAATTATCAAGATATCTTCTCAATTTGTTAGATAAAAGATTTGATCTTGACTTAGTATTTGAGATAAATGATGCGAAAAGCTTTGCAGTTTTCTCTTAGAAGATTTATTGTATCTTATCTATTGACCCTTACACTAACCTCCTATTTATAGAAGTGAAGGACCAAAATCAATGATCAATTTAAATAATTTATTAATTATATTATTATTTAAAAGTTACATTTCATAAATTATAAAATAACTTGATTATTCAAAAGCTCGAAGTGACACATTTTGATTAGCTACATCACTCATTTAATTTTCATTGGTTAATTTTTTTTTCTCTAAGACACTTGTCATAAATTGATTGGACGATGCATTTGAATTAAAATGACTAAATTTATTTTCCATTTATTTAATTCCAAATTAAATTAAATTAAATTTCCATATTAACAAAATGCTCACTTTGAAACTTGTTTGCAAGCTTGTTCGAATGAGTGTTGGAGTGGACAATGTTCAAAATTTTAATTGAACTTTTAGTCTTAATCACCCTTCTTTTATTTGTATTTATAGACTAACACAAAGAGATGTCTAGAATGGATAATGTCCAAAATAAAATAATTTATCTTGGACCATAATTTCATTGGACTTTAAATTCTTTTTTAAAATATGACAGATTAATTCTATAATTTCATTGGACCATAATTCTAGCATTCACCTTATATGAGAGTAGTTCAAGCTTTTTCACTTCATAAATGTCAAGAAGTTGATTGATGACTAGTTTGAATCTTCTGAAACTTGCAATTGTAATTGTTTAACGTCGATCGCCATTTCTAGCCCAAGAATGAGAACTTGATATTCAACAACATTATTTGATAATTATTGAGTTAAAGTAAAGGAGTATAGTAGCGCATCTCCCTCAAAAATTATGATACGATGCACCATCGAAGTACATATTCCATGAAGGTAAAATTTTGACCAATAGGGCATTCTCATCACGTAGATTATTAGTTAATGCTCATTTTGCTTGTATAGGATGAAGAGCTAGGAAATCAACTAATACTTATCTTTTTACAACTTTTTGAGGAATATAAGCAATTTCAAACTGTTACAATTGTAGATGCTACATTGTCAAACAATCAAACAACACATGATTACACATCACATACTTGATTGGATTTGCTATGGAGATGGTTTTCAACTATATGAGCATTAAAGTAACGCTTCAACTTTTATATGACAAATATAAGAGTCAAGTATAACTTTTTGATTGGTGAATATTTCAATTCATTTGGAATTATCATTCTACTCAAATAGTACAATGTAATTTCATTTCCCTTCTTATTTTCTTGAGCAAGTAAAACTCTTACAAAACAGTTTTATGCAATCATATAAAGACGGAAAGGCTTTCCAAGTATAGGTGCTACCAGTATTAGAAAGTTCATCAAATAAGACTTAATGCTTTTGAAAGCATTGCTACAAGCTATATCATATTTAAATGACACGTCTTTTCGTATCAATCAACTAAATGACTGACATCGACCAGCAAGATTTTAAATCACTTGATGCAAGTAAGCTAGTTTTTTTCCCAAACTTTTTACTTCATGCACATTATGTGGCTCATACATTTTAAAAATAACATCGACATTCACTTTATTGATTTCAATTTCTCATTTACATACAATGAAGCTTAATAATTTTAAATAACTCAAGACAAAAATGTTTATTAAATCTTTGATGTGGTCTTCTCATTTTCTGGATTTCACCACCAAATCATCGACATAACACTCAATTAGTTTATGAAACATATTATCAAAGATTTTCTCCATTTCACTTTGATAAATTGCTCTAGCATTTTTCAAGCCAAATGGCATTACTTTGTAACAATAAACGTCTTTTGGTGTTTTGAAGGTAGTCATCCTTTCATCTTTTGACATCATTTGTATTTGATTGTATCAAGATTAACCATTCATGAAAAATAGTGTTTCATGTTCGATAGTAGCATCGACTATGAGTTCAATGATTGGAAGTGGAAAATCATTCATCGGACAAACATTATTCAAGTATCTAAAATCAATACAAACTCGAATTTGGTCATTCTTCTTTCTCATAGGCACAATGCTTGAAATCCATGCTAGGTATTTGACTTCACAAATAAACCCAACTTTGAAGAGTTTATTCACTTCTGCTTCAATTGAAGGGTTCAATTCTATTTGAAAACGACATAAAACTTGTTTTACCTATTTCATTCATTGTTCAACAAACAAGTTATGAACTACAACTTTTGAATCTAAACCAGACATTGAAACTCCAACTTTAATGATTTTGATGGATTTTAATGAATCTAAACTCAGACTCTTCTATCAATTGATGAAATCATCAACTGATTCTTCTTTACATTACTTAGCATGATTTAACTCAAGCATACTCACGATTCAGCGAGTGTTATAGAAGTTATTTAAAAACTCAATCTCAAATTGGTCCCTGTTATCAATTGATCTCAACATAAGATTAGTATACTAATCAAAATCATTTCTTTTTAAGGATTTCATGAATTGTTTCACCAGCAGATCACCATATGTTCTAGTATTGTTACAAGTTTCAACAAAATGGGCAATATGTTGTTTAGGATTGCCATTTCCATCAAATTGTTGAAACTTCGTAGGTTGATAACCAATGGGTATTTTCAAGCTATAAATCCTCATATTGTATGATTTTGTATATGCGAAGGAAGATTTTACATTACCTTTATACTTATCTTTTATCATTCCTTTAATGAAGTTCTTCAATTGACTTATGAGAAATAACTCATCTGAAAAAACTTGAATGACATTTTCCTTTTTGACGGCTTCAGATCTTTTATGAGCTTAATATTGTTTTTCATTGGAATTTAGTGTTCCCAAACTCATTAGGTTTTTCATATTACTTAGAAACAACATCATTGTTGGCCTCTTCAACATGATTTTGCACAACATAGCTAGACTATCCAATATTGTTCATTTGATTTAAGAGTTAAGCAATTGCAAGAACTTGTTATTGCGACAAGTCCCTTTAACTGCTTGGTCAGATTTACAATTGTTCTTCTATAGTTAAAACATATGCCATCATAATAGGTATGGCGGATGAAGTTGCAGCAAAATCATTAAAGTAGGGTTTTCTTACCATCAAATATGATAGCATTGCAGTTGTAGAATCTTTTGTGGATTCAATCTCCCATTGCTCTGATTCTTTGGAGTTTGAACATTAATCTAAAAATGAAAATGTTTTTTTTGTCACCACATCTACTCCTTCATTCGCTCCAAGATTTAGGTTTATAGCATCAAATGTAACATTGACATAGTTGAAGATCGGACTTTCTTCTGATTACTCTTACAAAGCTCTTGTCTTGCTTTGAGTAATGGGCCTCATGTAGGATGCCGACATGAATGTGTCAAGATGGACCCCAACAATTGTAACTTTAACAAGTATAACCTTGCTGTTTCTAATTTTAGAAGCCATTGATGAAGTTTGGATTTTGATTTGACGAAAATAGATGAGCAGCAGAGATTGGTCTCACTAGGTGTGCCAAAATTTGTACATAATAAATATGCATTTGTAAAATAAAACAAATGAGAAATAATATGACAAATAAAATTTATATTAATTTGAAAAGAAGTGGTTACAATATCTAGAATCCCACTTATTCTTTTATAGAATTTGATGGCATGAAGTTATAAAGCTTGATTCCGAATATGATTACCAAGTTATCTTGCCAATTTATTAGAGAAGAGATTTGGTTTTGACTTAGGATTTGAGAGAAATGGAAAGGATGCAAAGAGTTTCGCAATTTTCTCTTGGAATATTTCTTGTGTGTTTTCTCTTGATCCTAACCTTGCATTTATAGGAGTGAAGGGTTAGAAATGATGACCATTTAAAATAATTTATGAATTATTTTATTATTTAAAAGATAAATTTTATAAATTATACAATAACTTGATTGTTCAAAAACTCTTTAATAATTGACGTAGCACATTTTGATTGACTACAACACTTATTTAATTTTCATTGGTCAAACTTTTGTCATCCAAGACATTTGTTATAGACTGATTTGATGATGCATTTGAATTAAAATTGATAAATTTATTTCCCATTTATGTAATTTAAAAATAATTATGGAAATTAAATTAAATTAAATTAAATTTTCATGTTTACAACCACATTTAAAAACATAAGAAAAATATGATTAATGGTATTGGGAGGATGATTAATCCACATAATTATGGGCAAATTAGACGTTTTTAAGTGTTGAAATGTGATTTTTCTCTTTTGCCCTCAAAATGTGTCATCAAATATATGGATTCTAATTTAGGTGAAGGTTTTACACAATTGTGGATAATGATCAAATAAGTTAATTAAAAATTGAAAAGGGGTTTCAAAAGGTTAGAAATAAATAAAAAAGATCAAAACGGTCAAAACTCTTAAAGAAAGGGAATAAAGTGGTGATTTTTCAAAACAAAACAATAATTTTAAGAATTAAATATTTAATTCATACTCTATCTATTTTAAAATTAGTGTTGTTTTAAAAGTTTTTTAAATTTCATAATAAGTGTTTTTTTTAGAATCAATGATTAATATTTTATAATTTTATCCTCATTTTAGTGAAGAGAGAATGTGAGTAATTTATTTGGACAGAGATTGATTTAAAATATTTATTAAAGGTAAATTTGGAACTTAATACTACTCCATTCATCCTATTTAGATTGATTGGCTTGTTTGATGTTTTCACATGTATTAAGATGACATAATTAATGTAGTTGAAAATATATATTTTTCATAAAATATTCCTATAATGATGCCCTCTAAATATATTATCATGACATATTTCAATTTTCTTTGGAAAAATAATTTTATTTATTCACCTTATATAATTAGTAGCAATACTTAATGAGTTATGAATATTTATTGGTAATAATAAACATAGGGAAGATTGTGGATTTTATTGCTCCAAAGATTAATTGTGCTTACTATTTATTATTGCAAAGTAAATTTAATATTTTTTAAAAATACTAACCATCTCACTTTAAATATGAATATTGTTATCAAATAAGAATATCTCCTTTTCAAAATAAGTGTTTTATTTATTCATATCTCATTTTAAATATGGATATATGTTTTATTTTGTTTCAAAATAAGTGTATTTCTAGCATCAATCATTATTAGTTTCCAATTTTATCTCTATTTAAATGAAGATATAATGATAACAAACATTAATTTGAAGAAAAATAATGAAATATTGATTTAAATTATTCATTAAGGATAGTTTTAAAACTTAATATTTAAATTTGTATTGTTTTCACCATTCTTAATAAGTGTGTAAAACGTTAGAAGACTTTTTCAAAACTATCCTTATTAAATGTTATATATTTTTTATTTCTAAAACAAATTTACTTATCTCTTTCTTAGTACTCCCTCCGTCTCAAATCGATATACTTGTTTTCCTTTTTTATTTATTTCAAATTATAAGCCACTTTCATTATTGAAAGTACAAGTAGTTGTTAATTTATCAAAATATCCTTATTTAAAGTGAGATCTTTGTATACAAAAAGTGCATTAAATTTACTTTGAAATGATAAATGATGATGGTATTTTAAGAATTCTTTATGAAAAATACATATTTCCAATAACATTACTTATGTTTTCTTAATCGATTGAAAAATCAAACAAGTTTATCAATTTGAAACGGACATAGTATTTATCTTCTCCTTTCTATTCTTTTCTTTGTTTTTGAGGAGTATGCTAGAAAAAGAAAAACCTTTTTAATTTGTGGGAATATCCTTCTAATGATTTATAAAAAAAGAATAAGAGAGATCGCATTATTCCCTCCATCCCTTTTTATAAGATATAACAAATAAAATTATTTTTTTATAAATATAATATATTTTGTTATTTATTATTATTATTTTATCTATAATTAACTATATTTACCCTTATTTAATTTCTATTTATTCCAAATATAATAAATAATAATATAATAATTTTTTGATTTGAATGAAATTATATCAAACATCAAGGGACTATAAATTTTTAGCAGCCATTTTCTTATTGTATTGTAACTTGTAAGGTTGTCTTGGGATTTGATAGCGTTGACGTGAACAAGAAAGTTGGTTTTTTTGACTTTCAGTATTAAAATCTAGAAGGAAATTTGTTTTGACCAATAGATACTATTAGAATCTAGAAGACAGACATTCAGCACAAAAGAATATTTCACAAAAAAAAAAAGAAGAAAGAAAATGATGTACTCCATTGTTCTATTTGTTACAATTTCTAATTTGAACCCTTTCTTAATTTAAGAGTCAAATGTTTAATTTTTTTTCATTATTAATCCAATCTTAGTATCCTTATTGTAATCCTTACATCAATTTGTCAACATTTTATACGTAAAATTCATTGACACAATTCATATAATTTCGTTTCCAACTCATGGAGATCCTATGAGTTTTCAACCATTAAATCATGCAATTCTTCTTGTCTGAAAATCTTGTAATTTTTTTATTATAAAAATTACTTATCAATTTCTTAAATTAATGAGATAATTATTAGTTTTATTTCGTAGTTGTCCTTGTTTAATATTACATTAAATTTTGAAATTCATTATATATATATATATGTGCACGTACATAAATTAATTATGATAAATGGGATTATTTCAATTATTTTATTTTATATTTTTAAAAATTTCAACCATTCCTTGATTCTTGAATACATGTCATATATCGATTAGATTTTCATACTAAAGGGAGAATATTCTAGCAAAATCCAATAGAATGTCTAATTATTTGTTTCAACCTAATTATTTTATCCGTTTAATTATGTAAATAAATATTTTCTCAAAATATAAATTATTTTATAAATTATTAAAAACATTCACTCATTTTTT
Organism: Apocynum venetum; assembly: GCA_019593545.1. NCBI lineage: Eukaryota > Viridiplantae > Streptophyta > Magnoliopsida > Gentianales > Apocynaceae > Apocynum > Apocynum venetum. The sequence continues at coordinate 660,334 of SRSM01000153.1, forward strand.
TCTAATGTTATTACACCCATAATCTTTCTTACTCCAATTTTTTTTGATAATTTAATGGAGGGCTCTTCAACTAGTTTGACTAAATTACATTGTTTTTTTAAATTATTAATTTGTGTATAAAAGTATGAAATAGCTTACGTAATCACATGAGAAAGTTCAAATTTAGGTCCTACAAATTGAAGGGCTTTCCACTTTTGCAAAAAATTGAAAATCAATAGAAAATAAATTTCTCTACTTGTCAATTTCGTTATGATAAATCAATACAATGTATTTATTAGCTTTTATGCAAGATTTGATACCCTACTAATTTAAGAAAAACAAATTTACATGAGTTATGCATTATTGATTTATCATAAAGAAATTGACACAAATGTATTTTTGATAATCCTCATTGTTTAATGAATTCTTGAAGATCTTCTATAATCTATAAGAAGGATTGGATGACATTCTAAAAAACAGAAAGAAAGTAACAAGCAGGTTAATTTAGGAATTTTATAAAGTAAGTGAATCACATCCTCCCATTTTAGAGCCAATTCAATATAAAATCATGGTACAAATGAATTCTAATACCCTTCAAAAAAAAAAAAAAAAAAAAACTAAACTGCACACTAACTTAATCTTTATATATATATATATATATATATAGACACACATACTAAAAATTTATTACACAGGTCATCTTGAAAGAAAAAAACTCTTCCAAGATTTTGTTAAGAGCTTTTTTTTAAAGATTACAAATTAAATACTAAATTATCCAAGTTAAAAGTGTTTTTTTTTTAAAATTAGTAATTAAATATTCAATTTTTAAAGTGTTGAGAGCATATTACAGTCTTTATATCGGTAAAAAAATTATTTTAAAATATAACAATTTTTTTTTTACGAATTTGATAAATATTTATTACTTTTTTCACCTATTTGTTTTTTGAGAGTTTTTCACCTATTAATCCTATTAATATTTCTTATGCCAAATTTTTTAAGGTAATTTGACTGAGAGCTTTGGTAAAATATATCAATCGATAATAGGCACTGCTCCACGACTAATCTTGAAGGTAGTCTTTGATAATAGGACAGTAGAAGGAACCCAAGCCTTTTTGTATGCTCTTTCTTGGTTTTTTTTTCCTTAGCACACCACGGTTGAAATATCTGCTGTCCCATTCAATTCAAAACTTCCACATTAGGCTCCCAATCAAGAAGACTACTCCCCTACTCCCCCACCCCTTTCTCCAATCAATTTGCCCGTTGATCTTCTACACGCAGTTAGAGATTCAGAAATTCTATACCTATACAAGGAAAGCGAGTTGTAATAGTAACATTTTGCCAAGCATTACTTTAGAAAAGCTCCATAGTTCCAACACCTGGCAGGTGTACAAAAAGGGGTGCTGTCTACAGATGTTGGAACCTCTCTTCAGTACCCTTTCCAGAAATCACTCCAAAAATCAGTTCTTCCTGTATAGGGGAAAAGTAAAAGAGTAAAAAAGGGAAATATTTTTCTTTTCCTTTTCACTCTCTGTCTTCCTATTGTTGAAAAATCAAAATCCCAAGATTTAATTGATTCTCTAATTTCAGGTTCCGGTGCCCTTTTTGATCTCTCTCTCTCTCTCTCTCTCTCTCTCTCTCTACCCCCATTGGCCATTATTGAGTTTTTTGATATACTTGCATAACAACACATAAGCCTCACGCAAGGATATAAAATGCTCACAGGCAAATATAAGCAAGTCTAATTTTTGAGAAAATTGAGACTTGAAAGATTGGGTTTTTGGTGGTGGAGTATTGGTTTATTGGTTTCTGCTTGGAAGGCACTTTTGGTGACTTCTTATACATGTGTGGTGGGTGTGGGAGTTATGTATTTTTATGTGATCAATGAATTTGAGGCACTTGGGGTTGTGATAAAGTGAGAAACTTTCAGAGGGAAGTTTAGTACTTGAGGGGTTTAGATTTGTATACACAGCTAGAGATAATTATAGTGAAGATGGTGAGTGGAAATTTATTCCATTGTAGAAAGAATTCATGGCCTCCGCAGGAGTATGTCAATCGAGCCACGTTAAATTTGGTAAGTTTTGAAGAAAATGTTTTTCTTGCTCTGTTTGATAATTTTTGCCCATGAAGTCAATGAGATGTGAATTTGTTGTGGCCACAACATCAAACAGTTGTATTTGACACCTGTGGGAGTGATTCTGTTTTCTATTGAAGTGATTCTCTTTGTTTATTGCTTTCTGGGGCTACCTTGTTTGTGTTATCTCAATCAGAGGTAAATCAGTAATGGGAGAATCGTGCCTTCAAGTTTTTGAGTACTCTAAATATGAAAGGAGTCTTGAAAAAATTCATGAAGCTAGTTTTTCAGGTGAATTGCAAATTCAGGCAATCAAATTCGTTCCTTGTAATGTTTCTCTAGTACTGAAATCCCGGTTGTTGGGGATCAGAAGATATGGGGAAGCAGGATATAAATTTACTATTGAACTTATGAAGAGGTGGATTATGTAAGTAGATATGATAGTTGGTTAAACCATGTGAACCTTGTACTAGCTGAGATTATTGAATAATGCAACATTGAGGATCTCTATGTCCAGATTGACATCAAATTCTTAGGACTGAAATATAATAAGATGGCAGCCAAAGGCAATGCGAAAGTGTACTGATTATAGTGGTGTTCTCTAGTTACAATTGATTGGTAATTGATAGAGAGGAAAGAATTGAGGAGGCTATTACTTTTATCATTCCTCCTTATAGTACTTGAAATAATCATGTGTGATTTTCTCTATTCTCTTTGTCATCGAATACATTATTCATGTTTCTTTCATTGTTTTGCTGCAGCTTGACTTTGATAGTGCTATCCCTCCGGAACAAGCTTGGAGGAGGAAATTAGATTCCAATGCTAGTATTCTTAAAGAATTCAGCATTACATTTAGGGAAGCTTTTAAAATGGTAGTTGCCCTTTTTCCCCTTAAAGGAGACTAGCCCAAAGTGTTTTTTTTTTTCTTTCAAAAATAATAATAAAAAAGGAACTTGTTTATTTGAAATGGTTCTTCCTAAAATTTACACTATTTTACTTGTTATTCTTGACATTGACTTCAGATTCGACTTGGTATACGTCTATGGTCATATGTAAGGGAGGAGGCCTCACATGGAAGGGTAACTTTCTCAAGTCCCTTCATTGTAGTCAAAGTATTAATTTTCTGTGTTGGTGATAGGAGTTAGTCTGTTTGAAAACTGTTTTTGGAGATTTGGAAAATGAAATTTTGCGGCTAGTTGTGAACATAAGTAGTATCTTCTTGGATTATCTGAACTATTTTGTTCTGAATTTGTATACAGAAAGCACCTATCGACCCCTTTACTCGTGAAAGTTGCAAACCATCAGCTTCTCTAGGTGTTCCACTTGGAGGCATGGGGTAAGTATTGCATATGAGAGTATCCATTGCATACAGTTGAGATGTATGTGCTCCATATGAGTTCAAATAAAATGTTTCAGGAGTGGCAGCATTTCTAGAGGTTTTAGAGGCGAATTTAGGCATTTCCAACTTGTACCTGGTGCATGCGAAACTTCTCCCATTATGGCGAATCAATTCTCAGTAAGTCATTCTTAACTCTTTACTGCACTTGCATATATACTTCACATACTGGTTTAATGTTCGACAACCTCTTTGAGCTCCTGCCTTGGTGGAACTTCAAAATACTTTCACTATAGCAGGTGATGGTCTGCTTTCGGAGATGGTTCCTGTAAATTCTCAGATTCTTTTATCACTTTGTACAGAACCTTCTGAGTGATTTTAGTTTGTTTTGAGGTTTAGATTAAATGGTTGTCTGGCATAGACTGTGTGTGCAGAAGTATAAGGGGCCCAGGAGGTTAGTCCTATGACTCCTCTTTTCCTTGAGAAGCTGTTGAAAAGGAGTGAAGAATGGATGGTGTATTATTTACCTATGAAGAAAGCAAAGTAATTATACATAAAGTTGTTATAATCGAAGAAACTTGAAAATAGCTTATTTAGATGGCAATAATGTTGACGAGATAGCATGCCAAATGACATGGATATTTTGCACCAGAATGATAGTTTGATTTGAGAGCATGTCACTCTATAATAAAAAGAGTTTAAAAGTACCAAGGATTTGGTAATGGTTACCATATATCAAGTTATACTAAATCTTTAAATTCACGCTTGTTGCAAACTGGTAAAGTTTACCTCTGGTAATGGAAGGAGATTAGATAGTTGAGAGGGAAAAACAAATGTCTGCTCAGGAGAAGAATAATGGAGAACTTCTGCTTTTTATTTTTAATGATAGAAAATGATGGTATATGCCAATATGCTAAGGGATAGGAGGAAAACCCTCTGCAAGCCCTTAATGGATGCACAGACCTACCAAGCCCTGGATTGGATAAAGGACTTGTACAAACTCCTTCAACTACAATTGAAGTCTCAACTGCTGAGATTTTCATAGTACCTATTAATGGGATTTTATTAACAATTCACTTCATATTACTATTTTGCGATCTAATCTTGTTCACATAAAAAATATTACCTTCTGGCTATTGATTTGAAGTTGATCATGAGGAGGATACTATGCAGGGTTTTCATAGAACATAATTAGTTGATGAAGACATTGAAAGTTTTGCTGAATGATGTTCATTAAACTGAACATATCCTTGAGTCAAAATATCCTGTTGCATATATTATCTGAGCTTCAATTCCAGAGTTCAAGTTGATGGGGGCAGCTATTCTTTACATCTAGAAGTCCTTTAAATACAAATACTTTATGAACAAATGATCACGAGAGAATGTGATAATTTAGATTCATCTAATTAACATCCATAGCATTCCAGATCTCTAATGCGTTGTCTAGTATACTCTCTGGTACACCAATGATATTATGCGACGTGCTTAATTATTATTGGATTAGTATAAATTCATCCCATAAGAGAGAATATTCCATTGTTAAGGCCTCTAATGCAAAGAGTGTGCTAGACAATGTACTAATAGATCAAAGAGTGCATTGGAGGATAAATCCGCTTCATATGTTCTACATCTTCTCTTTGTATTCAAATTAATTTTCTAAATTTTTTTTGGGAGGGCTCTTGTTTCAATTTAAAATTTTCCAACTGCTTAATATTTGTCTAGATGGCTAGGATATTCAATTTTTTCTACTAGTTTGTTATTCCATGTGTTGTGGAATTATTGGCTGTTTCTGCCTGGTCATTTAAGGTGAAATATAAGGCTGATTATCTAACTAGGTTGATAGAATAATAAATGTAACATGCATGCATACATACATACATACATACATACATACATACATACATATATATATATATATATAATGTTTTTTCCAATTGCTGTTGTGGAATTATTGGCTGTTTTTGCCTGGTCATTTAAGGTGAAATATAAGGCTGATTGTCTAACTAGGTTGATAGAATAATAAATGTAACATACATACATATATATATATATATATATTATGATTTTTCCAATTGCTTAATATTTGCCTAGATGGGCTAGGATATTCAATTTTGTCTACAAGTTTGTTATTCCATATGTGTTGTGGAATTATTGGCTGTTTTTGTCTGGTCATTTAAGGTGAAGTATATAAGACTGGTTGTTTAACTAGGTTGATGAATAATAAATATGATATACATACATACATATATATCTATATATATATGACATTAAGCATTGGTTAAAACAATTTCAAGGCCTACCTAGCTTCTAAAGTGATGTACTGCTACCCAAATTTAAGACTACCCCCCTCTTTACAATACTTCTAAATGTTACTTAAAGGAATGCTTAGAGTCCTACTTCCTGCTCCTTAAGAAAAACTGCTCAGGATACAATATAATACAAAAAACAAAACCTGACTGAGAAGGAAAACAAGTATCTTACAGAACCTAATGAAAAGTGACTTTTTTATGCTGTATCAGTAACCAACTCTCTAGTTGTCCTTTCTTTCCATATCTGCATGATGAAAACAAACCCCATGTTTCAAATGTTATGGGGGTTTTATGCTGATCATGTTTAGTAGAGAAAATCTCTTATTCTGTCTAACGGTGTTGATTTTAATCATTCTTCCCATGCAACAGATTTTCATATCTCGGGATGGAGGGAACAAAAGTTATGCATCTGTCTTATCCCCAGGCCAGCATGACGGCATAGGGTAAGAGTATAAATATTGATATATCAGTTATGGGCCCCCTCCCCCTCCTTTTTTATTTTTTATAGTTACTATAATAAAGGTTTCTAATTTACAATGAGTATCTATGCTCAGGGCCCATGTGTACTAGATGCATGTTTGACAACCTTTTATTAGATCCTGATACAATCTTTCATCCATGTTGCATTTATTTTGATTACCCTTCCCAATTTCCCTTGAAACCTTCTGGTTCCACTGCCCTCCAAGGAAAAGCATCATTTCTGAAGTTTAATATTCAGAAGAGCTGATAATAATACATGACAAATATTTTTCCTGATTGGAGATCCTTCTCTATCGTTAAGTGGTATATGTGATTTTGGTAACATCAATACTTAGATTTCATAATTCTTCTCTAATTAAATGGGTACATTATAATTTTAGTTGACAATATTTTAATTTGGCTCTTGTTATCAGCTCCTAAATATTTCATTGAAAGCAAAATGCCCTTTGATATTCCTCCTGCATATGTGAAGGCTCTTTTCCCTTCCCCCTTTCTTTTGAAAAGAAGTCTTAAATTGTAGATATCAACAATCATTTATTCTGAGTTCAATTCACATATCTTGGACGATTTCTCCTCTCTGATTCTCAACATAGAAACATTTTCAAGTTTTTCTATATTTTATTCTTGGATAATTAGCAATTTTAGTCCATGTACTAGGTTTTTTTAGCCAAAGTAGTCTCTCTATACTTTTTTTAATCTGCCAAATTGGTCCTTTAGACAGTAAAACAAATATATTTCGACAAAAAAGTCATGTGCCTTGCACGTGTCCACCATCTTAGGGGAAAATATGTATTTTTCAATAAATCTCCTCCCAAACACACCCAATTAGTGGGTGATTTATTGAATAAGTGGCATTTGCACATCTCCAAAATTGGGTATATTCGTAGGGAATTTATTGAAAAAGATATTTTTGCCCCTAAGATGGTGAACACGTGCAAGGCACGTGGCTTTTTTTTGCTGGAATGCATCTGTTTTATGGTCTGAAGTACCAGTTTGACATATTAAAAAAAGTATAGGGACTACTTTGGCTAAAAATAAACTTTAGGATCCACTTTGGCCAAAAAAACATATTATGTGAACTAAAATAGCTAATTATCCTTTATTATTTTATTTATTTCTCTATTAGGAAATATGTTCGAGAAATGCCCTTGATCCTTCGCTATGTGGTTGTATTCTGTGATTATAAATCAGTTTTATTTCAGATGTAGCTGTGTGAAATATGCAAGTTGGGGATGATGAGAGAATTTTATTTAACTGACAAGTTGTAACACCCCCCCTCCCCACCCAAAAAAAAAAGAAAAAGAAAGAAAGAAAAGATTGACAATATTTAGGCTTGATGAGTTAGGCTGCGATCAGTGTAGAAGCTTAGCTTCCTTCCATTTCTCTAGTTCATCTATTTTGTATGGCAGAAATTTGCTGCACTTTCTGCTCTTTCTATTTGTCCTTGATGCTTTTCTAATGATTGTTCACCAAACCAAAATGTTCATCATTTGATAATAAGCATGTAGAGAAGAGTCTAAGAGACCCGACACAAGTCATCTGATCATATCACTGCCTTATAAAAACGGCTGTATTGGGCAACTGTTGCAATATCACTGTAGAATAAAGAAAGAGACGAATTGGACTGCTGATAAATATTCTCCCTTTCCACAGGAAGTCTGTTGATCAAGGTATATCATCTTGGGGTTGGAATCTGGATGGTCAGCATTCTACATATCATGCATTATTTCCAAGAGCCTGGACAATTTATGATGGTAAGTTCCTCCTTCTTGTTCGATTGATGATCGTGGACTCGTTATGCAACTTAACATCATCTTATCTTGACATGTAGGTGAGCCAGATCCAGAACTGAAAATATCCTGCCGGCAGATATCACCATTTATTCCTCACAATTATAGGGAGAGCAGTCTTCCTGCAGCTGTTTTTGTTTATACTGTAAATGGCTACTCCTCATATATGCTTTTTGTTTAACTAGTGTGATTTGCCATTCTCTGTGAGTCAGATGTAACCTTTGGGTTCCAGATATCTTAAACTAGTACATCTATGCTTTTGGTTGAAAATTGTGTAACCATCTCTCTCTCTTCTATTCCTTTCCTTCCCGATCATGCCTCCATGGAATTTATGTAGAAAATACAAATGTGTCCAAATTACTACAGATGTGATCATTTGGATTTCATGCTCACTGCCTTCCTATTTGGCTGCAACCTCCTCAATTTTATCATGTGGGTCTTGTTGATGATTTAATTGCATGTATTCTATTGGCTTGGTCGATGTTTCAATCTAGTCTTAAGGTTGAAGTATTTTGAGCAAGTGATCAGTTGAGTCTTTTCTTTATTGTCTTTGATAGTTTTATGCAACTGTGATAAATTTTAATTATCTGGACATGTTCAGAGTATTTTTAGTTGCATATGGGAAAAAAGGTTGCACTGGAGGAGTATATATACTAGCCTATTAGGATTGTGATAAATTTTCATGCAATTTTCAGATTTTAACAAGTTTTCTTATCTTTATGTGGCATGAAAAAGAACAATATTATGGAAGATTTCCCCATCTTATTAGTTTCAAGGTTAAGTGTTTCGCTTTTCCTTTTGTGGACTCATTTTGGGTGTGTGTATAGTTTGCAAGATGCTATCTTAAGTTCCTATGCTGTAGAATCCAATTTTTTTTTATTTAAATTTGTAGATCATAAGTTGCAAAATGCATGCTTTTTCGTCCTCTTTATGGTGGATTTTTGTGCCTCTTATATTATGTCCAGTGACTTCAAAGATGTGCTTAATTAATTTATAGAATAGTATAGATAGAATTATTCTACTGTGAAGAAGAGACAGACACGAGAGGTGTCAATGTTTTGTTCGCTTAACAGCTTTTTTTTTTTACTGTAGTTGGTGAACACTGGTAAGGAACGGGCGAAGGTCAGCCTTCTCCTTTCGTGGGTGGTAAGCCTTTTGTTGCTGATGCATTTTCATCTGTTTTACTTAGAGGAGAATGTTTTTGCATGCATATTCACAATTCTTATTTTTGCAGAACTCAATTGGAGGTGTCTCGCATTTGTCTGGAGATCACGTGAATGAGCCATTTATGTGAGTATTGGTGAAAAAATGTATTGTTGTTTTCATTGCCTGGATTATAAGCTGTTTCTGACTTTCTTTGGTTTTTTCTTGTCTATTTTCCTTCTCCCTTTTCTACAGAGGTGAAGATGGAGTCTCTGGTGTTCTTCTTCATCACAAGCAAGTCATTGAACTTTAATATCTTAATATGACGGTTGGTTTGTATATATTATTTTGGTTGTTTTAATTTTTGTTTATGAAACTGGAGTTGCCGACACTCTGGCTTTCTATAATTTGAGAAGAATAATAAGTTAGTAAAGGATGATGTGTCAGCATGTCTAACAATGATTCTTGTAAATCAATTGAACAAGAAACTTGTGCAATGAAGAACTAAAATATATAGTGGAATCCTGGATTACTGGTTGATGAAGTCACAGGGTCATGCGATCTTCTATGTGATAATAGAATAATAAGATGGAGCGACCATATGTTAGAAAGAATCCAAGCAGGAGACTAGATGTGGCAGTTTTAAGTTAATACATATATTGTATACCCTCACCCTGATCTTTGTGATTTTTGCTATGCTTTGATATTCTCAAGTTGCTTTATATTGGTGCCGTTATGAACAAAGATATCCATGCATGTCAAATCTCAGGACAAAGCCAATTTAGTTTTGCTACAACTTCAATTCAAACTTGGATCAATTGCTTTTTACGAGAAGTGCATAGTATTACACTCTTGGTTTGGGATATGTAAGGAATAGACTGGAGTTTGGTAGGAGTATAATATAAAAGGAACCAAAGCAGCACACTGTTTTGGATTACTTCCCTAACCAATCATTAGTATCTCTTGTTAAATAAAAATGCTAGAAAAATGAGGCAATTTTAAAGTAAGCGCAAAATGAATTACTTTGATATCCTTCTCTATGTCAAGTAAAATGTTTTATTGGAGTCAGTTAATTGATCCCATACGTTTGATTCTGGTTCTTTGTTCGTGAGGAGATTCCATTGTGCCATTCTGGCTTCTGTATAGTTTATTGGAATATCACCTTTGAAGACAGAGCCGTGGATCTGTTTAAATTAGTGGGATATATGCGGCTTAGTGTAGACTAGCAGTGTTCTGCTCGTTGCCAATATGACTTTTCTGTGGTTTGAGTGAGTCTCAATTTGAGCACAAATGCAACTGCATCAAAGTGGGGCTTTTTGAATGATTCTGGGATTTGGGACCCATCCTGGAACCTCAAGGCTCTCACATTATTTTTTCTTTTTTTTTTTGGTATTAGTTTGTCATATAATTTCTTTCTGCACCATTCATGTTCCCAACATACTTTTCTTCATTACGCTCATGAACCTTTGGGATAAACTTAATTTTTAATAATAATAATAATAATAATCTAAGCTTCCTGCTATAGTAAGGGCATATGGAATGGGGTTGGCTTTGTTGAGGACACTTTTGGAAGGATATATTGTTGAAAGATGTAGTTGAGGAAATTTTGAGAAATATGTGGGACAGGATGGTATAGCTTTGACTTGTGGCTTAATCTTGGGTAGTTTTTTCTGCACAAAAAGAGAGGTAGACTTGGGTTTGGTTGGTTTTCATTCTAGCAGTACTTGCAGTTTCTATTGATTTACAGAGGAAGGAGGATGGCTATACGAACCCACATGATTACTTCTTCCTAAATTATGAAGTAAAGATAACTTCCTCTGACTACTTAATTTCCCAAGATATGTCTGCTATTTTTAATCTATCATAACCAGATGTTATATTTGTAACTACTGAGACTGGCTAGCATATTGTGTGTCTTAGAGTACCAGCAATTTTTGAGCCATTGGTTTTAGTACTTTGTTAAAGATTGGTTTTGAGACAACCTTAATCTGTTCCTCTTTGCCTGGTAATAATATTCATTGCAGTAAGAAAAAGGGGTTAAGACATCCTCTATGTGTGTATCCTTAAATATAACTAGTTCCTATTGGTAGAGTATTACTATATTATCATGTTTGATGGGTCATTGAATGTGTGCAAACTTATTATCTGTTAACTTTGCAAAACTTAATTGATGATGTTGAGCATCTTTCTGTTTGTAATGCCTTGTTTTCAGGACTGCCAAAGACAATCCCCCTGTTACATATGCTATAGCTGCATCTGAAACTCAGAATGTTAGTGTGTCTGTCTTGCCCTGTTTTGGACTTACTGAAGGAAGCTGTGTGACAGCAAAAGATATGTGGGGTAAAATGGTGCAGGTAATTACTGCAATCATCTTTTTTACTGTATAACTCATTTCATCTGCTTCGTCTTCAATTTTATTCGAGTATCTTGCTCTTAACATCTGATTTATATGCACTTTTAAGGATGGGCACTTTGACCGGGAGAATTTTAGCAAGGGAGCAACCATGCCATCTTCACCTGGAGAGACATATTGTGCTGCAGTCTCTGCCTCCACATGGGTTGAACCTCATGGGAAATGCACTGTTGCCTTTGCCATTGCATGGTCATCTCCTAAAGTAAAATTTATGAAAGGAAAATCATATCATCGGTAAGCTCATAGTTTCATTGTTCTCACATGCAGGTATCTGAATATTAAATTTTTGCAGTTCTTTCTGCTTGAGGAAGTATCTGTTTATGAATCCAGTTTATTGAGAGAATTGATTTAAGAAAAATTTCTCTATTTGGAGTAAATTTGTGGTACTAATACAGTGTATAGGGCTTTTCCCAGTCTTGCTAACTTTGTTAGACTTTGACTGTAGGCTGTTACTTCAGTCAACGTTCTGATTACCTGATTTCTGCTCGTTTTTTTGTCCAACTTTTTTGCAAGTGATAACATCATTAATTACTGTCCATTTTAATTGTGTACCTGCTTTTCTTAATGCTTGGGGATCAGTGTTGATTATGATATAATCAAATCATCATTACATATTTAAGTGTTCTATGACACTGTGTCATGTGTTTCATATGTTTATATCTTGTATTTTGGTTTCCTTTGCAGGAGGTACACTAAATATTATGGAACTTCTGAAAGAGCTGCAATGGACTTGGTTCATGATGCACTTACAAGTAATGTCCTCTTCTGTATGCTATTATTAGTGCATTATTATTGATTTGGTATTTTTTGCTTTCCATTCCATAGGATTAACTGCAATTAAGCTGGCTAAATAATAGAATGTTATTGGTATGTTACATTATTTTCAGATTATAAGCTATGGGAGGAAGAAATTGAAAAATGGCAAAATCCAATTCTCAAGGATGTCAGGTTGCCAGAATGGTAAGATATGCTCAGGATGGCAATTCTTCTCAAATACTTTTGCATTCTTCTCCTTGCAGATCAATTTAATTCCAGTGTACTTGAGGTTTTAAAGTTCACTTCTTAAGCATATACATTTCTTATGATGAAGTCGATTAAGGTCTTGCTGTAAGCATATACTGTCATTACCCAAAATAGGGGTAATGGGGGACAAATTTGCCCCCAGTGACAAAGCCCCCCCCCCCCCTCCTGCCCCCCTCTTGTGAATAAATTCAGGGAGATTCAAACTGTCCAGTTAAAAAACAATGTCACTAGTTTACTTTGAAAACTAGAAAAGTGGTTAAATTCGTCTCAGTTTTGTAATTTTCAATGTGGTCATTTGTATTTTGATTTCTTTCCTTCTTGCTTCATCACCTCCATATGTGGTATTCGTTTCACCATATTACTTCAGTTCTGTTTTATTAGGCATAATATTGTGGTTCAAGTCTGGCTCCATATGATTTTGATCTAGTTAATTTCATTTTGATGAAGGGGAATAAAAACAGATTCTGTTTTGGCAATATATTTAGATTTTAGAACTTCTTTTCTGGCAATAGGACTGCCCCCAGTATATAGAAGCCTAAATCCTCTCCCGGATATAAATCAGTACCTAAGTGAGTTTTCACAGAATTCTGAGTATCCGAGCAATAGTGAAATGTAGTCTCTGCATCCCATCTTTTGTAATTCTGCCAGCCATTGGTTGTGTTTTCTTCTTAGGATGTGAATGTTTTTATTTGGAAGGGTATGCTGTGAAAATTTGAATCTATATAACTGAATTCATATTTTAAAATATGCCAATTTAGAATGTTCTTTCTACCAGAATGGAATGAATTGGAGGAGGAGAAAAGAGCGGAAAGAGAAATGTTTTTTCATAAAAAAAAGAGAACCATTTTCGTGAAAGATTGAAAAAAAACCAAAAATTCATGTATGCCATTTCATATGAAAGTCAACTTAAGATAATATCTGCAATTGAAAACAACCAATTACATCCATGGAAAGACAGTTGTTAAGATTAGAAGAATAGGCAATTGAAATGATCTCTTGACTTCGGGGGTGGAAAATGAAATTAATACTTTTCTCTTTTCTTCAAGTTTCTAAACATTTCCTTTTTTTGTTTTAATTTTTATATTTTGCAGGTATAAGTTTACATTGTTTAATGAGCTATATTTTTTGGTTGCTGGAGGAACAATTTGGATCGGTATTCTTCTATTCTCTAGTCTTATAGTGCTATTTTCAGATGCAGTTGCTTTGATTCTAAACTTCCCATTAGACGGAAACTAACGTAGTTCATATTGAATTTGGACAACATAATTAATCTTCTGATTTGCAATCTCAAGTCACTGGAGAACTAATTGCTTCTGGAATGTGAATGCCAGGTTGCATGTACAGATAATATCAATTTGAACAAGAATGATAATGTATATCCTCATATCAAGTGATTCATACGATTTTTTTTTATCTGTGCCTTAGGTTTATGTGGGTTTAGCTGGAAGTGCCCATTGAGAGCCCATTTTCAGAAATGAAAAATGCCTCAACATTTTAAATTGAATACATATGGAGCTTTGGTTGCATCTACTCTTTCTTTTCATTTTCACTATTTGATTTGTGTTTGGTTCAAAAGTGGGGAGGGAGGGATTTTAATGGAGGGGAGGTGAAGGGGAGGAGACAGGAGGTAAAATAATTTCACCTTGTTTGGCTTAGATACATAGTAAGGGAGGGAAGGGAAGATAAAATTCCCTTGTTTCGTTTGCAAGGGGAGAAGGAAAATAGAATGAAATTGACTATTGTATTCCCATAATGCTCATTCTTTCTTTCTTTTATTTTTTTATAGTAAATTTAATTTTTTTGCCCTTGGATATAAATTTTTTTAGTAGGTAGGAAGAATTAATGGAGATAAGAAGAGTAGAAAATAAGAGGAAGATGAAGTTGAACGAGAAAATTGAGAGAAAGATAAAGTAGAATTATCAAAATATAATGACAGCTTTGTAAATATAATACTTACATTTTCACTCCCCTCTAAATTGCCCCCCCCCCCCTAAACTTTTGGAGTTGAAATGTAGAAGGGGAGGGGAGGGATTTTAATAACATATTTTTCTTCCCCTCCCTTGCAATACGGTGAACCAAACAAGGATGATTTAAAAAAATCCCTCCCCTCCCCTCCCCTCCGAATTCCTCCAACCAAACAAAATGTTTATAGTTGGTAGGGAGGTTTTAAGGTTACTAGTAAGATTTAAGGACTAAAACTACTTTGAATAGAAAAGAGGAAAAAAAAAAGCTTTAAACCCAAAATCCTTATTCTGAATAGATGATTTTACTGCATCATTTGTCTCTTATCTCTGTATTGTGTCTGTGTTTTTCTCTGCAGACTGGGGAAGGGTAAGCATTCTCCTGTATAGTGAGTGTCTATATTTTCTGTGTGCACTAGGTGCAGGAGCAAAGAGCTGCATAAATGCTGGGGAAAGGATTTGTCCTTCAATACTAAAAATTTATGTTGGAACTCAGTTGGATTGCATGATAAAAAAATATAGCAACACTTAACAAAGTAGTAGGCATGGTGACTATTGAATCTCCTTTTAGGTAAAGTTATGCCTTTGTGCTTGTCCAATAATGAATTTTTGTGTGACAGATGTGAGGCTGCTTAATTGAAATTTTTTGAGGTATTGACATTCAAGGATTAGGTCTTATAGCTGGTTTATTTTTATAACTACTACTATATAGGTGCTGATTCTTTTTCTTTTGTCTTTCCACTCAGACTCTAGCTCACCAGTTGAGGAGTCATCCGATAGTCAGGATGAGTTGGTTCCAGTGGGTAGTAAACAAGGCAAAGTACATAGTAAGCAACGCATAGTGACTGAGCATTCCACGGTTAATGGTTTTGCTGACTGGTCCCCTGCTGGTTCACTTGGAGCTGATGAAGAAAATTTGGGAAGTTATAATGAAAGGATCTCTGGCAACAGTGCCAAAAAAGATGAGTCAAGTTTTTCTGAGAGAAGGTTCCAAAGCCGTTTTACATGTTCCTCAAGTAAGTTACTGGAGAACGATACCGATGATGTTGGTAGATTTCTATATTTGGAAGGTATAGAATACATAATGTGGTGTACGTATGACGTGCACTTCTATGCATCTTTTGCACTGCTTGAGCTGTTTCCCAAAATTGAGCTCAGTATTCAGCGTGAATTTGCGAAATCTGTCTTGTCTGAAGATAAAAGGAAGGTTAAGTATCTTGCAGAGGGGAACTGGGGAATCCGAAAGGTCAAAGGTGCTGTACCTCATGATCTTGGAACTCATGACCCATGGCATGAAATGAATGCGTATAACATACATGATACTAGTAAATGGAAGGATCTGAATCCAAAGTTTGTGCTTCAGGTTTACCGAGACTTTGCTGCAACAGGAGATTTTTCCTTTGCAGCTGATGTGTGGCCTTCTGTTTGTGCTGCAATTGAGTACATGGACCAGTTTGATCAGGATAAGGACTGTCTAATTGAAAATGATGGATTTCCGGATCAAACATATGATACTTGGACCGTTCATGGGGTAAGCGCTTACTGTGGTTGCCTATGGATTGCTGCCCTTCAAGCTGCAGCTGCAATGGCAGTTCAACTAGGTGACAGAGCCTTTGCTGAAAAATGCAAAGGCAAATTCATGAAGGCTAAGGCGGTGTTTGAAGAGAAATTGTGGAATGGATCCTATTTTAACTATGATAGTGGATCTAGCAGTAACAGTAAGTCAATACAGGCTGATCAATTGGCTGGACAGTGGTATGCAGCATCATCAGGCTTACCTGATCTTTTTGATGATGCCAAGATTAGAAGTACTCTTCAAAAAGTTTTTGACTTTAATGTGATGAAAATTCGAGGTGGCCGGATGGGTGCAGTAAATGGGATGCATCCTAATGGAAAGGTGGATGAGACTTGCATGCAGTCGCGAGAAATATGGACTGGAGTTACCTATGGTGTGGCGGCAACCATGATTCTTGCAGGAATGGAGGAGCAAGGTTTTGCCACAGCTGAAGGAATATTCCTTGCGGGCTGGTCAGAGGAGGGTTATGGGTAAGTTTCTTGTCTGCTTTTGTTACCATGATAAGGACTCCTTTCTGAAAACAAGTTGAACATTCCTCCCTGCCAAAATCTCTTTACAACATCCTCTCAGATCGTTCTGTTCACCAATTGTTTCTCAATGCTGCTTTACTATTACAATTGCCTATAATTTAGTTTCCTGTATCAGTTTGATTTTCATTGACTTCGCAGCACTCCTTTGCTGTCCTTATGTTAGCTTCTTGTTTTATAAACATTGCAGATACTCATTTCAAACTCCTGAAGCATGGTCAATTGATGGGCACTTTCGGTCTCTGATATATATGAGGCCACTTTCAATTTGGGGTATGCAGCGGGCTTTATCAACATCTAGGACTATTCTTGAGGCTCCCATGATCAATATAATGGATAGAATTCACTTAACCCCGCAGTCCTCGATATCCTCTCATGGTGAATCTGGCGTTAAGAAGATAGCCAAAAAATCTAAGTGCTTAGGTAATTCAGTTTTTCATTGTTCGTGCTGATTCTCCCTTGTAAGTTTTGATCTTTCCAGGGTTCGTCAATTCTTTGAATTCTTTGTTGCTTCCCTAAACCTCTTTCAGCGGAATAAAATAGCTGAGAGAGGTTTTCTGGGATATCCACAAAAAGCAATAAAAAGGGCAAGTATATGTTTTTTACGCAGTTTTGACCATAATCACACCAAGATGCAATGCTTTTCAAATAATCATTAATTCTGGCATTGCTTGATTCTGTAATTTGTTCTTTGTTCTTCTTGTACATTCTAGAGCACTTTAGGGTTACCTATGTAACAATTAACTTGTTAGCTTAGAATAAATCACCTGTGACTACAATGTGCAAATTGGCACTGACTGTAAAACACTTGGGAGGGAACTGTCGTCTTGTACTTCTTCTATAGCCGTTGAGTATCCTTTTTCGTGGTTATTGCATCAATCGCTTTCAATGCTCCTGGGATTCATCTATCACTTTATTCTGCTCCTGTTTTGATTTCTGTTTTGCTGTGTGGCTGGCAGCCTTGATCTTCTAATGACTCTAAAAGCAAATGACTAATGCAACATTAAGCACAATCAGTACATATTTTGTTAGTGAACAGCTCAATGTGCCTTTGGCGGATTCAGATGAAGATGAAAAATGAACTAGTTATCCACGGCCCTCTTGAACACCGAGGCTGGCGTATGATAGAATTTGATTAATTTTACATTACTCTTTTTATTATTTTGACTGAATGGAAATCTTATGATTCACAAAAGAACTTGCTTTAATTATTAGTCTTCATTTCATCAATTTCTTAGTATATTTTTATATATTTTTATTTTGAAATGTTTAGATTTAATTGTTCACTTTTTTATAAAAAAAATTACCAACAATTCATCTCATAATTAATTATATTGATAAAGAATGTTTATTGAGGTTGAAGATTTTTCTTAAATTTAAAATTGAATTAAACTCGAATACAGACACCGTAGCCACTCTAGTAGCAAGATTTCCACTTTTTGCTTTGCCGAAAGAGGGAAATATATCAGAGTTCCACACAACACAAATTCAAAGGCCCATTCGCCAGTTCTCCTGGACGCAGCACACAGTCACGCACTACCAATACTCCATGAACTTCTTGTCTCTCAACCCCATTCCTTACCCTCTACATCCAGCCATATCATGCTTCTACAAATCCGTCCCCAAATACCCCATGCTAAAGCCTATTGCGGCAATCCCACCTCGGGACAGAGTCATAGGCTTCGGCAAATACAAAGGCAAGATGCTGGGAACGCTGCCATCGACGTACCTCAAATGGGTTTCCAAGAATTTGAGAGCACGTGACTTTGAAGAATGGGCAAAGCTTGCTGATGAAGTTCTTGAGGACCCAGTTTACAGAGACCGAATTGAATGGGAATCTGCACAGAAATTACTAAATGGTGATGTTATGAGCTCTTCACTGTTATCATCAAGAATTCCACAAGATGCTGTTTCTGAATTGCTTGATATCAGTGAGAAATTTGGTTGGGATAATGAGGATAAGTTAGGTTGGGCCAAGATTGATTTTGGGCTTCTTGGTACATCCAATGGCGGTCGAATCCCAAGGCTGTCGTCTTCCGGGCCCAGGTCCATTAAGGATGTAACGAGCAATGTGAAGCCCATGTTGGGCGAAAACCACAATAGGGTTGTGGAGAGGGACATTGCTTGTGATGACAGGAGGAGGGAGAGAAGGGAGAGATTGAAGAAGAGAAAAAGTTCAATGGACAATGGGGAGAAATCAGGGATTGAGTTTGATGAAAAGGGTAGTTTTGGCACCTTACATAACAATAAGGTAGAGGAAAATGAAAGGGTTGATGAATACATTATGAAATTTAGAAATCCATTTCCAGGAAGGGAGTCCCTCATAAAGAGGGTGTTAAATAGGAGAACATGACTTTTCTTTTCACATTTAGAGAAAAATTGAAAGTGTCATTGTATTGTGTTAGGAAAGGTCAAATTATGACTCTTGGTATCTCCATTGTATTTGGTTATGGATTATGTTATTTATTTTGTCCATTAGCCATTCTGTTTTCTTTCTAACATATATATTTTCCCTTTTAATGATATTCCAAATACCATGTGGGGGTGGGAGCCAGCAAATCAAATATACTATAGAAAGAACTACACATGATTTATTATCTTTTCTAGCCAAATATATTAGCTCAATTATTAGATTCTATAGTATAAAATTACTAAATCTTGAGTTACGATCATTATCAGGACAAAATATACAAAGTGACATTTTTCTTAGAAATCATAGTTATTGCACTCAAAAAAAAAATTTCATTCAAGTTTATCACTTGAACTTGTAAAGTTAATCTTGTATACTTCTTTCCAATAAAAGCTTGTAAGTCTAAATTTTTGTCTCACATGACATTAATTTAGTCATTTAAAAGCCACATAGTTGAGCATTGAAGGATAACTTGGTAGTGTAAATTCCTTTTCCACACCACAAGTCGTGGATTCGACTCATTCCCTCAACCCCTAATGTAGTCGTACTAATGAATATTATATAGGACTTGCATGAAATTTTAATAGATTCGGCTTGGAGCCTTTCCAGCAAAGGGAAATTCACCTCTAAATCAGTTTATGAGCCCTATTGTGAAGGGTGAGGAGGGGGGTGGTCGAATTTTTCTTGGTGCTTAGTTTGGAGATTTCTTAGACCGATGAGGTAGTCCTTTACCTTTTGGTTCTTATATCATGGAAGATTGAAGACCAACGCCAGGTTGTGGGAGTGTCATATTGCTCCATCACCAGGTTCGTGATGTCACTATGCCTAAAAAGATGCCCTACATGTTGTGTGGGATTTCCCTAAAGCAAATGTTGTTTGGTTAAAGTTGTTTCCTTCTAACTTTTGTCCAGATTTTTGGGATAGTATCTTTGTGCATGAGTGGGTTACTTTTAAACTTAAGGCGATAAAGGTTTTTGAATATCTCTATTGGAGATTAATTTTTCTAACACTGCCATTTATAACGTTCATGTTCTTTGATACTTTCGTAATAAGTAACTTTGTTCTTTTCAATTTTTTTATTACACTTCTACTCACATAGCTAGGATCATTTTGTATCAAACGCTTGATTTATTAGACTCATGAACTAGTCTTGGATCCCAAGACCTATCTAGTAGCTTCGCTTGGAGTATGTATATACTTGTGCAACTTTTGCTCATTAATACAACTTCATCGTTTTTAGATAAAACAAAATAAGAAAGAAAATAATTTTAATAAATCCACGTAGTACGATTTTTAAACTAAGTTCAAACAATTTTAATTACAATTACAATTATTGAGCAAATCATATGGAGTGAATTAGCTGTAACTTATGTTTACTAATTTTGTTTGGAGTATCTTTGCTTCAAATTTGTTGACTTTGGCTTCAAATTTCAAATTTGCTTGGGAGTTAGAGAGAGAGTGTTAGGGGCAATGGATGGCAAATAAAATAAAATTATAATGCTACTTTTAATATACAATGTTGCATTTAAAATCATGAAAATTAGTTATATTGTTCTAGTTTAAATACCATGAATTTGATTATTGAAAAACCTAATAGGGGGGGTGAATTAGGTTTTAACCGATTTTTCCTCTCTAAATTAAACAAGCTTTCTAAGATAACAAATATCAAACACTTGGTGTTCAACCAAAGTATGAAATGATGAATTCAAGAAAAGAAGCAATGAACACAAAGATTTATAGTGGTTCGGTTTATCCAACAAAACCTAATCCACTACCTTGAGCTATCTACTCAAGGATTTCACAAAACCTTTCACTAATATAGTAAGAGAGAATACAATAGAGGCTCACCCAATTCCCTTAGGGTTTTACAACACAAACCTCTTAACCAACCAAGGTTCACTCAACACTTTGAGTTTTACAATATAACCTTGTCTACACACCTATCTCTATTACAACAATTAATGAAAAAGAAGCTCTTAACACAAACACAGTTTTCTATGGTTCAAGGCTCACTCTAACCCTTAGAGTTTTAAACTCAATGCAACCTTGAACAAATCAATCAAGATATTAATAAGAAGAGTTTGATATATGAAATCACCTTAATGTGAAGATATATCAATGTAAAGCATAAATACCTCTTTGAGTAATGTTTTCTTGTAAGTTGCTCAAGAACCCCAATGATTTTGTATAAATCTCATTTTGATGAATTTCACAATATGAATGTTAAGATTTGGTTTCAAAATAATCTCCAGAGGTTCTATGAAGTGTTAGGATCAGATTTTTGCTCAAAAAGTCGTTGTTATGAGTTGTTTAAACGATTGAGTATTTATAAGTATGCACCAACGGTCATAAAAATGGCCGTTTGAATCCCACTCAGGAGAAGTGCGGTCGACCGCAAATCAGGAGGGTCGTCCGCACCATCATCCGCAAATGTTCCAGAGAACTCTGGACAGCTTGCGGACGATGAGCTCAGAACTCCGGTCGACCGCTCCATCATCCGCAAGTGTTCCAGAGAACTCTTGACAACCTGCGGACGATACTCTGAGAAGTCTGGTCGACCGCATGATTTGTGGTCGTCCACACTTTTGTCAGGTCGACCACAAATGCATTAAAACTATGCAGAACAAGTTTCCAAACAACTCTAAGATTTTGCAAACTATATTTTATGAATTTTGAAGTATGTGCATGTATTTTGAAAGTCATTTCAAATACCCAACTCATGTTTTATCCAAATGAAATGCATTTTGAAAATCATTTCACTTTTATTGAGCAACCTATGGAACTCATTACTCAAAGGGATAGACCTAGAGATAACCAAAGATAAATAAAGAATTAAAGCTACACCTCTAGATCCTATCTAATCCAGAAACGCTTATCTTCAAGGCTTGACATCAAAAGCTCTTTTATGAAGAATTGAAACTTTGATCTTGCAAGGATTAGATATATGAATCCTAAGAGATCATCATTAATACAATAAAACCATTAGTCCTTATCAATGTTTGTCATTTAATCAAAATTAAGATATATTAAAAGCTTTAAGGCTTTCAATCTCCCGCTTTTTGATGATGACAAATATTGATGCAATGTGATGAATATAACAATTAAGTGCAAGGATTCAAAGTAAGGAAGAGTTTATATAATATGTAATAAAATTATTAAAAGTGCTCCCCCTTACAATATGCTAGGTATTTGTAAGATATCACATATAGCATATAACCATTTAGTTTGATGATATCAAGAAATATATAGAATGTAACATTTTTCGAATAAATATTGGATCTCAAAATTGAAGTATTCAATGTAAGTATACGAGATCACTTCTTAGCTTATATAGGCTTAAAGAAGCCTATTTTTCCACCTACCTCCGTATCCTCCTTCCTTCCCGAATAACATATAGAAAGACTATAAAAACATTTATAAAGCTCCCCATATCAATATGCATTAGTTTTGTAAAAAATTTGACAGAGTTTCTTTTATAACTTTTATAAAAACCATTTTTGCATAAATTCAATCAATGCAAAAAGAGATGAGATAACACATAAAATCACATATAAGGCCAACCCGGCCATCAACACACAATTCCCATTCTCCTTCAATCTCATTATAGCATAAACTTATATAACTTTTAAACCATGGATAGCCATACTTAACCTTTTAGAGCTATTTCTCATTTCTCTTGATTTTGATGAGTTTGAGCATTTAAGTTCATCTCAGAAGTTCCTGAAACAAAAAGTTAGTTTCACAACATTTATATATTGCAATTAACAGTTGTTTTTCTCCCCCTTTTGTCATCATTCAAAAAGAATGGATAGAAAGGATAGAACAAAGTTAATTAAACAATAAGATCCCTCAACTACCAAGGAGTCATCATGGGGAAAAATATATAAAAATAGAGTCAATAATACAAACAAGAGATAAGTTGTCTGGATAAAACAAAAGTACAATAAGTGCAGAAAAACACTATCTCCTAGGTCGTCGCATATAAACTTTTGCTGTGGAAGAGGATGGTCCAGCAGGCTGCTCATCAGGCGGGGGCATATCACGTGAAGGTGGTGGTGTAGAAACGTCAACCTGAATGCCATGTAGTGCCTCTAGATGAAATTTGATGTTGATGATCTCAATGCCATGGTACTCCACCCTTGATGCCAGGTCGTCGATCTTGGAGTGAAGTGTCTTGAAATGATTGTCAAACGTGCTAAACATCGAGCCAATCTGAGAAGAAATTTCTTCCAGGGCACCCCAGATGGCAGGTTTTGGAGTGGATACATCTTCCTCTCCAACTTTTTCTTTACCTTTTGCCGTCTTCAAATCTGGAGCCTTAGGAGGAACATCTTCTTCGTCATCTAGATGAAGTGGTCTTTTCACATCTTGTGAGTCTTCACCTTCAACAAAATCGCCAGAAAGGTCGCCTTCATGAAGAGTTATCGGTGGTTCTTTTCCCATCAGCCTTGCTGTCTCCTTTGTTGCCACAATGATCTCTTCCGAAGTCATATTTTTCTTCAAGTCCCATGTACCATTGAGACATAAAGCTTGCATTCTTTTAAAAGAAGCAAAGTTGAACTTAGGCACATGTTTTGTCCCCTTCAGTTCTGGAAATGGGACGTTGAAATGGCGGAAGACTTTGGTTAATAACCGTCCATAGGGTAGGCTTTTCGGAACACCTTTGCCCTTCTCAATGGTAGCCATCATGTGGTGTACCATTATGTAACCAAAATCCACCCGGATTCTCTTCACCAACAAATACATAAGAAACATATGCATAAACGTGACAGTAGTTTTATGGCCTTCAGTCGGGATGAAGATGTTAGTGCACATATGATGAAGAATACGATGTTCAAAACTAAACACATTGGCCTCTCTCTTGACTAAGTTTACAAAAGAGTTTCCTTTAGTAAATATTTTCTCAAAACCTTCAGCAGAAAAATCCTTATGATTTATTCTGTGATGAGTATTAAAGTATTCAATCCCATCTATAGGTATCTCTAAGATTTCATCTAAACCAATGGAAGTAAATTGTATATCTATCCCATTGACCCTTGAAACAAAAAGAGTCCTTAAAGTCATCTCTCCCTCCTTTTCTAACACCTCTTCAAGATTAGCATAAAACTGATATACAAGATCAGTATACAAGGATTCTTCATGATCAATTATATTATCCCATCCTTGCCAAGCCATATAGGTAAGAATTCTATCAAAGGGAAATTCATACCTATCAATGGTGCTCCCAGAAATTACTTGGCGATTCTTGAGGTAATCATTGTAACGATCCTCATGATGCTTGCTCCTAAAGAGTTGAGAAGAAGCTTGCATGGTTCTCTTCTTCTTTGGAACATCTTGAACCATTTGTGTTTTGCCCTTGTCACTTTGAGTTTTTGCCATTTCTAGGGTTCTCAAATGCAGCAAACAAGGATATGTAGGATGAATGTATGAATTGGGGAAGAAATGAAGTGTATTTATGGTGGATTGTTCGTGGGTTATGAGAGTTTGAAGAGTTGCGGCTGATAAATGAAGAGGTGGGGATGATTGGAAGATGTCGATCGGATCGTCGTCCGCAGTATCGTCCGCACCTTGATTTTTGTTACTCGGGAACATTTTCGGTCGATACATTTAATCTGCGGTCGACCGGAAGTTTTAATTTGAGTCGTCCGCAAATTCTCTGGAACATTTTCGGTCGATGTGTTTAATCTGCGGTCGACCGGACGATTTGATAAGTATATCGTCCGCAAGTCCACTGGAACCTTTCCGGTCGATATTTTGAATCTGCGGTCGACCGGTCATCCTGTCATGATCATCCCCAAGTCCACTGTCTGTTCTGTGGACGATTGTTTTCTAGCTTGCGGTCGACCGCACCTGCCAATGGTGTTATCCAAACAATGCACAAAAGCATATATTTGACAGACTTCATAAAAACGTACAAGTTAGAAATCAAACGTACCAATACCCAAAAGTTTTCTAAGTAAACAAAACCTTTTCTCAGCCAAAGGCTTTGTGAAAATATCAGCTAATTGATCATCCGTAGGAACAAACTCAAGAACAATATCACCTTTTAAAACATGATCACGCAAAAAATGATGTTTAATATCTATATGCTTAGTTTTTGCATGTTGTATAGGATTCTTTGTCAGATTTATGGCACTAGTATTATCGCAGTTGATAGTGGTACAATCAAAGTTCAAGCCATAATCTTGCAAGGTGGTTTTCATCCATAAAACTTGTGCACAACAACTACCAGCAGAAATGTATTCAGCTTCAGTGGTAGAGAGAGAGACACAAGCTTGTTTCTTACTATACCAAGAAACTAAAGAGTAACCAAGAAATTGACAGTGACCACTAGTACTCTTACGTTCTACTCTACAACCTGCATAATCTGCATCAGTAAATGCTACTAGCTCAAAAGACATAGATTTAGGATACCACAAACCAAAATCTATAGTCCTCTTTAAGTATCTAAGAATACGTTTCACAGCAATTAAATGAGATTCTCTAGGAGATGATTGAAATCTAGCACATAGACAAACAGAGAACATAATATCAGGTCTACTAGCAGTTAAATACAAAAGACTACCAATCATACCTCTGTATATAGTTTGGTCAGTCATCTTACCATTCTCGTCTTTGTCTAATTTAATAGATGTGGCCATAGGAGTATCAATCTCCTTTGAATCAACCATTTCAAACCTTTTCAGTAATTCTTTTGTGTACTTGGCTTGGTTAATGAAAGTACCTTCCTTTGCTTGCTTAATTTGTAATCCAAGGAAAAATGTCAACTCACCCATCATGCTCATTTCAAATTCATCCTACATTGTCTTAAAGAAATCTTTGCACATATTTTCATTAGTAGCTCCGAAAATAATATCATCAACATATATTTGAACAATCAAAATATCATGTGCTTTATTTTTAATAAAGAGAGTAGTATCAACTATACCTCTAGAAAAACCTTTTTCAATAAGAAAATTGCTAAGTCTATCATACTAAGCTCTTGGTGCTTGCTTTAAACCATATAAGGCTTTGGAGAGCTTGTACACATGATTTACATATGATTCATGAATAAAACCAGGAGGTTGTTCAACATACACTTCCTCTTGAATGAAACCATTTAAGAAAGCACTTTTGACATCCATTTGAAATAATTTAAAACCTTTAAAGGAAGCAAATGCAAGTAACATTCTAATGGACTCTAATCTAGCCACTGGAGCAAAGGTCTCATCATAATCAATACCTTCTTCCTGATTATATCCTTGAGTAACAAGTCTAGCCTTATTTCTAGTTACAATACCATGTTCATCAAGTTTGTTTCTAAAAACCCATTTTGTACCAATAATAGTAAGATTTGAAGGTCTAGGTACAAGTTCTCATACTTTGCTCCTTTCAAATTGATTTAACTCATCTTGCATTGCAATAATCCAAAAATCATCATTAAGAGCTTCATCAATGTTCCTAGGTTCTATATGAGATAAAAATGCAAAATCATCAACGAAATTTGTAAAAAATCTTCTAGTTCTTACCCTTTCATTTGGATCACCAATGATTTGATCCTTTGGATGGTTGTGAACATATTTCCATTCTTTTGGAAGATCATACTTTGTTCCTTCTTCAAGTGAGATAGATTCTTGATTTTCAAAGACTTCTCCATTCTCATCCTTTGATGTTGAAGGATTTTCATTTGTTTGAGTAGCATCCTTATTTATTGACTTCAAGGGTATTTCTTGAATATCACCTTCAATCTCATTTCTTGGCAAATAGATGTTAGATTCATCAAAAACAACATGAATAACTTCTTCAATAATCATAGTTCTCTTATTATACACACGATAAGCTTTTCTTATTGAAGAATAGCCAAGAAATATACCTTCATCGGATTTCTTATCAAACTTACCAAGATTGTCTTTGACATTTAAAACAAAACATTTACAACCAAAAACCTTGAAGTAAGAAATAGAAGGAGTTTTGCCAAACATAAGTTCATAGGGGGTTTTCTTCACAAGAGGTTTAAGAAGCACTCTATTTATAATATAGCAAGAGGTGTTTACAGCTTCAGCCCAAAAATACTTTGGCAAATTATTTTCACATAGCATAGAACGGGCCATTTCCTGTAACGTACGATTTTTCCTCTCAACAACACCATTTTGTTGAGGAGTTTTAGCAACAGAAAAATTGTGAGAAATTCCATTCTCATCACACAGTTTAGTGAAGTTAATATTGCAAAATTCTCTACCATTATCACTTCTAATGGAGATGAGTTTGCAACCTATGGTGTTTTGTACTTGTTTAAAAAGCTTGACAAAAGCTCCAAAAGCTTCATCTTTGCCCAACAAGAATAATACCCAAGTAAATCTAGAGAAGTCATCAACTATCACATAAGCATACAATTTTCCACCAAGGCTCATTGTCCTCATAGGACCAAATAAATCCATATGAACAAGTTCAAGAGGTTTTGAAGTTGAAACAATCTTCTTAGGTTTAAAAGAACTCTTGACTTGTTTACCATATTGACACGCATCACAAACACGATCTTTTTCAAAATGAATGGCAGGCAATCCTCTAACATATTCATGTTTAGATAAGTTATGCAAAGTATCCATGCTCACATGTCCTAACCTACGATGCCAAAGATATGCATCATCATCTTTCAAAGCAAGACATTTAACATCTTGTTCAACTAAATCATCAAAGTAAAGATCATATATATTTCCATTTCTATTTCCAACAAAAACAATTTTGTTAGAGCAATCATCAATAATTAAACATGAATCCTTCTTGAAAATAACCTTATAACCATTATCACATAATTGACTAATACTAAGCAAATTATATTTGAGATTATCAATAAGAAGAACATCTTTAATAAAGGGAGAAGTACTTTTACCAACATTGCCAATGCCAATGATTTTCCCTTTCTTTTTGTCACCGAAAGTCACAAATCCTTCATCTCTTGGTTTGACATCATTAAGTATGGATGCATTTCCAGTCATGTGTCTTGAGCATCCACTGTCAAGAAACCATTTGTTCTCCTTTGTTTTCAATTGAAAACATACCTACACCAAATATGTTAATAAGCCTTTTGGTACCCAAATTCTCTTGGGTCCATTGGGGTTAGTTCTTTTAACTACCCAAGTGCTTTTAGCACCATTCTCAATCTCTTTCTTCACATAACATCTAGTCACTTTATGACCATTTTTACCACAATAAGTACAACATATTTTCGAAGAAGTATAGACATGTGAATGATATGCATGAGATACTCTCTTATGTGTATGTGATATATGTGAGTGAGATAAACTCTCATGTGTGTGTGAGACATTATTATAACTATCATCAAAACCAAGACCTCTCTTATCATGAGTAAGTCTTTGCATACCAAGTAGTTTGTTCAAATTGTCCCTACCACATGTAAGTTTTTGCAAGCTAGCACTTAAATCACTCATTCTAATTTTCATGGCATCATAATCACTCATCATATCATCCAACTTCTTGTTTCTAGAAATAAGATCAACATTAGCATTCTCAAGAAATTTTACCTTATCATTTAAACCAATAACATTCTCATCAAGACAAATCTTTGTAGAAGTTAACAAGGCATTTTCATCGATGAGCCTAGTATTATCTAATGATAGCTTCTCTACTTGACATTTCAGGACTTTGTTTTTCTTGATAATCTTTTTCATTTCCTTATAGAGATTGGAGATGAATTCATCTCTATCAAACATGTCACAAATATCATCATCATTTTCACTATCAACTAAAGAAGGAGTTTTTGGAGTATTTACCTCATCTTCAATGGCCATGAAACAAACATTTGCATGTTCAGTTTGTTCTTCATCTTCACTTCCTTCTTGATCCCAAGTGCAAGCAAGTCCTTTCTTGTTCTTGGACTTGTACTTCTTTTCTTTCTCTCTTAATTTTGGACAGTCCGCTTTGAAGTGATTTGGACTTCCGCATTCATAGCATTGCTTTGAGTTGTTATTTGTAGATGTCGATGGCTTCTTTTTGAATTTGTTGAAATGTCCCTTTTTGAACATTTTCTTGAAGTTCTTCATGATAAGAGCTATTTCCTCATCACTGGAAGATTCATTTTCGTTATTCTCTTTAGTTTTGAGAGCAATTCCTCTTTTCCCTTTGTCTTCCACTTCTTGATCATTCAACCACTTCATCCTAATCTCATGAGTGAGAAGTGATCCAATAAGCTCTTCCACTGGTTTCTTCTTCAAATCATGAGTTTCCAACATAGCAGTAGTTTTGCCTTCCCAAGCCTTTGGTAAAGCATTGAGTATTTTCATATTTTGCTCTCCTATAGAATAAGACTTGCTAAACACTTTTAAACCGTTAATAATGTTAGTAAAGCGAGTAAACATATCAGTGATGTTTTCATTTGATTTCATAGTGAAAAGTTCATACTCCCTTGTAAGCATACCAAATTTTGTTTCCTTTACTTGGTTTGTACCTTCATGAGTCACTTCAAGTAGTCTCCACATTTCATGTGCAGATTCACAACATCTTACCCTGTTATACTCATTCATATCAAGTGCACAAGTAAGAGTGTTCATGGCAAGAAAATTAAGGGTCATTTTCTTTTTATCTTCATCATCAAATTCCTCAGAAATTCTATCAATCTTTATACCATCAATAACTTTGAAAGGTACATAGGGACCATTTTCAACAATATTCCATAATTCATAGTTTAGAGAAGATATATAGATTCTAACTCTATTTTTCCAGAAATTATAGTTTGTGTCATTCAACAAAGGAGGTCTAGTAGTAGAGTAACCTTCTACCATCATAGTGTTATCTAGATGAGCCATAGAATCTTTGCTTCAAGGATGTTAAGCCTTATCAACAAGAAGACCTGCTCTGATACCAATTGAAAAACCTAAAAGGGGGGGGGTGAATTAGGTTTTAACCGATTCTTCCTCTCTAAATTAAACAAGCTTTCTAAGATAACAAATATCAAACACTTGGTGTTCAACCAAAGTATGAAATGATGAGTTCAAGAAAAGAAGCAATGAACACAAAGATTTATAGTGGTTCGGTTTATCCAACAAAACCTAATCCACTACCTTGAGCTATCTACTCAAGGATTTCACAAAACCTTTCACTAATATAGTAAGAGAGAATACAATAGAGGCTCACCCAATTCCCTTAGGGTTTTACAACACAAACCTCTTAACCAACCAAGGTTCACTCAACACTTTGAGTTTTACAATATAACCTTGTCTACACACCTATCTCTATTACAACAATTAATGAAAAAGAAGCTCTTAACACAAACACAGTTTTCTATGGTTCAAGGCTCACTCTAACCCTTAGAGTTTTAAACTCAATGCAACCTTGAACAAATCAATCAAGATATTAATAAGAAGAGTTTGATATATGAAATCACCTTAATGTGAAGATATATCAATGTAAAGCATAAATACCTCTTTGAGTAATGTTTTCTTGTAAGTTGCTCAAGAACCCCAATTATTTTGTATAAATCTCACTTTGATGAATTTCACAATATGAATGTTAAGATTTGGTTTCAAAATAATCTCCAGAGGTTCTATGAAGTGTTAGGATCAGATTTTTGCTCAAAAAGTCGTTGTTATGAGTTGTTTAAACGATTGAGTATTTATAAGTATGCACCAACGGTCATAAAAATGGCCGTTTGAATCCCACTCAGGAGAAGTGCGGTCGACCGCAAATCAGGAGGGTCGTCCGCACCATCATCCGCAAATGTTCCAGAGAACTCTGGACAGCTTGCGGACGATGAGCTCAGAAGTCCGGTCGACCGCTCCATCATCCGCAAGTGTTCCAGAGAACTCTTGACAACCTGCGGACGATACTCTGAGAAGTCTGGTCGACCGCATGATTTGGGGTCGTCCACACTTTTGTCAGGTCGACCACAAATGCATTAAAACTATGCAGAACAAGTTTCCAAACAACTCTAAGATTTTGCAAACTATATTTTATGAATTTTGAAGTATGTGCATGTATTTTGAAAGTCATTTCAAATACCCAACTCATGTTTTATCCAAATGAAATGCATTTTGAAAATCATTTCACTTTTATTGAGCAACCTATGGAACTCATTACTCAAAGGGATAGACCTAGAGATAACCAAAGATAAATAAAGAATTAAAGCTACACCTCTAGATCCTATCTAATCCAGAAACACTTATCTTCAAGGCTTGACATCAAAAGCTCTTTTCTGAAGAATTGAAACTTTGATCTTGCAAGGATTAGATATATGAATCCTAAGAGATCATCATTAATACAATAAAATCATTAGTGGTTATCAATGTTTGTCATTTAATCAAAATTAAGATATTAAAAGCTTTAAGGCTTTCAATTATGTTTTTTTATATGAATAAATAGTGATATTGTTAATATGATGTTTAAACAAATATTTCAATAAACATTCTTTGTTGGTATTTGCATTTATATTTAATAAAAGACAATTAGTGAACTAGTGGATGCAAGGACCTCACTCTTTTAAACTTTTTTAAAAAATCTAAGGAAATTTATGTGGAATTATTTTTTTGAACTTTTTTTTATAAATGATGTCACAAATTCTTTTTAATATAAAACAATTCATTCTTTTTATACGTGGACACACTTCTAAAAATTTTCTGAATGCATCGTTAAAGATTGACCTATATATAGGACATTTGATTTTTTATTTTTTCTAATTCAAATTTTTTTCTTTCTCTTTCTCTTTCCTACACTTCGCTTGCAAACGAAATCTTTATTGGTCCACTTAGTTCCTTGATCTTCTTTTCTTTCTCTTATTAAAATAATTTGATAACAAGAAATGACCAATTTATGTGTCAACATTGCATGTGGACATATTTTTGACTATATATTCAGCTTTAAAGTTTGAACATTATAGTCACATATCATTGCTTTTTCGCCATTTTTTTTCCCCTTCGAGGGATGGAGTAGGTGTTCAATTCAAAAGCAAGCCAAAATCTTTTTTATCCCATATAATACCATAAGTATATATATTTTTTCTCTGGTTATCAAACATTTTTCTTGTGAAATTATTAATTAAAATTTAGAAATATAAAAATAAACTTTGCATCAAATTTCAATACATGGCATAATGACAAGATAATTGGTGATCTTTTTCTTTGATTTTATATTATGATTGAAAACCGTTGATGATCAACTAATCCATTAAAAATTATCCTACTTAATGAAGTTTCATTTTCTTATTCTTTTTTTTTTTAAATCCTCACCTAGAGACGAATTTTGTTGTGAAAATAATTTATATTTGTAACAGAAGTCTTGTTGCTTGAGAGGAAAGTCTCATAAGGGAAATTACTAATTAATGTAGTAATCTTTTACTATTGCACACTACTCTTTTTTTTTTCTTTCAAGCCAATCCCACAAGTATGTAACAAGTGTTAAAGAAAACAACCTAGATCCATGATAGATGAAATCGAAACAAAATTTAAATGACAATTCAAAAATCTTTTTCATTTATTACAATTTTTGTTAAAACACTTTTTGAAATCTATATCTCATTCAAATTTCAACCTCATATACGAGACATATTCAAATAAATAGTGTTTTTTTGATACTTTTTAAATAAAATCACATTCTAAACAATTTACTATTAACAATAATATTATCAATATGAAATCCATGATTATATATATGAGGTGTTCTAACGGGAAGCTACCACCTCTTTTAACTTTAATTTCTATTATTTGTTAATTGATTGTAATTAGAGTCTTGTACTTTTAGTGTTATCAATTTGATAAATACTAGAAAGCAAAGGCAACATTTTGTGTGGCAGATGCATCCATATTCTGCTGTTCACAAACCTCCACGTCACACGAATACAAATTCGAAGGTCAACTTATCATATAAAGAAAAGGAATATCAAATAAATTGCAATTTTGAATGTGAGGTATTGGATCAGGGCCACATTGGTAATTGAATTATTACTTTGACAAAAATGATAAAAATAATCTCCTTAATATATATCTTACACTAATAATTTATACTTAAGCTTGAGTTAGTTTTCTTTGGGGGTTAAATATCCAACTCCAAAAATTCATTATCAAATACTGAATTTCTATATCAAAGTACAATTTGACCAAAATCAATCTACTTATTAAATTTGTATAGATATGCCATTGTATGATGTTTCATTTCTTTAAGACAAATAATTTATAGAATCGGACAATTATTTAATCCATATAATAAAGTCAAATGAAATTTATGAATAAAAATATTTAATTATTTACACTTAATTAATTAATCTAATATGAAATTTAAGACAATTCTCTATCTTAATATTCCTGTTACTAATTTAATATGAAATTATATGAGTCATTAAAACTTTAATTCAAATAGTATATTCTTATTCTAATAAAGTACGCATTGAACATTTCAAATTTGTAGGCATTGCCAGATAATAACTACTCCATAAGCTCAGGTAAACTTTATTAGGGTCTAAAGTGAGTTCGGACCGAGAATAATTTTATAAAGTGTGAAAAGGGCAAAACAAATCCGACACGCACACTGATGAGTCTTCCCGCTAGTCTTGTTCATTCTTGATTATATTTGTCTCTTGATCGCCCTATAGTATCGTATAAATTTCAGAAATAAAAAGGTTAGGGGAAGCGGTTTGAACAATTGAGAGTACCAAAGAGGTAATACTCCATTTCTGTGATCCCTTTGGCTGTACTTTTTTGTTCTATTTCTTGATTCTTTGGTAAATTTTTCTGGAAAAGGAAATTACTTTGTTAAGATAGAAGAATCCCCCGGTCAGTAATCGATGCAAATAACCCTGTTTTATGCAGTCTATTGCTTTGTTTTTCAAATTAAAATTTTGTCATTTTCTTCTTTTGGTTTTCTTTTACACATTTTTAAAAAGAAATAGATCTTTTGAGATGTTGGGGTTTATGAAAATATACTTTAAAGAACTGGGATTTATGCTTTCTATTGTTTGTTTGCGAAGGGGTTTTGGTTTCATGCATTTTCCTTTTGCAACTTGTCAGCTGGTCGGTGAATTTTGTAGTTATTTGCTGTTTTCGTGCCGTGTTGTGGTAATGTTTTGTGCCTATTGTGTGTGTATAGTGTTATTTTCATCATGGCAAATCTGGGAAGGAAGATGTTGATTGATGGAGAGGTGGAAAAACCCAGTGAAGATGTTCACTATGACTTTGATTTGTTTGTGATTGGTGCTGGAAGTGGTGGTGTTCGGGCTTCTCGATTTTCAGCTCAGAATGGAGCTAAGGTACATCTTCAATCTATTATGATGTGCTACACAAGACTTGTATATTGGATGGCTATAGGACTTGCAGTTGATATTATAAGAATTAAAAGTTGCTTCATAAATCGTTAGAAGATAATAATCTGGTTCTAGTGACAGATTACCGCTGGATTGCTTATATTGTAATACTGCCGGTTAACAATTATGTCTATTTATTCATTTAGTTACAAAGATCAATGTATCTTCTCGTGTGTTTGGTTATGCTTCTGTTGAAATTGCACATTTACATGGTAATAAACTGTGCTGTATGTGCTTTGAAGCCTAAAAAATTCTACTATTTATTATTGAATTTGAGATTTTCTAGTGCATATCTGATGTCCTATCCCTGCAATACTGCTCCTTGGAAAATGTTTGCTAAGAGTTATTAAATTTTTTTCTGCAGGTAGGAATATGCGAGCTTCCTTTCCATCCGATCAGCTCAGAAGTAGTTGGAGGAGTTGGTGGAACGTAAGTTTCTCAAAATCTTGACTTAGATCGACTTTGAAATGTGCTTCTTTTTTGATGGGGCTTCCTTTATACTTCATTCATATCGTCATTGATGGGGCTTTGCGCTTGGCAATTTAGATTGTTAATTCCCCCTACTGAGTTTCCATTAGATATGACGCTTTCCTCTGTGGACCACATCAGAACTTATGGAATTTGTTAGTTTCTTGAAGATGTTAGATTATTATTTATTTTTATTTATTTATTTTTCCCGGAGAGTGTTTCGGCACAATGGTGCTAATGGAAATGAATGCAAAATGGCTTTCAGGTGTGTCATTCGTGGCTGTGTTCCTAAGAAGATTTTGGTCTATGGAGCAGCTTTTGGGCCTGAACTTGAGGTGAGTTTATGACTTGTAGTGGCAAAGAATTGGATGGTGAAAAGGGTGTAATGTCCTATGATGGTCTCTAAATGGGATTTATTGCCTAATAGTGGCTCGGCTGTTGAAGCATGTATTAGTTCCATAGTGGGCATTGGCACCATAAAGTAATTTTGAACAAGCTCAGGACCTCACATTCATGATAACAAGGATGCTCTTTACTGGCAATGGCTGTTTCTCAAACAAGCCTTGTAATAATTTATTCAAATAGCTTCGTCAAAGCAGAAATATCTTTTTCATTCTGAATATGTTCTTGTCATGTAAATCTACTGGTAAGTGATGGGAACAAGATCCATACATTCTGCCTCTACCTCAGATAGCTCGAAAGCCATTCAGTTACTTGTTTACCAATGCTTATAGTATGTAAATATGCCAAGAAATGTGTAGGAATTTTATGCTAATTATATTTGGAATTTTGGAAGGAGCAACAGGGTAAGATTATAGGGAAAAAGTTTAAATTTGTGGGAAATAATTTGGGAAGATGCCTTTTCGTTGATATACTCATGTATGTGCCTTTTGAGGTTTCTCTTCCCAATTGTATTTCTCTTTTTGTGTGTTACAATTTTTCTCCATTACTTTAGAAAACGAAGCTGGTTATTGTGCATGCATCCAAAGCATTTGCATTTTGTCTTAGTTTTTTCTAAAAGCATTTGTATTTTCTTAGGCCTTCTTAGTGAGGATACCATCAAAGATTCTAGATTGTCTTAATTCATTAACAAGTGAAATTTATATCTTTGAATTTCATGAAAAATTTGGCTATGCAGTACGTGCATCAACATTAAACTTTTCTCAATCATGTGAAATGATGTAGTAGACTGACTGTATTTTCTGGCTGTACAGGATGCCAGGAATTATGGATGGGAATTGAATGAGAGAATTGACTTCAATTGGAAGAAACTTTTGGAGAAAAAGGTTGGTATTAAATGTTTGAGATGATTTTCTTGTAACAGTACTTCTATTGTTGCATGCTAGTCACAAAGGGTACAAAGAGATGTGAATGGAAGCACATTTGTCTTATGTGAATGCTGTGATAATAATGAGTTTCACTCGTGTGGTTCAAGCTCTAATTCACAAACTTGAGATCCCTTTCACTTGTTGTGTTTGGATTTACAATCACTCTTGAGGTTAAGAAACTTTTAGAGGCCTCTAGGTGTTTCTTTTAATTTCAATTAGGATTTTAAAAGTTTTTAATGGCTTTCTTTTTTATATATTAACTCATTCTTGTTGTGACACTTCCTAGAAGCTAAGATGCCCCAAAGAAAATGAAAAGGAATTCTTGCCTTTTTTGATATGCTGTAGACATTAATCTAAAATATTTGTTTGCTTGTACTCTGAAGCAAGGTTTCTTTACCTTTGTACTTAATTTTATTCCAAACCTTTTTTCCCCTTTTAATGCTAAAGCAAAATATCATAACTTAAATGATCATAGAAGTCCCTCTGTTTGGAATGGGGTGAGTTTGTTATTGTCACCTGTTATGAAAATAATGTGCGTATTAACTGCAATGTTTATATTTCACTCTTCATTTTAGTTGAAAAAAGTAGTTGGTTTAATTCGGTTACATCTTTCTTCTAAAACATCAATTTTATTGAGTAGCTTTGTTCCCCCATATTATTCAATTTGATCTTCAAACATTATATAAAATCTCTTGCCTAATAGTTCAAGTTTGGTAAAAAATTGAGATGATAGTTTTGCCTATGAAAATCATCATTGAACTTGATCTGTAACATGATATACAAGGGGATGCAACAATCCGGATACAGAGTTTTAAATGTTCTTTCCTGTATTTTAGACTAAATTGAATCATCTATTTGCTTGAGGCCTTTAAGATGACATCAAGGGCTTAAGTGTACATATATTTGGTGTTTAATTAGGACCCATCTAAATGGATCACATTCTTCCTGTAGAATTTTCCTCTAGTACTTAGTTGGTACTAAAGGTGTTGCTCAACCACTTGATCAAGTTGCCTCTTATTTCCAAGATCTCCCCTAAACTCTGCCTGACAATGATTTGCAAAGCTATAAAATCCAACTGGATGGTAGGTTGATGCCTTTCAAAAGCAAGAGCTTTATCAAAGTGTTCTGGTAATTGAAATATAGGTTTTCTGAATACGTGGGCTCCAATTTCTAGTTTCAATTTTTGGTGCAAGCTGCTTTTTGTTCCTTTAAATTTCAGACACTGTCTCAATTCTTTTTGTTTTTTGTCCTTGTTTCCCAATCTCCTAATTTCTTCTCTCTCTCTCTCTCATATCCCCCACCTACCCAATCTTTTGATTATATCCATGCATATTCACGACAGATTTTCTCAATACCTAATGGTTGGGTTAAATGATGCTCTTATTCGGTTGCCATTAGAATATTCTGAGCTTTCTTACATAATTGCCACATTCTCTCAGCCAAAATGCATTTCTAATTGATTTCTTTGCTTCTTCCCTTTTGTATATGTCAGACGAAGGAAATTTTCAGATTGAATGAAATATATAAACGCTTACTTTCAAATGCTGGGGTGAAACTCTTTGAGGGAGAGGGAAGGGTTGTTGGTCCTAATGAAGTTGAAGTGATCCAACTGGATGGAACTAAAATATGCTATTCAGCAAAACACATTTTGATTTCAACTGGCAGCAGGGCTCAACGTCCAGCAATTCCTGGTCAGGTATGTCTGAGTCTTTTGATCAATATATCTTGCAATCCAGTGCATGACTGTTTCTTTTGAATGTTCATTTTTTTTTTTTGTTTTGATTTAGTATTTGCCAAAGAATTGATCTTGAATGGGTTATAAGTTTCTTTACTAAGCATGTCCTGATTATTGGCATTTCATCACATGCAAGATTGAGATATTCTTTTTCACATATATGCATAAATCGTGACATGTTCCTGTGGCAATTTTATTACATGGATAGTATTAAGCCTGTTATTAAGTTATATGCCTTTATACTTCATCTTGTTTACATAGTTCCTTCTCCCCCCACCCTCCTGCAGTGTGCATATGTGTGTGACGGGTGGGGGAGGGGCAATTTAAATGTGCATCTTCTGCTAGTTATTTATTTTTCTTTTCCTAACCTGGCTTTATGGTTGGATAGGAGTTGGCTATTACTTCTGATGAGGCTTTGAGCTTAGAAGAGTTACCTAAGCGTGCTGTGGTACTTGGGGGAGGGTTAGTCTATCTCCTAGTTCTGCTGTAAAATTGATGTTGCATTCTATTGACTTTAAACAAGTTCTTCTTTTATGGTAAACTAGGTACATTGCTGTAGAGTTTGCTTCAATATGGCGTGGCATGGGGGTAACTGTGGACCTATGCTTCAGAAAGGAACTTCCATTGAGGTTGTAGAATGTCTGTTTGTATATGTGATTTAGGATTTTCTTTCTTTAGTTTCCCAGCTGTGTTAATGAAGCTTCCCGTAAATGTATTTGTTTCTTTTTTGAAATTTAGCTGTTTAAAATGAAGCTTCCTGTAAATGCACTTATTTCTTTTTTGAATTTTCTGATAGTTAACTTGAAGATCAATACACAAACACACACATAGATATTTTGAAATGTTAATTTGTATGGCTGACATTTTAAAATATCCCCATCGTTCTTAAAAGATATTGGGACATCTTCCATTTTCCTGTGGATGTTGTTGCTGCATGAAAATGGATCATTGCCAAGACCGATGGCATCTAGGATGCTGAATCCATGCTCTCACTATGAGAATATTCATTGGTTTATCATTCTAATAATTCTCTTTAATTCTTTGATTGCAGAGGTTTTGATGATGAAATGCGTGCTGTAGTGGCAAGAAATCTTGAAGGCCGAGGAATTAATATGCATCCAAGGACAAGCTTGACTGAGGTAATGACATTTTCTCGTCACTTTGATTTTAAGTCCTGATACTTGATACTGATGGTAAAAATATCTATGAAGCTTTGATCTTTGCACACTAACCACTACACTTTTTTTTTTAAAATTAAAATACTAAAATTAGCTGGTTAGAACCGATGATGGCATAAAAGTTACCACAGATCATGGAGAAGAGCTGATGGCTGATGTTGTACTCTTTGCCACAGGTAATTCCATGCACTGGTCGATGTATGAAATTATTGAAGTCATAAATTTGCTATCTACTTGAATGACAATGTTCAACCAACTCATTTTCAATAAGCTTCCCATGTTTGCTGTGGTCCCATGTCAACCACACCAAGTCATCATCAAATAAACAGTAAACAAACTATTTGCTTGAATACTGTCCTTTTCCCACATCACACTCTGCAATTATCTTTCCCGCTGTTATTAGTATAATTATTATCATGGGAGAAGAATAGGAAGGGCATAAATGTATATGTATTGTCTTGATAAAATGTCCTTCCAACATGATTAGTAGAGCACATGATCATGAAGCACTGCAATGTATTTCTTTATTGACATGGGAGTGATTAACCATCTAGAAGTGATTAGGATTCTCATTTTTGAAGCATAACTTAGCCAGAAATTTCTGCTTCCTGGTATACCTTGTGATTTTGTAGTGCTAATTTCCAATAAATCTAGGATTCCCTGATTAAGCTGAACTGGTTTCTCATCCTGGATAGTTTTGTCAGTCATTGGCTAGAATTGCCTGATGCTGATTCTTAGTTAACGCAGGCAATTGGTTGCTTTTCATATTTGACTATTTAATTCTGATAAATAATGCATTGGTAAAAACACCGTAGAACATTCTGCTTTCTGTTGCTACCTTTTCACTTGCCTGAAAAAGGTGTAGTTGCAAACGTATAGATTAAAGAATCTTCATAACTAAGTGAAATCAGTGTAGTGGAATACCAATCTTCTGATTTTCAGTTATATAACAATCTCTCCATGTGGTTGCAGGCCGGGCCCCTAACACAAAAAGATTGAATTTGGAAGCTGTAGGTGTTGAACTTGACAAAGTTGGAGCTGTAAAGGTTAACATTTCTTTACTTAATTGTATAGATTTTATTCTATTTCTGAAAGTCGTCATGCAGAAGTTCAAATCTTTGGACAAGCTGATACTTGCTCAATATTATTTTGATTCTCCCCAAAAATATCCATGGGATGGTGAATTGAATGCCTTTCCTTCCAAATTTGTTGCTGGAGGTGTGTGTGCGTGTGTGTTTTCTTTTTTTTTTTCTTTCCTCTCTTTTAACTTTGTATTCAGCACTTGTACTGGAGATGCATCACCTTTCTGTGAACATTTTCATTCAATGTTAGGGACACTTGGAAATAGCAGACACTGTTATTTAGATTGATGCGACATTTTCACATTTTGGGTTTTAGAGCAAGATGCTGTATGAAGTTTTACAATGTATATTCTGTTTTCATGCATTTTCAAGTGCTCTTATAGTCCTTTAATGCATTCAGACTTGCTGGTTTATTGTCCTTCTGTGCTTTTCCTCTTTTGCATGAATTATAATTGGGATTACATTCAGACTTCCATGAGTTTGGCCATAATAGACTATGCATAACTATCCTGGAAACTTCACAGGCAGATGGAGTGCCATAAGCACCCTCTTACTATGAGTATGTTTTTATGACCAGTGAAAAACCAAAGGGATATCAAATGTAACAAAAATGTCAATTTATTTGTTTCCTGGCTTTGAAGCTTATTATTTAACCCTATTCTTCGTTACCAGATCAAAACTGACATCACATCACAAAATGGAGAGCTGGGTTGTCTTCCAGTTGTTTGAAGCAAACTATTTTTGGTTAATTTTTTTCGAGAACAATTATTTGACAATTCATCTCCACTCTTTGTTTCCAGGTTGACGAGTTCTCTCGGACAAACATACCCAGCATATGGGCTATTGGCGATGTTACAAACCGAATGAATCTTACTCCTGTTGCCTTGATGGAAGGCACCTTCTTCGCTGTATGTTCTCGGCTGAAGCATCATATCATATTTCATTAATTGCACTTTCTTAATAGTTGATGGTCAGCAAACCATCTTGGAAGTTTCGTGACTAATATCTCATGACGGATTTGTATGGTCTGGGTTGCATGCAGAAAACTGTTTTTGGTGGACAGCCAACTAAACCCGACTATAATCATGTTCCCTTCGCTGTGTTCTGGTATCAGCCCTGTTGCTTTGCACTGTTTCAAATTGTCCAATTTTATTTTATTTCATGTTTGAAAAAGCAGGATTTTGATTCCTATGATAATTTTTTAGTACAATATTTTATGTTAATGTCTTAATCTTGCAAGGTTAATTAATAGATTTTTGCTTCAGTTACAATGTAAAATTTGATGAACCCTATGGCAGTCCAATAGTTTTGTACTGTTATCGTCTGTGTTAGGAAATATCTTTTCAAAACATTTGTATCCAAAATTGTTCATCTTCAAATTACTGATGCTGCTACCTAACTGCATTACCATTTTCCTGAGCAGTTGAAGTTTTTTCTTTTCTTTTGTTTTTTGGGAACAAGAGTGATTGAAGTTTTAGTTTTAATTTTCATATTTCTGACTATCCTGCATCTCATTTTTTTAACAGCATACCGCCTCTATCTGTAGTTGGACTCAGCGAAGAACAGGCTATAGAGCAAGTCAACGGTGAAATATTGGTCTTTACATCATCATTCAATCCAATGAAGAACACCATTTCTAGGTAAGTAGAATAGACAATAAATATCTTGTGACAACATAAGCAGCCCTTGGTTTAGAAGGTTCTTTGTTTTTGTCATACATGTTCAATGCAACCTCTTTGCTCAGCTGTATTCTACTATATTGATTCTTAAAGTTGCTCGCTGAGGTTAATAATTGGGTGCATGTCAAGCACTATGGTTAAAATATAATACCACCTGCTATCCTATAAAACTGGGTGTCTAGCACCAGGACTGACTTGGCAATGAGCATTTGTAAATAATGCCTTTGTCTCATTTCAATTGTTCATTTTGAATTTGCTCTAGGATTAAGAAAAGTATTAGAAAAGATAACCATGTGACTAAACTTCCTAAATTTCCCTTAATTTCCCTTATTTAATTGTTGTGTAAGTATAATAGTTTCAAAGTTTGACTTGAAATAATACATTCCAAGCAATGCATTTCCTAATACTTGCATTCTCATTCAAAAATACTAGTGGATATTCATCTTTTTTTTTGTGTGTTTGTAATTCATTGAAAACAAATCAAAATTAATGCTTTACATATTTAGACACCTCCAAAAAGAAAAATGGGGAATAATTGAAATGGGATGGAGGGAGTATCAAATAGTTCTTTTTTAGCTTCTGTCTGTCATCTGACTAGTATGCAATGTTAAGTTGACATTTAAAGATCTTTTCTGAGTGTGCACAATTTTGTTGTCATCATGTTACATAGTATTATTTTCTGTTGATATCTTTCATATGAATTTTGGCGCCTTTGCTCTTTTCTTGTAGCCGGCAGGAGAAAACAATTATGAAGCTTGTTGTTCATGCTGAAACAGATAAGGTTCTTGGAGCATCTATGTGCGGTCCAGATGCACCTGAAATTATGCAGGTACATCTGATGTCCAAATTCAACTGTCATGTCTAGTTATTTTGTGAGATATGCCAGAACATACTTACCATCTTCTCCTGAAATTAATACTCATTTTCAAATATACATTACAGTAGACATTTCAGACTGGTTAACACTATGTAATTTGGGAAAATTTATTTATCTATTTATTTTAATGGGCACCTTTTGATGCTAGATGACATCTACCTGACCAGATAATTGAACTTGTACAAGGTTTCTAAAATAGTTTGAGGGTGTTCAGAAATGTTACCGTGATCAATTTAAAGCACACATAACTATGTTTTTCCCTATGCATGCTCACACAAATGTTTCCTGCTGAAATCAACATATATCATGTTATCTTATTATTGTTCTAGGAACTTTTATGCTACTAATTTGATTTATAATACTAATCATCCCAGTCTACTTCCATTTCCTGGAGGTTGCTAGAATGAGCTTCAAGTTATTCGTACAAAATCTCAAGGATATATTCATTAACATCAGTTACCAGAAAACATTAAAAGAGTTATATATCTTTTAAATATTGCATAATTTCTCTATCAGTTTATGAAATCTTTCCTTATTAAAGCATGTTCTGTTCTCCTTTTCATCATATTTGATGCATGGTTAATGTGTGGGATTTTTATTGTAGGGCATTGCTATTGCACTCAAATGTGGAGCCACTAAAGCACAATTTGATAGCACGGTAAGCTGAAAAATGCACCAGAACTCATTTTAGGGATTTTATGATAGCCTGATTTATGAAGATTCCTCTTTTAGTATTCGGTTCATTTTAGATGCCATTTTCTTCTTGATATGCATCATTGATTCTGCTACATAAGCCATAGTGGAATTTTTGCAACATCTTTAGTACATGGATATCGTATCCCACTGTATTTGCCCACAGGGGGACAATATGTTCTGGGTAGGTTAAAATTTTTTCCTTGTTGCACACCTGAAATCCTAGTTGTCCCATGAAGTAAGCCTTGTATCTGCAGGCAAATCTTTATCTGATTTTGTTAGCCTCCATTCTGGAATCCCTGAATGCTTTCATGCATAGTTTAATTTGACTAAAAATGCAAGTATTCTTAGTCTTGTCAGAACTTCATGCATATCGCCTAGTAGTTTTCCTGTTTGTCATGTGTTATCATTCGTTAACTTGATTATTTGTCTTTTTCTTTCAACCCCAGGTGGGCATTCATCCTTCTGCTGCTGAGGAATTTGTAACCATGCGGTCAGTGACTAGGCGTGTTCAGGCTGCTGGTAAACCAAAGACAAATC
Organism: Apocynum venetum; assembly: GCA_019593545.1. Taxonomy (NCBI): domain Eukaryota; kingdom Viridiplantae; phylum Streptophyta; class Magnoliopsida; order Gentianales; family Apocynaceae; genus Apocynum; species Apocynum venetum. The sequence goes on from SRSM01000153.1 coordinate 704,215, forward strand.
TGTGAAAGATGAAACTAGTGATGAAAAATTCCAGATACTTGTTGAAAATCAGAAGCATAGCAAGCTGCATTCACAGTACAAGTAACATAAATTTCCCTAGTTTTGGGTAGATATTTTGCATTCTTCAGTTGAAATTGTTATGGCAATGATAGTTTACACCATGTAGTATAGATGATGCAGAAAAGAATAGTGCACATCACAGATAATATTGCTTGCACAGGATTTTATCTTTCCGAAGTTATGATTAGGAATCATTGCTGTTTCTTCATAGTAACTTTTATGGGGAATATTTCTCAAAAACTCCCAGAAATAAATGGTTTAGCCTATTTTCCAAACACTGCATGTATTTGCACGACTTAATGGTAAATCAAATTAAACTAAGTGTGCTAGTCGTGTACATGGAATAAGTGTCATGAGCTTTGGACCTGCTTGATTAAGGCAGCCATAAGCCTTCAAATCAAAAGTCAATGAACATTTAACGAATTGATAGATCAATCAGTAAAGTATTTCCTTACTTTTTCGTTTGTATTTGGGTTGTAAACGGAGCTGGAAACTATTTTTGGTGACAACATCATTAAAGCTTGGGTGAGATTTTCTGGCCTTTTTTGGTTGGTTAAGCTCTTATTTTTCTAGTTTATTTCTGCTGTTCCTAATGCAACTTTACAGAAAGATCATTTTTTTTCTGGAAGCATTGAAATTTGTTGCAAAACACAAACTTGTCTCTCATGCAGCAGAAACAGAGGTATATGTAACAAAGTAATAGTCTCTTTGGAATTCTCGATGGATATATACTTTCTTGTACGAGAAACTGCTACTGTCATCGTATATGGCCAGTGTCAAGCTTGTTGTAACAAAATATTTTCAGTAGCATTTATAGTACTCTCATAAACTCAGGAAACAAGGAGATCAGGGACTGATTAGTTGCCAAAGACCAAAGGGAAGGGCAATGTAATAGGAGAGGCAAATAAATACGTCACTCAGGAAATATATTTGATTACCTATTTAGTATTAAGGGAAGGGGAGAGAGGACTCGAGATGAAGGGGAAAAATTAGGGGTATTTGGATTGACATTTCACAACTTATCATATTCGTGTTGATTACATGTCAATCCGTATATATTATGAAAAAATCGTCAACTTAAATTATGATAGTCCAAAAGGAAAAACACATTCACATTACACATCCTAAATAATTCACAACATAGCACATGCTCAACAAACACAGCTTATGTTCATTTTCATCTTTACAATCAAAGTTATACTAATTTAAACTATGAATTCACCAATAAATACCTTAGTATAGAGAAGAGTTCTTCATACCAAACAATCTTCTTCATTCTTCAAGGTAAGAACACTCTATCTTTGTCTCTTTATTTTTCCGCCGCCACTGTCATTGCTACTCTGGCCATCTACCATCTCTTCCCTCTCTCACTCACACTCCCACCATTAGAGTTTTATTGTGTTTTGTTTCATTTTGGAAGAGAAGGGGCTACCATGAGGAAGAAGAAAAGAAAATGAGGGAAGAAATTAGAGTTTTGGGGTTATTAAAATGCTTTGGGTTATTTTGCAATTTTTCAAACGTTTTGTATTTATTTTTTATTTTCTTCAATCTTCAATTTAGTCCTTAAGGTTTTAGAAAGGTAAAAAGTGTAGGATGCCCCTAAACTTTCATAAATTTTGATTTTAGCACTTGAACTTTTCTATTTTCAATGTATGCACTCAAACTTTATAAAATTATTAAAAATTGCACTCATGTCCATCTAATGAAAGGACATTTTTGTTATTCTCAACAAGAACCTAAACTCATTGTTCTCTACTTCTCTAATTCACATAAATTCATTTCCTCCATTTAGATTCTATGCAAACCCATCCCTTTTCAAATTTTTATTTCTTTTAAAGGCAAAGAAATTTTATTAAAAAGAAAATATTTAGTACAAGGTAAAAGAATATGATACAATAAAATAACTTGGAAAGAAATCATACACAAAATACATCTAAACCAAAACTAGAAGATAAATATGAGATAATGTAAGAATAGAAATTAAAAGGAGTCAAATTGAGCTAGAAAATAGTAATTAGAATTTGAGTGTATTGCCAAAATGACAACTACAAATTGGCTAACTATTGGAAACAACCTCACTAGAAACAATGAGTTTAGATTCTTGTTGAGAATGACAAAAATGCCCCTTAATTAGATGGACAAAAGTGCACTTTTTGATAGTTTTATAAAGTTTGAGTGCATGTATTGATAAAAAAAAAGTTTGATATCACTTTTTTATAGTTTTAGAAAGTTTAGGTACATACATTTAGGGATGTCAATGAAGCGGGGATTATTGGGGATTCGATTCGCCAAGTCCCGTTGGGATTCAGGATTCTCCGCCTTCGGAGCGTGTTATAAAATGTGGGGATTAGCTGAGGCGGAGGCGGGAGCGGGGTCGGGGATTGATTTATCCCTATTGAATCCCCGCGGGGATTCGCCTTCGTAAATCCCCGACTTCAGCTTCAATTCTATATCTAATAAAAATACTATTTTATTCATAGTATTTTTTAAAAAAGAAAACCATTTTATCCATTTGGTTACTTTAAAAAAAATATAAAATAAATTGAGTTATATTATTAAAGGAGTTTACATTATTATACCTAACTAACTATAAGTTTATATTATTAACTATGGATTCAAATGAGTTTATATTATTGATTAATTAATTATGAATCATATTATTACAAATGTAAATTAAAATAGTTATATTATTATTTATGTAACTATATATGAACTTTAAAAAATCTATGTAACTATGATTTTTAACTATATTGATTTAAATAAGTTTATATTATTAAATATATACTTAACTAACTATTAATTATATTATTAACTGTATTGATTAAATGAGTTTATATTATTAACTATGTAAATTCAAATGAGTTTATATTATTGACAAATTAATTATGAATCATATTATTAAAAATGTAAATTAAAATAGTTATATTATTATTTATGTAACTATATATGAACATTAAAAAAACTATGTAACTCTGATTATTAACTATATTGATTTAAATGAGTTTATATTATTAAATATATACTTAACTAACTATGAATTATATTATTAACTTTTAAGGATGAAATTATTTATATTTATATTAGTGGTTGTATTTGATATATGAAATATTTCATTATTTTGTATTTGAAGTTTTTAGCTTGGAAGTTTTATTTTTTTTTTACTTTGAATTTATTGAGTTACAAGTATTTAAATTTTAGAATGAGACATGTTTAAATGAGCTTGTGCTTTCATATTTGTAATTTACTTGAATTTTACTCTAGTGAAATATACATTGAGTTTATTTTAGTGGTATGACGAAATAGTTTTTTTTTAAAAAAAGAAGAAATTAAAAGTTGAAGTGAAGTCAAACAGAGATCAAAACGGGGCCAAAACGAAGTTGAATTAGTGGCGAGGACGGATGTTCTAAAACGTGGTTGGGATCAAAGGTGGTGTTTCTTCAAAAATTCTAAAGCGGGGATGGGGTGGGGGCGGGGACAATTATTTAGAAGTAGAATAGGGTCAGAGGTAGGGAACTTCAGCCCCGCTTCGCCCCATTGATATTCCTATATGCATTGGAAAAAATAAAGTTCAAGTGCTAAAATCAAAATTTGTAAAAGTTTAGGAGCATGTTGCACTTTTACCCTTTTAGAAACTATAATCCCAATTGCACTTTTTACCCTTTTAAAATTTTCAATTTAACCTCAAAGTTTTTCCAAAATTTCAATTCGAACTTAAAAAGTTAAAAAAAATGTCTAAATTTACTTTAGAACCCAAATTAAACTGTTAAAAGCTTACAAATTGACCCCAATATTCCAAAAAATTCAGATCTACTTAAATTTTGAAATTTATGAAATTACATAATGACCCAAAAGTTTTCTATTTCATCTTGATCCTTAAACTTTTAGAAGTTTCATATTTGGTCCAATTATGAAAATTACCTTTTATTTTATTTACATATTCACTCAAATATTTTAGAAAAGTTCCATGTTTAATTTAATTTCAAATTTTTAGAAATTTATTAGTTGACAACTAACTTTTTATAAAATTAGAGTTTGACCCTAAAAGTTTCTAAGCTTTCCAAATCACTCAAATTCTTCAAATTCTTATTTCTAAGGTCAAATTCAATTAGATAAATTCATTTAGAAGGTAAGGAAGGTTATTCATATTGTAGGAAACGAAGAACTAGAAGGCTAGACAACATTCTATGCTTTTTCACGTTTTAGCTATTATTATGTAATTGTTGGGTGAAAATATATTTACTTTACTTTTAAAACTGTGTCCAAATTAAATGTTCTATATACTTACATGATATGTATATTTAAATGCTTTTGTTTGCTTATACAATGTTATATTATGACAAAGGATACTTTGGTCCACAATGGAAAATGAGACTTCGATCCAAATTATTGGGAGCTATACAATATTAAATGTATATGTCTATTTGTGCATTTAATGTTTAGCTTGAACATATAATTATTATCACTGAGTATTTTGTATTCATTTTATATTTTTTAAAATATTTTTCAAGATAGTGAATGGTGCACGCAAAAATAACGACAATCAACTATGAAATTTTACTTTATAATTTATAGAATTATTTTTTCTATTATTGAACAATTTAAAGTTTGTTGTTTTTTATTTAATTGAAAGTTTACTATTTCAATTAAGGCTTTTATGATTTAAGAAAGTTTTATGAAATTTGAGAAAGTTGATTAAACAATAAGGTTTCAAATCTTCAATTGATTTTATTACTCGTTTTTTTTCATATTTATTTCTATTCAAATTAGGGCGGTTACACAAATAAATTACAATTATTGAGTCAATAATTTAAATACTAAAAATATAATTTATACAATTAAATAAAACTAAATCTTATTCAATTCTAATATTTTAAAATTTAATCTAAAAGTTCAATATAATTAAAGACTAAATGGTTAAATTTTTGTGAAATTGAAAGAAAAATTTTATTTTTTTGGCACGTTAATTTTTTTCCATGAATTAAACAATTAAAATATAATTTTTTGAGGCTTAATTTAATTTGACTAAAAATTATTTATCAATAAATGTCATGTAATATCAATCATAATCTGTTATAATCGCATTAATTCTAACTCGTTATAATCCTAACTCGTTATAATCGCATCGTGTTGATAAATATTCTTCATACTGCTAGTGTTAGAAAATTAATGATTATGCACCTTTTTCTTTTTCTTTTTTATCTCAAATTCAAAATTAAAAAATGAAGGCATGATTGTCATTCCCACCTGCGAAAAATGGGGAAAAAAAGAGAGGTATTTCCCATTTTTGTTTTACTCTTCTCCCTTACTCTTCTCCTCCTCCACATATCATCCTCAACATGCCAAAGACACTTGTCAACCATACAATAACATTTTCAAGAAGATTTTGTGACTATTGTAGTTCAATCTGTCAAATATGAGATAAATCAAAGGCTTTTAGATGAGTAAAGGTAGAGCTTTTTTCTTCTTTTTTTTCAACCTGCATTCTATGTGCAATATTTTGGTAAAGAAATATGTAATTAGAAGCATAAATAAGTCCAGTCTACTATTAATTCAAAAGGAAAAAGAAAACAAATCCAGCCTACTAAGATGCAAATTCATCAGAGTATAGTCTCCCAAAATAAGCACCAAAAGGCGATATGGTGGATATTATGAACATGATTATGAGTATTTTCAATTTTTATAGTGTATTCTAAAAGAAGGAAAAGATAATTTGCACATTATATACCCAATAAACCATATACTGCAATGAGAGAGAAGAGTATGCAAATACAAACAACTGTATACTATACCTCAGCTACCTTTCTTCCTTCACATACATCACAAGTTACAAATCCAAGACCATCACAATAAGGGCATTTTGCTGCCTCTCCTCCTTCTTCTACCCATTCCAGAAACTGCAACAAAAAAGCGTGTACCGATAAAAAGAGGAATGGTGGCCAAACAACAGATTAAATGGACACGAAATTTTAGAAAGATGAAATGTTCTCTAACCTGAGGCTCAATGTTTGGCTCACCAGTTCCATCACATTCTGCCAAAGAAACAAGAAAGCTGTTGTAAATATTCTAAAATATAAATGCTTTGGAACCATGTTACAGAAACTCAGAACTCTAATGCATGTGATCAGCTACTTCAAACTCAATTTATTTCTTCTTCCTGATGTACTAAAGATTCCCTCATCTCAGATCTACAATGTTTTACCTGATTCAAGCTCATTTTGCCTAAGAAAATGTTCTACAAGTGCTTTGGTTAAGCTCATTTCTCTTGTAACTAAAAATACAGTTGACATCCGTTCCTGGGCTTTCTGTCCATCAAATTGCTATGGTGGACAATACATTGATCTAAATTATGATTTATCATCTAACATTAAACAGTAGGGTAATGTAATAAACATATATTAAAAACGAAATGTTCCATTTCAAGGTGAGAGATGAGCAGAAACTAAGTACCCAAGCAAAGTAAACGGCCTTCTCCACGACAAGAAAGGCATTTTGTCACAGTTTTGCCACTACCACTTTGGGTTTCAGATTTGCTTCTTCCAGAAAGCCTTGAAGGTTCTTCCCATCGATTCTCTCCGAGAAGATAAACACGTTGGTGAGATACTTCAACTTCTGATACACTGTCTTCGGTCACAACTTTCTCCTTAACTTCTGATATATCAGTTACTGCAGCTACTGCAGCCCCATTTACACTCTTCCAATAGACAATGAGCCATATGATGAGTTTTTAAACAATATAATGAAAAATTGTAAAACATGAGCAAGTCATTTATAAATAGCCAAAATCACAAGGGCAGGGGAATAACATTAAGTTCTCTGTGAGCAAACGTTAGCATGGCATGTGTAAGACCATAAGAGTACAACACAGACAAGAATGGCATGAGCTGGCCAAAATAGATGAGCCAAGACGTTTATAGTATGTAGATCAGAAAATTGAATAACAAGCAAGTTTAATATGAACTATCACTTCAACATCTGATGTAACTTGGGAATGTACGCAAGGTTTTGAATACCCTAAAGATAGATCATGCAGCAAATAACTTTTAGACAGGAATCAAGCTACTACTTTTTAGGATTCAGACATGAACCTCAAAGGCCCATGCACCCCCCCAAAAATGAGAGAAGATTCGATCAAAGAGTGTGAGATAACTATACAAAAGGTAGAGGATGATGGCATAGAAAGTATAACCATCAAGTAATTTAATGGCTAGACTTTTTTCTTTTTCTTTCTTCAGCTGATAAATGAAGGTATACAAATAGAAATTCTTTAACAATACAGAGTGTCTTAATCTGCATTTGAGACTTGTATTATAGAAGTTCCAACCAGCAGTTGGCAGATTGAGCTTAACAGGACTGAACTTCACCTGTTGAGTAAATTAATTGATTTCATTACAGAACTATGAGTGGCATAAGCTCCACAAATACTGACTTCAAGCCATGCATTCTCTAAAAGGATCAAACAAACAAATAAATAAGATGTTCTCAGAATTTGTATCAACTTCAATGTAGCTGGACACATTTTACACTAGCTCCATGCACATCAGAATCATAAGTAATTACTAATTTGAGCCAGGAGAAATTAGATTTTCTTGATTTCTTTATCTAAGTGCATTGGTCACTTCCTGAAATTCAACCATTTTGCCATTTATTATGCAGCTCTTGGATGTCAATTTCTTATTAGAATTAGATATGTACAAAATTACTTTCTCCTTGATTAGATTCCATAGTTTAGTAAGGTTTGGTTTACTGTGGGAAGTATTTAATTTTTATTTTATTTTTGCATTTTTAGTTTGTAGATACCTACAAGCCAAAAATAATGTGGCTTCACTGATACAGTTTTTGGGAGTTATGGTATTTCAGAGATTCCTTTAGTGTTAAGATCAATCTTGTATTGGCGGATTGCCTTGAATAAACTAGAATGAGTTCCTTGAATTCTTCCTTTCTACTTCTTTTGACTGACAGTAATTTTTACAACTTTATTCTGGGATCTGGATATCTCATCATTCATAATCAACCCTGAACCTTTGGCCATTAAGTTGTTCTGGATTATATTATTGTAAAAATTAACAAATATTTGATTTTCACTTCATAGCTGCTAGTATCTGCGATTTCTAAAACAGCAGCTAGTAAGTTAAGCTGGAAAGAACAGTGTATAGAAGTCTCAGATGGAAATGGAATAAAAAAAGACAATCATTACTAGGTTTTAACTCGTGATCTAGAGGGCATATAGATTTCAAAACGTCACAAGTGTCTAGTGAATTAAAGAGAAATTGAAAGCATACCTTATCAGGAACAATTACATTGAAGTCTTCAGGAGTTTTTCCCAACTTTAGGCCCCCAAGTTTTTGCTCCATGTATAACCTTTCAAGAAGTTCTGTTGTCATGATACCATCCTCTGGGACACCTATCGCGGCCTGTAGGTAAAAGTTCAACATTGGATTTCACACATTCTTTGCAAGTTTCTACATGGAGAACAAGAGTCGAAACTTACTTGCCAAGTTTTTACAGCACGTTCAGTCCCACTTGAGAAGCTGGAAAATTCCATATCTTCCTCCCCAGAATAAAATCCTAGGTTTTGCAATGCTTCCTTTGAAAAGTACACAAATAGAGCCAGAGTAGCAGAGTTTAGATACATAATGCTGAATGCTTTATTAAATTCATTGCTGAAAAAGTAATTTGAATATAATTTTCATTTTGAAACCCTTGATGTCCCAACCCTTGAATATACACTATCAGAAGCCACTTTAGGATAAACAACATAAATTATCTCCAGTATAAATCAGCAGCAACATCATAATCAACGATACACTCTTCCCATGATCTTCTCAAACCATAATAAGCAACACACAATTTTGGGCCAATAACACATGGATATATGCCTGCTTACTACAGAAGCTAAAGGTAATCAAGAAAAACAAACCTGCATTAATCGAACCTCATCTCCTTCTGACCCCGTCCTTAGGATTTTCCTCTTCTTCACCTTCTTGCCTTCTTTCTCTGTTACTTGAACAATTTCCTTCACAACCACTTCCTCCTCTTTCTTTGCAGCCTCTACGAAAAATGGCAAAGCACTTGATCCACTCTCAGGGATTCTGCTAGTAGTTTTCGCCAGCTCTCCTTCCTTCAACACCTGAAACCAAACTGAAATTCTAATTATCTGGTGCTAGTAGAATACATGAAGAAATTGAAAACTATAACAACTTCACTCCTGTTCTCACCTCTATCCCTCAAACACTGATCTACAGCTACAAGTAATGATAGTCAATCTAAACAAAATTATTTTTGAACATTGAAAATGTTGAGATAATTACAGAAATTTTCCCCTTTTTACATGAAAGAATTAAAAGTATTTTCTAATTAAAAGAAGAAAAAAAATGCTTCAATAACCTCTGAACCTTCAAGAAACAACTTTTGAAATTTTACAAAAATAGAGAAAAACGTAACCAAATCCAAAGACATACCTGCAATAATTTTGCAATATTGACTGTAATTTCAGAAACCGACGTTTCTTGCACAGAATTCTGGCGTTCAAGCTCCTGTATTCGAAGCTTCAAGCTCTGAATTTCCCTCAACAAAGCTTCACGCTCAGAATTCCACCTTGACTCTTGACGGAGCCACCGCTGTTCCTCCCGCAGCCACCTCTGCTCTTCCCTGAGCCACCTAACCTCTTCTTGAGGACCATAGCTAAAAGGGTTGTTGCCACTGTTGGAATTTGGAGGTGACAATGTGCAGCAAACTTGAGAGCTCCTGGTGAGAGAACAGTGATTAAGGGAAGAAAACTTGAGAAATGTACTTGAATTTGTGAAGTCTGAGAGAGGCTGATGCTGAATTCTGTAGGGAGAAGTATGAGATGGGTTCAGCTTGAAACACAAAGGCAGTGTTGCTGACATTTGTTTGTCTGTGTGTGTTTCTCTGTATGCCTGCCTTCTGCCGTCCTGTTGCGGTAGCGGTAGCGGGGGTAGGGGTGACTGAGTATGAGTATGGAGACTGTAGTGGCACTCCAGTGGTGTATATATAGCTTCAGGATAACCAGAAATAAGATTTTTTTTTTTTTTTAAGAAGATTTAGTGATTTTAGTCCTCTAACTTTTTTTATTTATTTATTTACTGTTGATCCGTAATGGTTATTTTTAACTTTTTAAATTTGATTTTATTGGTATTAATTTTTTTAAAAAATATTTTTTTTATCATTAACCTTTTTACATTTTAAACAATTAGTCTTATTGATAGGATTTATAATGGCTTTCGTCGATGTCAAATAAAAAAAGTCAACAACTCATTTTTATAAGGACAAATTTGCCAAATCCTTATTTCTAAACCCATTCCCATTTTCCCAAATGTAATCTATAAACATATGTATTTTCGTTCTCCCAAATTCGAACTCAATTTGTTAATCTCTTTTATTTATTAGGAATTCTTGCGATTGATAAACAGTTTTGCACTTCGACGATCACAAGAGCACATATGTTGATGAAGGCTACAAAGTAGAGTTAGGGTAGTACGTTGCATTGTTATATGTTGTTGAAGATACGTCATTATAAAGAAGTTGAAACAATGGAGTTGGTGAAAATACATCATGACGCATTCGTGCACTAAGAAAATGTCATTATTCCATCAATGTGAGCACATTTGGGGTGATGCTAGGCTCCATGAAGTTCAACCCGTGCTTTCATTTTTTTTTCCAATGGAAATCACCAAATTAACTTGGTTGAAAAATGTAAAATCATCTAGAATCGAATTCCCAAAGAGAAGAGAAATAGGGTTGTATATTTGGATTATTTGTACTTCAGTAGGTACTGTGTCAAGGTTGATGTAGAGAAAGAAAAAGTCATGAAATGGATTACATCCAAGGACATTTGGTCTAAGAAGTATGTTATACTCTAATAGTAATGTGGTAGGTGTTGCTAGATTCCTAATTGTTTTTAAAATTAATTGATATATATGGTGACTATTCATGTGTGTTATATTCTAATGGTTCTAAGATGTATTTTTGCGTCATGTTTGTGTATTCTTGACTTGTTCAAGGTCTTATTAGTGGCTAGTCATATTGTGTCACATTGGTGAACGATAATGGTGATCAATGCATTGTTGTACTTGACTCACTTTATTCAACTAATCACAACCTACAAGTAGAAATCAGAAAGTAAGTATGAATTGTTTGTATGTAAATTTCATTAAAGACATTGTGTTTTGGTTGCCGATTTACCATGGTCAAATCTATGTGCAACAATTTGTTTTAGACTTCCATTTGCTAAATGGCACTAGTGAACTTGTTCATAGTATCCCTATATTATATCCAAAGGTTTGTAAAATTTAATTATATTATGTAGTTAATATGTTATAATAGATGTCATCATGGCATTACATTTAATTCATTACTAAATAGTTTGCATATTATCTTAGGTTCCACAACAATAAGGTGGGGTGGAATGTGGATGGCATGCACTATTGTATGCACAATGTTTCCTTGAGAATGCACTAGAAGTTTTCAATACACATAATGGATTTTCTTATTTTGTAAGTAATTGTGCTATAAATCTGTTAATGATGTTGCATAATATGCTTATCAAATAAGAAATGTGTGTTCTTGTTTTTTGTTTAATATGTTTAGATGATCAAAGATTGGTTTACACTAGAATATTTTGAGGGATCTAGGAGTAATCTATATTTAGAGTCTACATGAACATGTGATGAGAACTCAATTGATTATGGGGGAGATGATGACATGCATGTCTCAAACGAGGATAATGTAGCAATAATATCCTTTTCAATTTCAGAAGATTCTACTCATATTGATCATAATGGTAGTGTTGATTGAAATGATCATGACATTGTCAGTGAATAATTTGCACTGATAAAGGGCTTGGAGTAGTTGTAAATGACTCTTCCGTGACAAACAATTATCCAACTACACAAGATAGAGGTAAAAATATAGATACAGTTGAAAATCAAGGCTTTGATAATGATCCTAATTTGAATGATTTGACAAAATATAATAGATCAAAATATGATTTTAAATGTTGCGAAAAATTTAATGACGACGACTATAATTTATCTTATTACGATTAGTGCTGTAAACGAGTCAAGTTGAATCCGAATCTAAAAATTTTGAGTTCGAGTTCGACTATTATTCGAACACCGTTCGAATTCGTTCGTTTATTATTCGAATGAAAATTAATGTTCGAATTCGTTCGTTTATTTGTTTGAAAAGTTCTAATTCCTTCGTGTTCGACTCGTTTAATTTAACGAGTCCATGTTCGAACTGTTTGATTAACTTGTTTCAAAATGTTCGATTCGTTCGAGCTCAAGTGTTTTTCCCCCTAAAATTTAAGAGTGTATGTGTCATCCAATACTAATCTCTGCAATTAAATACAATATTGTCTTTCAAAATTTCTTTCTTTTCCTTATTTATTCCAATATAACATCTGTTAAATATACTACCCGATTATGCATATAATAAATAAAATTCCATATACAATAATAAGTCAATTTTGAATTATTATTACATATCTTCTTCCACATATCTTAACAATAATATACAAAGTGAAGTCCAACAATTTAATAGTGAGTACAAAATTCATCTATGTCCCGCACAATTAAAAAATTCCATAGCAGTGAACTTAATTTGAAATCTTCACGTCACTTATTCCTGCAAACAAACACTTAATTAGTCAACATAAAAATAATAAAAATTTATTAAATCATTTAAATTATACAATTTTTCAAGCCATTTTCCCATAATAAAAGGATATGAAATTAGCATATTCAAAAGGATGCTTGGTGGTGTTAGAGTACATCAATTTCTTCAAAATTAGCATCTTTTCCATCATCCTACAAAAAAACAAAACAAAAGTAAATATACTCAAAAGGAAAATATTCATAAAAATATTATATTTATAATACTAACTTGTTCTTGATGCTTATTGAGTCCATAAATGCTTCTAACCCAATCCAATGCACATAAGAGCATTTCCTCTATTTCAACTGACATCGAAGCACGACGATTGTCAATGACTCTACCTCCAACACTAAATGTGGACTATGAAGCAACAGTGGTAATTGGAATGACTAATAAGTCAACTGCAATCTTAGATAACCTAAGATATTTAAGTTGATTTACTCTCCACCAATCTAAGGCATCAAAATGGGCACTTGAATCACAAATACAGACTCATTCAAGATAAACATCCAAATCTGATTTCACAGGCTGAAAAACATCAACTTGTCTAACAAATTATTCAAACTTAGCCTTCCCGGTAATAACATTCATTCCAATTCCCTGAATATCAATTGCATCAGTTTCATAAATATCATGCAATGTTTTCTTAACCAATTCAATATTTTCATTTGAATCACCTTGATAAAGCACAAGAAATATAAATTCAATAAGCTTCATTTTGTATCTAGGATCCAAGAGAACACTAAAAGAGAACAACAAATTACATTATTCCCAATACTTATCAAATTTGGCACCCATTGCTAAAGCCATAGCTCTTATATTACCTAGAAATGTCAAGACACTTCTCATTTAAGAGTTCTTTTATCCTATAAAGTTCTGGAAGAATTAGATTTGCAGTGGGATATACTCAGAACCAGATATCTTATTTGTGATTTCATGAAAAATACCTAAAAATTGAGTCACCCCTTCTACTCTCATCCAATCAAGAGCTTTAGGCACATAAATAAAACCAGGAGCAATATCATGATAATGAGAAAAAACATTTTTAACTTCTAAAGTAGCAGCCAACATCAAATAAGTTTCATTCCATCTAGTAGAGCAGTCCAAAATTAATTTCTTGTAAGGTAATTGAAGTTGTTTTACAATTTTTGAAAATTTATTACGATGAGCTTCTGAACTTCTCAAGTACTTTATCCATTTCCTAACAATTTCAATTACATCTCCAAATTTAAAAATATGAGCATAACATCTAACATGAAATAGATTTCCATTAAGAGGCAAACATTTCCTCAATAAAAGACCACCTTTCAATCTCCTAATGCAAACATCATTGTAAGATGCATTATCAACAGTAATAGAAGCCAATGTATCCTCAATTCCCCAATCAAGAAGACATTTGCCAAGTGCATTAGCAACAATGATACCAGTATGTGGGGGTGGAACATTTTTAAAACTCAATACATGTTTTTGTACCATCCAGCAATAATTAATAAAATGTCCAGTGGCAACCATATACTGAATATTTTGTCCACTTTTTCACAAATCAGTAGTGATGCTAATCCTATTCACCTTGTGTAATAATGTCTTCAATTTTTTTTCTCAAGCTCATAAGTTAATTGGCAATCTTGTTTCACAATATAACGACTTATTTTTTGATAAAAAGGCGAGCAAGCTTTTATAAACTTATTGAAAATAATATGTTCCAGAATTGAGAAAGGATATTCATGAACTAACAACATATGTGCAGCAAATTTCCTAACTTTAGCATAATCATAAGTAAAATTACTAATGGAACTTACACCTTCATATTCAGATTGTGTAAATGATAGAACCTTTTGCTTTAACGTCGGATTTTTCCCAAGGGAAATTTTTCTTTGTAAACAACCATTCAATGCCTATTAAATTGAGTAGTCGTGCTGGTCTTATTCACAACCCATACATCATTACAGTATTTACACCTAGCCATCTTGGTACATTTACTATCAACAAATTGTTCCATCTCGTTCCAACATTTGATTGTTTTTTTTCGTTGAAATTGAGCATTTGAAACAATTTTCTCCTGTTTGTCTTCAACTTCGTGGATAATAGTAGTATCATTCTCAAAATCAAGCATTCACTTCGCACTCTTCATAGTGAATTGTCCATTGGATTTGAAGAAGATCCTTCAAATGGAGAAGATTGGGTGCTTGACATACCTATAAATAAGGGAAACAATAAAATTATATATTACTGATTTTTTTTAAGAATTATATAGATTAAAGAAATTAATATAATCTGTTTTTTTTTTACAAATGCAAGCAATACATATAGAAAATATTAGAAAGGAAATCCCCCAATACAAAGCACAAATTAGAAATTATGGCATTACGGTACATATTTGATCTCAATAAATTGACATCCATCTCACTTTTAACTAAAATATGACCACATTAAACTTTAAGAAGACAATGCTTCTTAAGAAAAATAATCCAGAAGAATATTGTGCTATTTTATTTCTAAGAAACAAAAATCAAGCAATAGAATTTCAGCAATAGAATCCAAAATTTTTTGTTCTTATCTTTTTTTTTTTTTTTGAAGCAGCAAAATTAATTTATAACTCTCAAGAAAAGGAACAATTGTAGCAATAGGCATTTAACAAAAAAACAAAATTCTCAGCAATTCTGCCACCAACGGATGCCATGTTTTCCCCCACTTAGTATCCCTTTTTTACCATTGCCTAACCAAAATTAACCTCTCCCAAACAAAGGAGGTCAGTGAGAAGAAAAAAAAAGGAGAGGAAAAGAGACAGCACACAACTAGGGCTAATTTTTTGCTAATAGGACACTAAGGCCATTGTGGGCAACAGTAGGAGCAGGCACATAGTAAAACACACCCACATGTAGCAGATAACAAAGAAACAACATGGTGACACTGTGACTCATAATGTCTCAGTCTCGATCAGGCATAACACAACAAGATTGTAGATGGAGAGTGACACTGACAACCAGCACCAACCACCATAGAGAGTGCCACACAGAGATTGCCCACAATGCTATTGTAAAATCGGTTAGTGAACAGTTGAAATAGATTTCTAGAGGACTGTCTTATTTCATAGTTAAATTCAACTTTTATTTTCAATTTTTTTTTGTGAACTGCAGAATATCATTAGAGAAAGAAAAGAAGACAAACCCCATACAACAAAAAGACAAACGAAAATTCATTAAAAAAAAAAGACAACCAAAATAAAAAATCCACAAGCCCAAAACCCCAAAACCTGAAAAATTAAACAAAGCAAATAGTCATCACCCAAGAAAAAATTTATCTGCATCTAAGATTGACAAAGCAGAAACAAAGATAATTGATTCGGGGGAAAATTAAAAAATCACAAGCCATCTAACACCACAAGAATACTCATAAGATTTAAAAGAAAACTAGCATATTCGCCTATCTCTATCCCTTTTTACTGTTAGTTTCCAAAAAAAGTAGAAAAAACCAAAACAACACCCCTCTAAAATAAAGAAACTTACAGGTTTGATATCAACGCTGATGAGAAAATTGATGATGACAAGTTAATGAGAATGAGAGGGTGAGAGAGATGATAAGTAAGGAGAGGGCGAGAGGTTGGATCCTTGAAGGCTTGGAGCAGAGAGGCAACCAGGCGAGACTATAGCTTAGAAAATGAAAGAGTGAAAAAAGATAACCCTAATGATTTGTTGTGCATTAATTATTAAGTATCTTCACTATAAAAAATATATTTCTTATTTAATATAAAAATATATTTAAGTAATATATATATATATATATATTAAATATATTGTTCGCAAACAGGCTCATGTTCATTCAATTAATAAATGAGTTAAATTTTTCGTTCGAGTTCAACTCTTTTATTAAATGAACGAGCTTTAAACGAGCTTTTGTTCACGAACATTTGATTCGTTTGCAACTCTAATTACGATGACATATTCAAATATTTTGTTGATTAAAGGCTTATTGAACTTGAAAAAGGTGTAAGCATAAAGGTTAGAAGGCTCAATATGGAAGGAACATGTGGAACAAGTATTGTTGTTGTTGCAGACATGCATGATCCAAGGCAAAACATACCAAAAGGCATATGAATCCAAAATCTTCCCAACCAATGGACCTAATAACTAGGCTCAAGTCAAGCAATGATCCAACACTCCCACCTAAAAAGATAAAACTCCCTGAACGGCCAAAGAAAAAAAAGAACCTGTAGGACTAAAAAGTTGTCACGTGTAGGCCAAAATAAAAGTGTAAGGAATGTCACATGTCAAGATATATAGTACAAGAAAATGTTTTAAAAAAACAACTGGAACAAAAAGCCCTTTAATAATAACAAAGTTGTAGACAAAACTGGCTTGAATGTGAACAAGTGTGGGAGATGTGGTGAATTTGGCAACAACAAAAGGTCTTGCAAAGCGGCCCTAGTTCAAGCACAAGAAGATTCAACACAAGTGGTCCTTGTTTCAGCACAACAAGAATCAACACCAGTGGTCCATCATGTATCCTAAAATAAAGCAACCCAAGTATCTCTCTCTGTACCACACAATGAACTAACTCAACTGGTCAATGATCCAGTATATGCAATAGATTCAAGCATTGCAACAAGGCTCACAATTGATGCAACCAAAGTTGACACCAATCCAAGCCAACAAGAAGTCATGGCGGATGAAAATCAAGTCCCAGGCCAACCAAACAACAAGGTATCTTGCAGTTTGCTATATTTTTTTTCTTGTGCTAATTATTTATTTTTATTATTTCAACTTATCACTCATCTAACTAGAAAGCCTCAAATATGTGAATTTTGTGGTCAATAAGGATACAATAGAACAAAATGCAGTAAGGGTGGGGCATGGTTGCATCACAACATGACAATAGTTGATATTGATTTCAAGAAATGTGATTGAAGTTATTTTCTTGTTTGGCATAGAATATTGTGGGGAATATAGTTGGTGGATTGTAATTGCTCCTAGACAATGACATTTTAATATGTATGTTATTGGTGATTATGGTATTTTTTTTAGTTAGTTTTTTATATTTTGTTTGTTGTTATGGTGGAATTTGATGGAGGTGTAATATGGTGACAACGATTTTGAGTCTTGACAGTTGCGAATGTTGATGGCTTCATGCCTTTTTTAGTAACAATTAAATTCTTGACTATTAACATAATTACAATTAGTTTTTTTTTTTAGGATGTTCATGTTAGTTAAGTGTTCTTTATTGTCCATGAAAACATCAATTAACCAAAATGAACAAAAAACATATGTAAACTATTTTTTTGCAGCAATTCATATACATAATGATTTCTCGATTCGTTATCATAATAATTTCAAATACACCAAACAAAATAACCCATTACAACATAAAAATAGATTCTAAAATAAGCATCATAGTAGATTCAAATAGTCATTTTACTGCATTTTCTCAAGAATGACAAAACCTATTACAAAACATAAATAATTATATGTTAGTTGCCTCACTTGAACCATATCACCAACACCACCACCAACTAAGAGAAACAAATTGCAACCCATAGCCACTTCATTTTTTTTTTCTGCATAATTTTACGAGCCTCCATCTTCCTTATCTTTTTCAGTAGGTTAGGACTGACATCCTTTCTTTTTTCACTCGTTGGAGGATCCATCCATTCAAAAAATTGACAATTTCCAGCACCCTTAAAAGGAAACAAAAAAATTTATAGCTAGTTGAGACTGGAAAAAAAAAATGTTAGCAGTAAACACTTTAAGGGGCAAATTTAGATTATATAAAAAGAACTATATAATATTAACAGTAAATATCAATATTTAAGCTCAACAATAAAAAGAACTAATTCAAATTTCAGCTTGCAGGGTTGTCATCGGTACAAGAAGTCCTAACCAGAACAACACTTCCACTGAAGTACATAACTGGTGTAGCAACATATGAAACTTTCTCTTTCTCGGCCCATCGTTGCATTCGCCTGGAAGATCTCAGAGATTCTTTCCAACTTTCTTCTAGTTGCTCATTCTTTCCGAATCTCCTCATCTCTGGTTTGGCTAGCAATGGTATATTTATGTAATGAGAATGGATTTAGAAATAGGGATTTGATGAATTTGCCTCTATAAAAAATGAGTTATAGACTTTTTTTATTTGACATCACTGGAAGTTATGATAAATCTAGCTAATAAGACCAAGTGTCAATCGTAAAAACGTTGATAATAAAAAAAGTTTTAAAAAAGAATTAGAACCAATAAAATTAAAATTAAAAATGTTGAAGAAGAAAAAAGTTAAAAATAATCGTTGAGAACCAATGATAAAAAAAATAAAATTGTTGACAACTAAAATCACCAATATATATATATATATATATATTTTGTCTTCTGGACATTAGAGTTTGTTAACTTCCAAAACTAAAATTTCAATTTCAATATTTATTTCCCCCCACTATCACTCATAGTGTAAGAACATCTATTAATGCAAGGACCATCATGCATCACCATGTTACTTCTATGGTTCCAACACCTATTATTGCATTCTAACTTCTCGGGGTAAGGGTAAAAGCATTGCTACACAGCCTCCTCTACAGTGGATCCCTAGGACGACATATACCGCTACTCCAGTGACTATACCTGCTACTGTTATTGCTCTACCAGTTCAGTCTATGATAGTCATTTGAGTTGTACTAGTGTCTACACCTACTCCTGCTATTGTTCCACCAATCCAATCTACCCTTACCATCTCAATTATGTTGTCTATTGCTTAAGTTTCAATCATCACATCTCTTCTTGTGCCTGCAGTTACTCTAAGGCCTCATGCTCCACTATTCATCTCTATCAGTACCGTGGCACATATTACTTAAGCAGATAATCTTTCAACTATTTATTTTGATAACAAAGATGATTCTCCACAGTCATTTGATGAGAACATATGCTACATCCCATACTCGAGCAGATAGTCTTTTGACTATTTCTTGGGGACAGAGACATTTAGGAAGTACACCAAATAACTCCATTTTTCATAGTATGAGAGATAGTACCTCATTATTTACAATTTTCATTTACTACTACTATTTATTACTTTTATTGGAGGTCGGGTTCATACCCCCCTTCATTGTATTTTGTTTCTTTCTTTCTTTTTTTATGAAAATTTTGGGCTATTCTAACCCTTCAAAAAAAATACTTTTTTCCTCAAAAAACTCTAACCCTATTTTCTTCTCCCTCTATTTTCTTTCTAGTCATCGCTCTTTTTTTTTTACTATTTTTTTCCTCTTTTTCACTCTATGCGACTATCTTCTCCTTCTCTATTCTCTCTCTCTTCTCCATTAACCTTCTATCGTTCATCTCCCAGTTCTCCCTCACTACTGTCACCCTTCCCTCTTCTCCCTTTTATCCCCCTATTGTCACTACCCCTCTTCCCTTCTCTCTTAATGTCGGCCCCTCCTTTCCTTCTTTATCTTTTTTAAAAGAAAAATGAGTTTTCTTTTTTATGAAAAATTTGATATAGAGAGCTTCTAGAGTATGAATATTGGAGAAAAATGATATTTTGGGTTCTTTGTCGTCATCAACTGTCGGCCAAATGTGGTGGCAAGTCAGAGATGTGAGTTTCTCTTCTTACCTCTCCTTAGTAGAAAATAAATTTTGGTGCTAATGTTTTTTTGTGGAACATTTCTTATAAATTTGTTCCTATTAAATGATGAATAAATATGAGATTTATTAGAAAAAAATAATCTCTTAATGAGGCTGCCACTATATATTTTTTAATGGGAAATAGGTTTTAGTGTTGATGTTAGGTCTTCCTAGAGGTATTCCCACTGTGATAATAGGGAAATTCGGTTATCATAAAATCCATTTTACATTTCCCCTTTAGCCTTCTTTATCAACCATGCTTCTCAAATTCTCTACCATTCCAAACCCTAATTTCATCCCCATTTCATAATTATCTGCATTATACATATATCAATCACATATTGTTATACATATAAAGAGAGGCAAAGGAGAAAGGTTACATAGTGGATAGACAACAAAAGGTCTTATAACATCTTCACTCATGCAACTATTCATAGTTGCATTTTCCTCATTTTTTTGTGGGTTTCATCAATCCACATCATTTCTTTTTATCTTTTACAACTTTTCATTCCAATAATACAACTCTACCATTCATAACAAATAGGGTCATCATATTACATCACGCTACTATTTCATTAATATTTTTAATACAATACTAAATTTAACATATTACTCAATTTTTATGTTATAAAATTATTAATTTAAAATAATAATTAATTATATGAAAATTTTATTCAAATATTATTAAAATATGAAGTTTTATTCTTTTACACAAAGAAAACTAAAATTGTAACTCAAAATACATAAAAGAATTTCTAATTTTGACTTCCAAATTGATGTCTGAAATGTTCCCAAACATGCTCCACTAGATCCATTTGAAGATTACGATGTATTTGTTTATAATGAGCAAATGCTTGTCTTTCCAAGTATACTCCAAGATCAATTATCTCTTATAGGTTTGTATAAAAATTAAGATGTGTGTTGTTAGATGTTTTTGTCGTTGATAAGTCTTTATTTGGAGCATCGTATGTGTAGTTAAAATTTCATTCATAAGTTTCTCACCAATCTTCCACAATCATACTATGTAGGATAATTCACACAAATATTATATATTTTAATGTTTTCATATTCTAAAAACAGGTCGGTCCACATCACAAAGAGAGATTGGAGCACCCCGAATGCCCTCTTTATATACTTTCTTGTTGTTTTTCTATGTTGAACAAATAATTTTCTCGTCTCATTCTGACATTGGAATGCTCTTAACAAATATAACTCATTATGAATATATACAATCTACTAAATAGTATCTCATGTTATATTGTGTTACATTTATCAAGTATTGCATCTTCAGAGCTCACATTTCCAAAACATTGCTAACCACATCAGATTGATTTAACACATTTATATCGTTCTTTGATCCTGCAATCCCGAAAAAATGTGTACCAAATCCACAACTCCTGTGATGTCACTATTTCGAGTATAATTGTTGGTTTTGTATGATGGCTTTGAGAAAACTGACATTTTCATGCTATTGGACAATTTTTCATTCCGAGTGCATATAATCAATACTACCTAACATACCATAAAAAGCTCACACCTCTCCTTATTGCAGCAAACATTGGATGTCGTTGTTGTTCTGCTTCATCAAGCATTTAATCTCAAATATCTCATTCATTGTAGTATCCCAAATTTTAAATAGAAATAAATGCGGGAAAACAAGTAATAAAATCAATTAAAGATTTGAACCTCTAATTGTTCAATCAAACTTTTCCAAATTTCATAACAAAAACTTTCTAAAATCATATTAAAGCTCTAATTGAAATAGTAAACCCTCAATTGAGTCATAGACAACAAATTTTAAATTTTTCAATGGAAAATAAATCATAAAGGAAAACTTCATAGTTAATTATTATCATTTTCGCAACGCATCATTCATTATTAGAAAATGTGGAATGAACACAAAATACTCAGTGAAAACAATTATATGTACAAGTTAAACATTAAATGCACATATATACATGCATACACACACACACACACACACACACACATATATATATATATATATATATATATAACATTCTTTCAAACAAATATATTTTCCTTTCCCATTTGGGGCATAGCCCCCTATAACTTGGATCGAAGTCCATTTTCCCATTGTGGACCAAAGTCCTATTTGTCATAACATAATATAATAATAGTATATAAAACATTTAAACATACATATCATTAAAGCACATAAAACATTTAACATGAACACAAAGTTTTAAAAGTACAGTAAATATATTATCACCTCAACAATTGCGAATAAAAGCTAAGATGTGAGAAATATTGAAATTAAGTCTAGTATTGTGAATAATCATTATTAGCTTCTAAATAAATTTATATAATTCAATTAAAGTGTAGAAATAGGAATTTGAAGAATTTGAGGCGATTTTGACAGCTTAAAAACCTTTTGGGTCAAATTGTAATTTTATAGAAATTTGGAGTCAACTCATAATTTATAAACAATTGAAATTAAAGTGAACATATAATTTTTTTTGAAATATTTGGATTAATATGTAAATAAAATAGAAGAAAATTTTAGAAATTGGGCCAAATATGAAACTTCTAAGTTTAAGGATCAAATTGAAAATTCTAGAAAATTTTGGATTTGTTGTGTAATTTTAGAAAAATTGAAATAAAGTATATTTGGAGTTTTTTAAAATATTGAGGTCAATTTGTAAGCCCTAAAAATTTTAATTCGAGGTGTAGTGTAAATCTAGACATTTTATAAGTTTAGATTCAAATATGAAAATTCTAAAAATATATTTTGGTGTAAATTCGATAATATGTAAACATATAATTTGGGAACTATGACTAAAAAACATAAGGACTAAATTGAAGATTATAGAAAATCAATTTGAGTATAAAAATTTTGCAAAATAACCCCAAGCACCATAATAATTCCCAAAACCTAATTTATTCTTCTTTTCTTCTTCTCCCTCATAACAGTCACCCCTGGTTGCCTCTTCTTTTCCAAATAAAAATAGAAACACACACCCATAGAGAATTCTACGTTGAAAAATGAATAAGATTATTTAGTGATGAAAGTCTTCTCAAATCTAAAGTATTTATAGGTGAATTCATAGCTTAAATAAATATAGCTTAGGTTTTAATATGAGATTTCATTAGTTGTAAAAGATGAAGATGAACATGAGGTGATGATTATGCATGTGCTATGTTGTGATATTCTTAAAGATGTGTAGTGTGAGGTGTTTCTTTTTTGGGCTATCACATTCATACCATTAGCAAGCTTGTTCAAGCATTCCACTGTAGTGATTTCTCAAATATGAACATATTCATCCACAACATTAGCTAGTGAGCCATATCCCAACATTTGGATGGAAACAGTGCACTTTTGAAGTGGTGAAAAATCCCTTCTACCAATTGCATCGACTTATGATTGGAAATACTCATAATTTCCAAGGGCTTCAACAATACGAATGGACACATGTTTTCACATTCTAAACCTCAATTGAAATCGCATTTCTATGTATAGTGAATTTTTAGAAAAATAGTCATTGAACAATTGGCGGTGTCCTTCTTCGCGACCACTTTCTATGTGAGTCCTAGTATGTCTATGCCGACTTGAGATTTCAACATGTCATCTCTTCTTTTCAAGTAGATACTTCATGTATTATTCTTCAAAGTCATCATTGAATTCGTCTTTTGAGAGTTACCACTCAAGTATTTTCTGAGAATTATTATGACCGTTATTAATTTAGGTAACTTGTGAAACTTTTTGGATTTTGAAGAGATTATATAAGAAATAAACTAATCATTATGATATTAGTCATTATGATACAAATTGCTATGTATCTAGCTGTTATGAAGAAATTATTTTTTGAATTAAGGAATTTGGATAATCGAAACAAAAATAATATAAATTCATTACATTTCATACATAACATTGATGAAGTAGCATTAGCTACATCAATGATCAACATCGAATAAGAAATTATGACAATCCATATGTTTAATTAATTTTGTAGCACAAGATCACATGATACTTGAGTTGTTCATTTGACATCTCTATTGTATCTTTCATGAGGATTTCCATCTTATTTAGATAGATTTTTCCTTCTTTCAAATGGTTTTTTTTTTAACATTCTTTCATTTCTATAAAATTTCAATCATGAGATCTTTAATTGTTTATTTTTGTTTTCCCCTTTTTTAGAAACCTTTTGATAAAGCCAAAATTTGATATATTTTTATTATATTAAATCATATTATTTTCATTAAATGTTATTTAAATTATGTTATTTTATGGTTATTTTGAATTTCCTATCAATATATTTGTTTGTAAGTGTTTTTAGGTATTTTATTGTGTTTTTGTTAAAAAAAAATTTAAAATGCTACAGTATATGCCACATGGCAAATAAGTGGAGGATAAGTACGTGACAAATGGCAAACTTGTGCCGAGACATGCTGCTCACTTACCTTATCAAAGACGGTTCAATCAAAATGTGACACGTGGCAAATAAGATTATAAAGAAAAATGCGGTCCAATTGGAAAGTGACACATGGAGACTAATGAATTTTCTTCTGTCTTATGTGGTTGGCACTATATTTTCATAAATCCAACTTTTGCCCCCAATGTTTTTAAATTAGTTAGATTTTATTTATTTTAATTCTGATTTTGCCCTTATAAACTTCTATAAATAGGGCACAAGATTAACGTAATTAGGAAACTCTTATGTAACCAAAAACTCTACAAAAAATTCTTCTCATTATCTTGTAATAATTTTTAGGTATTTTTATGAATTTTTAGAGTATGTTTTGGAAGAGTTTTGGATGAGATTTCAAGAATAACGATGAATTACTACTGAGAGGAATCCAAGGTAAGTTATCATTCTTATTCTTAATTTTAATTATTAAATTCTTCATTTGAGTTATGTATTGTGAATAGTTTATTTACCATTGACAAAGACATGTATTAAACTTATTAATTAATGAGATTTGCAGATAATTACCGTTACATATAACACTGGAGTTTATATTTAACAAGGACTAAATTAACATAATCAATGACCTCTTTTATCGCTATAACTTCTAATTTCTACCTTCTAACTTTTACTTTTCTAACAATTAATTTATACTATTTAATTTTTGTCATTTATTTTATTGTACAATTGGTGGGTAAAAACTACGAAATTTTCTTTCTATAATTTAAATTCTTGCAAATGTGGAGAGTATATATCTCCATCATTTACTTTTTTTTATAGCGGTTAAAAAGACCAATTTATTGTTTCCCTATGCAAATATATAATTGTGTAATCATTTCTTTTATTTTGCAGGTTTAACAATCCAATTTAGTTGAGTTATTTTTAGTCATATTATTTATTAAATATTTTGAGTATTTATATAATTCTTGTTTTAATTAATAAAATTGTGTGAACTAATTGGATTGACAACCTAGTTGATAAACATGATTATACAGCTAGGATTATTGATCTTGTATTAATAATTCAAGTAATATCTACTAGTTTAATTGAGTTGCACATCTTGACTGAATTAAATTAGTAGCGGAATTGTATATTTAAAATTGGATATAATTGAAGCTAATTGTTATATGCAATTTAATATTGGTGATAACTTGTTTACTTAATGCAATTTGATTAAGCAACTTATTCATACTAGTTGGTAGCAATGTTTAATTAATTTTTTTCACCAGAGAAAATTAGTTGATTCTTCCCTTCCAAAGAATTTCCACGATACATGAGAATAATCATTTGTAGGATTTATGGATTCCTAAGAATGGAGAAATCCAAAGATATTTACAGCTTGATATATCTCAACAACCCAGCTTTCTATATTCACTTATCTTTTAGGAGTATATTTATGCACTTGCTCATAGCCATAATTTAAACTGAGTTATTTTGTTGGAAAATCCAGGTTATGACAATAAATCTAGTTTCCTTATTGTGAAACAATTAATTACTTGAATATATAAACATAATCATTTTCTTACTTCTGCTAATGATTCTAGCCAAAATCCATAGAGATTAATTTGTATGAATTGATCGGGATTCTAAAACTAACTACTCAATAATGTCTTTATCTATGATTAATTCCATGAAAATATAACTTTATATAAGTTCCTTGCTAATGATTTTATTATTGTATTCTTGTTATTTTTTAAAATGTATTAAATTAGTTTTTAAGCAAAGTAAAAAATGCCCCAAAATATTTTCTTTTCATTAACAAACTTCAATTATAGGATTTTACAAGTCTCCGTAGATACGATGCCTACTTGCCCTATCTATATATGAATATGAAGGTTAAATTTGATAGTCACACGACAGACTCGTCACCTTTTTACCCATAGGACGATACAATGAAGGTGATGATGGATCGAATTTAAGAGTAGTAGGTATCTCGAGATTAGATGAAGATGAGTACATACCCAAATAAGATATCTTTGTTCTTTTTTAATAACCTTAAAAAATTTATACTATTTATTTAAATTTATCTTTCAATAACCACCACACATTCATACTTAAAATGTTCGCCCACATCTTGAGCACAAATCACATATAGATCAACCATGATATCATCTCCAACAAATTTTTAAAATGTTGTGTTTTACCTTTGACAACTAGATTTTAATGGGATCATTAGACTATTCTGTAAATTTTGGCAATGCTCACTATAGTTGTCTTTGATCCTTAACCAAAATACATATGTTTTCTAGTCAACCCTTACAATAGCATTCTTGGAAATATTAAGCTAAGTTTGGATAAGAAGTGCATCCTCCATCGTAAATCTAGCATTCTTTCGATTGGAGGAACATATTTCTTCAAATATAATGTTTTCCAAGTCAGCTTGTGTGGAAAATAGCGGAACTTATGAAGAAGTCATATAGCCTATTGATGTTTTGAGTTCTTGATCGAAGACTTATAATCCTTTTGCCTTTTGAAGTATCAAGAAAGGAACCTAGTACATTCCATATTGATTACCCACATATGGCGTGTTTGGATGAAAGTATCTAGGAAATTGATACATAGGATATTGATCATTCCAAATATTTGACATAATTTTAGAATTTTGAGCATTTGGAAATCAGAGAGAACTTTGAGTTATTTGGAGATTGCAAGTTTTGCATGTAAATTGAGATTGAATATTGGGATACATTTGGAGAAATAAGAAGAAATTAGGTTATTTTAACTCTCAAATTGAAAGGAAAAACTTTTAATTTATAGGAAGAGATTAACATCTTAGTCAAAAAAGAAGAAAAAAAGAAGAGATTAATGGCTATTTCTGAAAAAGAAAAGATCATTGCCAATGGTCATCATATTTATATGAAATTAACAATACTGTAAGACTTAAAAATAGTTCACTTAAAAATTCATTTTGTATATTTCAAAATATATTAAAAAACTCCCATCAAATGTATGTGAGGCCCACATACATTAAAAAATTACATGGCCCCACAAAATGGCTATGCAATCATTGCTTGGAAAAACAACTCTTCCATCCACGTGGAGCAACCTATGCCTTCTGCTATAGTGTACGACTCACACTCAAATTGCGATTATCCACTTGCAACTCTCATTGGACCATAACATTGTGGTTTCTGCAACCAGAGAAGATGCTATCCCTAAAGTTCCCATGGTAGTTTCAAAAGCACTTTCAGACTCCAACGATGAGGTAGAGGTGGGTGGTTCTTCGATGTTTGTGCTTGAATAAATGCAAGAGACTGATGGTGGTGATAATTCTTTCTTTGAGGAACAAAACTTTTGTAATAAAGCTATGGGAACCGCTAAGAGTCTTGTGCTTGTGAGAGATTCTCTTCAGTTAGACGAGGTTAATGGTTTGATTAACAACTTGGAATCTAGGCCTATTGGTTATAGAGTGGATGTGGTTAACATAACTTCAGTCAACACAATCTCAAGTGATAAAATGCATCATGCTCAAGGTACTCCAGTGGCGATGGCGCGTTTTTTTAACGCTTCACCATGTGCAAACGGTAACATTAGTGGCACATTTGATGAGATAAATTAGGTGGAGTATATTTCAAATAGAGGAGCAGACCAGTGTGCATCTGGGGTCAAAGACGATGGTAGTGATGTTGCCAACATTCCTACTCAACTAAATTTCAACATGAGAGAAGAGGAATTTTTAATGACAGTGGGACACTTTTGAAGAATGCACAAATGTATGTGCATAAGGATGACAACATGGGTCAGGAATTGAGGACTAAGTTTACTTCTGATGCTACCTTTTTTTTCATTTAAAATATTCAAATGATTTAAATATTTCAAGTGATGGGGATTTAAATATTTTTAATGGGAAGGTTGATGGGGTAGACAAAAATATTGACCATCACGTAGGGGATTTGGGTATTGTGAGTGAGGGGGATTTGAATTTGATTGACTTCCCTATTAGTTTGGCCAATGTGGATTTTATAGAGAATACTGATCTTGAGTTAGTTGGACCAAATATTTCATCTTCAAAGGCTGCCTTTGATCAGGTGAAATAAATTAGCCTAAATCTTGACAATAGGTTGGTCCTCTTCAATCCCAAGAGTAAACCTCAAGTTAAGCATAGAGGTCATGGGAAGTCTAGGAGTACATTTCCTCTTTTTGGAGATGCTAGAAAATTCTTTTGGGGGAAGAGTTTACCCATCAAAAGAAATAAGAAATATAAGAGAACTATGTCTGATGTTTTAAGAATTTCTGGAGTAAAAAATAGTGTTGGGGGATGATTCTTCCAGTTTTGACTCTAATATTGATCACATAAACAAATTGTTGCACCAAGAAACGGATGCTACTCTAAATTTGGGCAAGACAATGGGTTTTTTTTTAAAAAACTTTTTTATGGAGGATGATGAGGAAATTATTCAAGCATTGATGGAGATAGAGTCTCAAATCGATAGTGTTAGTGAATTTCCCGTTGAAATTTGGTGACCAAAAATGCTATTTCATTAAAGTATGGTGATTTTTTTACAATTTACTTCAATATATTTATTTAAAGAAAGTAGACGTCCAATTTCGAATATCATAAAATAGAAATGTCGATCAAAAAATTCCAAGCGAAGAGAGTAATATACTTCTTGCATTAACAATTTCATAATTTTTTTATTTGAGAAAAAAATTTACATATTTATTATATTTATTAGAAAAATTATCGATTTTAGGCCCTAAACTATTTTTTATTTGTAATTATAAGCCCTTATCTTTTATTTTAACTTATAATAGCCCAATATTTTTTTTTTGTTATGAATCTTTCGATGAGTAAAACTTTTCTTCCAACCAAGATAACATCTACCCTTAATTATTTCAGGGGGATTTTTGAGAAAGTTTTTTTAAAACCCTATCCCCATGGCTTTTTCAACCTTTTTTTCTTATTTTTTTTCCTAACTCATTTTCCTTCTTGAACAAGCCATGGGGATGAGATTTTAAATTTGTTTCTCAAAAATACCCTTGAAATAATTAAGGATAGACATTATCTTGGTTGGAAGAGAAGTTTTACTCATCGGAAGGCTCATAACTAGAAATAAAAAAGTATTGAATTATTAAAAGTTAAAATAAAAGATAAGGACTCATAACAGAAAAATAAAATAAAATATTGGGCTATTAAAAGTTGAAATAAAAAATAAGAACCCATAACTACAAATCGAATATAATTTAGGGCTTAAAATCGATAATCTTCCTATTTATTTTGACATAACCCCAAATTTTATTATTAAAATAAAATGAAAGAAAATACAATAAGAAGGAGCAAAACCCCAATTGAAAGAAAATAAATAAAGGAGTACTACTCCATTACAAGAAGTCTATTACTAAACTATAGCTAATCAAGATAGATTGCCTTAACAGAGGGAAATCTCATGCAATCAGCCAAAAAGATTTTAAGCATTTTATTAGATAAATTCGCTTGATCGAAGAGACAATATTAACCAAATCCAAATCAACTAAAGCCATCTACAAATTGTATGGCTTAATGAAACACATGAGAAATAATCACCATATGAACTCAAATAATATGAAAAATACAAACTAAATCATAACAAATAAACCAATTACCCATATATGAAGAATGAAACAAAGAAACCAAAGTGAAATTATCCACCTCAACCTCACTTAGAAAAACCTCGACAAACACAATCTTGAAGACTAAACATCAATGCCAACGTTTCCACGTGAAGAATCAAGACATCCCCAAATTCTTTGTAAAAAGTGAAAATGACCTGCTCAAACTATTTTGGTTGCCAAAGAATAAAGAAATTACACTTGTAACTCAAGTGCACATTTGAATATAAACTCTCTCAAATAGGATTTTATGTATAAAATGCTTAAATTCTAAACACAAAAATATTGAATTTGAAATATAACTTTTAAATATGAAAATTGAATTAGCCAATATTTGTATATAATTTTACAAAATTAATATATTATTCTAAACTTAAACTCAATTAATGTCACATAATCAATTTAATAAAAATCAATTGCCAAATGAATTTTTTTTCTTCTCATACTCATTCTTCTACAAAATAAAATTTTATTTTCAAAGTTTTTATTTTGGAAATGTTTTTTCTTTTAAAATATTTTATTTTTAAACTGAATTGTTTTTTAAAGCTTGTCTAATTACTCAAAAGTGATTTGTTTTTTTGAAAGAAAGTCCTAGAAAAAAAGGGAAATGAAACACCCCATTAATGGGCCATTATAGGAAAAATATATATGACTGTGGGCCCAAAACATAGTCCCCAAAAAATATTCATTTTAGTCTTACTGTAAGCACGTCGCCGTTTCTACCCCCCTGAATTTCCTTTCCACTCTTCCCCTTCTCCATCTTCTCAATTCTTCCATCAAATCTCTCAATCTCTCTCTCTCTCTCTAGCGATGGATTCTCGGACATGGAAGGCTGCTTCAGGGCTTCTGCTGATCCTTTGTCTTCTCTCTCCGCAATATTTGGTATGATGGTTCCTCTTGCGGTCTATTTACCAGTTTCGTTGTTTTTAAGCTTATCTAACTATGAATTGATTTTATTTTATCTGAAATTATGATCTTAGATCGTTGCTGAATCCTCATCAGTTTTGTTCCTCGATGGTGCAAATCATTATCTCCGCAATACTCTCGACCCGGATGCGCTTAGTGAGGTAGTTAGCTAACTGCGAATTGCTAATTAACTTCGCAGATTTTGTTGCCTTAATTTTTTCCTCCGAATTTAGAAAGTTCTTGCTTTTTATGTTTAATTTTCTAGGCGCTAATGGTCGGCATATGCATTTAATCCTACAGTGTTCTGAATAATAAGATTTGCCATCAATTTCTGATTTTGCGAAAGGAATGTTGATTTGTCTAAGGGGAAACATTTAGATACATTAAGTGCTACATTGTGGCACCCTAAGCGGGTGCTAAAGTTAAAGATTAAAGCTAATGTATTATTGCCTAAAAGTGAGAAAAATTTAGTTTCTTGGCAGAAAGAAAAAAACAAAAAGCTCAAGAAGTTTAGGGAAAAGCTAGAAGTAATATATTTGATTAAATTGATTTTGTAAGGCAGAGATTAATTGCATAAATTTGATAAAGGAGAGTTATTGGAATAGTTATCTTATGATGGAGAGAACGATAAACACTATTTTAAGTGATCAGCTTTAAGTCCTTGTAATTTGAACTTTGAATCTGAAGACAGTATTTCTAGTGCAGATTATTGCTGTTACATGCCATTGTACTTATTAGAGAAAGAATTTAAAGGTCAAATTGAAGAGTAGGTTTGAAGAATGCCAAATGAAACTGATAGGAGTTGTTCAAATTGTGCTCAAAGAAAAAAAAGAAAAAAAGAAAAGAATCTGCTCAAAGTTTATCACATATTGATACGAAGATTTAGTAAACATATATACCTTGATGCCTAGGTGGCTATACTTACACTTTCTAACATGCCCTGTTTTAAACTTCACGTACTATGAAAGAGCCTATTGGACAATGAAAGTGCTTTAGAATGGCTGCATAGAGAGCAATAACTGATAATAATTAACCTTGGGAGCTTAGCGTAGCACCTGGTACACTCCAGGAAGTATACTTGAGGCTCCAGGAAGTTTTTGTGGTTTCAGAACTTATATCAATTTGATTTGTCTATATGTGATTGTTTTCCAACAATATGAAAAGTTCCATTTGGTTAATAGAGAAAGGTGCAAAGATAGCCTGATTTTACCATGGCTGTGTGGTAAAGTTTCCTCTTACAGAATTCACCTTGTGTGGACTCTGTCACTTGTCGAATTTTCAACTTGCTTTGGCTTCATGATATTCATGAAGACGAATTTAAATTATAACATTTAAAATTTCGATATGGATTCTCACCTCTTAAGCACACAAGGAGAATTTAAAGTAGCAGATTTACTTCATAGAGCATCTTCTAGCTTCCAAGCAAGTCATTGTTCTTGGAAGCAAGAATCCAAGGCCTTAGAGAATTTTTTCTTATTATTTTTCATTTCTCTCTCTCTCTGGAAAATTTATACTTTGCATACTGTTTTTATATTGTTAAAGGACAACATGACCCACATGAGATATCCATAGATCCATGAATCAGTATATCTCTCTCTCTCTCTCTCATTATAAAAATTGGCTTTAAGTTGGACATCCACGTTCCTTAACAATATTAATAGATTTTTTTCATGAATCTGATTACTTGGGAAGACACTCAAATAGATTTGTGAAATTGACCTGATTACTTGGAAAGAAGTCAAAAAATTCTCTCTGCTTCATTTATATGTTTTTCCATTTGCACAGGAAACTTGACATTACTTGTCAGCTTTGTGCTAATGAAATTGTTCCCCTAACTCTGTGTGTAAAAATCTGCTACATATGTTGCACTAAAGAAGTCCTTAATTGAGATTGTATATTCTCATATTTAATTCTGCAGTTTCCTGGTCCTTTTTCTATTCCTTTCTCAAACAAAAAACTGGAACCATTTCTTATCCTGAATAGGTATTTAATCACATGGCACCAGTTTCATCTCATCTTGCAATCAATTATGTTTCTTTTACAGTCTTATCTTCTAATCTTTTATTTTTATTTTTTTATTTAATGAGGAAAGTCTTATCATTTCCAAATGTTTAATTGTTTTACTTTTGCAGATTGATGCACTGTCGCTTCCAGAAGTTGCTGCTGCTTTGTCAGTATTGGTTGGTTCTGCCCCACCTTCTACACTTTCGGCTGCTAGTTCAGTGAAGGTGAGATGAATGGCTTAGTTGATGCCTTCGAAGAGTTCCAAATTTCCTTCCTCTCTCTCTCTCTCTTTCTTTCTTTCTTTCTTTTTTTGTAGATAAATGCAAATGATTTCTTTTGCTTTGCTATTAGTGCTATTCTTAAGCATATGAGAACATCAATTTTGCAGCTGAATAAGGTGTTCATGCCCAATCCATTTGATAGGCCTAGTGCAGTTTTGGCAATAGAAGTCACAGGACCAGAAGGTAAATGAACCCTAAACCTGCTAGAAGTCTGAATTTCTAATGGTGGTAGATCCACTATATGCTTCCCACCCTTTTTTTGGGTCTTCTTTGTTTAAAACGCTTACTGGATTTACTACATGCAGATTTTGGACTTATGGCTAGTTTGGATAATGGTCCTATTAATGCTCTAAGCAGTAAACTTATCGTTGGTGAAAGTACGGCTGACCTTCAATTTGAAGGTAATTTACACTTCTGAAAAGATAAAGAGGTTTTGACATTGTTGATTACAATCTATGCTGACAGGTTTTAGCATTTTTTGCAGAAGAGGATGAAGTATCAGTGATATCTTTGAACAACCTCCAAACTTCTGATTCTGATAGCCGATGCTCAGAGGAAGAGATTGCTGATTTTGTGAGTCATGACTTTTCTTTCATATTGTTCTCAGTCCTCAACTCTGGTTAACTGTAGGCTAACATAGCCAGTATGATATGTCTTGTCAGGCATCTTCATTTGGTGGTTCATATGTATCTGAGTCTGACAGCTTGCCACTTAATGGAGTGCTGTCAATTACTTTGGCAAGTGGTGCCCATCTGAGACTTGATCTTTCAAAGGTCTTCTTTCGAGCTCAACAGTTTTATACCACTATTTAGCAATTTGTACTAGTTTTTTCCTTACCTTAGTTTGTACTAATTCTGTATTTCAATGTACAGAAAGCAGACAAAGAATTCATCACCAGCCTCGTTTCTCTCCTTCATAATATCAAAAGGGTAATGGAACTGCATCGAGATTTGTCTGGGAAAGTACAAAATTACGCTGAGTTAATTACTGGAACATTTGATGGTGTTAAGGTGATAAATCTATCTGGTTATTTTGTTTCCCTACAATCATGTCATTTTGTCTTAGATGGGAAATGTCTTCAATTGCATTATGTTTCTCGGACTTCAAATCTGTTTCTAAAATGTTTTTATTTCGTCTTCCTTGAAATTTCCAGAGTAGCCAATTTTATTAAGATTTGACAGAGGATACAAATGATAATTCTGTATGCTTTCTGTCCTGAGGGGATTTGAAGTTAATAGAATGAGAGTTCAGTATTTATGTTGCTATAATAACTAATATTTTGTGTTTATGGGGCTAGATGCATGTTGCCTTTTGAAGAGGGGCTGGAGCTACAGTTGAACTTCTACGAGGACAAGATTTAACTAATCAAAATTAGACTTATTTAATTCTTTTCTACTGGACCAAAACCAGAAGTTACAAGGTTCTCATATAGTTTATAACTCAATTTATTAGTGACAGGTAGACATGGTGTGAAAATACTGGAGAAAGACCATTTGACTGTGCAAGCCCTCTTATTTTGAGAAAACTCAATTGAAAATGGATACTTAATATACCTAACTAGCTTAAAGTAAATGGTAGATTTGAAATACTTACTGATAAATTAAAACAAAATCTATATATTCTGTACAAATAGATCAGAATGGCGTGGTGCCAAATTAAAATCTTGTACTTGTTGATGTATTTGATGTCTCACAGGCTTTGCAAGATCATTATGGAGCAGGTGTTGCCAAGCTTGGACTCGAATTATCTGTTGCATCAATTTCAAAAATGTTTGATTCCTTACAAGAAGCTTATGAAGGTCATAACTGCTTTCTTACACCTCTTTATCTGCCCCAATTAGATCTTTCTCTACCTTTATGGTTCTAAGTTGGACTGTGAAATTTGTCTTGCTTTTAAGGGCCTAGGCTATCTATATGCTGCTCAGTTTTTACACTCACTTGTGCATATTTGTGTCATGGAAATGGTTAATTATCAGTACCCAGTAGAGTATTATAACTTGAATGTTATATCCTTCTCTGTATTATTGTTGATTAAATAATAAAGAAAAGTTTTTGAAAATGTTTTCCTGTTCTAGTGAAGTGATGTTGAGGAAATTGTTGGGCTAATTGAAAATGTCTCCAAAAACTTTACCTTGTTTCTTCCTTAACTGTGCAAGGAGCAAAAGATAAAAAAGGATACTGCAATAATACAGAAAGTGCAGAAATGGTAACAAACGACAGGGGAGAAGAATGCTGTCTATTTGAGTAGTTATCAACTGTCATTATTCTTCAATTATTTCATTCACGACCAAGATATTGAAACTGAACAGAGGAGCTGAAAAGACCTTACTCCATTTTAAATTTCCTGTTCCTCTATTTTAGAAGTTTAATAGTTCATGTGTTCATTGTACAGGTCAAATTGTGGGAGTGATTCTCCATAATGGAATAGCTTCTTCAGAGTCTAAAGAACTGTTGAATGTGATGGTTACTTCTCGTGCATCTCCACGATGGCTCACAGAAGCTGAAGTTTCACCAAATTCTACTGCCATTGTTGAAATAGTTCTGGTTAGGCGGGCTATTGCTTGGACAACAGGACTCATGCTAATCATTGCCACACTCTTAGGAGTAAGCTTCTCATCTACAACTGCCTTGGGACTTTCTTTCTGATTCAGTTACACGTGTGAAATGAAAAGATTAGTATTATAGTGCATTTCAGTTCCTCAATAACCAAATTGAATGCGCTCATTCTTGTTTTTGGATTCTCTCGAAATGAACGTCCATTTTTATGAAATAAACATATTTTCATTTAATCTTCCACTACTAACCCCCTAAATATAAGAAAGATGAGTTTGTAACATATGGGTCCCACCGCCAACCTCATTTAAATTGTAAAGCGGTAGTTTATATAATGACCAAATGCTCTCACAAATTTTCTCCCAAATTTTCATGCCAATCAAATGTGAACATTTAATTGAGCACTGAAGTATAATACTGTGCCCGAAAGTCAGATTCCATGCTCATTTGGTTGCTATCAGTTGCAACTTCATTTATTACATTAGCACGTCTGAGTTTCAGGACTGATATATCATCACCACACCTAGAAATTGTCCTCTGACATGATTGAATGTCGACAAACAGAGATTTGGATGAAAGTTCTTATTAATTTCATTACTGGTTTTATTAATTTCCTGTACTTAATAACATGCCATGGCATGTATGGGAGTGCTGTGATGTGGAAGGGTGGGAGTTTAACCTTATTACTGCAACTGATATATGTTCTTTTCTCTTGGTGCAGATTTACTTTCTTTTGAACATGTCACTCACCAGGGACACCCTTCTTTATTCAAATGTGAAGCTTGACTAAGATTCTGCAGCTGCTTTCGATGGTGTCACCAAGCTACAAAAAGGTCGAAGTTGCTCAAACTTCTTCCTGAAGAGTTGCTATATTTAATGTGAATTATTACCCATTTTCTGAATGAGAATTCCTCTGAAAAGAAGTTAGTTTTTCGGGTGTTCTTGAGGGGATTCTTGACAATTAGGTGTCTATTCTAAATATTTGGCGGATGAGATGGATGATCGAGTATCTGCCATTTTGTGGCTTGTGAAATAGGGACGGACAATACACGGTGAACGGGTGAAAAGTGGGAATTGGCACTTGACATGATATTTGTGAATTTGTAGCGGTATCGTTGGATTTGCATTCTTGTACTATATATTCTTGAAATAGTGGGACGGAGAATAAGATATCTATCATCTCTCATGAGTATCTTTTTGCCTTTGCCTGCAGGCTTTGGCTGTTCCTTTGAAGTTTTTTCAGGCATTTATTGCAAGATTTAATTGCTTCTCTCTCTATTTTAATTGAATAAGTAATAAACTTTATTGAAAACTGTAAAAAGAAAGTTAGAAGATACACGGTTCACCTCGGTACATATGACACTATATTTGAAAATTAAATAGGACAGATGAAATTTTGCAATATTCTTCAAGAAATTAAGGTGCTCTTTTGTTGGCTTGTATGATAAGATTGAAGTTTGAATATTAAAGTTCAGAATAATTGAGGTTTGAATATTGAAATCTAACTCAATTTGGACAAGAATTATATTTTTTTTTCAAATTCATAGAGCCATAAAAAAACTCTCTTAAAAAAATTTTTTACCATTAAAATTTATATTACATTAAAATTTTAAAGTTTTTCATAATCCTTAAAATGGATTTTAACATAGTCATTCACAAAATAAATTTGTTTCATTACTTTTAATTAAATATACAATCTTAATAATTATATAATTATATTTAATTTATTTTATACTATTATCAATAATGTAAGAAAAAAAAATATCTTACCAAACTTTCAATCCTTTAACTAAAAAAAAAAAAATTAATTCTCATAAAAAAATTCTCAATTCAAACACAAAAAATTATAATAATTTTAAAAAAACAAAACAAAAAACAAATTTCAAATTCACTCCAATTACAACACCATAAGTTTTAGGCTTCAATAGGAAACAGGAATTTTCTCACAAGTTCAGCATTCCTCAAAAAACCTCTAAAACTTTACTGTGTGTTTGGGTTTGAAGTTTTTTAGGAGGTTTTTCATTTTAATCAAGCTTTTCAAAGTATAAGTAATAAAATCTTTGTTTGTGTAATTTTGTTAAAGTATATTTTTTATTTTTCTAAATTATCATATAATGAGAGTTTCACTTTTTCACAAAATATGTAACTACATAATATCATTTTTCACACATTTATATCTTCATGTTTCTAAACATGCAAACAATTAATTTTAAAATTCTAGATTTTTAGAATGTGTCTTTTTTAATTGATTCACTTAAAATTACAAAAGAATTAAAAAATTCCTAGTGTGTTTGGATGGAAATTTTTAAGAAAGATAACAATTTACTCTAGGTTTTATAAAATCCAGATTATAAAATCCTTTTTTGAACAATTTGTCAAAACAAAATCCTTTTTTTGAATAACCAAATGTATGGGTTCTTAAAATTCTTCAAAAATATTTTCAAAAACACACTCAAATTCCAATCCAAATAGGTGGTTTTTTTTTTCAAAATTCCAATAATGAAATTGGATAAATACTCTTTATCTCATTTTTCTTATTATGAAATTTATAAGATTTTAACAAATCTATTATTATTAAAATTTGATTTTTTTTTTAAAAAATCTATAACTATTATATATTTAAAGTTTCCAAAAGTAATTTTAAAATTCTGAACTTTTGAATATGTCCATTTAAAAAAAAAAAAAATTAATTCTCAATAAAAAAATTCTCATTCAAACACAAAAAATTATAATAATTTTAAAAACAAAACAAAAACAAATTTCAAATTTCAATCCAATTACACCATAAATTTTAGGCCCAATATGAACAGAAATTTTTTCTCAAGTTCATCATTCCTCAAAAAACCTCTAAAACTTTACTGTGTTTGGGTTTGAAGTTTTTTAGGAGGTTTTTCATTTTAATCAAGCTTTTCAAAGTGTATATAATAAAATCTTTGTTTGTGTAATTTTGTTAAAGTATATGTTTTATTTTTCTAAATTATCATATAATGAGAGTTTCACTTTTTCACAAAATATGTAACTACATAATATCATTTTTCACACATTTATATCTTCATGTTTCTAAACATGCAAACAATTAATTTTAAAATTCTAGATTTTTAGAATGTGTCTTTTTTAATTGATTCACTTAAAATTACAAAGAATTAAAAAATTCCTAGTGTGTTTGGATGGAAATTTTTAAGAAAGATAACAATTTACTCTAGGTTTTTTAAAATCCAGATTATAAAATCCTTTTTTGAACAATTTGTCAAAAAAAAAATCCTTTTTTGAATAACCAAATGTATGGGTTCTTAAATTCTTCAAAAATATTTTCAAAAACACACTCAAATTCCAATCCAAATAGGTGGTTTTTTTTTTTCAAAATTCCAATAATGAAATTGGATAAATACTCTTTATCTCATTTTTCTTATTATGAAATTTATAAGATTTTAACAAATCTATTATTATTAAAATTTGATTTTTTTTTTTAAAAAAATCTATAACTATTATATATTTAAAGTTTCCAAAAGTAATTTTAAAATTCTGAACTTTTGAATATGTCCATTTAAAAAAAAAAAACAAAATACACTAGTTTCGTCAAAGATCTGCAAATGGTTGGGTAATTCATATGGAATTACTTAAGAAAAAGATTCAGAGTTTTGCTGTTAGTGGAATGACAAGCTCGATACGGTTGGCTAAGGATGGAGTTGATAGAATTGATGACCTATCGATGATATTCTAAGATTTGTCCTGCCTTCTTTTCGGTTTTTTTCAATTAGTAATTCCTTTTGAATTTTTTGAGATTTATGCTGTTTTTATTTCTACTTAGTTTTTCCATTAGTTGTATTTAAAGGTAATAAATTTAGTAAAATATATATTAGAACATTAATACCTAAGAAAATCAATAATTATCTATGATAAAATTACCTTGTCAAAAATATGTAACTTTATCTATGTTAACATGTATTAAGGGCACAATTTTTTTTTTTTTTAATCTGAAAGAAAAAGTTTTATGTTTTTGACGGAAGCTTCTGCTTCTACCTTTCAATAATATTGTTTTTCAAAAAAAAAAAAAAAAGTGTTATGTTGACGATAATAGAAAATGATTATTAGTCAAGTATCCGACACACAAAGTTAGAAATATTCTAATTAAAAAAGTAGTATAAATAAATAAATGTCTTAAGATTAAATAAAACTTCAATTATTTTTTTTTATAATTTTCAAATTTCTGCCATCAAACACTACCTAAACTAATTCGATTTTGCTTCTCCTCTGTTTAGCTTAGTGCTTTTTTTTTTTTTTTATAGCTTTTGGGTTAGTTCTTTGGAGTTGTTGCTTTTCTTTGTTGATTCTCTAATACTTAAAAGAATTATCAACTAGCTAATGCAAGTCGGATTACCATTGGAACTCTTTCCTTGTACAATTTTTTTTTTCAAAAAACAATTATAGCTAATTTTAAGCAATAGTTATTTTATTTTTATAATTTTAAGGAGAAACATCTAGGTCTTGGGAAGAAACTATATAGATACACTGCACAAGGTAATGAAGACTCAAATAGCGAAGAATTATATGAAGCTGTTGAAGATGTGGACAAAAGATTCTGAGTTTTTCTCTTTGCAGGATTTTCTCGAGGGCATCCAGATTCCTAGGTGAAAGGGCTTTTTTATGTTTTAAGGTTAAAAAGTAAAAATGATATGAGAAAAAAAAAAATTGTTGATGGGAAATTGATAAATTTAGTCCCTAAACTGTTTTATTTTTTCAACTTTAATCTTTAATCTTTGTGTTTAAATATTTTTTTATTCCCAAACTATTTGTTTTTTGTTTAATTTTTTTCCTTTTTGCAATTGTATGTTTATATATGCTCATACTGTTAAGCAATATTGTACGATTAAAATTGATAATAAACAATATTATCCATATGAGCATATACAATAATATAAAGAACTATAGAAATCAATACTGTATATTAGTGGAATTCAACTTCTGTTCCACGTCGAATCTTATAATGGAAAGAATGAATAATGACAAGAGAGAAATAGAGAAGCTAAAGAATCCATAATTTGAATCATACAAATTAAACATTATGGATTTTCATACATGATACACTACAGGAAAAATCATTGTTTTCAACCGACATTTCCGTCGGTAATCCATCTTTGACCATTGTTTTAGACGGATTACCGACCAAATATTTCGTCGAAGATTAGACAGTCAGTAATGCCGACGGTCTAAGTAATCCGTCGTTATTTACGACCGAATTTCAACGGCACCGTAAATGACAAGAATTGGCCAACGACAAAATATTTCGTCTCGTATCTATCGATCTTACATACCGCTTTTCGACGGATATTATTAAATTTTTAATTTTTAACATCATAAAAATAAGTCAATCCGTAGAGAAATTGTCACCATTATGAATTTTTTTTTACAAAATTAAAATATTTCCGTCGGGAATCCGTTGCTAATATTTATTAATTTTAAAAATAATTAAACATCCGTCGGAAATCCGACGGTACTATATATTAATTTTTAAAATAATTAATCACAATTCCGTCGGGAATCCGTTGTCAATATTTATTAATTTTAAAAATAATTAAACGTTCGTCAGAAATCCGTCGGTAATATTTATTAATTTTTAAAATAATTAATCACAATTCCGTCGGGAATCCGTTGGCAATAATTATTAATTTTAAAATAATTATATGTTCGTCAGAAATCCGTCGGTAATATTTATTAAATTTTAAAATAATTAATTACAATTTCGTCGGGAATCCGTGGGCAATAGTTATTAATTTTTAATAAATAATTACATTTCCGTCGAGAATACGTCGCGAATATCTATTAAGTTATTAAAAACAATTTAATTTCCTTCAAGAATCCGTTGCTAATATAAAATAATTACATTTCCATCGGGAATCCGTAGCCAACATTTATTATCTTTAAAAATAATTTCATTTTCCGTCAGTAATCCGTTGCTAATATTTATTAATTTTTTTAAAAATTAAATTCCGTCCGGAAACCATCGCATAAATTTATTAAATTCTTAAAATTAAACAAATTCCGTAGGGAATCCGTCGAAAATATTACTATAATGAATTAATTTCCGTAGGAAATCTGTCGAAAAATTTAAATTTTTGGATTAGTGAATAAAATCCGTATTAGTGAATAAAACCTGTATTTTGGATTAAAAACCAATTAATAATTAAATCTGTAAAATAATATAAATTTTAATGAATAAAACTAAAATAATATATATCCGAAATAAATTTATCAAATAAAACTAAAATAATATGTATGTGTGATAAGTATATGAAGATAGTACATAAACATCAACTAACAACAACGGAGCCTGTCCAGGGGTAGGGGCAGGAGGAGGAGGAGGGGGAGGGGGATCAAAATGACTTGACGGACCGGGATGATCACCAGGTGGTGACACAGTGAAATCTTCATCCTCCGCAACATTCCC
The DNA here is from genome assembly GCA_019593545.1 of Apocynum venetum. Taxonomy (NCBI): domain Eukaryota; kingdom Viridiplantae; phylum Streptophyta; class Magnoliopsida; order Gentianales; family Apocynaceae; genus Apocynum; species Apocynum venetum. The sequence goes on from SRSM01000153.1 coordinate 746,755, forward strand.
ATCCTCAAAAAACATGTCATCCTCGGGTACAGAAGGTAGTACTGGTGGAGCCGGAAATCCCATATGGATAGCCAAGTTTTTGAGGTATGCCTGCAAACTATCTTCTCGGGACTTCATCGCTCTAAACTTGTCTTCGAACTTCCTCCGTATAATACCCACCTGCAAGCCCACCTGTTGCTTCACCTGTTGCTTCACACGCTCCTGAATCCGAACCTCTATATCAACTGGCTTCGAACAGACAGATGGTGTAGACTGCGTACTGGATGAATCTAGACGTCGTCTCACTCTAGGCGCTTCAGACCCCAACCCCGAAACACGACCCTTCTTGAAGCCACCTGCTACCTCAACAAATAGTTCCTTATCATCAGGCACTGAAGGATGAGTGGAGTCAGTGGACTCCATCTGAGAGTACTGCTCACACAATGCATTGACCTCGTTCTGCAATTAAATTAAAATTGTAAGCAAACGATATAATTAAATTGACGTTAATAATGGAATGTACACATACTATAGTCTGCTGTGATTTCTCGCTATTGAATTCGCCCTTACTAGGCCCAGACTGAAATGTGTGAGTCTTCTTATACAAATTAATGTACCTAAACTGGGAACCTTCCGTCTTCCGCTACAAAATATTACAAAAGATTAAATAATTATAATCATATAATTAAGCTAAAGTATTTAAATATATGCATTAGAATGACTAACCATCCTCCTCTCGTGCTCGGAGAACGAAATCGACCCGCCAGTATGAGTCGAGGAAGGAGCTGCAGCTCTGTTGCTCTTACCTGATCTAGAAGAGCACAACCACTTCTCAGTTCTCCAATAAACATGTAGTTGTTTCCAATCATCTTTCGTTATCCAATATGGAGGGATAGTCAAACTCTTCTCCCTACGGGCATGACACATCTCATCCTTGAACTTGCTCCTAGCAACCTTAATCCAATTCTTCCGTATAAGGTCGTCATGCTTGGGACGCCATCTATACAATTTCTGCAAATAAAACAAGAAAAAAATTTAAATCAAAGGCATTTAAAATTAAAATATATAATTTAACAAAAAATTTATTCCAAGTTTGTGTTAAACTTACGCTCCACTCTGTAAACCACATATCTCGAACATGTGTAGGAACTTGGGAGAATTTGGAAAATTGACCAATAAAGTGTTGCTTAATAGTATCAATAATCTTCCTAACAGGCTCCACAGACGGATCAAATCTGTTTAAATTATCCATATTTGCAAAATAAATTTAAATTAAAACAATTTCGACAGCATCTCCCCTATAAATTGAACATTTTCCAGGCACACAGGCCACACAATTTATTTTCAAATATACCACAAATCACAATAACAATGCCAACAAACTCCCTGTTCAAATGCCATCTAATATTATAATAATAAATATGAACCAATAAACTCTACATCTCCAAGAATAAAACATCATCTAACATTTAAGAAATCATATCAAACAATAAATGTAACGTCTCCCCAGAATACTATACCATTGATAAACACCGTCACAAAACAGTTTGCAATTAAAACTTAATTATTTACTTACAAATCACCGTCAAGAGAAATGAGTGGACGGTCATCCTCACTCCGTGACTGTGACTGAGTAGATGGTATAGGAGAATCGGGAACTGGTGGACTAGAAGGGACAGGACCTGAGGTGGAGGTAGGTGTGCTAGTGTCTGACCCAACTATGTCTGGACTAGGATCCTCCATAACTCCTGGTAACCTAGGGGGCGGTGTACCTGACGAGCGTGTCGTTGCGCTATCAAATTAATACCAAACTCAACCAACTTATATAGTTAGGGCAAGTAAGGGTCGAACCCACAGAGACTTGTAAAATTTTAGAACAAGTAAACTAATCAAGATTAGGGGGGAAAGATTTGATTTTAATTTTAAAAAAATAAACTTTAAATAAATTTACTCACAAATTAATTAAGAATCAAAGAAAAGAAAAACGTTAGCAAGGACTTTGTATTTCGGTTTTACTTATTCGGGATTAATCATTGATAATAACCTATTTGAGTAGTGACTTAGAATTCCGCGTAGCGCAGCAAATTCCGATTCCTGTATAGTTAGGTTAATTCCTGAGAAGCACGGCAAATTAACTTTAACCTGATTAAACCAAATTACCGAATCGCTCGCATAAGATAGTCAATCAAGTTATTAAGCATAAGGACAACATTAACACAAATTACATAAAATTAATGGCCAATTAAAATCATGCAATTCGTTTCAAACAATTCCCTATTAATTAATCAAACACAGATTTAAATTAATCAATAGTTACTACTTTTGGTTACCGAAAACCGATTCTGCATAACCCTAGTTAATCAATTATGTAAAACAATTAAGATGGCCAATAATAATTGAAATAACACAATTGATAGAATAAAACCAAGAATTGTTCAAATACTCAAATAGAAATAATGATTCCTTGAAAAGATCGGGTTTTTAACTACAAAACATAAATCTCATATTCCCGAATAACATAAACCTAATACATGTCCTTGCCAACTATAAACGTTTACTCACAAAACATAAAGGAAAACATCATAAAAAGATTAAGGGAAAGAGAGAAACTCATTAGTTGGAAATCCGATTTCCCGAGAAGCTCCCACCATTTGATCTCCTACAATGCTTGGGAAGAAAATATCTAAGGTGCTTGACACCCTAAACTAAGCTATTAAGGCCTATATATAGTTATAAAAAGGTCCTAGGGTAGTTTATACAAGAATCCTAATTAGAAACTACTTAAAACAATCTTAAAACTTGAATTCGGAAAGTGGACGCCCGAGTCTTCAAAGTGGACGCCTGAGTAGATGAGACGCGTCCACTTTGCTGTCAATCTTCTGAGAGTGGACGCGTGAGATTTGGTGGACGCGTCCACCTTCTTGCCTTGCGCGTCCACTTGGTCTCCCTGCGCGTCCACTTTACTGTCCAACTTCTGAGGGTGGACGCGTGCAATTTGGTGGACGCGTCCACTTCCTGGCCTTGCGCGTCCAATTGGTTTCTGAGGCGCGTCCACTCCATTTTTTCCTGCGAAACAACTTCTTAAAGCTCCTATCTTCCTCCAATGTCTTCTAAACATGTTAAAATACCTTCAAAATGCCTGTAAACAAAGAGAAAAGTGTAAAGAATCAATTTAAGCACATAAACACACAATTAGGTAGATTTTATCTCAATAAACAACACATTAAGCTTCTAAAAACCAATCTAATTATGGTTCAATCAGTACCATGTCCAGAACTATCCATGGCTGCAATATGAAAAAAAACAATGATAAAGTCAAATTAGCAACAAAAAACACCAGTTACACTTTTATAAATTTTACATGCAATGAATAAAACACACATAAAGCTATCAAAATCAGATATTGAATTTCAAAACAAAGTTTGTAATATATAATGCACCTAATTGCTAAAATCAGATATGGAATTGTGATGTGGGTCATCCTTATCACTATCAAAGTCTGTTTCTGATGTTTCAACTTATTCCACTTCACTATTCCACACATCTTCTGTGGGCGATGATTGTTCTATTTCTGACACATCCATGACATAATTTTCACCCGTCTCATGTGTTAGAGGTCCAATGTCAATTTCAATTGAAACTATACTAACATTATCATCTCGAGCTACATCTTCTTGGTAAGCCTTGTCTGCTACAGAGGCATCAATTACGTGTCGAGCCTTAGTCTGGCAAACAGCTAACCAATCAGAACGAGATCTATTACTTCCTGGATATAAAACATAGTAAACTTGCATTGCCTGTTGCGCTAACACAAACGGATCGTATTTCATGTACTTTCTCCTTTGGTTGATTTCAACAAGTTTATACTGCGGATGGATTTTAACACCTCGATTTGGAGTGTTATCAAACCAGTCGCATTTGAATAAAACAACCTTTTGAGCTGGAATCCCAGGAAATTCAACTTCTATAACTTCTTGAAGAACTCCATTATAGAAATCAGCATCGGATGATCCTCTAACACACACCCCGCTGTTCACTGTTCTTCTCCTAGTTGTGTGATCGGATGTATGGAATCTAAAACCATTTACAAAGCATCCATGATATGAGTTGACTTTCCTTGAAGGACCCCAAGCGAGGTTCTGCAAGCGAATATCTGCTACACCATTCCTTGAATCATGTACTTACAAATTTGAGTTTCAATGAGTAACAATATAGCACAAAACTGATGGTTGTATATATTAATGATAATATTGATCCCTTACATGTTCCCTAAACCATACATAAAAGTCGTCTTCCACTTTTTTCTCCACGTCCAATTCAGAAATGTGTGGTTCTTGAGTTCGTACATCAGTCTTGAATAATCTACAATCAATTGCATTTAGAGTTGTAATCAAAATTATTAAATACATTATACTATATACCATGTGTAATTCTTACTCTATATAAGGTGTGACTTCATCGTAATTGAGCAACATGTAATTGGTAGCGGCTTTGAATTCTTCCGGTAATAAGTACCTAGTGTGAACCTTTCCAAGTAACCTACCATGATTGTTGCATATTGGCAAAACATGTGCTACTATGGAATCCACATCTACTTGGCATCCATCATTTCGAGTGATTCTTGTATGTCTCGTATCCACATGGGGCTCAAAATAATATGAGAAGAAAGTTAATGCTTCTTCAACAAGATACGCATTACATATCGATCCTTCCACTCTAGCTTTATTTTTCACCTTTGTCTTCAAACGATGCAAGAATCTATAAGACAACATATATCAAAAGTTCATTAGTGCATTATCTTAATGGTAAATAAAGTGGTACAATTATAACATTACCTTTCAAAAGGATACATCCATCTGTATTGAACTGGGCCGCCAATTGTAGCTTCGTATGGCAAATGAATCAATAAATGTTCCATTACATCAAAAAACCCAGGTGGAAATATTTTCTCCAACTTGCATACAAGAACTGGAATTTCATTATCCAATTGTTTCATATGATCGACTGTCAACTTTGGAGCACACAAGTCTCTAAAAAAAGACTTAATTCTGTCAACAAACTCCACACATTTGTTCAAAGAAGTTCCTTGAATGCAATTGGTAGGACTCTCTCCATAAATACGTGACAATCATGACTTTTCATCCCAGAGAATTCAATTCTTTAAGATCACAACATCTCCCAAGATCAGAAACATAGCCATCGTGAAAACGCAATTCTTTCACCCACTCAATCAATACCCTCTTTTGGTCATTTGTCAATGTGTAGATTGCCCTTGGCATGGACACCCTTTCATTTTTCGAAACTTCTTCAACACATAGCTCTGGCCTATTACAATATAACTTGATGTCACGACGAGCCTTTATATTATCTTTTGTTTTGCCCTTTACATCCAAAACAGTATTGATGACATTATCAAACACATTCTTCTCATTGTGCATCACATCTATGTTATGACGTATCAAGTTGGTTTTCCAATATGGTAATTCCCAGAAGATACTCCTTCTTGACCAATTGTGGGTAACTCCTCTACCTTCATTCTTCCCAAGTTTTGTGCCTGTTTCTAAGATCATAGGGTAATGACAAACCCTATTCCATATCCCTAATCCTGTAGGACGTAGAATCGTAGTAGATAATTCGCGGCCCCTATCACGAAGGAATGACCTCACATCCCGTCTAAATGGATGATCCATGGGCAAGAAACGACGATGGCAATCAAACCATGACATCTTGCCACCATGTTTCAAATAGAATGAATTTGAATTATCCATACAATATGGGCATGCTAATCTACCTGCTGTGCTCCATCCACTCAACATCCCATATGTAGGGAAATCATTAATTGTCCAAAGAAGTGAAGCATGTAATTGAAAATTTTGTTTCATTGATATATCATAACATGGGATTCCATCACCCCATAGATGTTTTAGCTCATCAACAAGTGGTTGTAAGTATACGTCCAATTTGTTCTTTGGATTTTTCGGGCCAGGGACGATAATTGTCAAGAACATAACTGGATCTTTGAGGCACATCCATGGTGGCAAGTTATATGGGTCAAAATAACTGGTCAACATGAGTATTGTTTTCCTGACAAACCAAATGGTGAGAAGCTATCAGTGCACAAACCAAGCCTCACGTTTCGGACCTCTTTAGCAAATTCAGGATAACACCGATCAAAATGCTTCCAAGCTTCACCATCCCTTGGATGAATCATCACTCCTGATTCCGATTCACTCTCTGCATGCCACCTCATGTGTCTAGCAGTGGTTTCAGAAGCATAGAGCCTCTGCAACCTAGGTGTCAATGGAAAGTAATACATCTTCTTGTATGGAATGTCTTTTTATTTTTTATTCTTTGCAATCTTCTTGTTTGGCTTGTAATGTGCATGCCCACACAACTTACAAACATTGCAAGCATCATCATCTTTCCAATACAACATACAACCATTCAAACAAACATCTATCTTTTGCACCGGCAAACCAAGGCCAAAAACTAACTTCTTAGTTTGATAAAAGTCATCAGGAAGTTTATTGTCGCTTGGCAACAACTCCTTCATAAGTTGTGTAAATTGGTTGAAGCATTTTTCAGAAATATTGTTCTCGGACTTAATATTAAGTAATCGAGAAACAACCGACAACTGAGAATGGTTAGAACATCCTTCAAAAATTGGTGTATCTGCAGCTTTGAGCATATCATAAAACTTTTGAGCCTCAGGATTAGGAATTTCAGCCCGAAATTGAGATAACGGTGGTTCCAAGTTAAAGATAGGCCCGGCAGCATCTAAGATCGCATCTCGCATTCTACTATCTGAGATGGATCCCGGAAGGGTTCTTAGTTGGCTCGATGATGCCATTGTAGGTTGAGAAGTCGAAGTTTCACCGTGACAAGTCCACTGATGATAATTTGTCACAAATCCCCATCTATACAAGTGTACCTCAACTTCATCCAAGAAACTCTTCAAATGCATAGAATTAACTGGTTCAATACTGCAATTTTCTTTTGAGTACATAATCAATATAGAAGCCATAAGAATTTATTAATAGAATACAAGAACAATGCACTATTTATTTACATAAAGAAGTAACGAGACAAAGGCATTCGATTTTTTTGCTTCATTGTTTATGTTTTTGGAATCATGTCTCTCTGTGATAAAATAGAAGTAATATCATTTTTTTTTTACATTGGTTTACTTAATCTATTCATGTAGCACTAGGTCCACGTGGTACAGAGCTGGATATTTGAGTTGGATATAAAATTTGAAAGCCCATGCTTACCTTATTTGTCTTTCAGTTGTTGGATCAATTGTTTTAAAAGATTACTAGGAAGCTGGAACAATTGTGTTTCTGTTCACCATTGCAGAACGGCTTGAATCAAGGGGAAGTCACAAGGTTTGATAACAATGAATAACTTTTTGAATCTTTTTATCATCTCAGTATTTTTGGATTTGTACCATGGAAAAAACATTTAATGTAGGGCAAAAACTAGTTCAATTTATCTTCCCTGCAAAACTAGTTCTTGAAGATTATTTTATAAAATGTGATCTGCCCTGCCAAAAAAAAAAAGGCGATTGTGGAGTATTTTGAAGTGATTAAAAAAGTTGATAGAAAATGTAAATAATTATGTTACTGCATAGGCCACTGTGCTTGCTGTAAAGATTCAGAACATATGTTACTTCCTAGATCTATTACTTCATATTCTACTTTTAGTGCAGTAACTTTTGTCTGTCTAAATTTAGTCTTTGCTATGCCTCAAATTTGACGCAAACCAGCGATTCTCCCAATCATTTAGAAAATCTCAGTTATGTTCTTTCTTTCTTCTTCTTCTTCGTCATATATACATATATCCAAATTATTCTTTGTTCCTCAATTATTTTAGAATTTGAAATGATGTAAAAGAATTGAAGGCTCTCAATGCATGTCTCCATAGAACAACCTACCTACCTAAAGTAGGTGTGGTATGCCAAATGGAAACGTTTCTAGTGCAGAAGAAAATAATCTTGCACCAAATCTTGGATGGAAAATGAATGTTCTCATGATGTTATACAAGACTTCTTCAACTTGGTATCATCATGCATGTAAGAATGTTTAAGAAATGAAAAGCCCTCACTCTTGTCAATTTTGCTTCTGAAAATATAAATGATTTAAAGGCATCCATAAGCTCATGTTCTTATCAATGTAATTACATGTATTCACAAGTGAAAGAGCTCTTATTTTTCTATTACAGGTGTTCAGAATATACTTCTTCTATGGGAACTTAAATGTTCACAGGATAAGCAGTATAATAATTAAAAAGAGTTTTTCTTTACCTCAACAAAAGATATTTCTTAAATTTAAAAGTCATAAGTTAAATTTAGATTAAAAATATGGTTATTTCAAGACAGAAAATATAGTATTATGCAGCCCACAGAAAACACAGGGCTGAGCCTGAGAGCCAAAAATAGACTGACTGAGACATCGATGCTAAACTCATATACTTTGTCTATGCACAAAATAATTACAGTAGCAAAAAACCAAATTCAACTATAAAAATGCAGCGACTGAATCAAGAACTAAAAAACTAACAAACCAAAAGACCAGGAAGAGGAGCACTACTGGAATAGGAAAACAGGTTGGAATAAGAAAGCAATGTTCAGTGACAAAGTTAGGAAATAAATTTTAATTAGAGAAATAATCCATCAAACTAACCTACAAACACCGTGACAGCGACGAGATGGCGTGTTTTGGGTTCCGGCAGCAGGGACGAGCTCGACGGTGGCAGCGACAACAGCAACCCGCCGAGACGAGGCGACGATATCGACGGGCAGAGGTAGCAGCGACGCAACAGTGAGGGGCAGGTAGAGGCAGAGAGACGCGACAGTGAAGGACGGGCAAAAATGAGGAAGAAAAGACAGTGAGTGGCCGGCTAGACAGAGAACAGAGGTGAGGAAGAAAAGAGGGGAAATGAGGAAGAAAGAAAAATTAGGGAAAAAACCCATTTTTAATTCATCTCCTATTTTTCCGTCGGGAATCCGTCGATAAATTTTACTAATTTTTTAAAATTTCATATCTTCGTCGATAATTCGTCGCCAATATTAATTAATTTTTAAAAATTTTAACTTTTCGTCGATAATTAATTTTTTCACTCCAATGCATTAAGTCTTAGAGGCTGCCATGCTAATGTGGAAAAAAATTTATTGACAGTGTTATGAAGACTGTCAAAGGATGACTATCTGTATTATAGGCTGACTTAGCAAAATAAAAAGAAAAGACATAAAAAATTTAGGAGAAAAGATAAAATATATCTGAAAATTTTGGAGAAAAAAGTCAAAAAGATAAATGCACCAGAAAGATAAGCGTGACAGTGGTCCTTGACATTTATGCATTGGAGTCAATTTTAAAGTTTGATGGTGTGGTTATTTGACATTCATATGATATGACTTAGACATTCTATTCATTAGGTGTCATTTGTCATGATTTTTGCTTTACATTAATATTATTATTAGAGATGCTCTAACACTATACGTACTGGAGAACTCATATAAAACCTATAAAATTTCTACATGTGACTTTTGATCTAAATTCTAATGAATTTCCCACTTTGCAGGAGGCTATGGCGAGAAATAGGAAAATAGCAGAAAGAAGGGCACAACGGTCCTAGAGCCTAATTTCACAGGGCGTCAGCTTTATGTACCCAATTTTCCAAGGTGGTAGATTTATGTACCTAAAAAGACTCTTAAAGAAATTCTCTCGAGGCTTTATATACAAAAAAAAATCATCAAAGAATTACTCCCAAGGCTTCTATCAAGTCTCAGGTTTAAGTGAGTAAACAAACTCTGGAATTCTATAATATCTGACCTTTTGAATAAAAATGGGGTCACAGTAGTTTTCATGAAAAAAAAGTTCAAAATTAATGAGTTTTTACTTCATGGATCATGAAGAACTTGTCTGGGAGTATACATGGTAATAAGCTTGAAGATGATTATGATGATGGTTACAATTCTGATGGTGGTTGTTATTTTATTATTATTATTATTTTAAAGGGGAAATAGACCTGTGGTAGAACAACGCATGCCAACAGTAACTCCAAAATGTCATCGTTTTGGTCTGAAGAAAAAAATAATAAAATAATAAAATAAAAAATAAGCAAAGATCGAGAACGCATTTGCATAATGCGTTCTCAAGTGAAGTCAGGCGCGCCAAGTGGTGTGGCCCAATGAGAATGCGACACGTGACACCGCGTGGAGAAAGTTGGCCACTAGTCGTAATTTCAAGGATTGTAGGTACAAAATGACCATTTTACACATAGTTTTTGTGTCTATAAATAGATAACTTGTTTTTATCATTTATTCACCAATTTAACTCTAATCTTCTCCATTTCTTTTGTAATTTCTTCCTTTTATTATTATCTTCTTATTAATATAGTTTCTAGAATTTTTAGAATAATATTTCAAGTCTTTTTGTGATATTTAGAAAAGAAATTATGTCCGGATAATTTCAATATTTTGAAGGAATTTTATCTTTTAATTTCTCTTTCTAATGTTTATAAATTTCATCGTATATTTATTAAATATGTATTGTGAGTAATTTCCTTTTGTTAGTAAGGATATGTGTTAAATTATTAATGAATAGGATTATGAGATAATTTTCTTTGTATTTAATTTATATTAAGATTTAATTAACTAGACTTATGGTCGGTTTACCCTCCTAGTTTTTATTATTTCTATTTTATGGACTTTAAATATTGCAAATGGAAGGTCGAACCACCTAATTAGTTTAATTTATTTATATGTTTTTTATTTTCTTTTTTATGGAAATTCAAGCTTCCTAACTAGTTTAATTTCTTTTTTATGTCTTTAATATCTTTTTATGGAATGTCGAGTATCCATATTTTTAGTTTAATTTATTTAAATGGCCGGTTGAACTGCCTAATTTGTTTTAGTTAATATATATACAATCTTTTTTTATAGAATATATATATATATATATATATGTGTGTGTGTATGTATTTAATATACTTATATATATTAATTGAGTATTTATATAATTCATGTTTTAATTAATATAATTGTGTGAATGAATTGAATTGGCAATCTAGTTAATAAATGTGATTATAGAGCTATGATTATTAATCTTATATTAATGATTCAAGTAGCATCTACTAGTTTAATTGAGTTACAACTTTTGCTTTAATTTAATTAGTAGCAAAATTATATAATTTAAATTGTATATAATTAAGCTGATTGTTACAATTTAATGTTGATGATCCCTTATTTACTAAATGAAATTTTATTGAGCATCATATACACGTATGTTGATAGTGGTGTTTAATTAAATTAGATAATATTGTCTGAACTAATCGGGATTAATCTAATTTGTAAGGATAAGAATATGTTTAAGCTGATTGGGATTCTAAAACCAACTACTTAATAGTGTTTTTATCAATGATTAATCCCATGAAAATATAATTTGATACTAGTTCTTTACTAACACTTTTTATATCATTGGTATTCCAAATACCTTTTTAATTATGTTTACAATTTAAAAAATCCAAAAATATTTATTTTTATTATTTTTATTTTCTTGTTCTCAAAATACCAAAACCTTTTTCGATTAAGTGTTTTAATTTAAGAATTGATAAATATTTGTAGAGACTATATCTACTTTCTCTATTTACATACTAATTATTAGGTTTAAATTTGAGAGTCGTACAACAGACTTGGTCAAATTTTGGCGTCGTTGTCGGGAATTTGTTTTAATTTTTTCTATTAAAGTTATTAATCTTTTTCTTTTGTTATATATTTCATTCCTTTCGTGATATTAATATACATACTTCATTCATTTGGTGACACCAGACAACAAGTTCATTGTTGTATGCACTTAATAAATGATAAAATCATCGGGGAAGAATAAGGGGGTAAAAGACTAGTTGAGATAAGAGAACAAACTACAAATATTGAAGAAGGCAAAGAAGAAAATCAACAAGATACCCACTTTATTTATGGTGATATTCTTCCTACTTATCTTTTAAATATGACATTAAATCAAAAATCTCTTAAAGAACTCACTGCTTCCACTCTTGATGAAGAACCATTATGCATAATTTTTTATCAAGTTGATGCTAATTTTAAAATGTATACTGATTTTATACAATATTTGCCTACTTTTAATGGATTATGATTGAAAGCTCTATAGCTTTTAATGTCTTAATTTTGATTAATGGCAAACATTGATGAGGACTAATGTCTTATTTGTACAAGTGATAGAGTTTTTGGATTCATGATCTAATCTATGCAACAATAAGATTTCAAGTCTTCAAGGAAGTATACAAGTCAAGACTATCAAGATTTGAAGACAAGCTTTTTTTGGATTAGATAAGAACTAGAGGTATAGTTTTAGAGTTATATATTTTGATATCTAGTTCTACCTCTATTTGAGTAATGGTTTCTAAAGGTTGCTCTATGAACTTAAAATGTTATTTCAAAATATTTTTAATATGTTAAAATATGTTTTGGTATTTCGAAAACTATGCATCGTGATTTCAAAACTTAAATGGTTCATAAACTCTTGTTGGATTGATACCATAACTTATATGGTTGATTGAAATCATCATTTGTGTGTTAGAGTATTGTTGATACAAAAATGAACATGTTTCAGTCGACCTAAAGTGGTCCAGGTATCATCCATAAGTTAGTTTATCTTGTGGATGCATGTGCTGTCAAATTTGTTCATCTGCCAACCTGTGGACGACCATGAGGTCGACCGCAGTGAAGTGAGATCGACCACAGGTGAAGTCCGGTCGACCGGAAGATGAAAAATCATCATCCGATGGTTGTCCAGTGAGGTTGAGGATGATGGTGCGGACAACCAGTCTGATATGCGGTCGACCACACTTCTTGAGTAGGTTTCCAACAGCTTCATTTTTTACCGTTGGGAACAAACCTTTAAATACCAAAACCTTTGGAATTCTTTTTAAGAAGATTTTTTGAGCAAAAACATTGAATATCTTGATCCTATAACATCTTAGAAACATTCCAAAACCCTTTCTAAACATCAATCTTGTTAAAATCATTAAAGAAGGGTTTTTACATTCAAAGGTGAATTTTGAGCAATCTTGACAAGCCATTACTCAAAGAAGTTATTGTGATTCAAATTGATATATCTTCACATTAAGGTGATATCTATCAAACTCTCTATCTTTTATTATTGATTGTAATTGTATCAAGGTTGCAAGTAGCATAAAACCCTAAGTGTTAGGGTGAGCCTTGTGTAGGTTGTTTTGTATTTAAGGTTTGTTTGTAAAACCTTTGGGTGAACCTTGAATTGAATTGAATTGTATTGTTAGGATTCACTAAGGAGAGTGGTGAGATTATTGTATAATCAAGGTTGTGTTGCAAAACTCAAGGGTTGAGTGAGCCTTGATTGGTTTGAGAGGTTATTTGTAAAACCCTAAGGTGAATTGGGTGAGCCTTTTTTGTAATATCATTTATTTGTTTAGTGAAGGGATTTGATAAATCCTTGAGTAGGTAACTTAAGGTAGTGGATTAGGTTTTGTTGGATAAACCGAACCACTATAAATCTGTGTTCATTACTCTAATTTCTGCATTTCACACAACTAGCCCACCAAGTGTTTGATATTTGTTGTCAAATAGGTGTTTTATTGAATTAGGTTGAAAAATCGGTTAAAAACCTAATTCACCCCCCTTAGGTTTTTCAATGATGTACTCATAAATTAATTGGATTTTATGTTATTTAATGACCATATTTTGTTTAAAAATCAGTTAATTATCTTATTTAATGGATATATTTCATGTTTCCCTTCTATTTCTTTGTTTGTAAGTTTTCCAATGTATTTTAGTTCATTATGGAGATAGAAAGAAGAAAAAGAAATGTTGGAGAAGTTTAAAAAAAAATCTATATCATCCGATGACGTGGCGCAATAAGAAGATTACACGTGACGCAATCAGAAAATGACAAGTGACGCAATTAGAAGGTGACAAGTGGCGCTTATAGAAGCCTCAATTTGGATCAATGAGGACGCAACACGTGGCAAAGTCGGGGAAATTAGGCCACCAACTAAATTTTCAAGACTTTGGGGTGCAAAATGATCATTTTGCCTCTGATTTTTGTGGCTATAAAGAGGAAGCTTATTTTTATGATTTAAACACCAATTTAACTCCAATATTCTCCATTTCTTTTGCAATTTTTTTTATTATTTTCTTCATCTTAGTATATTTTCCAAATTTTTTAGAATAATATTTCAAGGCTTTTTGTAATATTTAGTAAATAAATTTTTTCTGGATAATTTCAATATTTCCGGGGAGTTTATCTTTCAAATTTTCTTTCTAATGTTTATAAATTTCATCTTATATTTATTAAATATGTATTGTGAGTAATTTTATTTTATTAGCAAAGATATGTGTTAAGTTATTAATAAATGAGATTATGAGATAATTTTATTTGTACTTAATTTCTATTTGGATTTATTTAACTAGACTTATGGTCGGTTTACCCGCATAGTCTTTATTTATTTTATTTTATGCACTTTAAATATCACAAATGGATGGCCGAGCCACCTATTAGTTTAATTTACTTTTATGTATTTTATTTTATGTATTATAGAAGGTCGAGGCTCATAACTAGTTTAATATATTTTTATATTTTTAATTCTTTTTTTATGGAAGGCCAAGCCTCCATACTTTTAGTTTAATTTATTTAAATGGCCGGTTGAACCGCCTAATTTCTTTAGTTAATATAAATCAAATATTTCTTTCTATATATATATATATATATATATGGGTGTGTGTATTTATTTAATATACTTATATATATATATATATTAATTTAGTATTTATATAATTCCCGTTTTAACCAATATAATTGTGTGAATTAATTGGATTGACAATCTAGTTAATGAATGTGATTATATACCTAGGATTATTAATCTTGTATTAATGATTTAAGTAGCATCTACTAGTTTAATTGAGTTGCAACTCTTGACTTAATTAAATTAGTAGCAGAATTATATAATTTAAATTGTATATAATTAAGCTAATTGTTATATACAATTTAATGTTGATGATGCCTTATTTGTTTAATGCAATTTGATTGGCATCCTATACACGCTGGTTGATAGTGGTGTTTAATTAAATTAGATATTAATCTGTCTGAGCTTATCAGGATTTTAAAACCAACTACTTAATAATGTATTTATCTATGATTAATCCCATGAAAAAATATAACTTGATACTAGTTCATTGCTAATGTTTTTTATATCATTTGTATTCCAAATTTCGTTTTAATTCTGTTTACAAAATCCAAAACCTCAAAAATATTTATTTTAATTGTTGTCATTATCTTATTCTCAAAACAAAACAAAAAAAAACCCTCCAATACCTTTTTTGATTAATGATTTTAATCTAAGAGTTGACAAATTTCTGTGGATTCGATTCCTACTTTTCCTATCTACATAGGAATTGTTAGGTTTAAATTTGAGAGCCATACAACAAGCTTCGTCAGATTACCTGGATAAGATCAACTTAGGTATATAAAAGAATTACATGTTATTTGCACTAATTTAAAATAAGAAGGTACAAGAGATGAAGTTATCAAATTACGTTTTTTCCCTTTTAGTTTACAAAATAGTGCAAAAGATTAGTTATATGATTTGTATTTTGGATCTATTCAAGATTGGAATGGTATGCAAAGAGCTTTTCTAGCTAAATATTATCCTACATCTAGAATCGCAATAGTCCGAAAATATATGATTGACATAAGACAACAAACTGGTGAAACATTGTATGATTATTGAAAACGATTTAAAATATTATATGCTAGTTGTCATCATCATCAAATATCTGAACCATTATTAATTAAATATTTTTATGAGAGCTTGATTTCTTATAACATGATGACAATTGATGCCGCTACTAGTGGTGCTTTTTCAGATAAAATTCCACAAGTTGCACATGAGTTAATTGCTAATATGACTGTTAATTCACAATCTTTTAACACCAGGATAATACTGTTATGAAAGTTAATGAAGTAGATCCATCATCATCTACACAAATTCAGCAAATATTGGATCATCTTACCAATTTAGTTGGTCAATTAGTAAGGAAAATAATCAATACACGAATAAAAACATGTGGAATTTGTTTAGGCAATGACCATCCTACATATTTTTATCCTACACTCTTTCAAGAAGAACAAGCTAATGCCATGGGTAATTTTCAAAACCAGCCTCAGAAAAAAAACAATCCATTCTCCAACACTTACAATGAATGATTGAGAGATTGTCCTAACTTTAGATGGAGTGACCAAGGGGCTAGGCCATCTATGAATCTATCTGGTTTTTGTTCCTAACCAACACCAAAATCCTTCTCATTATTCTCATAACCAACAACCTAGTATGTCTTTAGAAGATATGGTAAAATCTCCTGTTTCAATCTCTTTATCTTTTCGAAGAGATACCATGTCTTTCCAAAATGATACAAAGCTTAGCATTCAAAATTTGGAGAACCAGGTAGGACAAATGGCTTTTGAGCTCAGTCAATTGAAAACTCAGCTTTTCAACAAACTTCTATCACAACCACTCAATCCCAGAGAAAATGCTAATGTTGTAACCTTGAGAAGTGGTAAAGTATTGTAAGAATTCAATGAGTCGAATGAGAAGAAAGACACAGGAAAAGTACTTGTTCCTAGCCCTACATCTTCTGACAAAATTCATCAGATATGAGAATCTTCTTCTTCCAGGGTAAGTCCACATTTCCCTAATAGGTTAACAAAGAACGAAAAGAACGACGAAGAGAAAGATGTTCTGGAAGTCTTCAAGAAAGTTGAAGTGAATATTTCTCTGTTGGATGCAATCAAACAAATCTCTCATTATGCTAAGTTCCTAAAAGAATTGTGTGCAAATAAAAAGAAGCTTAGAGATAACAAAATTATAGATGTGGGGAAATATGTCTCTGTTGTCCTTCAACAGAAACTTTCTCCAAAATAGAAAGACCTAGGTATGTTTGTTATTTCTTGTACAATTGATGATAGAGTAACCTAAAGATATATGCTAGACTTAGGAGCCTCTATAAATGTTATGTCATATACCATCTATACTTCATTAAATTTGTTATTAATGAAGCCTACTAAAATTGTTATTCAATTGACTGACAGGACTGTAAATAAATTTGAATCAATAAGTAGAGTTAATTTTGCTAAAAATTATTTTAAATTAGATTATTCTTTTACTGTTTCAAAATTTTCTTATGATATCACGTGGCATTAGAGCCAAATTTATGAACTACTTTTATATATATAAATGGATGATTGTGGACACACTACAGGAAAATCATGTTTTTTCCACCAAATTTACTGACGGATATTTCGGTCTGAAATTTGAGACGGATTTTAGACAGAATATCGACGGAAAGTACGTTTGACCGGACGTCTAAAATCAGTTGCTATTTTTCGACCACTTTCCGACTAAAACGTGCTAGTTGATAATTAGTTGGTAGATTTTCCACGCATTTCCGACTGAAATTTAAAATGTAATATATATTAGTTAGGGAAAAAAATTAAAAATATCCGTAGGTAATTCGTCACAATTTAGCGATGGATTTCCGACGGAATTTATTTAACAAATTTTTAATTTTTTTTGTCATGTAAGTCCAGTTTCCGTCTATAATTAGTTGATAATCAAAGACTGATTGCCGACGGAAGTTGCATTTTTATTTTTTTTTAAAATTGTGAAAAATGAAAAATATTCAGTAGCAAATCCGTCTGTAATCCGTTTCCAATACAAATATTTTTTTCCTCAGCTTTTCCCTCTAATCTAAATAATTGTAGTTTTTTATTATTTCCTATACAGTTAGTTTATGAATACCTCAATTTAGGCTTATAACATTTAAAAACAAATCCTAGTTAAAAAAATAAGTTTCAAATTTTATTAATTAATTGGTATATACAATATGTACATATGATTGTGTGTGACAACATGACTATTATAAAAAATATTTATAACATATACCATAAGATTGAAATTGACGTTATAGAATATGAAATTTTAATTTGCCAAATGATAAAGAATTCAAATGAGCATCATAAGTCATAATTAACGTAATTATGCTCTCCAAAATCTTTGATGATTGATTTGAAATCCTCATTTATTTAACTTATGTTCTTTAAAATTGAAAATGTCCTAAATTGTAATTAAGAGTATAAGTATTCAAGATTTATTAATTGATTAGTTAGGTAGTGTTTTAGGGAGTCAATATATATACACACACAACAATCATATATGTATATATAATTGTGTGTGACAACATGGCTATTGTAAAATTTTTTTATAATTTATACCGTAAGATTAAAACTGATGTTGTATAAATTGAAATTTTAATTCATTAAGTAAATAAAAATTCAATTGAGTATGGTAACTAAAGTAATTATGCTTTTATATTGTTCATTTTCCCGATTTGTTATTTGACTTATAATTTATTCAAGATGGAAATGTTATTTATTAATTTAAAAATTAATGCATATTGGCAATGGATTCCCGACGGAAATGTGATTAATTATTTTAAAAATTAATGGATATTCCCGACGGATTCCCGACGGATTTGTGATTATTTTAAAAATTAATCAATATTGGCGACGTATTCTCTACGGAAATGTGATTTATTATTTTAAAAATTAATAAATATTGGCGAGGAATTCCCGAAGGAAATGAGATTAATTATTTTTAATGCATATTGGCGACGGATTCTCGACGGAAATGTGATTTTATTATTTTAAAAATAAATAAATATTCCCGACGGAATTTCGACGGCATTGTGATTAATTATTTTTTAAATTAATAAATTGTATCGACGGATTACCGATGGAAAGTTAAAATTTTAAAAAATTAATAAATATTGGCGACGTATTCCCAACGGAAATGTGATTTAATATTTTAAAAAGTAATAAATATTGGCGAAGGATTCCCGACGGAAATGTGATTTTATTATTTTAAAAATTATTAAATATTCCAAACGGATTTTAAACGGAATTGTGATTAATTATTTTTAAAATTAATAAATACTATCGAAGAATTACCGACGGAAAGTTAAAATTTTTAAAAATTAATTAATATTGGCGACATATTATCGACGGAAAGATAAAATTTTAAAAAACTAGTAAAACGTATCGACGGATTCCCGTCGGAAATGTGATTTATTATTTTAAAAATTATTAAATATTCCATACGGATTTTAAACGGAATTGTGATTAATTATTTTCAAAATTAATAAAGGGTACCGACGGATTACCGACGGAAAGTTAAAATTTTCAAAAATTAATTAATATTGGCGACAGATTATCGACGGAAAGATGAAATTTTAAAAAATTAGTAAAACTTATCGACGGATTTCCGACGGAAATGTGATTTTATTATTTTAAAAATTATTAAATATTCCAGACGGATTTTAAACGGAATTGTGATTAATTATTTTTAAAATTAATAAAGAGTATCGACGGAAAGTTAAAATTTTTAAAAATTAATTAATATTGGCGACGGATTATCGACGGAAAGATGAAATTTTAAAAAAATTAGTAAAACTTATCGACGGATTCCCGACGGAAAAATAGGCAGATGAATTAAAAAAGGGTTTTTTCCCTAATTTTTCTTTCTTCCTCATTTCCCCTCTTTTCTTCCTCACCTCTGTTCTCTGTCTAGCCGGCCACTCACTGTCTTTTCTTCCTCATTTCTGCCCATCCTTCACTGTCGCGTCTCTCTGCCTCTACCTGCCCCTCACTGTTGCGTCGCTGCTGCCTCTGCCCGTTGATATCGTCGCCTCATCTCGACGGGTTGCTGCTGTCGCTACTGTCGCTGAGTATTCCAGTGGTGCTCTAAAGTTCCCTTTCGCGTACACCTACTAATTCGACATAAATTAAAAAAGGTATTTCATCAAGTCCTGTGATGAAGAAATTATCAAAAATTGTTTGAATTTAGTTCAGGGCAGAGGCAGCGACAAGTCCTACTAATTCTATGCGTACACGTAGAATTTCTTCATCACGCTTACTCAATTTATCGTTTGTTAATTTCCTGAACTTTTTTTATTGTGAAATATTGTTATCTCATCTTAACAATATTCTTATCCACCAAACAGTAAGTTCTTAACGCTTACCCTACAATGGCATCTCGTTTGTTAATTGCTACTGTAATTATTTTGTGAAATTATTTGGATTCAGTCTATTTTTGGCTCTCAGGCTCAGCCCTATATTTTCTGTTTGGTGACTTTATTTGCACAGGTAGTAGGTTGGTAAGTGTATTGACCATTATAATATTTTCAGCCAACAAAGAATTTGAGTATAAAAGAACAAAATAAAAAAGAGGGATATATATCAAGAAGCATAGACAGCTAGCCTCTTAAAATTTCTAAGACTCCTTGATGGATAAATATCTGCATCTTTGAGCTGTCTAAGTGTAGGATATATTCTCTTACTCTGCCTTTAATAATATGACATCAGAGAATTTAGGGTTTGTTTAATTTCACCTAATGTGTTCATATGGTCCCCTAATTATTGCATAAATCAATCTCGATTTGATTTCAAAATTTAAATAAACTTGAGCTCAAAATATTTGATTGGTAAATATGTTAGCACAATAATTAATAAAGTTGTCGTTTTTCCTTTCTTCTAAAAGTCCCTTTTTATTTTAATCTTTATTCCTTTTGGTTAGTCAACCATAAGATTTAAAGTCAAGTTTAAATTTGAGCAAGAATAGTTTTCCCTGTCTTTGAATTAGGCTCAAATATTTGAATACAACATTCAAAATGAAAAATCTAAATTCAATATTTAATTACAAATGGAATAAATTTTCCAATCTCTGAAGTAAGGTCAAATTTCTGAAATAAGAAAACACTATTTATACAAAGAGTCTCAACTTAACAATATTTTCCTTATTTCATGTTGAAAAATAATAGTGTAGGGATAAATTTTCCTACCAGAATCACCATTTGTCACTCTTTGTGTATTTTTCACAGTTGAAAAATATTTTACAAGTATAAAAAATTAAAACCAAAGAATATGGATATATTTAATGAATTGAAAATAGTTAACGGTCACTTTTCCCTAAAATTTTATTTTCCTCAAAAATTATAATTTTATCTAAAACATCTTACTTGTCAGATGTTTTAATGCATAGATGTCTCGATTTTAACAGTGCAGCTACTATAAATTGTTTTAAGTTTCAAATATCTAATTATTTATGCAATTTAATACATAATTACAACAAACTTTAGTTTGTTGCGAATCATTCCTTGCATAATTGCTATTTTATAATAGTAATAATAAACGTCTTCATATAATATAGACACTATGAGTAAGTTGACACTCCTGAATTTCCTTACCAAATCGAGTATCCATCTTGGATTTTGTAGGAAGATAGGAATGTGAAAACAAATTTAAATTCCCAGACTGAAAAATTATTCAGTAGTTTTTTTCCTTTTGTTTTTGAAAAAATCTATGATTATTCAAAAACTTTTTTCTTTTGGTATTATTCCTTCGTCACCTTTTATAAGACATTAATTAGAAGTCCATTTTACACACGTACTTTAGGTAGGTACGTTGTTCTATGGAGACATGCATTGAGAGCCTTCAATTCTTTTACATCATTTCAAATTCTAGAATAATTGAGGAACAAAGAGAGACATGATTCCAAAAACATAAACAATCAAGCAAATAAAATGAATGCCTTTGTCTCGTTACTTCTTTATGTAAATAAATAGTGCATTGTTCTTGTGTTCTATTAATAAATTCTTATGGCTTCTGTATTGATTATGTACTCAAAAGAAAATTGCATTATTGAACCAGTTAATTCTATACATTTGAAGAGTTTCTTGGTCTTACTAGTATTATTGAAATTATAATTGGGTGTTGGTTTTCACTTTATTTTATATTAAAGAGTTAAATTATATAGAGATTAATTAAATATCATTAAGCAAATTATAGTATCGTCGTATTTTAAAACTATTGACATTTCTTCTAATTATTGATAGATGGATGACCGTAATTGGATGTATAAGAGACATGTACAAGGTGTGAAAGAAATTACAATTGAGTTTGAACAGGGAGTTGAAGGATTCATTAAATTCGCAGCATCGAATGCACGATTTCCAGCAAACATTCGATGTCCGTGTTGTAAATGCAAGAATTTGAAACATTTATCTCCGGAAGAAGTTGAGGTACACTTGTATAGATGGGGATTTGTGACAAATTATCATCAGTGGACTTGTCACGGTGAAACTTCGACTTCTCAACCTAAAATGGCATCATCGAGCCAATTAAGAACCCTTCCGGGATCCATCTCAGATAGTAGAATGCGAGATGCGATCTTAGATGCTGCCGGGCCTATCTTTAACTTGGAACCACCGTTATCTCAATTTCGGGCTGAAATTCCTAATCCTGAGGCTCAAAAGTTTTATGATATGCTCAAAGCTGCAGATACACCAATTTTTGAAGGATGTTCCAACCATTCTCAGTTGTCGGTTGTTTCTCGATTACTTAATATTAAGTCCGAGAACAATATTTCTGAAAAATGCTTCAACCAATTGACACAACTTATGAAGGAGTTGTTGCCAAGCGACAATAAACTTCCTGATGACTTTTATCAAACTAAGAAGTTAGTTTCTGGCCTTGGTTTGCCGGTGCAAAAGATAGATGTTTGTTTGAATGGTTGTATGTTGTATTGGAAAGATGATGATGCTTGCAATGTTTGTAAGTTGTGTGGGCATGCACGTTACAAGCCAAACAAGAAGATTGCAAAGAATAAACAACAAAAAGACGTTCCATACAAGAAGATGTATTACTTTCCATTGACACCTAGGTTGCAGAGGCTCTATGCTTCTGAAACCACTACTAGACACATGAGGTGGCATGCAGAGAGTGAATCGGAATCAGGAGTGATGATTTATCCAAGGGATGGTGAAGCTTGGAAGCATTTTGATCGGTGTTATCCTGAATTTGCTAAAGAGGTCTGAAACGTGAGGCTTGGTTTGTGCACTGATGGCTTCTCACCATTTGGTTTGTCAGGAAAACAATACTCATGTTGGCCAGTTATTTTGACCCCATATAACTTGCCACCATGGATGTGCCTCAAAGATCCAGTTATGTTATTGACAATTATCGTCCCTGGCTCGAAAAATCCAAAGAACAAATTGGACGTATACTTACAACCACTTGTTGATGAGCTAAAACATCTATGGGGTGATGGAATCCCATGTTATGATATATCAATGAAACAAAATTTTCAGTTACATGCTTCACTTCTTTGGACAATTAATGATTTCCCTACATATGGGATGTTGAGTGGATGGAGCACAGCAGGTAGATTAGCATGCCCATATTGTATGGATAATTCAAATTCATTCTATTTGAAACATGGTGGCAAGATGTCATGGTTTGATTGCCATCGTCGTTTCTTGCCCATGGATCATCCATTTAGACGGGATGTGAGGTCATTCCTTCGTGATAGGGGCCACGAATTATCTACTACGATTCTACGTCCTACAGGATTAGGGATATGGAATAGGGTTTGTCATTACCCTATGATCTTAGAAACAGGCACAAAACTTGGGAAGAATGAAGGTAGAGGAGTTACCCACAATTGGTCAAGAATGAGTATCTTCTGGGAATTACCATATTGGAAAGCCAACTTGATACGTCATAACATAGATGTGATGCACAATGAGAAGAATGTGTTTGATAATGTCATCAATACTGTTTTGGATGTAAAGGGCAAAACAAAAGATAATATAAAGGCTCGTCGTGACATCAAGTTATATTGTAATAGGCCAGAGCTATGTGTTGAAGAAGTTTCGAAAAATGAAAGGGTGTCCATGCCAAGGGAAATTTACACATTGACAAATGACCAAAAGAGGGTATTGATTGAGTGGGTGAAATAATTGCGTTTTCCCGATGGCTATGTTTTTTATCTTGAGAGATGTTGTGATCTTATAGAATTGAAGTTCTCTGGGATGAAAAGTCATGATTGTCACGTATTTATGGAGAGACTCCTACCAATTGCATTCAAGGAACTTCTTCGCACAAATGTATGGAGTTTGTTGACAGAATTAAGTCTTTTTTTTAGAGACTTGTGTGCTCCAAAGTTGGCAGTTGATCATATGAAACAATTGGATAATGAAATTTCAGTTCTTGTATGCAAGTTGGAGAAGATATTTCCACCTGGGTTTTGTGATGTAATGGAACATTTATTGATTCATTTGCCATATGAAGCTACAGTTGGCGGCCCAGCTCAATACAGATGGATGTATCCTTTTGAAAGGTAATGTTATAATTGTACCACTTTATTTACCATTAAGATAATGCACTAATGAACTTTTGATATATGTTGTCTTATAGATTCTTGCATCGTTTGAAGACAAAGGTGAAAAATAAAGCTAGAGTGGAAGGATCGATATGTAATGCGTATCTTGTTGAAGAAGCATCAACTTTCTTCTCATATTATTTTGAGCCCCATGTGGATACGAGACATACAAGAATCACTCGAAATGATGGATGCCAAGTAGATGTGGATTCCATAGGAGCACATGTTTTGCCAATATGCAACAATCATGGTAGGTTACTTGGAAAGGTTCACACTAGGTACTTATTACCGGAAGAATTCAAAGCCGCTACCAATTACATGTTGCTCAATTACGATGAAGTCACACCTTATATAGAGTAAGAATTACACATGGTATATTGTATAATGTATTTAATAATTTTGATTACAACTCTAAATGCAATCGATTGTAGATTATTCAAGACTGATGTACGAACTCAAGAACCACACATTTCTGAATTGGACGTGGAGAAAAAAATGGAAGACGACTTTTATGTATGGTTTAGGGAACATGTAAGGGATCAATATTATCATTAATATATACAACCATCAGTTTTGTACTATATTGTTACTCATTGAAACTCAAATCTGTAGGTACATGATTCAAGGAATGGTGTAGCAGATATTCGATTGCAGAACCTCGCTTGGGGTCCTTCAAGGAAAGTCAATTCATATCATGGATACTTCGTAAATGGTTTTAGATTCCATACATCCGATCACACAACTAGGAGAAGAACAGTGAACAGCGGGGTGTGTGTTAGAGGATCATCCGATGCTGATTTCTATCATGGAGTTCTTCAAAAGTTATAGAAGTTGAATTTCCTGGGATTCCAGCTCAAAAGGTTGTTTTATTCAAATGCGACTGGTTTGATAACACTCCAAATCGAGGTGTTAAAATCCATCCGCAGTATAAACTTGTTGAAATCAACCAAAGGAGAAAGTACATGAAATACGATCCGTTTGTGTTAGCGCAACAGGCAATGCAAGTTTACTATGTTTTATATCCAGGAAGTAATAGATCTCATTCTGATTGGTTAGCTGTTTGCAAGACTAAGGCCCGACACGTAATTGATGCCTCTGTAGCAGACAAGGCTTACCAAGAAGATGTAGCTCGAGATGATAATGTTAGTATAGTTTCAATTGAGATTGACATTGGACCTCTAACACATGAGACGGGTGAAAATTATGTCATGGATGTGTCAGAAATAGAACAATCATCGCCCACAGAAGATGTGTGGAATAGTGAAGTGGAAGAAGTTGAAACATCAGAAACAGACTTTGATAGTGATAAGGATGACTCACATCACAATTCCATATCTGATTTTAGCGATTAGGTGCATTATATATTACAAACTTTGTTTTGAAATTCAATATCTGATTTTGATAGCTTTATGTGTGTTTTATTCATTGCATGTAAAATTTATAAAAGTGTAACTGGTGTTTTTTGTTGCTAATTTGACTTTATCATTGTTTTTTTTCGTATTGCAGCCATGGATAGTTCTGGACATGGTACACCGCCCCCTAGATTACCAGGAGTTATGGAGGATCCTAGTCCAGACATAGTTGGGTCATACACTAGCACACCTGCCTCCACCTCAGGTCCTGTCCCTTCTAGTCCACTAGTTCCCGATTCTGCTATACCATTTACTCAGACATAGTCACGGAGTGAGGATGACCGTCCACTCATTTCTCCTGACGGTGATTCATAAGTAAATAATTAAGTTATAATTGCAAACCGTTTTGTGACGGTGTTTATCAATGGTATAGTATTCTGGGGAGACGTTACATTTATTGTTTGATATGATTTCTTAAATGTTAGATGATATATTATTCATGGAGATGTGGAGTTTATTGGTTCATATTTATTATTATAATATTAGATGGCATTTGAACAGGGAGTTTGTTGGCATTGTTATTGTGATTTGTGGTATATTTGAAAATAAATTGTGTGGCCTGTGTGCCTGGAAAATGTTCAATTTATAGGAGAGATGCTGCCGAAATTTTTTTAATTTTAATTTATTTTGCTAATATGGATAATTTAAACAGATTTGATCCGTCTGTGGAGCCTGTTAGAAAGGTTACTGATACTATTAAGCAACACTTTATTGGTCCATTTGCCAAATTCTCCTAAGTTCCTGCACATGTTCGAGATATGTGGTTTACAGAGTGGAGCGTAAGTTTAACCCGAACTTGGAATAAATTTGTTGTTAAATTATATATTTTAATTTAAAATGCCTTTGATTTAAATTTTTTTATTGTTTTATTTGCAGAAATTGTATAGATGGCGTCCCGAGCACGACGGCCTTATACGGAAGAATTGGATTAAGGTTGCTAGGAGCAGGTTCAAGGATGAGATGTGTCGTGCCCGTAGGGAGAAGAGTTTGACTATCCCTCCATATTGGATAACGAAAGATGATTGGAAACAACTACATGTTTATTGGAGAACTGAGAAGTGGTTGTGCTCTTCTAGATCAGGTAAGAGCAACAGAGCTGCAGCTCCTTCCTCGACTCATACTGGCGGGTCGATTTCGTTCTCCGAGCACGAGAGGAGGATGGTTAGTCATTCTAATGCATATATTTAAATACTTTAGCTTAATTATATGATTATAATTATTTAATCTTTTGTAATATTTTGTAGCGGAAGACGGAAGGTTCCTAGTTTAGGTACATTAATTTGTATAAGAAGACTCACACATTTCAGTCTGGGCCTAGTAAGGGCGAATTCAATTGTGAGGCAACAGGTGAAGCAACAGGTGGGCTTGCAGGTAGGCATGGAGGTGGGTATTATATGCAGGAAGTTCGAAGACAAGTTTAGAGCGATGAAGTCCCGAGAAGATAGTTTGCAGGCATACCTAAAAAACTTGGCTATCCATATGGGATTTTCGGCTCCACCAGTACTACCTTCTGTACCCGAGGATGACATGTTTTTTGAGGATGAGAATGTTGCGGAGGATGAGGATTTCACTGTGTCACCACCTGGTGATCATCCCGGTCCAGTCAAGTCATTTTGATCCCCCTTCCCCCTCCTCCTCCTCCTGCCCCTGCCCCTGGACAGGCACATTCCGTTGTTGTTAGTTGATGTTTATGTACTATCTTCATATACTTATCACACATACATATTATTTTAGTTTTATTTGATAAATTTATTTCGGATATATATTATTTTAGTTTTATTCATTAAAATTTATATTATTTTACATATTTAATTATTAATTGGGTGTTTTTAATCCAAAATACAGGTTTTATTCACTAATACGGAATTTTATTCACTAATTCAAAAATTTAAAATTTTCGATAGATTTCCTACAGAAATTAATTCATCATAGTAATATTTTCGACAGATTCCCTACGGAATTTGTTTAATTTTAAGAATTTAATAAATTTCTGCGATGGTTTCCGGACAGGAATTTAATTTTTAAAAAAATTAATAAATATTAGCAACGGATTACTGACGGAAAATGAAATTATTTTTAAAGATAATAAATGTTAGCTACGGATTCCCGACGGAAATGTAATTATTTTATATTAGCAAAGGATTCCCGACGGAAATTAAATTGTTTTTAATAACTTAATAGATATTCGCGACGTATTCCCGACGGAAATGTAATTATTTATTAAAAATTAATAACTATTGCCCACGGATTCCCAACGGAATTGTGATTAATTATTTTAAAATTTAATAAATATTACCGACGGATTTCGGACGGATATATAATTATTTTAAAATTAATAACTATTGCCAAAGGATTCCCGACGGATTTGTGATTAATTATTTTAAAAAGTAATAAATATTACCGACGGATTTCTGACGGATGTTTCATTATTTTAAAATTAATAAATATTGACAACGGATTCTCGACGGAATTGTGATTAATTATTTTAAAAATTAATAAATACTACCGACGGATTCTCGACGGACGTTTAATTATTTTTAAAATTAATAAATATTAGCAACGGATTCCCGACGGAAATATTTTAATTTTGTAAAAAAAAATTCATAATTGCGACAATTTCCCTACGGATTGACTTATTTTTATGATGTTAAAAATTAAAAATTTAATAATATCCGTCGGAAAGCGGTATGTAAAATTGATAGATACGAGACGAAATATTTTGTCGTTGACCAATTCTCGTCGTTTACGGTGCCATTGAAATTCGGTCGTAAATAACGACGGATTACTCAGACCGTCGGCATTACCAACTGTCTAATCTCCTGACGAAATATTTGATCGGTAATCCGTCTAAAACCATGGTCAAAGACGAATTACCTACGTAAATGTCGATTGAAAACAAAGGTTTTTCTGTAGTGACATTCGTCAACTTGTGATGAATTGTGAAATTACTTTTATATATATATTTAGCATTTTTCAGGCCATCATCGCAATGACAAAGGATCTTCACCAAGGGAGACCAAAGGACAAAGGACAAAGGTACAATGATGATAAAAGTCGAGGGACAATCATTAGGAGGCAAGAATAATCAAGAAAATATTTGCAATTTAGAAAAGTTTCTAAGTGATGTCCATCATAAAATAACTAAAATAACTAAAATTTTTAAAGTGGTATTCACCATTTATATAAAAAAAAATAAAATCCCCTAATAAATTTCTCAAATTTTTAAAAGAGTAAGGTCCTTACTACATGAATCCGCAACTGGAAAGATCATTGAATTATATATGATTTGCAAAAGATAGATCTAAAGTTTTGAATTTGAATTTATGAGTTACATTTAGCTCCAATTTTCAAAAGGAAAAAGACATTTTTTACCATTAAAATTTCAAACTTCTTTCAATCTCACCTATAAGTTCCTCACACATTCTCAATAAAATATACTTTAAAAATAATTTTTAATTAATATTATATCTTTAAATACAACATAAATGAGGCCACTTATCTATCTTTAAATAATATGCTAACTATGTTTTAACTATTTTCCTCAAAAACTAATACTTTAACAATTTAACATTATCTATTATATAAAATTCAATTTAAAAATGTCATATCAATCCCAAAAAAAAACTGAGCCTGAGTTTACTCTATAGATCCTTCTGCATAAGCATCCCTTAAATTCTCTAGGGTTTCTTATAATATACGTACCGGTGCACTCAGATTAAACCTAGCAAAATTTCTATACATATATATGGCTTTCGATCTAAATGCTAATGAATTTCCCACTTTGCAAGAGGCTACGGGGAGAAATAGGAAAATGGCAGGAAGAAGGGCACAGCAGTCTCAGAACCCTGATTTGACAGGACGGCAGCTTTATGTACCCAAGGAAACCGTTAAAGATATACTACTCCGAAGGCTTTATGTACCTAAAAATGTACACTCAAGGCTTTTTTATGTACCTGACGAAATCGTCAAAGAAATACTCGCAAGGCTTCCCTCAGGTCTCTGCACAGGTTTAAGTGCGTAAACAAGCTCTGGAATTCTATAATATCTGATCTTTTGAATAAAAAGAGGGTGAGAGCAGTTTTCATGAATAAAAATTCACAATTTATCAGTTTTTACTTCATGGATTATGAAGGTGTTGTTGAGGAGTATACATGGCGCGAGCTTGAAGATGATTATAGTGATGGTTACGATTCCGATGGTGATTATTATCGTTTTGTTGGAGGGTCATGTAATGGGCTGTTGCTTGTTGTTGTGAAAAAGTCTTTTTTCTTGTGGAATCCAGCAACCAAATATATGAAGAAAGTGCTCGAACTGGGACGTTTAGCTGATTTGGATTATCCAATTGCTACTGGTCTTTGTTATGATTCATCCACTGATGAATACAAGGTAGTTGCTGGCCTTGCATATGAATATAGTCCAGATCATAGACGTTCATTTGTGAAAGTAGCTAGTTTGAAAGAAAAACAATGGAGAAAAGTTAGATTTCCTTATCAAGTCTCCTCAATGGAAACTGGTCCAGTTGTTAATGGATTTCTGCACTGGAGATGTAAGGAAGTCTCCTGGATGGAAACTGAGCAGGTGGTTAATAGATTTCTACACGGGAGATGTAACAAATGTCGTGGAAGACACAACTATCCCAACTTTTGTGCACGGAACAAGATTGTTGCTTTTGATGCAACCACTAATAAATTCAAGGAAATCCCATTGCCAAAGGCAAAGAATAGGTCAGATGGAAATCTTGTGCTTGGATTGGGAATTTTAGGTGGATGCCTTTGTATGAGTCACTGGGACAATAAGTGTGATTTCGAAGGCAATGTTGAAATCCTAATAATGAAAGAATACGGTGTCAAGGAATCTTGGACTACTATTTTAAAGATGTCGAAACTAGCTATGCGACCACCTTTCTACCCGAGTTTGACGCCATTGCTTCTAATGAAAAATGGTGAAATCTTATTGAAGATGGGCAGAGAGTGTTTTTTCCTCAATCCTAGGAAGAAGACATATCGAAGACTAAACGCCGAAAGATGGTTCTATGAAGGGAATATTCTAGCTGAAAGTTTAGATTCACCTACTGGTTATGAATGGGTTAAGGAGAAACATCAAAGTCTTGGGAGCCAAATAGACAATGAAACTGAAGATTCAAATGATGAAGAATCAGATGCAGACTCAAAGCCAGACTCAAAAGCAGACACAAAGGCAGAGTGTACTGAGGACTTGGACTCAGAAGATTCTGATACTTTCTCCTTGCTTTGCAGTTTCAAGGACATTCGGAGCCTTAAGCGAAACCGGCAAACTATTTGTCGAAAAAAGTTGAGAAAATAAACTAGTGAGTTCCAACCGAACCTTATCCTGATAAGGGATCTCAGAAGAATAACTTCATCAGAAATAGAGAGGTGAGGAAATTGATAAAGCTAGCTGATAGATTAGGATGGTTCAGATTACTTTTCTTTAGTTATTCTTCTTTCCTGATGTATATATTTGTTTTCTATGATAGATGATTGATAACTAGAAAATTATCTATGAAAACTTTTTATCAGACTGTTTTCATATTATAACCGACTGCAACCTTCATTAACTCTATCATGCGCATGGGCATAAAAAATTCATATAAAAGACTACAGAAATTAAAAAAAAAAGTATATTTATTGAATCCAATTTATTCTCCCCTTCAGTTCTGTATGAGAAAGAATAAATGGCATGAGAGAAAGAGAGAAACTCAAGGATTCATATTAAATAATTTAAATTTAAGAGGAAAATGGAAAGGGAACTTATGGCAAGACAATTTGAAGATCATCCAGATGAATACAAATATGATTATTCTTCTGGCTCTGGTCTATTGGAGGTTGATGTAATGGCTTGTTGTTTGTAGTACATAGGAAGTTTTTCTTCTTCTTGAGTCCATCAACTAGTAGCATGAGAAAAGTGCATGAACTAAGACTTGTGAACTCTATTGATGTTTCTGCTTAGGTTATAGAATTCTCAATTGAATAGCATGTATTGATTTGAAGAGCTAATTTCTAGAATGAGTTAAGAGGATGGAGATAATTGATCTATAAACTGTATTTTTTTCCATGTTCTTGAAAATGGGATCGAGCTATTATTATGTTTGTTAAAGCCTCCATGAGGAAGAAGCTTGACGAAGATTTGGGGAAGAAACCATTTTTTCTTATGTTTCATTTACAAGAGTTAAAAATAGATTCTGCTATGCTACTTAATTATACAGTGTTTACATGCTCAAGTTCTTAATGTTGCTTGCAGCCAAAAACCATGTTCTTTTAGCTGTTAAAATCACCTTCTTCGAATGTGGGCGAATGGTTGTTGGGCCTCTGCTTATCATATGTCATAGCTGATGGAATTTCCTTTTGCACGTTCATGAATGAATGGGCTCAAAAGAGAAACACTTTTATTCAATCCGAATAACAAGTATACAAGAGAAACACCCTCTTGTATCTCAACCTCACTTCCCACAAAAATCCCAATTATGTTCAACTGATGTTTCTATTCCACCCAAGAACTCATTGAACAGCAAACGCATCTCCAGTTGTATGGTACATGAGACATAAAATTCTATGAATTGAGATCATTTTGATGAATAAAGACACTGTACCATCACAGTCCTCCCTCCATACCTACAAGTGTCCTTATGCTCACTAACCAGAACTGTTTTATTTTTTCTCCCTCAATATAAAATCCCATACTACCAATTCAGTTACTGGAAGGAAGATATTACATCCAGGAGAGTGTAAGAGCAACATCAACAATGCAACTCAAAAGAATTCACGAGATTGTTGAAATTATAATGCCTAATATAATGCTTAATATTTTTCTACAGAAAGTTCAGTACAAGAATTATATATTATTAAAATGTTCTTGTAATGAACTTTCTGTAGAAAAATATTAAGCATTATATTTTAGGGTTTCAAACGTTAATCAGCAAGAGATCATCGGGAGCTTTAGAATAAAGTAAAACCCTACTTTTATGTATCCAAGTCAGGTTAATTTGAAGTTTCAATTGTGTATTATTATTGATTTTAGATTATCTGCACAAGAATTTATTATTTATTTATTTATTTGAATGAGGGAAGGGATTAAATTTGAAGATAAAAAATCAGTGTAATATAATTTCGTCTACTCAAGACAAAATTTAAATACATATCAAATCTTAAATAAACTATTGTTTGGTTTCTTGAAGTATTGGGATCCTTTGTTGTTTTTTCCTTTTTTGCAGATAAAGGTAATAGTCTTGTGATGATTCACGTAATTTTGAGCTATCAAGTTTAACTTCTTTGTGCCCATTTGATGGTCGGTAATGGGCTAAGGATAAGGAATTGGCTCCGTTTTTGTCTGAATATGGCTTAATTTGCTTCTGGATTTTTTTTTTTTCCCTTTTAATGGGAGTAAGGAATTACAACATTACCCGAACTCAAACTCACCGGAGTCGAACTCACGGCAATCATCTAATCACTTTTAGTGGTTAAAATGTACAATTTTTTAACATTAAATTTCAGATGATGATGTATGTAATGTGAAATAGCGGGTCTTGTTTTGATTGGGTTTCAGTCACATCCGGGTTGGGTCTCCAAATAAGGTTCATGATCCAGTAACTCTTAGCAAACGACTATAGACATTAGACATTGCCATCCCTGTCCGCTATTCCAAAACTCAAGATAACAGATGCTTATGTAAACCTTTGTATTTTAAATTTTTTTATAATCAAAACATATTTTAGCATAGTTTATGTTGCTTCACTAATTGGATACCAAGTGTTCGATGAAATTCCTCTTTGAATTGTGACATTCAGTTTTCTTGTCAAGTTCCTTGATTTTTAGTTGAGGTGAAGATCATTACAGTAGAACCCAGTTTTCCTTTAATCACGTTCGGAGTTGTTTGATGAAAATAGACTGCACCTTCTGAATTTTGTTGCCTTCCTTTGTCGGTATGAAGATGCAGGAAGCACATAGCAAAGAAATAGAGGGTAGAAAGAATAAAGCTGAGCTTAATGATTTGCTAGAAATCCTGCCTCCAGTTGACTTCTGTTGTGTATATGGCTCTACTCTCCATCCTAACAATGCTGACAAGGTATCTCTCTACTTTCTTTATTTTTATTCTCTGCATTTCACATTCCAGAACGAAAATGGAAAGAAGTAGTATAATCTTGAAAATGCCTGAAATTATTGTCTGTCTAGTGTGTTTATATTTTGCAGTAGATTCTTTTGGGCTTGCAGTCAATTATATTGGTAATGTATTCCTTTTGTGTGTAGACATCCATGATAGATTACATTATTGGAGTCTCAGATCCTGAAAAATGGCATTTTGAGGTAGGAACTGGGCTTTGTTTTGCTTTAACAACCTGCACTTAAGGTGTGCTTTGTGATGATATCTGATTCCTCCGTTTGACCAAGAACTTGGCAATGAATCGGAGTCACTATGCATCGTGGATGGTGCACTTAGGTGGAGCAAGGCTGGTATTGCTCTCTTCATAAGCATCTTTTTCCTCTTTACTGCTCTCGTGTGTAGGTCATTGTTGCAGTATTGAAATTATTATTATTATTGTTGTGTTTTAGATTACTGATGTAGCGGATGAAATTGGGGTTGGTGTCCACTTTAATCCTTTTGTTTCCATGAATAATAAGGTATCAAGCTCTCATGCATTTCTTTATCCTTGTTTTGCATATTGAAAATAACGGTGTACGGTATTGTCTTCCATAAGTTGCTTTACTAGAAAAATATAATGTCTGAGTTGGCTTTTGGATTTAAGAATACATCTCTGCATTGCATTTCTAGAAATGTAATTTACACCCCACATTTGTCAACTTTTACAGATGTTCAAGTATGGAGTTGTTAGAATGCATGACCTAATTGAGGACATAATGGGATGGAAGAGGTTCTATATCAGTGGTCGCCTTCAGAAACCAGTATGTACCTTTTGTTCTCTTTTTTTATTTTTCTTTTTTGTTTAAAAGATTTGAAGATTAAGCAGTATGTATCATTGGAGCCCTTGGTTCATACAATATTAAGAGGATATCTGGGTTTTCAACGGCATATATTTCACTTTTGTGTTTAGAATGTCTTTCGCTCTGAAATTGACAACTCTTGTTTTTTAAGAAAGACCAAATTTAAAATTGGAATATGTTTGTGGATATTTTTGGACTAATCACTTTCAGATGGGTGCTTTTCTTCCCCTTTTATTTTTCTCTATAGTTGTGAGTGTCTTACCAACCAAATAAATCTTCTTTCATACGTAAACATTGAATTTTTCTTGCAATATATTAAGTTATACTCCCTTTGTCTCATTCCAATCGTACACTTTGGACTTTAACAAGGATTAAGACAAGTATTGAAAATGATAATTATGCAACTAAAGTTCCTAAGTTACCCTTATTTAATAGCTAATGTAGGTGCATTAATTTGTCCAAAAAAATATATTATCTATTAAATATTTGACAGCTCGTCAAAATCTCTCATAATAGCAAGGATATAATTGTAAACATGCGTACTAAAATTAGCAACTGAACAATTTAAATGGAACAAATGGAGTATTATTTTATATCAATTGCTCCATGGAATAACCTTTATAAAAATTCAATATTACATGGAAAAATTATATATTTTATCTCTCAGAATATTATCAATGCTTTTACATATCACCTTTCATTAACCCGGTTAACATGAGAAAGAGATTTATGTAATGACCATGTTCTGTCATTTTGACATAGAACATGTTTAATAGACCTCTATCATTTATTTGGTGTTTCTCAAGTCTTTTGATTTGAGGTATGAGGTATTAGAGTTGAATGATCATACTAGCCCTCTTGTTTGTTTTTGTCCGGAATATGAGTTGGAGGAGAATAGAAAATTAAATTATAGCCCGCGAGGATGGTTACCTGTGACTTTTTAACTTGTTTCTTAGTTCAATCTTAGCTTAATTTTGAATGTTAAAATTCATCTTAAACGCTTCACCCTTTTTCACTTTTAAGGGAGAGGAAAAAATGGCTAAAGTGAGGCTGCATATTCCTTTGCTTCTAATTCTTCCTCCTTCTCCCTTGCTGAACAAATGTAGATATAATTGCGATACCACATACTTCCTAGTTACCTCCCAATTTATAACTTAAAGAAAGTGGGGAAAACTTTGATACATTTTAACCTATATTTAATCAGTTTAATAATTAAGGAAACAAATGTTTGTATAGGGAGATTGGGATTCATTGACCAAATTTGTTCTTCAATTCAGTTTCTTATGCAGGCTGAGCAAAATACTTATGGATGTTACTCTATTCACAATGAATTAGCAACTATTGACTTGTTCTAGACCTATACATCTCCATGAGCAAAATTGCGTAGGCTATTCTCTCTGGTCAACCTTCACCTATTACACTTTTTTGCCCTAATATTTTGAAGTTTGATAAACCTGCACTAGACTTAAAATTTCTTGGCATCAAGTATTCCATTGCCAACACATGCAACATGTTTACAGCAACTAATCTAGTTCCCTTTTTCCCCCAATTCTCAATATTATGTTTCATTTCTTCTTCATCTTCTCATATTTGGTCGCAAAATGCAGTTTTTTTCCTCTCTCAAACTATGCATGATAGTAGTCCCTTCTTGTTGAACATGTAAACCTGTTTATTGCCCCCACAAAACTGATGGACTGCATTGTTGGTTTCCATTGGGATTAGAAATATGTATCTATATTTTTTTAATTGCATTCCTTTTAGCGCCCATAGATGTTGGATGACATTGGACACATAATCTCATTTTCTTTCCAGGTAAATGTTTTGGTGGATAATTTGGATGTCAAAAATCTTAACTATGTTAATCTAAGGGCTGCTACTTCTGCTGCACTACTCCTCTTGCCGTCAGAGTTCACTGAGGTTTGCTGCTTTGACATTTTTCAATATGAAAATGATGTGTGATGTTATTCTAAATATTGTGCACATGCAGGAGGAATTCTATGCCAAAATATGCGGCCTCTCATTTATGGGTGATATACGAATGTTTTTTGCAGAAGATAGAAACAAAGTAAGTTAATGGAAGCTCGTGGAGACCTCTGGAACTGAATGTTGCTTTTTGGTAGCACCAGAATACTCTATGGTTCTGACACTGCTATTTAGCTGTGGTGAATGGGCTCGCCAAAAGCTTTAATTTTCTTTTTTTTGGGGGGGAAGGTCTTTTCTCCTATTTAATAGAGATGATTGTCCCTAATTCTGGAACATATTAAAAGTTCATTTAGTATACTTGAATCAATAAAAAGATGCGTCTTAAATTGACTTAGGGTGATTTGAAATTTTGGTTGATGTTCAAATCCTACATTCTATGTTTATCTAGTATTTTTTTAAATGAGTTTAAAGTATGAAAAGTTCTATTTATACTTCATCTTTTCATGCTATTAGTTTTCCTCTTTGGTTTATTTTGTTTTCTTGCATCTTATTGTTTACATATCTTTCCTAGGTGAAAAGGATTGTGCAAGGGCAGTTTAATTTGTTCCAAGCAATGTACAAGCCATTCTTAAAAGAATATGCGGCAAAAGACGTGTTGTCACTTTGTTCTTCTGATTATTCTCAAGGAAAAATATTTCAGGTTGGTAAAGGCATGTCTTCTAGATGAATCTGTTTTATGCTTCTGGTTTCATTTTCATATTTTTGACCAATAGACAAGGTTCAAGACATTTTCACTAACTTTAGGCAGTCAACTATCCAAATCTTCCCGTTATATTAGATTTAGACAAATCTATACTCCACAACTAATATATATGTGTTTTCTTAACTCTTGCTAATTTGTATGAATTGCACCAACGCGAAGTCTCATGGAATAATCTTAGACTTGGTTCCTTAAAGCAGAATGTCCTGCTATTCGGCATTACAATCATGTAAATTCTGAGAGGGCTTCAGGCTGTCAGATACTCTTGCGTTCACCAGTTAATGAGAAACATTTAGTGGGTTTTGAGTTTTCATGCAGAAGTTAAGTCAGATTTGACATCCAAAGCTTTTCCAATTTCTATGCGATTTTCAATTTTGGTATACTTATCCTCAGAGGTTGTATAGAAAGCGAGAGAACCTTTTTGTGATGCTCACGGCATTCTGTCGTATATCTGGATGTGTCACATTATCAATTGGTTCTTCCCAAATCTGAAATGCTTTGAACTTGTTGTAATAAGGATTGTGGGGAATCTGCTGCTTCCAGCCTTGTCTCTTGTCTTCCGCCAACAATCAGAAGTGATATGGGGATGAAGCTTGGAAAGAAGACAAAAGTGGATGAATTTGGTATGCCAGTCAATTTGATATCTTTTGGAGAGATTTCTTGCTTAACTTATTTTGTCTGTTAGTGAGATAAATCCTGCCTTCACTTATTTTGTCTGTTAGTGAGATAAATCCTGCTATCACTGTTGAGTTACCCTTTTCTGAATATTCTGGTGTTCTTCCAATAGTGGCTTTGACACATCAGGTTGCCTTGCAGGTCGGATTAAGAAAGAAGTGGTGATTAATTCAAAAGAAGAAGCTGCAGAGTGCATGCGGAGGCTTCTTAGACGTAAGGTTATGGCTTCAAGTACAAGGCAGGCTGTTGCTGGGCTGTTAAGCGTTGGTGTTTTTCGCGGAGTTCGATACCTTGGAAAGAAAATGCAGAAGGCCTGGAAATCTTGGAAATGATCTCTTAACCCCATCTAAACTGAAGTAGATAAAGTGGCTCATTGGTATTCCCAAGATTGCTCATATGCTATCCTTCCTTGCCCTCCACCATGAAACGGGAAAAGGAAAGAAAACAGGATGAACCAAGAAAGTGATGGATACCAACAATTTTGTAGGTAACTGCTTACTCTTATCCAAAGATCTGAAATGCCAACTTCTTTGTTAATGTTGTGCCAATAAGGTGGATGTTCGTAGCATTAGCAACAGCTTACAAATGTGCTATAGTTACTGTTTCTTTTATAATTATAACTTATCACTTTCCTCGTTGCTGCTTCCAACTAAAGGTGGGAAATTGTTCCACTTTGCTCCGTTGAACCTCCCAACTTATAATTAGTGGCAAACAAAGTCTTTTTAACCGTATCCTTTTTACTTAATATTATACTCTCTTTTTTTATATATTTTTGTCCCTTCACATTTGGTCTTATTTCTCACTCTCAATGTTATTACTATTGCTATATAAAAATATATATATTATCACCGTTGATTATGGCTCAAAAAAAAGACACTAATGTTTAAAAATTATACTTAAATTTGAGAAGAAACTAATGTTTAATCACAACAAACACAAACTCCACTGAAAATTTAACAATCTTCCTTTGTATACACGATATTCATGATGTAGCACAAAATTAGCTGTGGCATCTACAATGTCTCTTTGTTTTTATTCAAGACAATATATAGAACAAGAAATGTAAAATCAAATCCTAAAGGAATAATGTATGTGAGTGATAACTGATAATACTTGGTAGGATCAGAAGGTTCTTCTCTCAACCTGCCCAGACCCTTAACCATTCTGGAAATGCGGACCCAACTTCATGTGAGTTACTCGATTGCATGATCCCAGGAATGTTTTTTTTTTTTTTTATCAAAATCCCCCATATTCCAGATCCATTGGGTCTGACTAATCCTCAGTTTAGCCGAGAAGAACTCTATAGAGTCCAACTTTTGTTCGGGAGTGAAGGTCATCTAAATCTTTTTTAACATGGTATTATAAATAAGAGACCTTATTTAAGCATTAAAGAGTCTCTTACAACTTTTCCTAAATTATCGGTTTATTCAATTATTTCACTCAATTTTCAACTCTATTCAAAGCATAAAATGATAATTCAATACAATTTAATCATTACTCAACACATTACTACCTATTTTACATAAATTTAACAACAAAATCAATGCATTTTTTCATTCCTAGAAGTAACATTTGAAACATACATTTCATTAACAAAAAATGCATAAAAAACATGTTAAATTAATAAAATTGCATAGATAAACATCAATAGAGAGAGAGAACTATACTTTGATGCGTTTAAGATGTATTGTGCTTCAAAATGGGACAATTCAATGGCAACATTTTCCCAAGAAAACTCGGTGACAAGAGAGACGACATGGAAGAAAGAAAGTGATAGATATAATTCACGTTAGTTTGGAAATTTGAGAAGTGCGGTATTTAACGATTTTTATTTAAAAAAAAGGACACATTAGTAGTATTTGTGGTATTAAATGTTTGAGAAGGGTAAAAGTTTTAATTAATGTTATTTGCACATGAAAAAATATAAGATAGATGAGTTACATTTTCATTTTAACATACACTTGGCAGAGTAATTGCCTAAAATGATATCTATTTTAAAAAACTAATCACCAATATACTAATTGAGAGCGTGTTGACCAAAATAGAACATGTTAACTTTGCTAAGTTGACATGGACAAAAATCACACAAATGCACAATTTTCCAAAGTTGACATGGAAATCTTTAATTTGGCAAACTTGACATGTATCTATGTTTAGTTTCTCAAAGTTGACATGTACAAATGCACTGGAATTAAGCAAAGTCACTAGATTTATGGTGCTCTATCTAACTGCGTTGGATCAAAGGCCTAAGCCTAACTAGCAACCTCCTATTGTGCACCGATAATTATGACTTCGCCACCTTCGTAGCAATTTTCAAGCGAAATTCAAGGATTCAAATTTGAAGATTTTATGTTGGAAAGTTTGACATGTGCATCGTATTTGGAACTTCAATAACATCATGGACTCCATCAAAAGGGAAAACGAAAGGGCTATGGATAATTTCACTCTACCGCAACATAATTTCACGTCATTTGACATGTATAGGCAACCATATTTTTTATGGTCATAGCATTCAACATTCTTGTCTACCGTACACTGATTAGCCAATACCGTCTCATGGATACTTTAGTAATGCTTTGGGCTTTCATCTATCGACTCTTTCAGAACCACTGTACTATTTTGAAGGGTTTATATAGTTTTCACAATTTGGGGCTACAACTGTAGATTTTGCAACCATTCGCACCAAGTTATCCCTATCGAATGAGTTGGATGTTACTAAGTGGGACCATAGTCCTCGACAATAGGTACAAGGTAAGGATGGACCCAATGGAACTATGGATTAGCAAGATCCATCTTGTTTGAGATCATCAATTAGACCCTATGGTTGTGGTGCATCAAGACATAATTATGCTACTCATAGATGATTATTTTTATTTCTTCTTATTTTACATTTATGAATCGATAGCCAACATGTTAACTTTGATAAATTAGACGTGTGCATGTAATATGTCAACTTTGGTAAATTAAATATTTATATATTCACGTTGATTATGAATTTTTTTCCAAATTAAACATTTACATGTCACCTCCTCATGCTATAGATTCTCCTCTTTTTGTATTGGAGTTTTTTTCTCTCTTTATAATTTATATTTTTTTCCTATCCATTCATGGATTCTTCCACCATCTGGTAACTATAAATTCTTTTTCCTCATCGTTCACTTTGAGATTTATCTCATCTTTCATCAAAAACAACTTGTGAGCCAGCTTACATTCCTTCAGATATAACCCACACCAATTAAGATTGGTCACGCTAACAATCACCAACTCCAAATACTCCTTCTATGTTGGTTGAGAAGTGGTCTTACTTTGCTTTGAAGCTCAATCTATTGTCCTCTACCAAACCCAGTTTCAGATGTTTTAGAAGTTTATGAATCAGAAGTAAATTCCATAAACTAAATTCAAAGAAGACAAGTCTTTACATCAATTCTTAAACCGACGGGGTGAATCTCTTTCATGATCTGAAAAGATCTCTAAACTGAAAGCACTACTTTATGATATGAAGAATAGTGCAAATTTTTGCCCTGTTCTAAAACGAAAACTTTGTGAAGAGATTTATGAATTACAAGGGAGGAAGGAAACATTTTGGCATCAAAGAAGCCGCGTTAACTGGCTTCAAGCAGGTGATTGTAATACCTCATTTTGTTTAACAATGGCCAAATTAAGGGACTTGGTCTAAATTCGTTAGCAATTCAAGTTGAAATGTTATTTCATATCTATTCACTCTCTTTGTAATTAAATGTCTACACATTCTCATTTTGATATATTTGAAATTGAATGTCTACTTTCTTAAACAAACATATTTTCTCTCTAAAATTTCACTAACAATCTTCATAATTATAAACGTATTACATATCACTTATTAATGATTTTACTATTAATTATATTAGTGATAAAGATATTATAATAAAAAAAATTCAATTCAAAAATTCTTTCTTAGTTTTTGAAGTAGGATGACTCTATTTTATACTTTCAAACTAAAATGACAAAAAAATAAGACTAGTTAAAAATATAGTGAAAAATAGGGGTGATTATCGTGTCGAGTTGGCGGGTTATTAACACACTAATCCGAACACATCACGATTAATAATCGTGTCCAATTTGTGAACTTGAACATGACATGACACACGAATCCACCAACCCGCTCAACCCACTAACTCGTCAATCCATCAACGCAAAAAATCATATTATATTTAATATGAAATATAATAAATTAAATTGAAAATCAAATAGTCAATGTACAAGAAAGACTAAGACAAAAATATGTTCAATCCAAGGGAAATATTTTATAGATCATGTAAAATAGCAAAATGTTAATGTAAAATTGTACAAACCATGTAGATATTTATTTGTTACTGCTATACGTGAATACATCTCAACAAAATAGATTATCATCATCCCAACTCATCGCAATAAAAGTTTTTAAAAAAAAAAATCATTATAGCATTTATCTAAACAAACAAATATCGCAAGAGAAAAGTAGAAAATATATTAAAACTAAATTATTTATTGAATCCCTGCAGCTTAATGGAAGAAGAATCATTCTTGTGACATCATACGTTAATTTTTATTTTATTTTTTAAAAGTCATCATCATTACCATATATGTAGTGATAAATGGTGATTG
This sequence comes from Apocynum venetum, assembly GCA_019593545.1. Taxonomy (NCBI): domain Eukaryota; kingdom Viridiplantae; phylum Streptophyta; class Magnoliopsida; order Gentianales; family Apocynaceae; genus Apocynum; species Apocynum venetum. Next base: position 789,408 of record SRSM01000153.1, read on the forward strand.
GATAACATATGTCGAAAAAACTTACGAAACCCTTCCAAAAAAGATCATCATAATTCATAAATGATCCAAAAATAAACTCATGAATTCAAAAAATTACAAAATAAAAATGGGTTAAAAGACATTACACATTAGCTTATATTAAAATAAAAAAAAACAAATTTAGTTAGAGATTAAATATAATAAGTTAAATTTGAGGATATAAATGGTTTTTAAAAAAAATAAATAAGTTGTTGGGTTATCCCGAAAGTTAGGAGAGTTCAATCCATTTACTTGCAAACTTGTTTAATGTTAAAGGGATTGTGCTCAATATTGAAACTGCCATGAAAAATGACACCAGGTAGCATGGAGTGCAAAAAAGCCTTCTAGGGGATAGTGGATGAAAGAAAGATAGGGGCCATGGCTGAGGTTTTGAGTTGGAAACACCAAGTTTAATCTATGTTGAAAATTATGACAGTTTTTTTTATATAAAAACAAACAATATAAGGGTATTGTCGATTATATATAAGTGTATGTCAATTAAGCATTTTAAGATTTAATTTTGGCAACCAATACCAAATTAGGTGTCCGTTGAGTTTTTTTTTTTTTTTTTTTGGAAAACCAAGAGGAATTCATTAAAAAAATCAAGGGGGCACATCATCTAAAGTATGAAACCGTACAGAAGAGGTGGAACTCCTTTGAGCTCTGCGAGTAAAGTCATGAGCAGAAATGCTAGCCTCACATCAGCACATCAAGTCCAGATAATTGCATTAAAGGTAGGAGACTCCTTGTTTGTCAATGAGCAATTGGAGAGGATGGCCATTGGTTGATAAAGACAGTCAACAAAAAAAAAAAAAAATCTTTTTCCTTGTCAACATCCATTAATTAAATTAAATTAATTAATATACATAAGTTGGATATCTGTCCTGATTGTGAAAATAAAAAATTGAGATTATTGCTAAATGGACATGACAGGGATGTTTTTTATACTCAAAGGCACCACCTTTTACTTATATTTTTTAGCTTCTCTTATAGCAAGAATTATACACAAATGCATTACATTTCACACTGCATTTTCCTGAAAGTTTAGATCACTAAAAGTTGATCTAGTACTTGATAGTTAATATTTAATTCAAAGCTTTTCTTATTAATTTATTGATAATGAAAAGAGATATCACATATCATATATTATTAGAGATTACAAATGATAAGTATACAACATGACAACTGTATATATATATATATATATATATATATATCTTGTATAACTTTTTTGTTGAATTCAGCTCAAACTCTTACCGCCCATAATCTACAAAATAATATATGTTGGTTAAAGTATCAAAAATGAGAAAAAGTTAAAATACCCATTTTAAAAGACAATTGAATTTTCTTAATTATAGGAACATAAAGTAAGAAGTGCACAATTCCAAAACATTCTGGTTGGTCAATAAAAAATAAATTTGTACTGTTTTAATGAATCAACTTTTGGAGCAAATCAAAATTTATAGTTTGCTAAGCCAAAAATTTATACTCAAAAATGACATGGTTTATAAGTTGTAACATGAACACATGCATGCATTAATTTGTTAATGCAAAACATTACTACTACTTTGCTAACTTTTAGCAGTGATTTATACTTTGTGTGGTCCTTTATGGGGGGAAACCTGAAAAAAGCATAGCCCTATCATCATTCATTTGTTTTAGTTAATTGTTGTCTCCCTTTTGGAAATGAAATGATGAAAGCAACTTAGTACTATCTACTATTCTTCCAACAATCACACACACTCTAACAGCATATTAGCCCATCTTTTCTTTTCTTTCAATCAAATAATTAGCATTTTCTTTATGTTTCTTGTTATAGGAGATAATAACATAGTAGTTTAATTTACACATTGTTTCTTTTTTTTGAGATCATATATATTCAAGTGCAAATGTACACAACAACATGCTTTACATGAAATTAGCCGATTGGTTGTTAGCTATTATGAGTTAAAATATTTTAACTATCTTTTAGAACAAAAAATTTATAATTAAACATCTTTTGATTATTATAACATTACAAAATACGAACATTTTGCTTGAACACTAAAATTGAATATTTACTTGTTGTCCGCATTATTATTCCAAAAGTTTGTACAAATAATTGTAGGGAAGAGAAGCTCCCACACCTCCTTAGTGATAAAATTATTTTAAATAAGTACGAAACTTTGAATTTCAAAGTTTAAGTTTGGGAAATTCTTTATAGGGTGGGGTGGGGGGTGGGCCAAAAATGTCTTTGGTCCAATAATAAGAGACATTTTAAGATTTCTCACATAAGTTAAAGTCATTAATATTGATTAACTTAGAAGACTATTTTACCATTTTCTTGAGTTTGATTAAATTCAATCTTCATTCATTTTAACATTAAACTCTCCCCTTCCACACCCTTATTTCAAAATTTTGAATGGAAAATTATAGGGGAGAAATAAATAAGAAAATGGTAAAGTTGACATACATTAATAAATGATTTCTTGATGCTCTAAATGTGACAGATAATTGGAGGAGAAAAAAAAAAAAATCTAAAGCAACACTTATTTGGGATTGGAAGGTTTATATATAGAAAGGATTTGAATGTAAATCTGGATTGTAACTAGTTTTGCACATTCTTCTCTTATTAAAAGTACAATAGATATAATCAATATTAACAATCGTTGCACTAAATTGTCCATAGTATAAAAATATAAAGAGAAAAAAGGAAACACATTTTAAGGTTGCTCTCTCATGTGGACAGCTTTTTTTTTTTTTTTTTGGTCCACTTTTTCCCTTTACTCATTTTGGGAAAAAACAAATTCCATAGAAATTCTTTCAAAAACTCAAAATTCGAAATTTCACATGAGTTTCACACTACACATTAAATATAAATTTATAATATTTTTAATATAGACTTCTATATGTTGACTAATTTATTAATTACTTCTTTTTATCTAAAACTAAATGTTTAATTTTTTTAAAAATAAATATAATTTATCTAAATTTTGATTAAAAATATTTAATTTTTACTATTAAATTCTAGCTTCAACCAAACAACAATAACTCTTATCCAAATACATTGCTACTTAAAAAATTTCATCATCAAAATAAATTCAAAATTTAATATTTTGCTAGAAAATACAAACTTGCTCTTTGCAAACAAGTGTTAACTTTATTATTATTTGGGAAAATGATATGTTAAGTATTGTTCAAAAGTCATTTACATCGTCAAATTTTTTTTTTCTATCATTTACATATCTAAAGCATTGCTCAAAAGTCATTTTCATTTTCAAATTATTTTTTCTACCAAAAGTACGAAGGTGTAAATGACAAAAAAAAGAAAATTTTTGAGGATGCAAAAAAAAATTTGACAATATTTTTAGGAGGTAAATAGTTGAAAAAAAATTGAAGATGCAAATGACTATTGTACAATACTTTAAAGGCGTAAATGAAACAAAATAAATTTAAGATGTGTCAATGAATTTGAGGCAATAATTTAGGAATAAAGTTATCTATTTCCCTTATTTTTACTAAATAAACTAAAAAGAGTCCTAAATTAAGTTTCCTTTTGTGCGAAGAATAATCTCTCAAGACTTAGTTCAACTACTACTCCATTAATTTTTAAATATAAGTCGTTAGTACTTTTTAATTGTATTTAATTATAAGTTATTTTATAAATATTTTCAATTTATTTATAATATTATTCTTATTTGTTATTATTTTTTCCATTTACTACTTTTTCATTCTCAAATTCTTGGTAAGCATAGACTCTCTCTGTACCTCCTCAACTTCACTTTGTTCAAAAAATATATATATATATATATATATATATACTTATCTTAATTTATATACTTATCTTAATTTTACTAATTTGTTAATAAACATTTAACTATTCGACTTGAAAAGTCCAATTTATTCGGTAAAAATATCTTATTTATGATTGTATATATAATAGATTCGAATTATTATCTCGATAATTATGATATATATTTTTTAAAAAAAATATATTCGACCACTTTTTAAGGAGGGAGAGAAAGTAATAATTTTCAAAGGACAATACTTATTTTCAATGTTGAAGCTTTCACAGGGATTTACAAGTCGAATTCTCAACCGACCTACGTGAATTATTTTTCAATGCCTAAGTAGATAATGTTTATGAATAAACCCTATAGCATAGCATAGGACTACGAGATTGGCCCTACGCGCTTGCACCAAAGTCCATTTCTCACGTGAGGAAAAAATTTAGAATTATATACTCTCCCCCTTTATATAAGTTTATATTTGTATGAGATGTTATAATTTTTCTCCACTATCCTTATAAAATATTTTAGAGATATTTTACTATTTATTTTTAATGTTAATTTTATTTATCATTATTTTTTTTCAAATTTTTCTTATTTTAAAAAATAAATTTAATGTATCTTCATCTCTTTTTTATTCCAAATACAAAAGCTTTATTTTATCTTCTATCTATTTATTCTATTTTTTATTTAGAAGACAATTTTTTTTTATCTTCTTATTCCTAAGACAAAATAAATGAATGTATTATCAAAATTAAAATACTTTCTTGATTTTTGTAAAATTATTTATAACATTATATAAAAAGGAATGGAGGAAGTATGCACTAGTTTTTCAACTTTCAATGACTATTAAAAAAAAGGAAAAAATATTAAATAGTTAAATTTAATAATACTCTATCAATTAATTTTTTTAAAACAGGTGAGAATTTAACAAGAAAAGAAGAAGACCATTTTGTCCACTTTATATCAGTATACATCAACCATTCTTATTTGTGTTATTTTAACTTTTGTGAAATCCTTAATTATCCAAAAAAAAAAAAGGCCTTATAAAACCCATTTCTCTACTAATCTCTCTTGGTTTTATGTCTATCTATATGCCCTGATTTGTTTCAAATTATATATTCTCCTTCTAAATAAGAAATTTATTATTATTAACTTTATCCATATTTAAACCTTTAATATTGGCAATGCATTAATTCTTTTATACTAAAATTCATAGTTTCAATATGATTTCACAACTTTTAATGTTAATTAATCAGGTCCTCTCTATTTTACGAAAATAAGGATAGTAATTAGGTGAGAAAAATAATAATGGAATTGGTTATTCTAAAAGATACTTAAATAAAGTATTTGTTTGTTTTGAAAAAAAAAAGTATTTGAAAAATTTTAACATTTTATGTGATAGAATCTTTAATATGCGCGCAATGAGTAACTATGATAAATAAATTGGAATGGAGAGTGTACTTTGTACAAAAATGGATTATATCAACTAGTAATTACAGCCATCTCTCTCTCTCTCTCTCTCTTATATTTTTATTTTTAAGAAAAAAAAAATTAAAATCACAAACAGAGACATGAAAAAAAGTGAAATAAAATAAATATTTTAATTTTATATGGAAACAACAACTATATTACTATTACATAACCTAAAAATAAACATTAACGTAGGAAGAGTACAAACTAAAAGGAAATAATTTGATTGTTTTTTTCTTTTCCGAATTTTGCCTTGAAAAATCATCAACTACAAAGATTCATTCACCTAACCTCCTTCTTTGAGTAGGACTAAATTAAACATATTTTGCAAATATCAAATATAAATATTGATAATAGCATAAAAATAAATATTGCAGCCAATAAAAAAAGAAAACTTCTCATTTTTTGCACATTTTTCATATCTTATATTATAAATAGATTCAAGTAAAAATAACTTTGCCTCCTGAAAAGATACAACATTTTACTATTTTTACAAATTTTGTAAAGCATATTTAACATTTATCCATGCCCCAAAATATCACCAACAACCCACAAAGTACAAGAACAATAGACAAAATCAAGAAAAAGAAGCACTTCCCTATTTCTTGAATTTAACTCTATTCCTTATTGGATTTTGATTCTACATTGATTATCATTACCATAAAATTTCACCGAATCGAATATGTAAAAATTAGGTTGGATTCATCAATCATGTCATTTTCTTCGAGACAGTACCATAATCTTCAAGTTCCCAAATTTCAGTAACCATTTTATTGTCTTTTAGCTAGGATTTTTGCTGAGACTCATAATTTTGGGAAAAATTGGCCAATTTTTCATGGATGAGAGAATATTTGCACATTTGCATATTCCTCCGTAAGCCCTTTCATATGCTTTCTCTCCCCCCTCTCATTGCCCTTCACCTTGAATAGACTGGTGCTATTTTCTCAAAGATCTATCCACTGTTCATTATCCTCTCTCAAACTTCATACTTGACATTGTTACATAGGCATTTGGGATCACCGTCAGTTCTTCAAATCTTTTCTTTTATTGTAACATTTTTCAAGGTACTCCTATTTCCAGCTATCTCATCATATGTACTTCCGCCAAGTATCTTTGAAGTTTTGGCCTATAAATCTCGAGTTTATATTCTTTTTGGAAAAACCCATTTAAAGTTCCCATTGTTAACCTAAAAAAGTTGATGTAACCAGTTCTTGGACTCCATCAAGTTTTCCATTTGTTTGCTCTTCATCTTTTCGATTTTCGTTTGAAAAACTTGACTGGGCTTTCTTTAAATTGACTAATTCTTTTGTGTCATTTTGGATTCTTGAAGCTTCAAATCCCATACCTTTTCTGTTCCAAGAAAGAAACGAAAAAAAGTTTAAATCTTTAGTTCAAAGTCAACCGTCCTCAGCTCTCTTGCGATCTACTCTTTACTAGGTGGCTGTACTGAATTATTATTTTGATGCTTTATAGCTGAAAAATGCAGGCTGATCAGCGAAAAAAGGTAAGTTTCTTTCATTAATCAAGCATTCAAGCATTAATTGCCTTCGTTTATGCATAAATGTGGAATGAGGCTATTGATTTAATGCCTTGATTAAGATCTACTACTATGTTGAGCCCCAAAATTTTCCTGGGAATCTTAGTTTGGTATGCGATTGAGGATTTGGGTTTAGTTTCGTTATTTTCATCAGTTACCTGTTTCTAATAGAGGATTGAACAGTGGTGCTCCACAAACATATGGTTGTCATGTTGGATTCCAATAGGGTACATTTTCATTTAAAGATTCAATTTAGGGTTAGATTCAGGGGATGACTTTGAAATTGGATTTAATTGGAATGAATATGAAAGATTTGCAGTTCTTGCTTTTAGATTGTGGTTTGGGTCGCTATAGATGGGATTTTAGGCCTGCCAGTTTAGAGATGTGTGTTTTAGTGAGACAGGACATTTTTGTGCACAAAATTATGCCTCCATCATGCCATTACCCTTGAGATGATCTCAGAGTTTATGCCCCTGTTCACCTTCCAGGTCCTTCCTGCTTTCTTTTAGCTGAAATTTGATAAACGTGCAATTGAATTCTAGTTCGAGACTTTTTTGAAATTCTTTTCTTATTTATTATTATTTTTTTTGCATTAACTTGGCTGAAGAAGCTGTAAAATATGTGAAACTTTAATCTGTTCCTGATTTAGAAATGCAATTGTCTTAATTGAATTCATTATTGCATTGTGGGTAGAGAAAGTATGTATTCTATTGGATATAGAGATTCCCACACAGAGATGCATATAAATCAACACATACAGAATGAACAGTACAGATGGATCAAACTAGGAGCAGAATAAAGACAATTGATAAATGAAAAATATTCAAGAATTGCAAAAAATCAATATCAAGGCAGTTTTTTTTTTTTGGGGGGGGGGAGTGGGGTGTTTGCTTTTGCAAATTATAAAAGAGTATGTAGAAGGCAACAGAGAAAAAGGAAGAATGGGGAAGAAGGCTACACCTTTACATTGCTTTGAAGGCGAGAAATTTTGTCGTTTATATTATATGGCTACCCCTTCAGTTACTTGTCTTGGAATTTTAAATTAATGAGTGAACTTTCTCAGTTCAATGTTGAAGTTCCCTGATCTTATCTTTAGATACATGACCAATGTGGTATTTTATACTGATATGCAGGCATCAGTAGATGTGGATTTCTTCACAGAATATGGTGAGGGGAGCAGATACAAAATAGAGGAAGTTATTGGTAAAGGTAGTTATGGTGTTGTATGCTCTGCGTATGATACTCATCTTGGGGAAAAAGTTGCAATAAAAAAGATAAATGATATCTTTGAACATGTCTCTGATGCCACACGTATCCTTCGAGAGATTAAGCTTCTCAGGCTCCTTCGTCACCCGGACATTGTTGAAATTAAACACATCTTGCTACCTCCTTCTAGAAGGGAATTCAAAGACATATATGTAGTATTTGAACTTATGGAATCTGATCTCCATCAAGTCATTAAAGCAAATGATGATTTGACACCTGAGCATTATCAATTCTTCCTATATCAACTTCTCCGAGGACTAAAATACATTCATACAGGTAACTTTTGCTCCAATTTGTGGAGAAATCTTTAATTCCTGATGTTGGATATTTTCTGGTACATGGACTGCAAAATTCAATCTTATTGTTCTGATTAGGAATATATTATGCTCTTATGCAGCAAATGTATTCCATCGGGATTTAAAGCCAAAAAATATCTTAGCTAATGCTGATTGCAAGCTCAAGATATGTGACTTCGGGCTTGCAAGAGTAGCATTCAATGATACTCCAACTGCTATATTCTGGACGGTATGTATCTTTCTGTCTTATACAATTTGAATGATTGAGCATTAGCTCATACTTCAGCAAATCATTGTGTTCAAATTGATTCTTATACTGATGGGCATTTATAGGATTATGTAGCAACAAGGTGGTATAGAGCTCCTGAATTGTGTGGATCCTTTTTCTCCAAGGTACAAATCCATCATGCTTAGAATATGTTCATGAGAAAATTCTGATATCAATTGTTTTGGAAATGTAAATGTCTAAAGTACTAAATGATATTCTCTTCTGACAAATTTTTATCATCTTTTTATCAATTTCAGTACACACCAGCTATTGATATATGGAGCATTGGTTGCATATTTGCAGAGCTTTTAACTGGAAAACCTCTATTTCCAGGAAAAAATGTAGTTCACCAGTTGGACCTCATGACTGATCTTCTTGGGATACCTTCCCCTGAAGCTATTGCCAGGGTCTGGATCTTGTGACGTTACTTTACTCCACACTGAGAAATTTTCTTTATTTATTTGTTTATTTTGTTGCTTTTACTCAACAATTTACTTTCCACCAACAGATAAGAAATGAAAAGGCTCGAAGATACTTAAGTAGCATGAGGAAGAAGAAGCTAGTTCCTTTCTCCCAAAAGTTCCCACATGCAGACCCCCTTGCTCTTCGTTTACTGGAAAGGATGCTTGCTTTTGATCCCAAAGATCGACCTAGTGCAGAAGAGGTGTTCTATACATATCTATACTTATTCTGTGTACAGCACTGCACATTTAATCTCTCACCAGACTTCTGAAGATCATTTTGCATGGCATGCCTGCAGGCTCTTGCAGATCCATATTTCAGGAACTTAGCCAAAGTTGAGAGAGAGCCTTCTGCACAACCAGTGTCAAAAATGGAGTTTGAATTTGAAAGAAGAAGGATAACAAAAGAGGATGTAAGGGAACTAATTTACCGGGAGATTCTTGAATACCATCCGAAGATGTTGAAAGAATATTTAGACGGTGCAGAACCTACAAATTTCATGTACCCAAGGTAATTCCATAAGAACTTTATCTCTTTTTTAAGATTTACCATTTAGTTTCACTTTGTTAAAAAAATAGTGATGCCAAATCTCAGAGCATTAGAATTTATTGTTCTAATCTGCTATATTATGCCTTATTCTTTAGTTTCCTTTGAAGAAGATCATGTAGTTTTCTGAATGGATAATTTACATAGATTGAATGTTTAAGTAATTTACAGGATCTCTGTTCACGCATGTGTGTGTTTGTTTGACAATTCACCAGTATACATGATTATCAATATTACTTTCTTGCCCTTTGTGAAGGACAATATAACTGTCTATGTGACGACATGTTGTGTTCGTCCATGACCTAGAATTTTGCCTGTTTCTTAAATATAAGTATTTCCAGTTTTCCTTGCCAAATAAGATGAGAATGGCATATATATGGAACAAATTGTTCCTTGAGTGGTTTGTATTTCTTCCTTTTTTTTCTCTACACATTAGCAAGTAGCTAGGTTATTGGATGACATTAGGCGAGTGAACCAGGGACTAAAATTTTCCAAATTAAGATCTATTCTGAGTTCAACCGTACTCTTAGACAATGATGGCATGAAAAATCGTAAGTACCTTTCTAACAATTATGATCATAGTTATAGTACTTATCAATGACTGGGCTTCAGTGTTCCCACATTAAGATGACTAAGCCGTGCTTTTTCTTTTTTCAATAGTTGAGCTCCACCTTGTGGTAATCATTATAACAATGATAACAATAAAAAAGAAAAGAATATAGTTCATATTTACTTTTCCTTGTTAGATTTTTTTTTTTTGTTTTTTGTTTTTGGGAGAAGTGCATGTGTCTCCAGAATTATATACTGTTATTATTAGCTTAGGAACACATGGAAATCAATAATTCTGGGTGAACCTAGAAATGGGGAAATATTTTGAGGTGTCCCAAGCAAAAGGCTCAACTGAATTTGAGACAAAAGAAATTTCTTTTTTGTGCTGCCGCTCCATATCAATATTGCAATGGGCTTAATTCCCATCCTTTTTGCTTCTTTTCAGTGCTGTTGACAAGTTTAAGAAGCAATTTGCGTACCTTGAGGAACGCTATGGAAATGGTGGAGCTGCTGCTCCACCAGAAAGACAACAGGCATCTTCCTTGCCCAGGTAATGTCCTATTGAACGTTTTTATCATCTGGCTTTCATTCCATTCCTATCTGTTTGAACAAGTAGTTGTCAACATTTTTTGCACCATATAAACACTGACAACTTCCTGCCTTCAGACCGTGTGTTCTTTACTCAGATAACTCAATGCAGAATTCAGCAGAAATTGCTAATGATCTCTCTAAATGTTCCATAAAAGAAGTTGAAAAGATGCATATGGACCGGACTTCTGGGGTCCCTATGAGTAGACTTCCTTTGCAAGTTTCTCAAAGTATTCAAGGTATTTTTTTTAATGATTATTTGTTACAGAGGGATATGTCTAACTAGAGTGTATTTAACGTCTTTTTTGGTCACCATCAATATCCAGATGGCCATTGATTTGTTTTTGAATATTTTGTGTTTCTGTGTTTGCTGTTCTTGCTTTGAAATGAACATTGCACATATTATGCCTTCCTAGCCCTTACCTCTAGTTACCATTGAAACAGCTGATAGATTTAGAGGCATGCGTATTGGTATATCATTATCATTGACAGTATCTTTGTCAGCAATTTTCAAAACTTGGAACAGTTTTTCCCTAGGAGTTCATTGTGTATTTGCATCTCTTTTTGTTAAGGTGGATATCTTTTGTGCTTCAAAATTTCAGTCTCCACATGATCTTCTGTTTATAAATGTCTATGTTACAAATCTTCTGTGATGTAGCTGTGATAATTAAGCTGACTGTATAGAATTACTCTTTGCCACTTGAGCTTGAGAGTAGGCTGTAGGCATTAATGTCTGAAGATAAGCTATTGGTAGAAACTATTATTCAGTGAACACTTACTAGCATTATATAATTCTTGTTCTGATGTGTGGTTGCTTTTGATTTCACATACAAGTCCATTGGCCTTTTCCCCCCCATCTCCTCAGAGGTTCATGCTCTTCTTCTTTGCACACGACAACTCTTATGCTGTACACTCCCTTTCGCTGCAGGTGGTGCTGCTAGACCTGGCAAGGTTGTTGGTTCAGTATTGCGTTATAATAACTGCGGAGCTGCAGCAGCTGCTGGAGAGGCTATGGAGCAGCGAAGAATGGTTAGGAATTCTGCTGTTCCGACTCAGTATGCTGTTTCTGCCTCTTCATACCCCAAAAGGCACCCATCCTGTAAGAGTGACAAGGAAGAAGGTGGTGTAGAAGGACCCAATGCATTGCAGCCAAAGCCTGATCAATACATAGCTAGAAAAGTAGCTGCTGCTCAGGTTGGATTGGGAAGTCAGTGGTACTGATCTTCTGATCGACACTGTTCTGTTTCGCATCCCAAATGTACAAGCACAAGACATCGTTGTCCATGACTGCACTAGATTAACCAACTGTTAACTATGATGTTCCTAGGGTATGACAGATTGCATTCTTGGCTTAGAAGTACCATTTTCTGGACCCTGCAGTATATTTCTTGGTTCAAACTTCAAATATGTTGACTATTAATTGCTTTTTAACATCACTGATTTTGAGTGTAAAGAGGCTGGTATACCCTCTTGTCGATTGCTGCTATTCTGATCAAGATTGAAAAGGCTGGTATATCCTCATTTCAATGACTGCTATTCTGATCAAGATTGAAGACAACTTCAAGAATATGTGGAGGTCTGGGGCTAGGGAAAAGTAGGAGCAATATATATTGAAAGACAAAGAAAGACAATCAGTTACTACACGAATATTGGTTTTGTATCAAATTACATGTATCATTCTGTTTGTATTAAGTGACATGTAGCATTTGTTCTTGAATAAATTATCTGGTTCTCTCTATTTTGAGTGTATATGCTCAGTGTAGATCTTTATGTACCTATATTTATGGCTTTTGCAAAGGCATCTGGTTGCATGCTAATTGCTGGGTAGCGTGGTTTCCTCAGCCAATTCTAAATGGAAGGAGCTAGGATGTGACAGTATGGATTCTCCAAGCTTTTAGCCAAAATATGAAGAATTTTCCAAATGCTTTTAGAAATCTGCCTATAGGGGACTTCTCAAAATACGTTTATGACATTGTGAGTGTTGAATCATATTTTTTTACAACAATTTGTCATATATTCTTACAATAATTTGGCATTGAAAGTGTCAAATTATTAATTTTTTATTTTATTTTAAAAAGTCATCCTTCCATCTTGTATCTTTTTTTTCTTCTATTCATGCTAACACAAAAAAGAAGAAGTCATTTTTCATAAACAGTTGATAAAACTTCAAATCAACTTAAAATGACATTGGCTAACTAGCTTGATGATTGGAGATCATTTGATGACAAGAGATAAGTTGATACATATATAACTGTTTTTTTTTATCGGGCGGTAAAAATAAGACTAATTTTATTGATTGAAGATTAAGTCAAATCATTATTCCCATTACAAATATGCATAAATGACTATAGATGTGGTAAGGTCATGGACGAAGTGGTTCCAATAGTGTAAATAAGGGGGACATGTGATAATAAAATTTGATGATCAAGAAAATCGACCGAGTCAATCGTCTATGAATAAGAGATAATGCATATGTAAAGGAGGATCATCCATCACAACAACAAATCAAACAGTTTATCTTTCAGCAAATTACTTTTTCAACTTTATCTTTTTTGTTTCCTAAGACTTAAATTTGTTTAGATAGCTTTCTTTATAGCTTTTCTTACTGCTTTGTAGTTTTAATATTTGTCTTGCTTTAAGTTTATGAACAAGTTCGTTAGGCAGAAAAGTTCTTTGTATGTGTATGCTGTTTGAAGTAATAAAATTTGTATATTTCAAAGTCTTATTGTTCAACTATTTACCAATTTCGCATTGCATTGAAAAATATTGAAAGTTTTCTATAGTTAATCCAAGACCTCATTCCTTAAAAAAATGTTTTGCGGACTCAACAACCAATGTGTGCTAATTGAACTAGAAGCACTTGTCAAATATGGATTTTTTCAAATGCTTACAAAAATTTGACTAAACTAAGGGGACTTTGCAAAATACATTAATTTAGCATTGTGAACCTCATATTGTAGATATCATTGTCTAATTCCTCATAATTTGGCATTGTGAGTGTCAATTTATTAATTCTTACAATAATTTGGTATTGAGACAGCCAAATTACCAAATTCGTTTAAAAAAAAAAAATTCATTATTCCATCTTTTTTCTTTTTTCTTCTATCCAATCTTACATTAGAAAATTTCCAACACATATTTGTAAATATTTTCAATTACTTAGAATATATATATTTTTCAATTTTGTACTATTTAAATGACGAGTCTCAAAAACAATTTCTTATAATCTTATGGAATGACTATTTTTAAAAGAAATTTGTTGTTGGACTAATATTTTGTAAATGTCCAAATAAAGCATATCCAAATAGTCCCAAAAGAAATTTATTATTGTACTGATTTTTTTGTAAATTGTCAAATATAACACATTCAAATAGTTATTCAAATAATTTTTTTTGAAACTGCATTATTTTAATAGTACAAAATTGAAAAATATATTTTTATTATGAGAATTTGAAAAAATTTACAAATATGTATTAAAAATTTTAGAATGTGTTGTCGCTCGAAATACCGCCAGCTGATAGAGCTAGTCAACAAATTAAACTATCAGCTGATGAATCAGTTGATGAAATAGGTTTTGATGACGACAAAATAGTTCCAAGTCTCAAATAGGCTAATGCAGATTGTTGAGTCCGCAAAACATTTTTTTAAGGAATGAGTTCTTGGAGCAACTATAGAAAATCTTCAGTATCTCTCAATGCATTGCAAAATTTTTGTAAGCATTTGAAAAAAAATCCTTAGTTCACAAGTGTATCTAGTTCAATTAGCACACTTTGGCTCATTAGACGGTTTGCCTACAGATCAACCAGGTTCGAGTCGTAGGGGATGCAATCTTGTGCTATTGTTAGCCTTGTGCCGTTTTCCATGCATATTTCTCTGCAAAGCTTTCTTATCTACATTAGTCGGCTTGTGTAACCTAGATCAGTAATATTAAAAAACAAAAACCCCTTTTTTGGGTAGATTTTACTAGCAGACTCAGAGATTTGTCTAATAAGGCTTTTCTACTAAATTGGTTTAGAAGTTTCTCAGGTCTTTGCCTTCACGATTCATGCGTAAAGTTGTTGCAATTCAGGAATATAAGAATTCATATGACATCAAGTCGGATAAATTGGTTGGATCTTTACAAACCTTTGAGATGCAATTTTTTGGACAGAAGAAGAGCAAAAGATTAGCTTTAAGGACATAAACCAAAGAAGATTATGATGCTTTTGATGTGGATATTGATGTACAGATAGCCTTGCTAATTAAAAGTATGAGGAAATTCTTGAAAAAGAGTAGCAAAATTAATATTTTTTTTAAAAGTCAGTGTGGTGATAATTCAATGTCCAAACAAAATGATGATAACAAACTTAGATAACAATCAAATGACATGAATGTGATGGTTATGGACATGTTCAAGCAGTATGTGCTAACAATCAAATGAAAAAGCCTAAGAACAAAGAGAAATCATACAATACTATATAGAGTGATAATAGTTCACCATAAAGTAGTGATCATGAAAAGCAAGAAGATCAAGTTAGTAACTTTGTGGCATTGAGGATTCGGTGACAACTTCAGAAACTGATATCGAAGCAGATGAAGAAACTAGTGATGTTGATGCTGAAACTCTTCAACAAGCCAATGATAAATTGTATGGGCAATGGTTGAAACTTAGTAAAATGTTTACTACAATAAAAGAGGACAATCAAAAGTCGAAAGAAAATTTGGTTGATGTGGAGAAACAAGAGATGGAGCTGCAACTAAAGTTTTCTCAGCAAGAAGAGAAACTTAAGGTCAGTGAAGATAGGTTGAAGGAAGTTGAGATTAGCATTAATCATTTGAATATTGGAAAAGCAAAATTTGATGAAGTTATGTCATTTGGAAAACACTTTGGAGACATGTTTGGTTTAGGATATGACAAAGGAGACATTGTAATGACAAATGCACATACACAGAAGCCAATACCAAAACAAAGACTAATGCTCATCCAAAAGCAGATATAAATCACGAGACAGTTGCAACTACTACAAGGCCAAAGGTACATTACAGACCTTTCTGCTATTATTGTTCTAAAGTTGAAGATATTCAGTATCCTTGCAAAAAGAGATACTTTTGGAGACATGATTATTGGAATAAAACCAATTGAAGACAATCATATGGAAAGAAAAATACAACTCCTAAGAAGAATTGTCTTTTGGGTAAGGAAGGAAGATCTACAAGCTTATGCTATAAGTTTTAAGGAGTTTCGAGATCCTTTGGGCTATTGCTTGAGGTAATTGTGTTAGAAATCTTTGATATTTTTTTTGTAGATATTAGTTTATTATTTTGTTTTTTTTTAAAAAAAGTCAATGGATGGAAGATGAGTAATCTACAGGTTATGAAACTGAAAAATCTCAAGTAGAGAAATAAATAGTTCAGGGGGAATAAAAGAGCTGAATGAAACTAAGATTAAGGGGGAGATATATGAATCCAAGTAACTGAAGACCTTTCAATGTGAATGGCCTTTTATTATGTACAAGAAAAAGGGATATAAGAGGTGACTTGTTGCTAATTATGATGCTTATTCTAGAGATACAACTCAAGTACCAGTAGGGGTGACCATGGTTCAACAGGAACCGGAAAATTGATTCGGAATTGAACTGTGGTCAACGGTTCAAAATTAGTTGACTCAGTTTCGATTCATAAATTAGTGGTTTTTTTTGTTTCAGTTTGGTTTCGTTATGTTAATTTTGAGGAATCGTTACTGGAAGCTCATAACCAAAATAGGCAGTTCAAACTGTTTTTTTAATTATGTTATATGAAAGCATTAAAGATTTTAATGTCTTAATTTTGATTAATGAAAAACATTGATAAGGACTAATGACTTAATTGTACAAGTGATAGCATTTTAGGATTCAAATGTTTAATCCATGCAAGCTCGAAGTTTCAAATCTTTAAGGAAGATCATATGTTATCAAGAGTTGAAGACTATCATTTCTGGATTAGATAGAATCTAGATGTATAGCGTTAAATGTTGATATCACTTAGATACCTCTGGGCAACATACGTCATGACATTGATCTTTGTAACTACACACAACCAGCCAACCAAAATGACTGGGCATTGTCAATGCTATTGGACTAATATATCTAGTGACAAGGGTTGAAACACTTGCTTTCTTTAAAATTATCAAATACATTACTCAGTCCTTCATTTTCCAATAAATTTTTATCTATAGGAAAATTTACTGAGGAATTGAATTGTTGTGCCCTAATGTATCCTACATTTTGCCTGTTTTAGGATATTCTCACCAAGGAAATTATTGGTCTTTGTACTAAACATGAGTAATTATTACATAAATGATTTCAGTTATGATAGAACAAATAGTATGCATTATAGTGAAATTAATGACAGATAAATTTGGTTATGGCATAATCAGTTGGGACATTCTCCGTTTTGGTATTTGAGGCGTTTATTTAATATTTGAAAAATCTAAGAGGGCGAGTAAATTAAGTTTTATCCAATTTTTGCAACCTAATTTAATTAAACACTTATAAGATAACAATTATCAAACAATTAGTACTCAAACATTGTGTGTAATAATGTGTTCAAGTAAATGACATAAATAAAACAAAGAACATAATTATTTATAGTGGTTTAGTTTGTCCAACAAAACCTAGTCCACTACATTGAGTTATCTATTCAAGGATTTCACAAAATTTTTAATTAATTAAGTACAAGAGATTACAAAAGAGGCTCACCCAAATCATCTTAGGTTTTACACAAAAACCTCTCATCCAATCAAGGTTTACTTAACTCTTTGAGTTTTTACAACACAACCTTGATTATACAACTATCTCCAATAAAAAAATTAATGAAATATACACACACTTAAGATAATCACAATTATCTTCAATTCAAGGCTCACTAACTCTTAGAGTTTTAAGCTAAATGCAACATTGAATAAAAATTACAAGAGATGAATAAAGAGGGTTTGATATAGATATCACCTTAGTTGTGAAAATATATCAATTCTTGTACAAAGATTTCTTCGAGTAATTGTTCATCAAAATTGCTCAAGATCCTCAATAAATGTGTGAAACCCTTCTTTGATGATTTTCACAATGTAAATGTTTTGAAAGGGTTTAAAATGTTTCTATTGAGTATTTATATGTGTGTTTCAATGTTCATAAAAATGACTATTTAAATCCCACTCAAGAGACTTGCGATCGACTGCACCATTATTCACAAGTATATCAGAGAGTTTTAGACAATGAGCTGAGAGGTTCAGTTGACCGTATGAACTGTCGTAGAATGCACATGTAGTCAGGTCGACTGCTCAACACAAGATTTCAATCTACTTTAACAGTTGCAGAATCTATTTTATAAAACTTTTAAGCATATGCATGTATTTTGAAAACCATTTCAAATACTCAAGTCATATTTTAACTTGTGAAACATATTTTGAAAAATGTTTTAAGTTCATTGAGCAACCATTACTTATAAAGATAAACCTAGATATATCTAAGTGATATCAACATTTAACACTATACCTCTAGATCATATCGAATCCAAAAATGCTTGTCTTCAACTCTTGATAACATATGATCTTCCTTGAAAACGTGAAATTTGGACCTTGATTGGATTAGAAAATTGAATCATAAAATGCTATCACTTGTACGATTAAGTCATTAGTCCTTATCAATGTTTGTCATTAATCAAAATTAAGACATTAAAAGATTTAAGGCTTTCAATATTTATTTACAAAGTTTAATGAGTCAGATTTGAAGTGTGAAACTTGTATTCAAACTAAGACTCATCATGTACCTTGTCCAATCAATTTGAATAAATGTGATACTCCCTTTTTTTATTGTTGATTCTGACATATGGGGCCTTGCTCCTATCACTATTTCCTTTGGCATTTGTTGGTTTGTAATCTTTGTTGATGATTGTACACGAATGACGTAACTTTATGTGATGAAGAATAAACATGATGTGTTTGAAATTTTTTCATCATTTCATAATATGATCTAAACACAATTCTTAGTTAAACTTCAAATTTTTTGATATGATAATGGCGGAGAATATGATAATGCACATTTCATAATTTTTTTTACGAACATGGTTTGCATCATGAGGCCTTTTGCACTTAAATACAATAATGTTGGTTTTGTTTTGTTTATTCAACACAAGGAGATATAGTTTGCAAGTTGAAAAAGGCATTATATGGATTGAAATAGTTTCCTAGAGCATCGTTTGGGTAGTTTACTCTTGCCATGAGAAAACATGGTTTTAGGCAAAGCAATTCAGATCAAACTATTTTCTTGAAGCAGCAATGAGGGAAGCTAACAACTCAAATAATCTATGTTGATGATTTGATAGTAAAAGGGAATGACGAGGAAGAAATCTCTAGATTACAAGAGCATTTAGCAACACAATTTGAAATGAAAATATTGAAGGGTTGAAATATTTTTTTGGGATTGAAGTAGCTTGATCAAAACAAGGAGTATTTTTATCCCAAAGAAGTATGTGCTTGACTTATTGTCTGAAACAAGAATTCTTGAGTTTAAACTTGCTGATAAACCAATTGTTCAAAACCATGGTTTGGGAGAATTTTCTAATCAAATCCCTACTAGTAAAGAGAGGTACCAACGCTGAATGGGAAAAACAATTTACTTATCTTACACATGGCTTGATATTACATCTGTGGTGAAGACCATATGAGTGTTATGAATCGAATTTTATGCTACTTGAAGTCTTTTCCAGTAAGAGGATAGATGTTCAAAAAAAGATTCAACATTTGCATGTTGATGATTATTATACAAGAGGGCAGGGAACATCACCGGCAGAAAAATCTACATCAAGTTAAACAAAAGGAGGTAATCTAATCACTTGAAGGAGTAAAAAACAAAAGGTGGTTGTTTTATCTAGTGCAAAAGTTGAGTTTAGAAGGATTATGCGAATTGCTTTTGTTAAAAAGACTATTGGAGGAAATTGGTTGTTCATCTAAGGATTCAATAAATTTGTTTTGTGATAATAAATCAGCAATAGCAATTGCACACGATCCAGTTTAACATGACCGCGCCAAACATGTTGAAGTAGATCGCCATTTCATCAATCTCAAAGACAAAGTAATTCAAGTCCTTTTTTTGACGTCAAAATATGAGCTAGTAGATATTCTTACAAAGATTATTTCTAGTAGAATCTTTCACATCTCACTTGACAAGTTGGGCATTGAAGATACGCACCAACTTGAGGGGGAATGTTGACATGAGTTGTTGAGGAGCAATTATAGGGATCACAAACCCAAATTACCTTTATGTACAAATTATATATTGTCATCATCTGTTATACTTTGATATATCAATGAGAAATACCATTTTCTTCTTCTCAACACTATGCGCCTCTTGGACATATTCTTTAAAAGTAAGTTATTCAAATTGGATGAACCTTTTCTTCTATTTTCTATGTTCCAAGATTAGCCAATAAAGTTGCAGGTAAATTAGTTAAATATGCTTTGAAGTGCACTGAATATTATGTTTGGAAGCAGTCTTATTCAAATTTTGTATCTTCATTATTAAATTAATGAAATTGTTTTTCCCTTAAAAACATACTTAAATTTTAAAATTTTTCCTAGAAACATAAAATTTAAATTTAAAGATTCAAATCTTGCAGTGCATTTTAAATATGCTTTCTTAAATATTTTTAGTTAAAACTTTTATAAATTACTACACTACATTATTTTATCATAATTGATTTTTTAATTTATTTAATATTTAATCAATTTAACATCAAAGCATTTTCAAATTATGCATCCAGCTTAAAAGTAAAAATTTTACTCAAAATATTTTTTATTTTCTTCTCAATATAAATACAAAACTCAAAACTTAGAAATTCTATAAATTAATTGCTATTACAACAAAAAATCCTGGATCATATTGGAATAAGATATGAAGAGAGAGAGAGAGAGAGAGAGACCAAAAATTAATAAAAAGGAAACATAGAGAAAAACCCTGAATCTTTTTTTTTTGTTTTTTTTTTTGATAAACCCTAAATCTAATCTTGGAATTTCACAAAAGACTATGAAGTGAAAAAATACTCTAACAAATTGGCGGCAAGAATCTGTTACACTCTTTTCTCTACCCCAAATTCCCATTCTCTGATCCAAACAGTTTGATTTTTCTCCATCTTCCCCCCTCTTTCACACACATAAAAGCCCCTTGATTCTCTAAAAAATTCCCCAAAATTTTCTATGCTATATAGAAAGATCTGCACTTCTTTAGCTAAATCCAGCAATCTATGTTTCTTTTACCAGAAATTTACAGACCCTTTTGCTAATTCCCACTCAAATTCAAGAGTTTTTAATTCTTTCAAATCCCTAAAGCTAGGCTCTCAAAGACCAATTTCGTCGAGCCGAAGGTTTTCTCAATCAGATTCTCCAATGGCTGATGCAAGAAGGCCTTCGGTTGTGCCTATACCGTCGCCAGAATTTGCGGAGCCAGCTGAGCTTTTTAGGGCCTTGGAGGCTTCATTGGGTTCATCATTTAGCAGTGAGCCATTGGTCGCTAAGCCTAGCCCTTTGATCATTGTGATCAGTGGACCAAGTGGGGTTGGTAAAGATGCTGTGATCAAAAGATTGAGAGAAGTTAGGGAAAATATTCATTTTGTGGTTACTGCTACGAGCCGGGCGAAGAGGGCCGGTGAAATTCATGGGAAAGACTACTTTTTTGTGAGTAAAGAAGAGTTTTTGGAAATGATTGAGAAAAATGAGCTGTTGGAATATGCATTAGTGTATGGTGATTATAAGGGTATACCTAAGCAACAGATTAGGGAGCATATGGCTAAAGGGTCTGACATTGTGTTGAGAGTTGATATACAAGGGGCTGCCACTCTGAGGAAGATATTGGGAAATTCAGCTGTATTTGTGTTCTTAGTAGCTGAGAGTGAGGAGGCAGTGGTGAAGAGGTTGATTAATAGGAAGACGGAGACAAAGGAGACTTTGCTTGTTAGGATTGCCACGGCCAGAGAAGAAGTTAAGAATGTGGCAGATTTTGATTATGTTGTGGTAAACAAGGAAGGGGAATTGGAGAAAGCTGTTAAATTGGTGGAGTCAATTATTGATGCAGAGAAGGCAAAAGTAAATCAAAGGAAGGCAATGATCTAGTGAGTGCTCTGTATTTTTATATTGGAGCTAAGTTTAATTTGGTTGTTGATTTCACTAATCCATGAAAGTTATTCTTTATCATTGTATTTTTATCTGCTATTAGAATACAAATTTGGAGCCAAATATCAGTTCCTATTCCCAGGGCAGTTTGAAATTAAGCTGCTTAGTTAATAGCTCATATGTTGAGACCTTGACGCAGAAGTTCAGAAGATCTATGGCTAAATCCTTATAGTCCTACTCGTACTAGAAGAAAAAAGAAAAAGGGAAAAATGATGGAGGACATTCCATTGTTAAAGCATTATTTTGTTGCATTTGATTATTCACTGTATGAAGGTTGCAGTATCACTTGCTATGATATGTGCCCTCTGATTATGTAAACTGCTGATATTTTTATCTAGACCTTTTACAAATATTAGCCACTATTTTATTACAATCCCTTTCCACGCTCATAATGAATGTGTGTGTATTTATTTTTAATGTGACAGAGATTGTGTAATGTACAGGAACCAGTTACCTTAATTTTGTAAGGAAACATGAGTTTATGTATTTCCTGGCTTCTATCAGGGATGTCGAAGGCAGTTTATGGCATTATTATATTAATCTGTGAAGATTAAAGTATGAATAACCATCAGAATGCACGAGGTTATTTGAGTTTGTATGATTGCCTTATTATTATCTTGGTTAATGCTTCTGTCATTGGCAGTTTTGCCTGTAATCCTGCAAATGTACCATAATACCCACATTTAATTGCTCTTGTGGTTTGAGATATTGTGCTTCCTAGTCCAATCATATTTGGTGACCAAGTTATGCATTGCCCAAATACAACTTCTCTCCTTATATTAACTATTCTGTAGTTGCCTGTAGAAATTTAGCCTTCTATTTTGTGTCTTGCGAGAAAGAGCTTCAGAAACTTATTCAGTGTCTCTTTCTCTGAGTCTTGAGCCCAGTTGAATATTAGATGTCAGTGAAACCATGCTGAAGGTCTTTGTATGCTCAATGATCATAGATACTAAGACTGAAATACAAATCTCATGGAGTGGTGGACTTTTTTATATCCTTACCTGTTTTTAAAAGTTTGCTTTTAGACAATGTTATTCGTCTTACTCATACATGTTTTTAAGCAGTTTTATTCATGATTGGAAGAGCATTTTCCATTTTCTGTCAGTCTTCATATAATTATATGTCCATATGGGAGGCAAGTGCTGTAGTAATGGAGCGTGGATGATGTATAAGTGGGTAATGGCTATATTAATCTGTTGTTCTGTTGTTGATACCAATTTGAAGGATTTATGTGTTGTGAGAGTTTTTGGTCAAATTCCTTATCATGAAAATTAATCCATGGGTCTGGCAAAGGGAAATGGCTTTGATTGACAGGACTATCCTAGCTATATGCGACTGTTTTTGTCATCTACAGGGAGATGATCGTAATAAAGTTGTGTTGTAATCAAACTGCTAACTAAATTGTTCCTAAATTATAATGGCAAAGACTGTTTACTGTGTATGAAGAATGTCTTCTTTCAACTCAAACTTTGGGTGCTCTTAGGTTTAGGTAATGTTTCTTCAAGCAAAAGGATTGGAAATGGGGAGTGTAGAAAAAGTTCAGGCACATCATTTTCAAGAGTGAAAGAGATGGAGAAGTAGTTGGTTTATTAAATTACTGTGAGATTACATTTATTACCACTACTGACTTTTGAAGTTTAAATTTCTTAAGGGATGCCTTGCAGCAAATCAAGTTCCAGATCTCCTTCAGCTGTTTGCAGTCCCACCCTCTATCAGGCCTTCATTATGCGAATGAATTCAATTGAATACGAAGTAGGTGGTAGTATGATATATTGATATTAGATCAATCCATGTTAGAAACTTGAGTGGATTAGGTAGGTTATGGGTGAGCATGAGAAAACCTCATGGTTTCTTATAGAATAGAACCACTGAATCTGCACTAAGTGCTTCCTCCTATTTACTTCTTGTTTCTTGTAATGAAAAAGAATCACACTTCTTAGACAGAGAAACTTCTGATCAGATTGAGTTTGAATAAACATTTTCCACGAAAGTATACCATTTTTGTCTGACAGACCGGAAAACTTTCTTCAGTTATATATTTTGGAAGACTTTTTCTGAAACATGTTAGAGCGTTTGAGATCTTATTTGTTTACAACTTGCATCTTTGCATGTGTGGAGATTTGGTATCAGTCTTCACCTAAAAACATGGTATAATGGTCCTTCAGAATCTTTGTGACTATTTTATTCAGCTGCATGCTGGAGACATGCAAGCATGTTGCACACTTGGGACAGATGCAGAAGTTGGAGACTCCAATTAAAATTAAAAGAAAAAATTCGATTTTCATATCTTTTGGTCAGTATGGTTAACATAATGCATTATCTAGCAACGGTTTCAGATTGAGACAATCAGTTCCAGTTTCCTGTGTCATTTTCACTGGAACAGAAGATGAATTGCACCTGCACCATGAGTTACTTGTACAATTTATCTTTCTTTAGTCTTGTCCTGTTTTTCCTCCCTTTCTTTTTGCTTAAATATGAAGATAAAATTGCCTTTCCTAGCAGACTTAACATTCCCTTTTAGATTCCTGAGTAAAGCAAGGGTTTTACTACTGATGCAGGTATTGCTAATAGCCCTTTTGTAGCTTTCCCCAAGATTCAAACTCAAGAGATATTTCCTTCCTTCTTAAGTCTCAAGTTATGACATTCCACGTGCATTTGGAACTGTCATGTTCTATACTGTTGAACCTTATCTCTTATTCTTTTCAGATATAATGATACCTCAGTCAATGTAAATGTGCCTGCATTAAAACTTAAAAGGTTCTTAGTACAAGGGTTATGATCTACATATGACCTGGTTTTGTAACTCCTAATCTTGGAAAGATACTTTATGACCCTTTAGGCTTCTGGGAAAATAGTGTGCAGATTCTGGGATTACAGCTCTTCATTGTTGCGTAGACTCTAAATATGAACAAGAAGTTTTCATGAATATTAATTTAGTCCTTTTTTCTAGTCTCCGAAAATAGAAGTGGCATACTGGCATGATACGTGCCTTCTACCCCTGTAATTTGAGCATTACCAAGATTCAAGAAATCTTCCCTTGTCCTGTCTGGATTATTATCTTGAGAAATATCTAAAGTATGCAAATTTACTTTGATAAAGAAAGATAATTGCAGGGGAAATTTTTTTTTTTGAGGCTTAATTGAGGTCTAAATAGGTGCAGGTTGATTGATAAAGTGATATTATTTATAATTTTAAAGGTTACAAATTCAAATGATATGTTTTACGATTGTCATGTATTTTTTTAAAAAAATTTACGATTTTTATTTTTATTTTTCTTTAATGGGGACTTATCAAGGTTTAGCTTTGAGTTTAAGTATTTTCAGATGAAAATTGGAATATTAGAATGGCAAAGAAAGTATTGCATTTATTATTTGTGGATGGTACTAAATTACTAATGTTTTGTCTGTTGCTTCACCTTCGGATTTACACAAAAAAAAAAAATCGGAGTTTGTCTGTCTAGTCATAGGGTAAGAATGACTCTGGGATTCAATGTTGAAATCTGCAATTGGATAATGAAGGGGCAAATCATTTGGTACCCATTTCATGGCAATGTCCAGATCATTTTATTCCTTTGCTTATATATTCTCAAAACCAATCCATACTCGTTCTCTTGCCGCATTTCAAAAGCAAGAAAAACACATGAAAAACTCATAACAGATTCTAAAGGAATTTTGACAACAACTTTTGTTGTGTAGCATCGGAATAAAATAAATAGCTAGATATGAAAAATGATAAATAACACAAATAAAAAAAGCATAAATTTATAAAAATTTATAAATAACACAAATTTATTCGTATACACGGAAAAAAATTTCTTTAACTATAAATCTTACTTCCTTCTGAAATTTCAAATATACCCTTAGTTTGATTTTTCTTACAAATTGTAAAACATAAACCAAATCACAACCTTTCTATTCTCTCAAAAACCACTTAAAGAAATCAATTGTTTCTTGAATATTTTGGAATTTTGAAGAGAAGCTTGGGATGCAATCTCAGACATTAGACCAACCTATTTATAGGCTTCAAGTCATATGACCACTTCAAGAATGTAATTTCCCCACTAAGGCAATCGAACTTCAGCCCACACATTCTCCAAAACATATAGCTAGCATTTCTTTAGCCAACCATTATTTTATTTTTAATTCACCACTTCTTTATTGCTTCTTCCACTTCCAAAAAGACCATTGTTTTGAAGCCACAATATCAATATCAACAACTTTTACTTGCTAGACAGCAAGCAAATACAAAATAAGTAATAAAAACCCATTGCTTATAATAATTGAAGGGAATAGTTTTCTTGTCTTACAAGTACGGTAGTTCTATCCTTCTATTCTGTTGGGTTTAGACTGTGCAAGTTAAGGTTTTTAACTTATCTTATATTTTTAAAATGAGCATGGCAAATGCATGCCCAGTAATATGCATACACGTACATAATTATTATACATATATGGTGCAAGTTCTAACTTTGATAACTTATTTTTCATCTTTAGGTCATACTCACTCACTGTTAACTAATGGTGCAAGTTTTTACTTAATGTATCGGTTTGTTCCTTTTCTCGTCCATAATTATTAACATAAACATATTGTGTGAATCAATAAATTATAATTCCTAGTTGAGAAATGTAACTTCATCACCTAAAACTCCACTAAAACTTTGAAAATCAAGATAATTGTAAATGTTTTATTTATAAACTACTCCCGCCTAAAATTGAATATTCACATTTCTATTTTAATTTATCCGGAATTGAATGTCCACTTTCCTTAAATAAACTTATTTTTCTATTTAAAATTTCATTAATAATTTAATTAATTTAAGAGATTTATATCATACCAACTCATAGTTTTCACCGCTCAACACTTTAATTTAAAGAAATTACATCTCACTAATTCATGAGCCCCATAATTTATTATAATTATGTCAATGATAATTTTGTAAGTTAATTAAAGTTAATAATTTTCTTTAATTTTTATCCAAAATCAAGAATGAAGATTCAATTTCGGAATAATAGGGATATGGATGTTTTCGTAGCTATGTTATAGCTTTTTGGACATCAAACCCGTACAAGGAAAGTTGAGACCCATCCAAACCTTTAACTTGACACAAGAAGACACCTCTAACTCAATCCTGCAAGCCACAACCAGCTAAGTTGCCACCATTGCACACATTAAAGAGTTTCCATTTCCTTCTAAATAGGGCCCAAAAAAAAAAGAGAGATCAAAGAATTTCTTCGTCCAAAGTCGTAAAAGGAACCTATAAAGAATTAGTCTAAAATCCATCCCATGATTCGGATTTGAAAGCTGATTAGAGAAAATAATCATGGTAAGATTGGCAAAAATAAGAAAGTAAAACTTCTAAAATTGTTCAAATTCTGTAAAATTAAGCTTTTGATATGTGAAACAATTGGTAATCATGTTGGTAATGATATTGAGTGGGAAAAAAAAGAGGAAGAAAAGAAAATGTTTGGTAATCATATAACAAAGTTTATCTTAATAAGTTAAAACTCTAAGATTTCAACTAATCACTCACCTCCTTCAAGAAATATAAATGGGTGAAGCACTTTACTCGTGTCTCATAATATAAATTATTTCATGAATATTTTACTATTAATTTTTAATATTATCCTTATTTATTTTAATCTCTTCTCACATTTTTCTTATTTTCAAAACAAAGCTTTTATATATATATATTTTTCTTAAAACAAACTTTTTTTCTCTTTATTATTTCTAAGACATATAATTAAAGTCATTTTAGAAAAAAAAAGTTTATTCGGCTATATAAAAGTGGATATAATAACCTATATTTATAAACGGAGGGAGTATAGTTTTTGTGAAAGGAATCCAGAGTGAAATTAATGAGGAAGATATGAATTATGCTTTGTCATTATGGATGTGTTTTTATTATGATTACTATTATTAGTTACTAGGTAGATTTAGATAAGACCAATGCTTCCAACAAAACATGACATCCCAAATTCACTTTTACAAGCAATTTCCTCCAAGTTGACTATTTTGCCCTCGAGTTGTTTCTTGGCTAGACACATCAAAGTGTGTCCAACAAGAAAATTGGTTCCCACACAAATCTTGTTTAGGGACTAAAAGTGAATTAAAAGTTGCCATAAAAATGGGAAGAACTTTACTTGTATACTTGCTTTTAACGCTAAAAGTTTTGAATTATCAAAAGAAATTAAACCAAATTAGTTATTCTAAACACTCAAAAAAGCTTGAAGGGCTAACAGCAAAATACTGGTAGAATTTTTCAAACAAAAGAAAGAATATACTGGTAGAAAGAAAAGCAACTTTAAAGTTTTTCTTTCGTCCTTATTTCCACAACATAAAGCGTGCCCTCTAAGCCAATTTTCTTCTTTGAGTAGTATATAAATACCAACCTTTTCAAGTCAGAGTTACAACAGAAAAGAACATCTTCATAACATAAACCTCAAATTCTGTTCCAAAAGCTTGTCCTAGAAAGCCAATTTTTTCCTCAAAAGGAATCAAGAAAGGAGGATCAATTGGCTTTGGTTATGTGTTGAAAAGCAAAAGATGGAATCCGCTATATCCATTGAAAGTGAAGGGAGTGTTTGTCTGCAGATTTCTGAGCTTAATGCAAGAACCCCTAGTGCTGATAGTGCAGGTCCAAGTCCAAAGCCAGAAAACTTAACTGAGACAAAGAACAGCAGCTCTCGCAATTCTGTTCATTCAAGAAGCCAAAAGATCCGTGCCCCGGAAAAGAAATTGACTCTTTTTGCTCTAAGGCTTGCAATTTTGGAAAAGGCTGCTACTGGACTTGGAACTCTTGGTTTCATATGGGCAACTGTTGTTCTTCTTGGTGGTTTTGCCATTACTCTTGACAAAACAGACTTTTGGTTTATAACCACAATTTTGTTGATTGAAGGAACAAGAATTTTTAGCAGGAGTCATGAACTTGAATGGCAACATCAAGCAACATGGTCTATTGCTGGTGTTGGAATCAATAGTTTTCGTGCAATACGAACAAGTTCACACTTCGTCATCAGAGCTGTGAAGGCATTTTTTAGGCCAATATTGGCAATTGGAAATCCAAGCAGAGGGAAGAGTAGGGAGATAAATTCAGAGAGTAATATTCAGGCAAATCGTAAGAATTGGAATCAAGAGAAGATGCCAACTCGAACGTGGAATAGCTCAGAGGTTCCTCTCATTCCATATGCTCCATGGGTTTTCATATCAAGAAACATCAGCAAGATTCTCTACTGGTTGCAAATTGTCTCTGCGACAGCTTGTATTGTTCTGTCTTTGATCAAGCTTGTTAAGAGAAATTTTGGTGATGTTGCAAAGGGAGACACAGACAAGAGGAACAGGAAATCTGCTCTGATCATATTCTATTCATTGGCCTTGTCTGAGGCATTGTTGTTTCTACTGGAGAAAGCTTATTGGGAATGGAATGTGATTTTTCGAAAAATCTTGGATGAAGTGAACAAGGAATGTGAATTGGGGCCTGCTGGTATGATTTCAATCAGAAGGTTTTTCTATGATGCATATTCAAGATGCGTTTATGGAAGCATTTTTGATGGCCTAAAAATGGATATGGTTTCTTTTGCCATGGATCTCTTGGCCTCGAACTCCCCTGATGAACAACTTATGGGAGCTCAAATTCTAAAGGCATTTTCATCAAACAGGCGGTTTTCTGAATACACATTGCAAAAGATTGGAATAAGCATATCTGTTATGGAAAGATTAGTAGAAATGTTGAACTGGAAAGACCGTCAAGAAGAAGAGATCAGAGAATCTGCGGCTGAAATTGTCTGTCAGCTAGCTGGGAAAAAGCAGAACTCTCTTCGAGTAGCTGGTATACCGGGTGCCATGGAATCAATAGCTTCCCTACTCCATATTGGCAGGGGCTCTAGTGGTGCAGCTGATGAAATACCTGAAAAGAGAATCATTTTTGACAATGAACATTATGGCTTCTGGACATTTAACCATTTGGGGCTCACAATTCTGAAGAAACTTGCTCGTGACCACGATAATTGTGGGAAGATAGGGAATACAAGAGGCTTACTTCCTAAGATCATTGATTGCTCTCATGCAGGGCATAGACTCTTGATGCAGGAAGCAGCAACATCATCTCAGATGTTGGCGATAAAACGGTCTCTGCAGGTGGTAAAGATGCTGGCTAGCACAACAGGAGCCACAGGGAAACAACTCAGGAAAGAAATCTCAGAAATAGTTTTCACAATCAGTAACATCAGGAATATATTGAGGTATGGAGAGAAGCATCCTGTTCTACAGAAATTAGGGATAGAGATTTTGAAGAATCTTGCATTAGAAGAAGATGCCACAGAGAGGATTGGAGGAACTGGAGGACTCCTCAAGGAATTATTCAATATATTCTTTAACCAGACAATGCCTGAAAAGCACTTTGATGTGAAAATTGCAGCTGGAGAAGCATTAGCCATGCTTGCTTTTGAGAGCAAAAGAAATTGCATGCGGATTCTGAAATTAGGATTTACACAAATGCTAGTTGAATCCTTGGAAGATCCTATACTCAGAGTAAGTGCAGCAAGAATTGTAAGAAATTTATGTGCCTACAGTGGAGGTGATTGCTTTGAACAACTCAAGGGCCTTACTGCAGCAGGACCAACAGTAAATTCACTTCTACAACAGTCAATTCTTGAAAAACAATTTCTGTGTTTTGCTGATTATTTGAAATAGAAAAAAATTACTAATTCTTGATATTTCCCATTGCAGGTCCTGAATGCAATTATGTCAGAAGAAATCAAACTGCAGGAAGTAATGATTGGATTGGCGGCACGAGTTTTTAAATTTATGACATCTCTGGAATCAACTGCTATGTTCAAGAGAGCTGGAATTCGAGAAATTGAACTAGGTAGCAAACTTGTACTGATTCTGAGGACATATCAGTATCCCTCCATCAAGATTCCAAGAATGAGGAGATTTGTTCTAGAGTTGGCAATCTGGATGATGAAAGATAAGAAATCCAACATCCAAATCTTCAAGAATTTGGGATTGGAGATGGAGTTGGAGTCCATGACAGAGACCATATCTGATATTGAGAACTTCAATATCTTCTCTGGTACTGTAGGACTAAGCAGACATACCACAACAATTCTCACACTAATTGAAACTGCAATGCAGCTGCTGGCAGATGGCTATAACAGTAGAGATGGATTCTAAAAAGCAAGAATCCTACATGATTTTCTTGTCATGGAACCATAGGAATTATTTGGATATTCTTTTTATATTATATTATAATAAAATATGTAAAATTTCTTTTATCAATCAATCTACTTCTGAGCATGTGCATATTTCTCCACCAAAATGTTTTCTGCAAGGAGCCAAGAAATCTTCACCTTCAATGAATTGCTGTGGGATTCATATTCAAAGGGTGCATAACTGCATGGGATACAATTTCAGATTTTCCTTTGGAGGTTTTGGGAAAAAAATTGGAAAGGAATAATATCGTTAAGCAGCAAAAACAAAATGTACAAAAATGTACTATTGACTTTTTGAATCCTTTTAACTCTGCTCTATTATCTTGGTTGTAAAGTTTTGTGGCCCAGTTATTGTTTAAAATGTTCTTATTTTGATGTATATGCTTCGCTGGTAGATATATTTCATCAGTTTGGGATCTTTTTCTTTCATCAAGATTGATGTTGGGAATAAACCCTCGAACACATTAGTAAGTCGGATGTTCAAAATGAAGAATCCGTACCTAATCAACAACTTATTCTGCTTCACTTTATTCAAGTTGGTAATTTCAGGTAAGGAATTTGATGAACCAGGTAGACTTTTGAGAAGAAAGGCTGATTGTGCAGAAACGACCTTGTCATTCCAATCGAGCATGTTCAACAAACTTACAATATTATGGCTGTCTAGCCGTCCTAACAAATATACAATTAGGGTTGAATTTAACTAATTGTCCCATAAGTTTATGTGTTACTTGAGCCACGTATGAAACATAATAATTATTTTATTATGTTATCTGTTTGAATTTTCATATGTTAATTTACATAATTAATTCTTGGAATTAATATTTATTTTAATATGTTAGATGTATAAAGTTTGTGTTGGATTGCAGGATTAATGTTTTGATTGAATAGCTACCACTCAAAGGTTAATTTATTTGGCTTTGAAGATATTTATAAGAGTTATGATTATAAAAATTTGTCTATTTTGAATAATATTCATTTTATTCACTGAGCGTGAGCTAGCTCATTTCCTTATTCACTTTGCAGTTTCAAGATCACCTTGGGTGTTAAGGTGTTAAGGTTTTCAAATTTGTATGACAATTTATCTAATTTTTGTAATTCTTTTAGAAAACTCATTAGTTGTTCTTGTTATCTCGTTATTTCAAGAGTTTAATATTTTGAAAAATTTGGAGAGTTGCTCATATATTAAGATGAATATTCTGATTGTAAGAGACTTATAACTTGTATTTTGTCGCGCCACTTTTTGGATTCGGATTTAGACCCTAGGTTTGATTCGGGTTCGGGGCGTGACATTTAGTGGTATCAAACCTAATTTATGAACTAGTAGAATTATTTTTAGGTTATGATTGGGGATGAGTGTAGTTTCTTATTATTAAGATTTTACATATTTGATAGATTGATTAAATTATTTGAATATTTAGTATTTTGTGTGTTTTACCCTATTGATTTTTCCTCTTATGTTTTATGGTAGGTAATGATTGAGTTACCTGAAGTTATCATATTTAAAAATCCAGATACCTAGCTATTCATATTATTTGTGAGAAGCTTGCAAAAATTCCACGTTGTTAGCATCCAACTCATACCTATTAGAAGAAAGCTGGTTGAAAAACCTAAGAGGGGGAGAGTGAATTAGGTTTTAACTGATTTTTCCTCTTTAAAACAAACAATGCTTTCTAAGACAACAAATATAAAACACTTGGTGCTCAAACTGTGTGTGAAATAATGTTTTCAAGAAATTTGCAAAGAACACAACGATTTATTGTGGTTCAGTTTATCTAACAAAACCTAATCCACTACCTTGAGCTATCTACTCAAGGATTTCACAAAACCTTTCAATAATTTAGTACAAGAGATTACAATAGAGGCTCACCCAATTCACCTTAGGGTTTTACAACTCAAACCTCTTATCCAATCAAGGTTCACTCAACACTTTGAGTTTTACACTACAACCTTGATTATACACTTATCTCTCTAATACAACAATTAATGAAATACATACACTTAAGACAATCACAATTATCTATAATTCAAGACTCACTCTAACCCTTAGAGTTTTAAGCTCAATGCAACATTGAATAAAACTAACAAGATAAGAATATGAAGAGTTTGATATAGATATCACCTTAATGTGAAGATATATCAATTTGAAGCATAAGTACCTCATTGAGTAATATGTTTCTATAGATTGCTCAAGAACACCAATGATTTTGTAAAGACCCTTCTTGGATGATTTTCAAAATGATTTCAAGATATTCTATGAAGAATAGGAATCAGATTTTTGCTCAGAAAATCATGTCTATCTATTTTTTAAACAATTGGGTATTTATATATATGCACCAACGGTCATAAAAATGGTTGTTTGAATCTTACTCAGAAGAAGTGCGGTCAACTGCATATCAGACTGGTCATCTGCACCATCATCCGCAAGTGTTCCAGAGAACTCTGGACATACTGCAGACGATAAGCTGAGAAGTCCGGTCGACCGCACCATCATCCGCAAGTGTTCCAGAGAACTCTGGACATTCAGCGGACGATAAGCTGAGAGGTCTGGTCGACCGCATGATCTGCGGTCGACCACACTTCAGTTAGGTCGACCGCACATGCATTAAAACTATGCAAAACAAGATTCCAAACAACTCCAACAGTTTGTGGAATACATTTTAAGAAATTTAAAGTATGTGCATGTATTTTGAAAATCATTTCAAACACCCAACTCATGTTTTATCTAAATGAAATGCATTTTGAAAAACATTTCACTTTTATTAAGCAACCTATAGAACTTATTACTTATAGAGGTAGACCTAGAGACATCTAATAGATATATAAAGAAATAACACTACACCTCTAGATCCTATCTAATCCAGAAACTGCTTATCTTCAATGATTGACACCAAACGCTCTTTCCTGAAGACTTGAAACTTCGATCTTGCATGGATTAGATATATGAATCCTAAAAGACCAACACTAATACAATTAAGCCATTAGTTCTTATCAATGTTTGTCATTTAATCAAAATTAAGACATTAAAAGCTTTAGGGCTTTCACTGGTGACTCTTGCATGATACTCGTTATTTTTATGAGATCTTGGAGAAACAAACATCAGACTGTGAAAAATATCAGAAAGAGATTACCGAATATAAATAGTCAGTTAATAAGATGGAGGAAAAGATTATCAAACGAGATATTAAGATGTTGAAGTTGATACAACGCATTGAGGAACTGGAATCTAAAGGAGATAGGGTCAAGGGGGAAAGGTCCAATAATGCTAAGGATGAATGTTTTTAATAGCCCTTAAAACGATTGAGATCTTATATTAATGTTATAGTTAGGAAGATTCCTTTTAGGATGAAATATGTGTAGTTTGATTTACTTTTATTTCATTCTTGAAGTTAGATAATTGTTGATTTATAAGTTGAATGCTTTCATAAATGATGTTTTATTGAGTGAGAACATGATTTTTGCTAAAGTGTTTGGGTAAATTTAGCTGGCTAACTTAAATCTTATTCCTATGAATTTCCAACTTTGACTAAAATTTGACCTTTAAAAAATCATTGTGGAATATCTACTTATTGAATCAATTTCTCTTTATAAGTTACCTTTATACATCTCTTGAAGGAAACATCTTGAATATACACATCTATCTTGGTTATTCTTTCTTTAACCTTACCTCTATTCAACCTGAGTATTTGCCTTAATTTGTCTTCATGTAATGAATCTTTTGCTATATTTATGTTTCTTCATATCTCAATAATAAGATAAATGCTTACTATCCTTTTCAACTCCTTCCACCATTATTATATTGTATTCAACGTACATTTGTTATTGACACCTTGAAACTCACTAGTTGGCATTTTTTGATCTTCTTGAACAATATTTCACTAGGCACATTTTAAGTTATTGAAAGGTGGAAAATACTAAGCTCTTGTCTAATGTGCACTAGCTCCATATTTTCTTCTTAATCATCACCTTCCTTAATATTCATTTCCATGTTTTGGAATGGATTATATGTGTTATGTCTATCCTCCCAATTTAATTGCGACTAGGATGACAACTCTTTTTAAGTGGCAATGCCCCCTAAGCTAAAAACTGATCTTTGTGTTTGTATTCCTCTAATTTTTCCTATGGAATGTCAAACAAATTGAATATATTAAACCTTCATTACTTAATTCATACCTTTATTAGCTACCATATTCCATGCCTAGCTTTTTTAGCATTTGTTTTCTCTTCCAATGTTTTGAAAATGTATCATGCCATACCTTCAAATGCTCGATGTTATATTCGAAATTGAATGTAATATTTCAATATCGACAAAAAAACTATCTATTCAGTATTCATTACCTTTTAGATTCATTTCTCAATCTAAAATGTATAACTTTCTCAATCCAAAGTTTCTAGACAATCTAAAAGGGTACCATAAATCTGAAAGCCCTAAAGCTTTTAATGTCTTAATTTTGATTAATGACAAATATTGATGAGGACTAATGTCTTATTTGCACAAGTGATAGAGTTTTTGGATTCATGATTTAATCCATGCAAGATCGAAGTTTCAAATCTTCAGGAAAGAGCTTTTGATGTCAAGCATTGAAGATAAGCGTTTCTGGATTAGATAGGATCTAGAGGTGTCGCATTATTTCTTTATTTATCTTTAGATATCTCTAGGTCTACCCCTTTTGAGTAATAAGTTCTATAGGTTGCTCAATAAAAGTGAAATGATTTTCAAAATGCATTTCATTTAGATAAAACATGAGTATCGTCCCCTATATGTCCAGAATTCTCAGGAACACTTGCGGATGATGGAGCGGTCGACCGGACTTCTGAGCTCATCGTTCGCAGGTTGTCCAGAGTTCTCTGGAACATTTGCGGATGATGGTGCGGACGACCCTCCTGATTTGCGGTCGACCGCACTTCTCCTGAGTGGGATTCAAACAGACATTTTTATAACCGTTGGTGCATACATATAAATACCCAATCGTTTAAAAAACTCATTAACACTACTTTTGGAGTAAAAATCTGATCCTAACACTTCATATAACCTCTAGAGATTATTTTGAAACCAAAACATAACATTCATATTGTGAAATCCATCAAAGTGAGATTCATACAAAATTATTGGGGTTCTTGAGCAACTTACAAGAAAATATTACTCAAAGAGGTATTTATACTTTATATTGATATATCTTCACATTAAGGTGATTTCATATATCAAACTCTTCTTATTCATATCTAGATTGATTTGTTCAAGGTTGCATTGAGCTTAAAACTCTAAGGGTTAGAGTGAGCCTTGAATCATAGAAAATTGTGATTGTATTTAGAGTATCTTTTTCATTAATTGTTGTAATAGAGATAGGTGTGTAAACAAGGTTATATTGTAAAACTCAAAGTGTTGAGTGAACCTTGGTTGGTTAAAAGGTTTGTGTTGTAAAAGCTTAAGGGTATTGGGTAAGCCTCTATTGTATTCTCTCTTACTATATTAGTGAAAGGTTTTGTGAAATCCTTGAGTAGATAGCTCAAGGTAGTGGATTAGGTTTTGTTGGATAAACCGAACCACTATAAAACTTTGTGTTCTTTGCCTTTTTTTCTTGAACTCATCATTTCACACTTTGTTTGATCACCAAGTGCTTGATATTTGTTATCTTAGAAAGCCTGTTTATTTTAAAAGAGGAAAAATCGGTTAAAACCTAATTCACCCCCCTCTTAGATTTTTCAATTGGTATCAGAGCAGGTCTTCTTGTTGATAAGGCTTAACATCCTTGAAGCAAAGATTCTATGGCTCATCTAGATAACACTATGATGGTAGAAGGTTACTCTACTACTAGACCTCCTTTGTTGAATGACACAAACTATAATTTCTGGAAAAATAGAGTTAGAATCTATATATCTTCTCTAAACTATGAATTATGGAATATTGTTGAAAATGGACCCTATGTGCCTTTTAAAGTTGTTGATGGTATCAAGACTGATAGAATATCTGAAGAATTTGATGATGAAGATAAAAAAAAATGACCTTTAATTTTCTTGCCATGAACACTCTTACTTGTGCACTTGATATGAATGAGTATAACAAGGTAAGATGTTGTGAATCTGCACATGAAATGTGGAGACTACTTGAAGTGACTCATGAAGGTACAAACCAAGTAAAGGAAACAAAACTTGGTATGCTTACAAGGGAGTATGAACTTTTCACTATGAAATCAAATGAAAATATTACTGATATGTTTACTCGCTTTACTAACATTATTAACGGTTTAAAAGTGTTTAGCAAGTCTTATTCTATAGGAGAACAAAATATGAAGATACTCAATGCTTTACCAAAGGCTTGGGAAGACAAAACCACTGCTATGCTGGAAACTCATGATTTGAAGAAGAAACCAGTGGAAGAGCTTATTGAATCACTTCTTACTCATGAAATTAGAATGAAGTGGTTGAATGATCAAGAAGTGGAAGACAAAGGGAAAAGAGGAATTGCTCTCAAAGC
Source organism: Apocynum venetum (assembly GCA_019593545.1). Taxonomy (NCBI): domain Eukaryota; kingdom Viridiplantae; phylum Streptophyta; class Magnoliopsida; order Gentianales; family Apocynaceae; genus Apocynum; species Apocynum venetum. The sequence continues at coordinate 827,035 of SRSM01000153.1, forward strand.
TAAAGAGAACAACGAAAATGAATCTTCCAGTGATAATGGATGATGAGGAAATAGCTCTTGTCATGAAGAACTTCAAGAAAATGTTCAAAAAGGGACATTTCAACAAATTCAAAAAGAAGCCATCGACATCTACAAATATCAACTCAAAGCAATGCTATGAATGCGGAAGTCCAAATCACTTCAAGGCGGACTGTCCAAAATTAAGAGAGAAAGAAAAGAAGTACAAGTCCAAAAACAAGAAAGGACTTGCTTGCACTTGGGATCAAGAAGGAAGTGAAGATGAAGAACAAACTGAACATGCAAATGTTTGTTTCATGGCCATTGAAGATAAGGTAAATACTTCAAAAACTTCTTCTTTAGTTGATAGTGAAAGTGATAATGATATTTGTGACATGTTTGATAGAGATGAATTCATTTCCAATCCCTATAAAGAAATGAAAAAGACTATAAAAAAAACAAAGTCTTGAAATGTCAAGTAGAGAAGCTATCGTTAGATAATACTAGGCTCATTGATGAAAATGCCTTGTTAACTTCTACAAAAATTTGTCTTGATGAGAATGTTATTGGTTTAAATGATAAGGTGAAATTTCTTGAGAATGCTAATGTTGATCTTGTTACTAGAAACAAGAAGTTGGATGATATGATGAGTGATTATGATGCCATGAAAGTTAGAATGAGAGATTTAAGTGCTAGCTTGCAAAAACTCACATGTGATAGGGACAATTTGAACAAACTACTTGGTATGCAAAGACTCACTCATGATAAGAGAGGTCTTGGTTTTGATGATAGTTGTAAAAATGTCTCATACACACATGAGAGTTTATCTCACTCGCATGAAAATATGTCACATGCACATAAGATAGTACCTCATGCATATTATTCACATGTCTCAATTTCTTCAAAAATATGTTGTACTTATTGTGGTAAAAACGGTCACAAGGTGACTAGATGTTATGTGAAGAAAAAGATTGAGAATGTTGCTAAAAACACTTGGGTAGTTAAAAGAACTAACCTCAATGGACCCAAGAGAATTTGGGTACCAAAAGGCTTATTAACATCTTTGGTGTAGGTGTGTTTTCAATTGAAAACAAAGGAGAACAAATGGTTTCTTGACAGTGGATGCTCAAGACACATGACTGGAAATGCATCCATACTTAATGATGTCAAACCAAAGGATGAAGGATTTGTGACTTTCGGTGACAAAAAGAAAGGGAAAATCATTGGCATTGGCAATATTGGTAAAAGTACTTGTCCCTTTATTAAAAATGTTCTTCTTATTGATAATCTCAAATATAATTTGCTTAGTATTAGTCAATTATGTGATAATGGTTATAAGGTTATTTTCAAGAAGGATTCTTGTTTAATTATTGATGATTGCTCTAACAAAATTGTTTTTGTTGGAAATAGAAATGGAAATATGTATGATCTTTACTTTGATGATTTAGTTGAACAAGATGTTAAATGCCTTGCTTTGAAAGATGATGATGCATATCTTTGGCATCGTAGATTAGGACATGTGAGCATGGATACTCTGCATAACTTATCTAAACATGAATATGTTAGAGGATTGTCTGCCATTCATTTTGAAAAAGATCGTGTTTGTGATGCATGTCAATATGGTAAACAAGTCAAGAGTTCTTTTAAACCTAAGAAGATTGTTTCAACCTCAAAACCTCTTGAACTTGTACATATGGATTTATTTGGTCCTATGAGGACAATGAGCCTTGGTGGAAAATTATATGCTTATGTGATAGTTGATGACTTCTCTAGATTTACTTGGGTATTATTCTTCTTGGGCAAAGATGAAGCTTTTGGAGCTTTTGTCAAGCTTTTTAAACAAGTACATAACACCATAGGATGCAAACTCATCTCCATTAGAAGTGATAATGGTAGAGAATTTTGCAATAGTAGCTTCACTAAACTGTGTGATGAGAATGAAATTTCTCACAATTTTTCTGTTGCTAAAACTCCTCAACAAAATGGTGTTGTTGAGAGGAAAAATCGTACTTTACAAGAAATGGCTCGTTCTATGCTATGTGAAAATAATTTGTCAAAGTATTTTTGGGCTGAAGATGTAAACACCTCTTGTTACATTATAAATAGAGTGCTTCTTAGACCTCTTGTGAAGAAAACCCCCTATGAACGTATGTTTGACAAAACTCCTATTTCTTACTTCAAGGTTTTTGGTTGTAAATGTTTTGTTTTAAATGTCAAAGACAATCTTGATAAGTTTGATAAGAAATCCGACGAAGGTATATTTCTTGGCTATTCTTCAATAAGAAAAGCTTATCGTGTGTATAATAAGAGAACTATGATTATTGAAGAAGTTATTCATGTTATTTTTGATAAATCTAACATCTATTTGCCAAGAGATGAGATTGAAGGTGACTTTCAAGAAATACCTTTGAAGTCAATGAATAAAGATGTTGTTCAAACAAATGAAAATCCTTCAACATCAAAGGATGAGAATGAAGAAGTCTTTGAAAATCAATAATCTATCTCACTTGAAGAAGGAACAAAGTGTGATCTTCCAAAAGAATGGAAATATGTCCACAACCATCCAAAAGATCAAATCATTGGTGATCCAAATAAAGGGGTAAGAACAAAAAGACATTTTATAAACTTTGTTGATGATTTTGCATTTTTATCTCATATAGAACCTAGGAACATTGATGAAACTCTTATTGATAATTTTTGAATTATTGTCATGCAAGATGAGTTAAATCAATTTGAAATGAGCAAAGTATGAGAACTTGTACCTAGACCTTCTGATCTTACCATTATTGGTACAAAATGAGTTTTTAGAAATAAACTTGATGAACATGGTATTGTGACTAGAAATAAGGCTAGACTTGTTGCTCAAGGATATAATCAGGAAGAGGGTATTGATTATGATGAGACTTTTGCTCCAGTTGCTAGATTAGAGTCCATTAGAATGTTACTTGCATTTGCTTCCTTTAAAGGCTTTAAATTATTTCAAATGGATGTCAAAAGTGCTTTCTTAAATGGTTTCATCCAAGAGGAAGTGTATGTTGAACAACCTCCAGGTTTTATTCATGAATCCCATGTAAATCATGTGTACAAGCTCTCTAAAGCCTTATATGGTTTAAAGCAAGCACCAAGAACCAAGAGCTTGGTATGATAGACTTAGCAATTTTCTTATTGAAAAAGGTTTTTCTAGAGGTATAGTTGATATTTTGATTGTTCAAATATATGTTGATGACATTATTTTCGGAGCTACTAATGAAAATATGTGCAAAGATTTCTCTAAGACAATGCAGGATGAATTTGAAATGAGTATGATGGGTGAGTTGACATTCTTCCTCGGATTACAAATTAAGCAAGCAAAGAAAGGTACTTTCATTAACCAAGCCAAGTACACAAAAGAATTACTGAAAAGGTTTGGAATAGCTGATTCAAAGGAGATCGATACTCCTATGGCCACATCTATTAAATTAGACAAAGATGAGAATGGTAAGATGGTTGACCAAACTACATACAGAGGTATGATTGGTAGTCTTTTGTATTTAACTGCTAGTAGACCTGATATTATGTTCTCTGTTTGTCTATGTGCTAGATTTCAATCATCCCCTAGAGAATCTCATTTAATTGCTGTGAAATGTATTCTTAGATACTTAAAGGGGACTATAGATTTTGGTTTGTGGTATCCTAAATCTATGAATTTTGAGCTAGTAGCATTTACTGATGCAGATTATGCAGGTTGTAGAGTAGAACGTAAGAGTACTAGTGGTCACTGTCAATTTCTTGGTTACTCTTTAGTTTCTTGGTATAGTAAGAAACAAACTTGTGTCTCTCTCTCTACCACTGAAGCTGAATACATTTCTGCTGGTAGTTGTTGTGCACAAGTTTTATGGATGAAAACCACCTTGCAAGATTATAGCTTGAACTTTGATTGTATCACTATCAACTGCGATAATACTAGTGCCATAAATCTGACAAAGAATCCTATACAACATGCAAAATCTAAGCATATAGATATTAAACATCATTTTTTGCGTGATCATGTTTTAAAAGGTGATATTGTTCTTGAGTTTGTTCCTACGGATGATCAATTAGCTGATATTTTCACAAAGCCTTTGGCTGAGAAAAGGTTTTGTTTACTTAGAAAACTTTTGGGTATTGGTACTTTTGATTTCTAACTTGTGCATTTTTGTGAAGTCTGTCAAAGATATGTTTTTGCATTGTTTGGATAACACCATTGGCAGGTGCGATCAACCACATGCTAGAAAATAATAGTCCACAAAACAGACAGTGGACTTGCGGATGATCATGACAGGTCGATCGCAGATTAAACACATCGACCAGAAAGGTTCCAGAGAATTTGCGGACGACTCAAATTAAAACTTCCGGTCGACCGCAGATTAAATTTATCGACCGCAAATGTTCCCGAGAAACAAAAATCAACGTGCGGACGATACTGCGGACGACAATCCGGTCGACCGCACATCTGTGGACCGTTACAAATATGCCTCCTTCGGACGCAACCTTTCATCTTCCAATCATCCCCACCTCTTTACTTATCAGCCGCAACTCTTCAAATTTCCATAACCCACCAACAATTCACCATAAATACACTTCATTTCTTCCCCAATTCATACATTCATCCTACATATCCTTGTTTGATGCATTTCAAAACCCTAGAAATGGCAAAAACTCAAATTGACAAGGGCAAAACACAAATGGTTCAAGATGTTCCAAAGAAGAAGAGAACCATGCAAGCTTATTCTCAACTCTTCAGGAGCAAGTATCATGAGGATCGTTACAATGACTACCTCAAGAATCGCCAAGTAATTTCTGGGAGCACCATTGATAGGTATGAATTTCCCTTTGATAGAATTCTTACCTATATAGCTTGGCAAGGATGGGATAGTATAATTGATCATGAAGAATCCTTGTATACTGATCTTGTATATCAGTTTTATGCTAATCTCGAAGAGGTGATAGAAAAAGAGGGAGAGAAGACTATAAGGACCCTTTTTGTTTCAAGGGTAAATGGGATAGATATACAAGTTACTTCCTTTGGTTTAGATGAAATCTTAGAGATACTTATTGATGGGGTTGAGTACTTTAATACTCATCACAAAATAAATCATAAGGATTTTTCTTCTGAGGGTTTTGAGAAGTTCACTCAAGGAAACTCTTTTGTCAACTTAGTCAAGAGAGAGGCCAATGTGTTTAGTTTTGAGCATCGTATTCTTCATCATATGTGCACTAACATCTTCATCCCCACTGAAGGCCATAAAACTACTGTCACGTTTATGCATATGTTTCTTATGTATTTGTTGGTGAAGAGAATCCGAGTGGATTTTGGTTACATAATGGCACACAACATGATGGCTACCATTGAGAAAGGCAAAGGTGTTCCGAAAAGCTTACCCTATGGACGGTTATTAACCAAAGTCTTCCGCCATTTCAACGTCCCATTTCCATAACTGAAGGGCACAAAATATGTGCCTAAGTTCAACTTTGCTTCTTTTAAAAGAATGCAAGCGTTATGCCTCAATGGTACATGGGACTTGAAGAAAAATATGACTCCGGAAGAGATCGCTATGGCAACAAAGGAGACAGCAATGCTGATGGGAAAGGAACCACCAATTATTCTTGCAGAAGATGTTTTTGGTGATGAATTTGTCCCGGAAGAAGCTGAGGGTTCCCAAGGCGTTAAACGATCACTACATCTTGATAAGAAAGAAGATGTTCTCCTCGAGACTCCAGATTTGAAGAAGGCAAAAGGTAAAGAAAAAGTTGGAGAGGAAGACGTATCCACTCCACAACCTGCCATCTGGGGTGCCCTGAAAGAAATTTCTTCTCAAATTGGCTAGATGTTCAACACGTTTGACAATCATTTCAAGACACTTCATTCCAAGATCGACGACCTGGCATCAAAGGTGGAGTACCATGGCATCGAGATCATCAACATCAAATATCATCTAGAGGCACTACATGGCATTCCGGTTGACGTTTCTACACCACCACCTTCACGTGATATGCCCCCGCCTGATGAGCAGCATGCTGGACCGTCCTCTTCCACAGCTAAAGTTTATATGCGACGGCCCAGGAGATAGTGTTTTTTTTCTGCACTTGAACTTTTGATTTATCTAGACAATTTATCTCTTGTTTGTATTCTTGAATCCTCTATTTTTATATATGCATTTTTTTTCCTCATGATGACTCATTGGTAGTTGAGGGATCTTATTGTTTGATTGACTTAGTTCTATTCTTTCTATTCATTCTTTTTGAATGATGACAAAGGGGGAGAAAAACTACTGTTGATTGCAATATATAAATGTTGTGAAACTAACCTTTTGTTTCAGGAATTTTTGAGATGAACGTAAATGTTCAAACTCATCAAAATCAAAAGAAAGAAGAAACAACTCTAAAAGGTTAAGTATGGCTATCCTTGGTTTAAAATTTATGTATTTCTAAGTTTATGCTATATTGAGATTGAAGGAGAATGGGAATTGTGTGTTGATGGCCGGGTTGGCCTTATGTGTGATTTTATGTGTTATCTCATCTCTTTTTGCATTGTTGAGTTTATGTTGCAAAAATGGTTTTTATAAGAGTTACAAAGGAAACTCTGTCAAAATTTTTACAAAACTGATGCATATTGATAGGGGGAGCTTTATAAATGTTTTTATAGCCTATCTATATGTTATTAATTCTGGAAGGAAGGAGGATACGGAGGTTGGTGGAAAAATAGGCTTCTTTAAGCCTATATAAGCTAGAAAATGATCTCATATACTTACAATGAATACTTTCATTTTGAGATCCAATATTTATTCAAAAAATGTTACATTCTATATATTTCTTGATATCATCAAACTAAATGGTTATATGCTATATGTGATATCTTACAAATACCTAGCATATTGTAAAGGGGAGCATTTTACAATGCTTGATACATATTCTATAAACTCTTCCTTACTTTGAATCATTGCACTTAATTGTTTTACCTATCACATTGTATCAATATTTGTCATCATAAAAAAGGGGGAGATTCAAAGCCCTAAAGCTTTTAATGTCTTAATTTTGATTAATGACAAACATTGATGAGGACTAATGTCTTATTTGCACAAGTGATAGAGTTTTTGGATTCATGATTTAATCCATGCAAGATCGAAGTTTCAAATCTTTAGGAAAGAGCTTTTGATGTCAAGCATTGAAGATAAGCGTTTCTGGATTAGATAGGATCTAGAGGTGTCGCATTATTTCTTTATTTATCTTTAGATATCTCTAGGTCTACCCATTTTGAGTAATAAGTTCTATAGGTTGCTCAATAAAAGTGAAATGATTTTCAAAATGCATTTCATTTAGATAAAACATGAGTTGGGTATTTGAAATGATTTTCAAAATACATGCACATACTTCAAAATTCATAAAATATATTTTGCAAACTCTTGGAGTTGTTTGGAAACTTGTTCTGCATAGTTTTAATGTAGAACATCTTTTTGAGCAAAACATTTATTCTTACTCAATATAGAACATCTTATAAATATTTTGAAACCCTTTCATAACATTTACATTGTGAAAATCATTCAAAAAGGATTTTTACTAAATTATTGGTGTTCTTGAGCAATTTAGAGGAAAATATTACTCAATGAGGTGTTTATGCTTCAAATTGATATATCTTCACATTAAGGTGATATCTATATCAAACTCTTCTTATTCTCATCTTGTAAGTTTAATTCAAGGTTGCATTGAGCTTAAAATTCTAAGGGTTAGAGTGAGCTTTGAATTATAAATAATTGTGATTATTTTAAGTGTATCTATTCCATTAATTGTTGTATTAGATATAAGTGTATAATCAAGGTTGTATTGTAAAACTCAAGGAGTTGGGTAAACCTTGATTGGGTAAAAGGTTTGTGTTGTAAAACCCTAAGATGAATTAAGTAAGCCTCTTTTGTAATCTCTTGTGCTAAATTAGTGAAAGATTTTGTGAAATCCTTGAGTAAATAGTTCAATGTAGTGGATTAGGTTTTGATAGATAAACCGAACCACTATAAATCTTTGTGTTCTTTGCTTTATTTTTGCTATCTACTTGAACACATTATTTTACACACTGTTTGAGCACCAAATGTTTGATACTTGTTGTATTAGAAGATATTGATTTAATTAGGTAAAGAAAAATCGGATAAAACCTAATTCACCTCATCTCTTAGGTTTTTCAGTAATCTGTGGTCCCTGTAGCAATTTCGAAAATGTTTTAGTCAAGCATTTAAGTTGTTAAAATGTATGGCTTGAAGAATTTCCTCTGAGGATTTTGGATCAAGAGGATCAAGTATTGAGAAGAAGAACAATTCCCTATGTAAAAGTGCAAAATTCAAATCACACACCACGAGAAGCAACATAGGAACTCGAGGAGGAAATGAGAATGAAGTACTCATCTTTTTTAGCAAAGTATGCCAAGATTCGAGGACGAAACTTCTTGTTAGAAGGGTAGAATATAACCCTCTACCCCTAATGGTGGGATTTAATTTGTTTTATTGCCTATATTTAGGGATATTTAGGTTTTCATTTGACTGATTACCAAATTAATGAGTGATTAATTAGGGAGTTACCATTACAATAATTAATGAATATTTAGTCACCTTATTTAGAGGGGATTGAGAAGCTTAATTTTTAGTTTATGAAGTTACGATATTTTGTTATTCTGGTTTTTTAGCAATGATTTATTATTTTGATATGCATATTTGGATTTAGGAATAGTTGATGATTGTTTCCCTTTTTTATTTAAGATTTTATTATTCATAGGTGTTACTATTTTGCTTAGTCAAGAAATCTAAATCTTAGTTTAACTTAGATTTTGGTGAGTAATTGGAATATTCTTATTTTGTAAAATTAAATGTTTAGTTTCATATAAAATATGGAAATGATAAAAATATTTCTACAATCTGATTTTCTATTATAGAAATAGAATATATGAATTTCATTGAACAAGTAGCATGTTGTAAAGAAATATTTAAATATAGCTTTTAAATGAGATTTCATTGAATTATGAAATTTAACATTATAATAAGAGCATGGAAACTCTTTTGCATAGCATATTACTGGGATGGCTAGTCCATGGTTCAAGAATTAAATTTATTTTATTAAAAGAAGTATAGTCGTCATGGTATTACTTTGGTTGATTTAAATATATATAATTCTAAGTCTATTCATATTTTATATAAAAAATATAGTAGTTTATATTCAAGTTCCCAAAGTATGTATATAAATGTATATATTTTGAGTTCCAGAGCTTCAGTAATTTGGTGCGCTGAGGACTTCAACAAATAGAATAATTTGACACAAGAGATTTGCTTGGTCCACTTAAATGACTTCTAGAAATTAAAGATAATAAAGCGCATATGTTCTCTGCTATTTAATGTATGTTATTACTTAATTACTTTGAACTTTTGTTTAGAAAGACATATGAATCTCAAATGATGATCTCGAATAAGTTTTTTATTGATGGCTCATAGTAATTTGTTGGAGGAACACGTTACATTTAGAGGGTGTCATTAGGTATACAATTTCAAAATTCGATATTTCGATTTGAGATTATTGAAAATATTATTATATTGTATTTTCTTAAAACTCGTACCGTATTATATTGACATATTTTGGTATGGTAAAATACAATATAATATTGTATGCACTGAATTTTTTATCTTTTATTTTAAATATTTTTATCATTAAAATACTTATTAATTTATAATAAAAAAAACACTAAGGAATGCCATGTAAAAGAAAAATAATATGCATACAAAAATTAATTTTGAACCTCTAAAACACCAATAAAAAAAACATTTCACACTAAAAATAAAAAATGAAAAAGTTAAACTTCAATTAGACAAATATATTGTAGATAAAATCTATTAAATATACAAAACAAAATACAATTTCATCAAATAAATAACTAGATTCATCAAATCTTCAACTCTAACAAAATACAAATTTTATTCTTTTATAAAAACAATTATATTTTTTTTTCATTCTCAAAATTGTACCGTAACATTGTAAATTTCAAACTGTAATTCGGTACAATACGATATTTCAATTTGTATCGTATAATAGACACTCCTAATTTCACCCATATCAATTTGAACTCCATCGAGCGTGATCAACAAACTCACTATATTTTGTAGGTCTAACCATTCTAGTTGTTAATATTTTAGATGTCTAACCTTCACTGTGCTAGATTGCATAGTTAATGTTTTGATTCAATAACTACCCGCTCGAGAATTTATTTATTCGTCTTTAAAAATATCTATAAAAATTATGATTATGAAAGCGTATCTATTTTGAAGAATTTTTCTTTTATTCACTAAATTGTTAACTCATTTTGTCATTCCCTCATCTTAATTTATATAATTCTTTTAAAAAATACATTAATTGTTCTTGTTATCTCATTATTTTGAAAGTTTAATATTTATCTTATATTAATATGAATGTTTTGATTATAATAGACTTAAAACTTGTAAAATATACTTCACATGTTTTGACTGCCAGATTTTGAATTCGAATTTGCACTCTAAGTCTGTCTAGGTCTGACCCGAGCTCGAGCAGTGGCAATCTTACCCTGATGGCTCAGCTTGTCGTGTTTTCCTGTCGATGTTGTACGCTTTGTTCGTGAAGTTTAATAAATGTGCGCGAGGATATAATGAAAGGAAACCTTGCAACAGAAAGAAGGTGAAGAAGATGAAAGCAGTGGCTAAGGAGAAGGGAAAAGTAAGGTCCATCATCACCACCATCTCCACCGCCGAGTTCTGTTCCTCTACAGCTACTCCGACTAGTTTGTTCATGCTCCTTTCCATGGCCGTCGGTATTCTCTTCTAGATTAACTGCTCTGTTTGGTTCTCATAGTCACTGTATTAATGGAGACATGGCAGCTCCGGCTCCTCCCAGCATCTGCTCCATCAGTCACCTATCAGGTACTTTGATTTATTTCATTCATACTTTCATTTTGATTTATTTTCAAATTCACGCACATTTCTAGTAGAAACTAATATTTCTTGAAGTTGTTTCCAATCTCTCTCAGCTCATTTTGGGGCTCAACTCCTCTCCATCTTGGGACTATTTTCTAAGGTTTTTACCTTGTCTCACACCCTCAGCTTTTTGGCCACTATCGAGGCTCAGAACTACTTTTAGGGCTTCAACAGATATGATACAACTTCAATAGTCCCAAAACAACCCAATTTAGTTGTTGCTATGCTTTGGACATAGCTTTCTTGGAATAACTGTCATCATGTGTAACAAACATGTCATAAGCAGTGACTTTGGAATCAAGCTCACCCTTTCACCTTTATTGTTGTATCCCACTGCAAGTTGTCAACCAACCACTTATCTTATTATAACAAAAACGAACACACATGACTTTAAAAAAAACATTAGTGAGTCAGAAAGCTTTAGTAATCTCTTTTGTAGCTTTAAGATTCTTCCAGGAAGCAATTCCAGTATTTTAGTTGGGATTTGAATGTGAATAGTAAACAAAGAGACATTTGTCTGATTAAGAACTTGCCTCTTGAGAGATGAATAGAATAATTGGCAAAAAATCAGAACACAGATTTATCAACAAGGATGTGTCTGCACAAGCTATACATCTCTGAATATAGATTACATTGAAACCATTATAATTACACCCTATGAAGACAATTTAGCTGAAATTTCCTAAACCAGTCTCTAAATAAGTACAAAGTAATATCTTCCTAGCCAGAGAAGAACCCCAAGAATGAATTTGTTGTCATCCTACTTCTCATCATAGGTTCACCATATATTTCCTGAAAAAGAATTGATGCAAGTATATACCTGCAATTTCTTCTGCTGCTTTTCTTCTGATTAAAGCTATTCTCAAACATGACTGTCTTCTGCCAGCTCCTTTCATACAATATAATGCATGCCACCTTTGAAAGAATCATCTGTTTCGGAAGAAGTTTAGATCCCAACGACGTAACAAACCATCCATTATATTATTTGTTGGGTTTTTTACTATTGTGACAGTGGCTGTGGTATGATCAACTGCATCACTATTGGTTGAACTTTGATTCCTGGCTGAAGTATCATTGAGAGGAGAAGCCTCGTCTTTCCCAGAATCTTTATGGCTGGAAACTGTAGAACCTAGAGTTTCAACTGATGATTTGCTGGGAGTGGGAAGCAGATCTTGAGGAGTCAAATCATGGTCATTGACTGCTAAGATGGTTGCAGGATCTGTCTCTGGCATTGCAGGCTTTGTCATAGTCAAAGAATCCTCTTGGCCATCTTTCTGGGATGGTTCAGGCAGACCGTTGTCAATAACTGGTGATGGTTCGTTCACAGAAGAGTTTTTGACTTCCATGTCCTTCAGTGACTGAAGCACTGCTTCCATAAACATCTGAAAGTTTTTTGGGCAAATGAAATATTAGGATGCATTAGAAGTTTGAAATGAGACAAAGCAGGAAGATGGGACACAAAAGGACCTATTTACCCTTTCTTCTTCCTCAACATTGTTTGGAAACTCTGTCACATTATCAAGGGGGTACTCCACATAGTCATCATCATCTATTGGAGCAGGTACATGAGGATTAAAGGGATCACCATTTGCAAAGTCAAAGCTTATCATTTTAGAAGATGATGCATTGTTGTCACCACTAGAGCCTCCTTCCTGCAGTAACATTTTCTTAGCAAAACTTAACCTTGATATTCTTAGCAAAACTTCCTGCAATAATAAAGATTCTTCTCTAGTACTTCCAATTTCTCGTTTACTGTCTCAAGTGAAAAACAGCATTTAAGTAGATACCTGAGCTTCAGATTGTTCATCCTTTGATGATATATCAGAAGGGACCTGAATGATGTCAAGATAGAAATAATCATCCATTCAGTTGGATATAAATTTAAATATATTAGAGACTATGTTCCACAATTTATCATTGTTTTTTTCAAATTAACCAGCATTTCTAGTGAATCAAGGAAATGAATGCTTCCTTATCCAAAAGAAAAACCATAAGGATTCTGTATTAATGGAAGGCAGTAAAATAGTTGTATTTTAGCATCTTTGCTCAATTCTTGTATGAATGCACAGGATTACATAATTTGGATCACATAACTTATTAGATCTCCACGGATCAGGAGGCTCATACCTGGCTCATCTATTATTGTATCTGATAAAAAAATGAATTACATCACTAAGATACTGGAGTCAACATTCAATAATACCTCAGTCCTACTCATAAGTCTTTTGGTTCGCAGCTGCTTAATGGCATCCTCAGTGCTACTCGCTGCTGGACCTAAATTAATGATACATCTCAGGACCCTTAGTCAATATGAGTGACAATGCACATGTAAATTAGAGACAAAGTACTAAATTTATAAATGCAGGTGCAGCCAATAGGTCACCTGAAGATTTCACTTCATGGAAGTTACTCCAAGCACCCTGAAAGGCAAAAGAGTTGATGGGAACAAATGACTTTGATCTGATATATAAAAGTCCTTTTACAGTCCAAAATTATATGAAGATGGATTCGAGCTGCAAATTACCCTGCCAAAATAGTCATGTGGCATATCAAAGAACGCGCCACCAGCTTCATCCCCTGGAGGTTGCAAAACATTGTTGAAAAAGATACTGATAGAATCAAAATAGAATTGTGGGCGCGGAGAGTTATGATCACCCTCAAATTTGATAATATTCTTGTCCCCCTGCCAAAGTGAGATGTTAGAAAAAGAAGCGATAACTGAATAAGAAGTCTACCAAAATAACCATTGAGATATTAAACCAATTTCAACCTCTTAACATTGCTCAAAAAATTAGAAACCAAAATTCAACTAATAGAAAATTGACTATGTAAAAACTACAAAAAATGAAATCACTTAGATGCAATATAACAGAAAAAGTTGCCACTCAGTGCGAGTATAATTTGAAATGTTTTCCCATATTGTACATATCATGATGCACCAAAGGACAATATTAGAAGAATTTGCTTCATCTTTGCCACTCAGATAATGATCTTCAGCTACAACACAACAAATACCTGCTGAATCAGTGATAGTGGTCCTTGGTACTTTGACCTATGATTGCAACCACAACAATATGATGCCCTATGAAAGCTTTAAAAGAACTTTCTTCATCTTTGCTTGTAAGTAACAATAAACTAGGAAACCAGTTCATTTTCCTCCATTCATACTGACCCACACAACAAAGGCACAAAAGTTACAAAAACCAGGCTAGTATAATAAGACCTTAAGTCAACCTGCTGACACAAAAAGGGCATGATATCAAAGAATGAAGAATTATATACTCCACTTGTACCTCCACACAACCTGCCCTGTGAACATGTGACTTGGGATAATGTAGACAGCAATCTCATATCAAACCCAAAAACTTCATCACTGCCAAGGTGTGCTCATAAGAAATAGAGTAGGATATGGTAAAAGAAAGTGGGAGAGGCAAAACAGCAGAAAGAAATCTTTGAAATCTACGGTGGAGTATCAGAGCCTTGTATCAAGCAACCAAAGTGGCTTACATTTTGCCCAAGACCACCATATTACAAGTATATTTTCTTGATATGGATTGATCAAAAGGATGATAAAGAATATGGAAACATAAAAAATCTATGCCCAGACAAGAACAATGTTACTTCTAGTTTGCAAATATACAAGCAATTTAAACAACTAAAATTATACCATAACACTAGAGCAGAGGTTATAAGAGCAGTAAATAAAGTTTCATTAAATGTATTTAAGAAAAGGCAAAGTGCAAAAGCTGGAGAAAATCCAATTGCAAAAGTACAGTCTCGACTCTGTTAGAGAACATGCAATTTGTTGACTGCTGTGCAAGAAACTTACCATATAAGCATCACATATCCGATCAGAATGATGAGGTAGAATGAAATCATCATCAATAGCATGACCAAATAGGACTGGAACAAAGCAGCATTTTGCAACCTACATGAAGGATAGTGATAAGTATTGCAAGTAAGAGAAATTAGTTTTTTTTCTTTAAAAAAAAAAAAGGAAAGGGAAATAGAGTTAAATCTTAACAAATAACGTGTAGCCCCCCCTCCATCTAAATTGAATGTCCACGTTTACATTTTGGGATGTCCAAAATTGAATGTAAACTTTCCTAGAATAAACATATTCACTATAAAAAAGTCCATTAACAACTTAGTGCAGTGGAAGATTGTTTCAGTATGAAACAATTAAATTTCAGAAGAAATAGAAGATTAAACAAAGCAATATTATTAATATGATTGTTCCTAATGATTACGAAGCAAAGTTCATGATAGAACATGATAAGGAAACTATCATGCACTGCATCACAACCTTCTTAAATTCAAGGCATATGCATCCCACTAACTCATATGGTCTCACCCTATCCACATTAATAAAAAGATAATGTGGTAACTTCCTTTATGTCAAAGGTCAAATGGCTCTCCTTAATTCTTGTATCAAAAGTCAAATGTGGACATTCAATTTTAGACAAAGGGATATGAGCCAACATTATAAATGTTCTCATAACCCACCAAAATAAGAAGAAAAAATTCAAATTCAGCATAAAACCATGCATGCACTTCTAAGTTTGCAAGTTAAACAAGATGCGTTAGGCTCAATTTGCCATGACTAAGGATATGTCACTTTCAAACATTCAGCAGTGACACTGAGCAAAGAAATAGACAGTTCTCAAACCTACAACACAAAGACTAACTGGCAAGCAAACTCCTTGTAATAAGATCTTACTGATCATATTAGTGCCTAATTCATTCATCTTTTCAACAATTAAACTCAGCGTTTGATCAAAGATTGCCATGAGATGTGCAACCAATTATGATGCCTCCTAAGATTGATATTAAATGAGTACAGAAGCACCCAATTTGTTTCATGTTGGACTGGTGTGCAGATTTTGGATTTTGGAAAATTTAAATTTTTTTAGGAAAAATAAATCATTCTTATATTTTTATACCCCTTTCAGTATCTGCTATAAACCATATTATTGAAATGGAACAGAAAATCATTTAAACATATAGGAGTCAAATAACAAGCTGATAAATGAGAATGGTCATTCGGAGATACCTTAATGGCATTCAATTCCGTTATGTCAAACTTTGCCTTTTTCTGAATTGCTCTCCTCATATACTGAATTGCAAATTTAACCTGGAAAGGGACACAATGGATTGTGAATACAGGAGTGAGTCAGGATCCAAGCAACAAGAGAAACCAACAAATGACATACAAGGCTTTGGACATTCAACAAATTATCCATCTCCTTACAGTAAACTTAGGAAGCCGTATTTTGTAGGTATCCACGAGTTCCATCATCAAATCAACCAAATCCGAAAAGGGGCTATCAAGAACCATTCCCGCAATTGAAGGATCCTCGACACCATACATCAGGCTGAAAGAAGCAACATATCAACTAACAGAACTTTTTAGATAAAGAGAGATTATATTGATGAAAAGAAGAAATACAAGAAAAGGAATAGCTTAGTTGAAATACATATCAAGTAATGATAGGCATACATGCAAAAACCAAGGCTATGAAACAAGATATTTATGTCAATCATCAAAATATCACTCTCCACCTCATAAATCGTTCATGTCATTGATCACACAGAACACCATCTCTGAGCAACTAATTAACCTAAAACAGTTAAACAACCAAAGTAGCCTAGGCTCTTCATTCAGACAAGGTAGAATAGCTTACTTTAGATGATTCCAAACATAGCATGTTCATAAGCACAATGAATGACCAATTCTACACCCAAGAGTTCTAGCCAAGATTATAAATTAAGTAGAAATACTGTTTTGCAATCAGCTACTATCTTTCGCAGCTAAAGATTAATTACTCTCTGAAAAATTTAAACTGCTTATACAAGCAGATCACCACATACTCTTGACGCTTAAAGTACATATGTTTTTGTCCTCTATTTTATTGAAGCGAGACATGTTTACCATTTCCAGGATGAAGATCGAGGCATGTTTACCATTTCCAGGACGAAAATCGATCTTCAGTAACCACAATAATTTCTCGCTGTATACAATCAAGTCCAAGGCCAGTCAGCATTCCTATATACACATAGTTCAGTACTTAACACTACAGCTAATTTGCAGTCCAAATTTAGATGGTTTCTCATTCAGTTTGTGATGAGAAGATGCAGCATTTTTTGTGGTTACACCTCCCATATCATAAAACAACTGGGGCTAAGCACAAAAGTTCTACAACAGTTTAGATTGACAACTATTATGCTATAATTTACAGGTCCATACACCAGATTCCTTTCGTAGTAATAAAGGCCTACTTATAAATATGGTAATTTGAGCCTTTGAAGTAGACCAGGATCATTCCAGATCACAAGATACTAACGTTTGGACAAAACCAAACTAGGCTTCTATGGCTTTCACATAATCATTTTTCACTATTGCTACATGATTGTGCATTCTCACTCCAGCAATTGTGCCAAGACTAGGCAATTTATCAGAAACAATGTGGATTCCGTTACTTCTCATTCTATATAGGATTTCTTTCCATTAAGAACACCAAATATATTAAACTGAAAAATCACCCAAAATTCTAACACAAAATGTACTAAACTAAAAATATCCAAAGTGCTAATGGAAACCAAAAAATACATAAATAATAAAGAAAACCTGGTCACGGCACCCATTGAACGGCCCCAAAGACCAATCATAGAAACATTTCCATCTGAGCGCAAGTGCTCAACCACAGCTTTAAGATCATCCTTCTGCAAAAAAATAGATCACAACCTTCAACAATCAAAAACGGGAGAATGGCATCACAGAAATGAAAAAAAGTCAAGTAGAAAGGATATGCCAAGTGTTTATCAAA
Organism: Apocynum venetum; assembly: GCA_019593545.1. Taxonomy (NCBI): domain Eukaryota; kingdom Viridiplantae; phylum Streptophyta; class Magnoliopsida; order Gentianales; family Apocynaceae; genus Apocynum; species Apocynum venetum. The sequence continues at coordinate 844,850 of SRSM01000153.1, forward strand.
GTTAAGCATTCATTTATCTTTGTACCCAAACCAAAAAGGTTTGAGAGGAGGAGAAAGAAAAAAATACTTCTACCAACTTTAGAAATAGGAAACAACTTTAAGGTGCCATATTTCTATAAGTTACTTTTTAAATGAATAAGCAGGGTCACGGCTAATCTTCAACACTCAATCATCCATTTGCTTCTGTCCACCTACCAAGTGTCTTTCCCAATAAAAGAAAATATGTGCATCTACAAAAATTGTTCAAAAAATTGCATTTGCCACGAAGTAATGCAGAACCTTGTAACTGTGGTGGTCTATGATCTGGCTTAAAGTGGGAAAAAGAAACTACCAAGAGCTACTTGTATAAAAAAAAAGGAAACTTTAAACTATAGGAAATCTCAGAAGTATAGTTTATTTTAATGTAAATGTGGCACAGCTCTTTAATTTCATCATTCCTTCAAGTCACAAATTTTAGAGGATCCACAAAAACCAGTTGAACATAAAATGTCAAACTCATCATAGGTTCCTTATCCTTGTGGATTGAAATGAGACAGCTTACATCAAACATTGTGTTATATATACATAAGATAACTTCCAAGCAATACTGTACAACCTAGCATATAATTAGTGAGAAATTATAATATTGAAAACCTTTTATCCACAAAGATGAGAATTAACTCTGAGACAGTTAATTTGCCAAATTCATAAACATTTCACCAAAACATGAATCAATATAGTCTGAAATCTGAATTATCACTAAAGGCTGGTATTGTGCTACTATTGACTCTTCTTTGCCCGCTGTCCTCAATCTCTCAGTTGGCAAACTGCTATTGTGAACAAAGGATGCTTTCAGAAACAGCCTAGATTCTTGTCCTTTCTTCTGTCTTATTAGAGGAGAGACCCCCGACCTTTGCCTGTCGGGTTAGATCTTGTAGTAGTATGGGAAGAGGTCTCCTGAGTCCTACATCTCTTGGGACAGGAACCCTTCATCTTGAAAGAAAGAGACCACAGGATTTAAGCAGTTCAGTGTACTGTTACTTTTATATTTACCTCATTCCAGCCCAAAGTAACATGCTCGCCTCCAGAGAGTCCGGATCCAGAAAAATCAAGAGTAAAAACTGTAATATTTGATGGCAATAATATTATAGCAGCTTCACTGGCATCTGCTCGGCACCCACTGGAATTGAAATCAATGGAAGACTAATTAGTAGACCAAAGTAGGGGTTGAGACAAAATAAATTGGATATTTCTTCAACTTCAGTATAGCACGAGGAGCAAAAACTTCATTTCTGTAAAACCCAAAGACAATAAATCAGACATGTATAATCCTCAGCACCCTGCCTCCAAGACATAGGCAATTGATAGATTTCATAGTTGGCATACTGGTCTATCCTGATTGAGAAAGATGGACAAATTGCCTTGTTTAACCATGGACAAGAATGCTAGAAAAAATGAGGCACCATTGCACTCATCATCAAGTCATTCAATTACTGTACACAATTCACATGATATCCCTGTTACCAAATCTGAACATCCCAAGATCCAGCCACATATTTTCCAGTTCATTCGCATAGCTTAAATACTGACAAGAAAATTCAGTTTCTATCCCCACATATCTTGTGTGAACAAAGCATGTCGCAGATTATTATATACCCACTAACCTGTTTCCATGGCAATATATAACACAAGGTAATGCCTTCCCTTCTGAATAATCAATGGGCACATAATGACTACATTGAAGAACATCACCTCGACTATTTTTCACCTGCAAATTATTGGAATTTTTCATGATCAATTGAAAAGAAAAAGTAAAATTCAAGAACCAGGCAAAGAAATATCTAAGGAAAGAATAAACTGGTGATTATAGTTTCCATGACAAGAATAAGAATTGAGTTGACCAAAAATCAACCAAAGAGAGAAATGATTAGTTTTATCAAAGATTAAATAAATAAAAAAAGAGGATTCACCCAATAAATGAATAAATAAATAAAACATAGAGAAATGATTAGTTTGATCAATGATTAAAGATCCATGCTCATCAGATAATACACCACAAGGGTATACCTCAACACCATGAGATCCTTCTAAGAAAATAACCTATACATGACCAATTTCATTCCTAACCCTGGTAATTGTCACCATATGCTTGATATTCTGCAAAAGTTACCACCATACTCTATGCATGGGTAGCACCCCATCTAGGTGTAATTCAATTGATCAAATAACTCAGAAAAGTTTATTGTTGCTCCCCCAAATATGATATAGGAAAACCGAGATACAAGCTAGATTGGCAATCAATTGCATAGACAATGGTAACACATTATAGCAGTTGACAGCTCACTTAAAGAAGCATGAGACAACAAGGGGAATCAGTAGGCTATTAGCCGCAGCAACAAAATCTACAATAAATGTATGAGGCATGGTATCAAAATATTGCAAGTTATGGATTTTTTTCACTTATGATGAACCTCAATATAAGTGTTCTGCAAAATGAAGTAGATCACAGTGTCTAAAGTCACCATGCCTACATTAGGAATTCAACATATTCCCTTTGACAAAATCAAGAGATTGTTTATTACATTATTTTGATATTTACCACAAGGTGATTCTTGGATCTACATCCAGGTAGATGCACTGAAACAGAAATTGCCTCTTTCCTACCAGGGTTCTCCAACTTTTTCAAGAAACAATCTTATATGATGGTAAATAAATCCACAGAATCATCTTATTGTAACTCATTTACAAACTAAAAAGTGTATCAAGGCAAGATTTGGAATAATTTTAGAGAGAAAAGTCATAAGAACTTTAACACAGTATTGAGTAGTTTGCAACTAGTAGCCTCTCAAAGCCATCAAACACTATTATTATATCTAAATTTGGACAACCAAGAAGAAATGTACCACTCATATTTCCAATAGAGAAGGAACAAAATGTTGAGTATATGGTAAAGGAGTTCTCATCTAAAATAAAAGCAATCTTGAAACTACTTAAAGCTCATAATCAAGAGGTCTCACAAAAGTTTATATATAACCATAGAATTGTTTGACTCAGGCTACCAAGATCTGAGTCTATTTTGTTAAAACACAAATAACATTTTGCCTCTTATTCAAACTATTTTACTTTTCCAGTCACTTAAAAGAAATTGAGATGTGAAGTGGTTTCTTTTCCTTGAGGTTAACCAATACTCACATGCCAATTATTTTAGGTTCAAGATATTGGAGTATGGATTTCAATAATATTTGTTTATTCAATCATGCAACTATATAAGACAAAACACATTCCGAAGAGAAGTCCGGATTAATATTGCTAAGAATAAATAGATTCTAAATCTTACCTCCAAGTCCTTCCTCTGGTACCATTTTCCTTTTAGCATGAATTCTTCATCTAATAAATCATTTTTTGGGTTATATTCAGCTCTGCAGACCAAAAAGAGGAAACTGATACCAGTTAAACCAATTTATTTTCATTTGTAAAAAAGTTACAGTAGAAGCTAGACAAACAATACCAGAATTACATTGTCAATATTATACTCTCATTAATTCTAACAGATAAAACCTATTTCATGCACAAGTCAACAGATACATTGCACACCTTTCAACACGAAGGATTTGGAACTGGTGCTGTCAGGGAGATTCCTCCCCAAAATGAAAAAGTGGTTATCATACACATTGCAAGAACAGAAATTCTCCAGCAAGATAATATATTTCTGAATCTTAGCTTTTGCCGATTGTCTAAATTATTATCACCGGAATACATATATCTGTACATTTTTGCAATAAATTGTGCAACTGTCTGCAAACATTTCATCTAAAATGATTTTATTTCATGTTTCTCTGCACGCCTGATCCATAATGCAACACACCAAAACCGATGGTTCATCATTAACAAGTACAAGAAAACATTAGTACAACAAAACAAACAAATTAAGGGCACATCTCCGAATCTACTTGTAAAATCCTGACAAATTCAAGACCTAGTCCTAAACTGTAAGCTAACATTTTTCATTGCCCCGAAATCCGAATCGACAAATCATATAAACCAAGCTAACTCACCCCAAAAACAGAAGAAATATATCTCTATTATCTCCAGGTTCATTACTACTTGTCTTAAAAGCATCAAATCTAAACCACTGGTACATAGAAAACAAAGCCCACATGACCAAATTCCCAAACAAGTATTCAAATTCAGTCTATATAAGGCAAAACTAACCAAATACAGAAAACCCATCTTTTCATTCATGGAAAAGATTCAAAATTAAAAGACAAAAACCCATCAGAATAATATTTAAGGCTATGCGCCAAGAAAACCATAACTTTAAAATCAAGCATTTTTCTCTTTACCTGGGTGGCCTAATAATGAAGTTGACAAGCTGCTCCATAAAGATTTACAAGAACCCAAGATCTTATTCCTCCCTCCCTTTGTTCTCCCTATATATTGATTCAGTTTTCCTGTTAACTTTTATATGCGTTTCTTTTATGTATAATTCTCAAATCACAACAAAAACACAAAGAAAAAAGGGACTATAGTATTCTTGTAGTGAATTTAAGAAAAAAAATTGGGATCAGTACAAAAGACAAGGATACACTCCGTAATATAATTGTATGGTGGGTTCTGGAGAAAAAGAAAAAGAGAAAGTGAAGGGAACCGGCCCTTGTTCCTTGTGTTAGCTTGCTGATCTGCTTTCAGTTTCTTGCAAACAAAAACAAAAAAACAAATTCAAAAGATGGACGAAAACCAAAGTCACTCTGGCGTAGCAGTTTTAGCCCATTACTTATTTTGGACAATATTTAAGGTTACTTACAGCAACGAACCTCAAACTTAGGTGAGTTGTTTGAGAGTAGGGATGGCAATGAAGCGGGGATTATTGGGGATTCGATTCGCCCCGCCCCGTTGGGATTCAGTATTCCCCGACTTCAGTGGGGGCGGAGGCGGGGGCGGGTTCTAAAATGCGGGGGATTAGTGGGGGCGGGGGCGGGGGCGGGGACTGATTTGTCCCCACTGAATCCCCGCGGGGATTCGCCTTCGTAAATCCCCGACTTCGGCTTCAGCTTCGGTATCTCTAATAAAAATACTATTTTATTCCTAGTATTTTTTTTAAAAAGAAAACAATTTTATCCATTTGGTTACTTTAAAAAAAATTTAAAATAAATTGAGTTATATTATTAAAGGAGTTTACATTATTATACCTAACTAACTATAAGTTTATATTATTAACTATGTGGATTCAAATGAGTTTATATTATTGACTAATTAATTATGAATTATATTATTAAAAATGTAAATTAAAATAGTTATATTATTATTTATGTAACTATATATGAACATTAAAAAAACTATGTAAATATGATTATTAACTTTATTGATTTAAATGAGTTTATATTATTAAATATATATTTAACTAACTATGAATTATATTATTAACTGTATTGATTCAATGAGTTTATATTATTAACTATGTAGATTAAAATGAATTTATATTATTGACTAAGTAATTATGAATCATATTATTAAGAATGTAAATTAAAATAGTTATATTATTTTATTTATATAACTATATATGAACGTTAAAAGAACTATGAAACTATGATTATTAACTATATTGATTTAAATGAGTTTATATTATTAAATATATACTTAACTAACTATGAATTATATTATTAACTGTATTGATTCAATGAGTTTATATTATTAACTATGTAGATTAAAATGAGTTTATATGATTGAACCATAATTAGCTTAGTTTTCTATGGGTTATTATGATGTTTATTAAGTTTAAATCTAGCTAATTATGTGTTTTGGTGATTTTAATGATTCTTTACACTATTACTTTTGTTTTTAGGTCTTTAGAAGATTTAGAAGATGTTGGAATGAAATTGGAAGAAATCGGGAATTTGAGGATGGATATTTAGAAGAAGGGAGAAGTGAACGCGCAGGACAGTCAAGTGGACGCGCAAGGCCAGGAGGTGGACGCGTCCACCAAATTTCACGCGTCCACCCTCAGAAGTTGGACAGTAAAGTGGACGCGCAGGGAGACCAAGTGGACGCGCAAGGCAAGAAGGTGGACGCGTCCACCAAATTTCACGCGTCCACCCTCAGAAGTTGGACAGTAAAGTGGACGCGCAGGGAGACCAAGTGGACGCGCAAGGCAAGAAGGTGGACGCGTCCACCAAATCTCACGCGTCCACTCTCAGAAGATTGAAGGCGGGGTCAAAACGGGGTCAAAATGAAGCTGAATTGAAGGCGGGGACGGGTGTTTTAAAGCGGGGTCGGGGTCGGAGTCGGGGTTTATTCAAACATTCTAAAGCGGGGACGGGGCGGGGGCGGGGACGAGTGTTCTAAGGCGGGGTCGGGGTCGGAGGTAGGGGACTCCGGCCCCGCTTCGCCCCATTGACATCCCTATTTGAGAGTCGTGAGTATCTGGGACAAGTTTTATTCGTCCTAAAAAATAATATACTTTGAATTTTTTACTTAAAAAATTATAATTTTTTAAAATAATTTCATTTATTATATTATATTTTTTTCTTGAAATTTTAAAATTAAATATTTATATTCTCTTTTCATTTGAAAGTAGAGATAATATTGAAAAAAATTTATATAAAATAACTCTCAAAAAACTTAAAATATATTATATTTTAAACAAAAACTTTACTCAAAAGAGATGGTTTTATTTTTATTTTTTTTGTACTGTGAATAGATGACATTTCAAGAAAAAGTTAGAATGATGTTACTCTTTTTATCTGAAATTGAATATATATTTTTTATGTAATACAATAATTAAATATGGTATTTGATCTTAAATAACACAATATTTGTTATTAATGTAATTACTAGTGGGATCACATTAATTAATGAAATATAAATCTTTTAAATTAAAAAATGTATTAGTGTAATTTTAAATAAAAAATATTTATCTTAGAAATGTAAATATTCAATTCTAAATATTTCAAAATAGAAATATGAATATTCATTGTAGACAAAAAAGTATCATTCTCAATTAGATAAGAAAAAAAAACTCAAGAATTAATAAGTTAAATTTAATGTTGGTTTTAGACATAGTATATTTAATTTTAAAAAAATATATAATTTGAAATGATAAAAGCTCTATATATATATATATATATTATTACAAAGACACATATATAATTTTATACATAATATATTTATATTTTTTATATCATGTTAATAGCTATTTTATTTATATCAAATCAATAATTTTACTATTGTAACTTTAATTTTTTTAATAAAATTATATTATATATTTTGTCATTCTGTAATTATGATAATATTTAACATTCATTTATATATATATATGTGTGTGTGTGTGTGTGTGTGTGTATAATTTGAATATCTTTCATAATGGTTCAAATTAAATTAGTGCTAGTTTTTTAGGGAGATGTTATTTTGTAATATATAAATAGGATATTAATTTATACTTCTTTATATCACATAACAAAGATTTTTCTATCTCTTTAATTTTTTTTGTCTTGATCTATTAATACAAAATATCTATATATTATATACTTATATTTTTATTATCTATAATATGTGTTATAAATAATAATATATATGGACTAATCATTTAAGAAATTATTTTGTTTTTATTGAACTCCTCCAGTATTCGGAACCACTTAGGCCTAACTAATTTGGAGTTTGACTTGGAAAAGAACCCGCAAAACCTGACTCTGGTGGCTCAGGCTTGATCCATAATTTTTTTAAACAACACCTTAAGTAATTATTAAACTCATGATCTTTTATAAGTATTTACAAATCTCTTGCAGGTTGTTTCAAAAGTTTTGTAAATTAATGTTATTAACCAATAATAGTAGCCAGCATCCCAATAATCCATCTAATTGAAAACAGCATCCCAATAATCCATCTAATTGAAAACACACGTGTCAAACTAACAATAAGATTTCTTTCCTCAAATCACTAGAGACGTTGAATGAACTTTATGTTGGATAAGATATGTATTATTCAGAACATGCTAAATGAGTCTTTTTTATACCGAATTAACTTCCTTGTATAAAAAAAAAGTTAGATATGTACCACACACAATGTTTAAATATATTAAAATATTTTAAAATATCTCACTTCTAAAGAAAATTCATCCCAAAAAAGTACTTTCAATTACAATATTGAGAAAATTACTATAATTTCTTACCATAGGAAATTATCTAAGATGATGTTTAGGTTTTAGATCATTTCCAGTGGGAGATGCTCAAAGTTGCAAAAGATAAATGATTAGATTGCACTTCATCTTTACCATTAGAGTGCTTGTGAAATGCACCAATCTGGAAGATGCGATTGCTCTGTGAAGCAATTTTCATAACTTAATTATGGGCTCATGCAATATTTTTTAACCTTTTCACATTTTCACACTTTTAAAAAGTTTGAATTTTTTTATAAAAATAATTTAAATATTTAGAATTCAACAATTGTCCATGCTTTTTAACAAGCATTACAAAAATTTAATATTTCATAAAATTAATTGTTATTTTAAATTAATAATTTAATAACATAAAAATTAAGTAGTATGTTAAATTTAGTATTGTATTAAAAATATTAATGTAATAAAAATGTGATGTAATATGTGATTCTAATTTATTATGATTTGTAGAATTGTATAATTGGAATGAAGACTTGTAAAAGATAAAAAAAATTATTTTAAATGATGAGATCCAAAAAAAGGTGAGAAAAATGCAACTCTTCTCAATACCATGGATGAAGATGCTCCTTGAGTGAGTGAGAGTGAATCAAAACTTCCTGGTGGACTTGGATTTTTCTAGTTCACGTTTAACTTGGTTCAACACTCAAAAGGGCTTGCAGAACATAAAAGAAAGACTTGACCGAGCCTGGGGAAATCTTCAATGGGTGCACAAATTCAGGGAGACAATGGTAGCACACTTTCCTTGCACGTGCTTCAACCATCATCATTTGTTTATAACCTGGGAACATAATCAAACTCCATCTCAACACTGTGGGTTATGGGTTTTGGAGGCTTGGTTCATGTATCATTCATTTGAACAACTAGTCAAAGACTTATAGGGCATTCTTGATATGGACATATCCAGTAACTTGAAAGCTTTTACACAAAGAGCTTGTGACTGGAATCGACATAGTTCTGGACATAGCTTTCTAACAAAAAATTATTGTCTGGCTCGTTTGTTAGGGATTCAAAAAAACACAATAAGAAAATTCATCAAAGGATTTAAAGAAAAAAGAACTAGAACTTATGTAGGAATTTCAACTCATATTAAGACAAAATGAATCTTTTTTGCATCTAAAAGCTCATAACACCTGGTTGAAAAATGGAGAACGTAACACAAAATAACTTTACGCATCTACTATGTTGAAGCATAGAAAAGGCCGAGTGACGCAACTTAAAGATGTAAACGGGGAATGGATTGAGGATATGATGTACTCATAAATTAACTGATTTTTATACTATTTAATGACTATATTTTGTTTAAAAATCGGTTAATTGTGTCATTTAATCGATGAACAGTAACTCCGTCAATGATGACATCACTGCTTACGTCATGAATAGTGTCCGTCGGCTAGTCAAAGTCAACAAGTCAACCTGCTACAATACCCCGGAAGTCAAAATGACCATTTTACCTCTAGAAATTTTCTTATGCTAGCTTCATTTCTCATTTGAGACACCAATTTAGCTTCAATCTTCTTCATTTCTTTTGGAATTTCTTTCTTTTATTATTATCTTCATATTAATATAATTTCTAGAATTTTTAGAATAGTTTTTCAAGTCTTTTTGTAAAATTTAGTAAAAAAATTATGTCCGGATAATTTCAATATTTTCGGAGAGTATTTCTTTCAAATTTTCGTTCTAATGTTTATAAATTTCAACTTATATTTATTAAATATGGATTGTGAGTAATTTCCTTTTGTTAGCAAGGATATGTGTTAAGTTATTAATAAATGGGATTATGAGATAATTTTCTTTGTACTTAATTTCTATTTGGATTTATTTAACTAGATTTATGGTCGGTTTACCCGCCTAGTCTTTATTTATTTTGCTTTATGCACTTTAAATATCGCAAATGGATGGCTGAGCCACCTATTAGTTTAATTTACTTTTATGTCTTTTATTTTCTTTTTTTATGGAAGGCCGAGCTTCCATACTTTTAATTTTATTTATTTAAATGGCCGGTTGAACCGCCTAATTTGTTTAGTTAATATAAATTCAATCTTTCTTTATATATATATATATATATTTGTATATTTATTTAATACTTATATTTATATATTAATTAAGTATTTATGTAATTCCTGTTTTAATTAATATAATTATGTGAATTAATTGGATTGACAATCTAGTTAATAAACGTGATTATATAGCTAGGATTTTTAATCTTATATTAATTATTCAAGTGGCATCTACTAATTTAATTGAGTTGCAGCTCTTGGCTTAATTAAATTAGTAGTGGAATTATATAATTTAAATTGTATATAATTAAGCTGATTGTTATATACAATTTAATGTTGGTGATACCTTATTTACTTAATGCAATTTGATTGAGCATCCTATACACGCTGGTTGGTAGTGGTGTTTAATTAAATTAGAGATTAATCTGTCTGAGCTGATCGGGATTCTAAAACCAATTACTTAATAATGTCTTGATCTATGATTAATCCCATGAAAAATATAACTTGATACTAATTTCTTGCTAACACTTTTTTTATATCATTTATATTCCAAATTCCTTTTTAATTATATTCTCAAAATACCAAAAACCCCCCCAAAACCCTTTCCGATTAATGATTTTAATTTAAGAGTTGACAAATCTCTATGGATTCGATCCCTACTTTCCCTATCTACATAGGAATTGTTAGGTTTAAATTTGAGAGCCGTACGACAGGCTTCGTCAGGATCCTATTGTACTCCAAGAGATGGCAAGACAATACTATAATAAATTGTATACAACAACATTTTGTTACCCGAGTGTCTCAATTTTGACCTAGCCCTTAGTAATGTACTGATAAAATTAATCACTAAGATTATGGCTAATAGGTTCAAACCCTTGATGGAGAAATTGACATTATTCAATCAAACAAGTTTTATCCCTAGTAGAATGACAACTGACAATATTATAGCAGCACTAGAGATTCTACATTATTTGTGATATAAAATGGCAAAACTAGGAGCATAGTGATAAAAATGGATATTGAAAAAGCATATGATCATGTTTATTGGAATTTTATTTAGACATCTTGAAAAAGATTGGGATTGAGGATAAGATCATAAAGCTAATTTTGTTTTGTATACCATCATCCACATTATCTCTCTTATGGAATTGGCAACATTTGCAACCTTTTACACTAGAATGAGACTTGAGACAAGGTGATCATTTATCTACATATCTTTTTGTGATATACATGGAAAGTGTTGAGATATCAAATTCATCGGGTTGTGAGGCGAAAAGAATAGAAACAGATAAAGGCTGTTAGGGCTGATTGAGATATCTACAAACTTCGAACAATAACTCTCCATCCTAGCTCATGACAAGACAAGATATCCCAATTTGGACACGGACCAACAATGGGTGTTTTACTAACAATTCTACATATTTGAGTTGTTAGAATCTTCTTTCTTAGAGAATTAATGTGGCTCACATTATTTGATTAATTCAATTATTTAAAATGTCTAATTAGATATTTGACCAAATCCTAAATTGATTTTAGAATATTTCAATTAAAGGTTTGATGGAATTCTAATTGATTTTGCGAGTTAGTCAAAATGAGCTGATTCTACAATATTTCAATTAAAGATTTGATGGTATTCTAATTGGTTTTATGAGTTAGTCAATTCCTAAATATCTCCCTATTAGGTAGTCAAATCTTAATTTGTTTTTGCAATCCAATTAGATATCTAATTTCCTTGATGGAAGGAAATCCTACTTCGTATGAATTTAGTAATTGTTTTTGAGGTTCCTAACCTATATATATATATATATATATATATGTGTGTGTGTGTGTGTGTGTGCCTATGACCACCATCCGTCAAGCAATTTGGATTAGGCATAGACTAAAAGTTCTCTCAAATTAAAATTTTGTTTCTTGTTCATTAAATTGGGAAAGCTTTGGTGATAAGATCAAAAGTCGGAACAAAGAGATAATTATTGTAGTTGATCAATTATGGCTGAAGGTATGATTTTCTAATTTAATTTTTCGCTACGTAATATTTATGTGATTTTTAATATATGGTATCAAAGCCAGTCTTTAGCCTAATTGATTAAATAATTTTGTGCAAATTGTTTGCATCAAAATCCATTGTTGACCGTATGATTTATTTTATGAAATTTTCATTCATGATGCATATAATATACTTGTTATACCATATTTAGAAATAGCTATTGTGATCATATTTAGACCGTATAATTGCTTTTGAGGATCCCTAGCCTACCTATATATGTGTATGTGTGTCTCTATAACAACCATAAATCAAGCGCCTTGAATTAGGCATACGCTAGAAGTTCTCTCAAATTAAAATTTTATTTCTTGTTAATTAAATTGAGAAAGCTTTGGTGATAAGATCAAAAGTCGGAACAAAATGGTAATTATTGTATTTGATCAATTATGGCCGAATGTATGATCTGCTAATTTAGTTTTTCGTTGCGTAATATTTTATGTGATTTTTAACATGTGGTATCAGAGCCAGCTTTTAGCCAAATTGATTAAGTAATTTTGTGCAAATTGTTTGCATCAAAATCCAATGTTGACCGTATGATTTATTTTATGAAATTTTCATTCATGATGCATATAATATACGCTTGATGCATGCAGTATACATGTGTGGTCATACGTTGTCTTCTAGAATGAGTGTTCTCGATATTAATGCTTGAATGCATATGAATATTTTATGTGTATATCTATGCACATTATGAATATCTGTTTTGCAACTTTATAGAACATATGATTTAAGATTATGCTCATCGTATTATATTTTATTTGTACAATCAAAATATATCTGATCATATTCAGATCAATTATCAGAATATATTTTAGAGCAATTTGATTTTATCTTTTATGCTCAATTTTTAAATAGTCAATATTTTGTTTAATTGACTAATTTGATTTAAATGAATAAATGTCATTTTTATTTGTTTATATATCATGTACTTAGGAATAGCCACAACATCTTAAGTATATGACATGTAAAATCAAGTTTTAATCACATGTGATTAATTTTAATGACATTTATTTAGATATGATTATCTCATTAAAATAATAATCCGGTCCCATAGTGAGATAATTATTTTGATGAGATTAATTGGATTAGATAAAGATAGTAAACCTTTATTTGAAAAAAATTTCCTATGTCCACAGGTATGGATTAATTCTTGTTATTTGGTTTACTAGTCTTATAAAGATAAAAGTAAATTCTATGCATGAGTTGCAACTTCTACCCACAAGTATGTTAGAATTTACTTTGATGGTCATATGCTTCATAGATTGATTTTATTTATCCATATATTTGCAACTTTTTCTACTTTATTATTTAATGAACATGCTCACATTTCAATGCTATCTGGTGAAAACTATTTGGATTGGAAAAATAAGGTCCTTCTAACTTTAGTGTGTTCTGATTTAGACCTTGCGCTCTTTATGGATGAACCACATGTTCCTACGAAATCAAGTACACATCAGGATAGAGCTACTTATGAGCAGTAGAAGCGATCTAATCGCTTAATTTTAATGCTTATTAAAGCCCATATTAGACAAAACATCAGGGAATCTATTCCTAATTGCAGTAATGTCAAAACTTACATGGAGGCAATTGATGATCAATTTGTAAATTATGACAAGGCATTGACTAGCACCCTAATGAAAAGGCTCTCAAGTATGACTTTCAATAGGAGTAAATCTGTGCGTGACCACATTATGGAGATGAGAGATATTGCTGCTAAATGTAAATCCTTTGAAGTTGAGATATTTGAGTCATTTCTTGTGCATGTTAGTCTCAACTTCTTCCTATGGAATATGGTCCATTCAAAATATCCTACAACACACATAAGGATAAATGATCTATTAATGAAATGAACTCTTGATCATGTGTGTTGAAGAGGAATGGAGGTTGAAACATTAGACACCTGAAAGTATTAATTTTGTGACTCATAATAAGAAAAATGCAAAAAAGGGAAAACATGTTCCTATAAAGAAGAAAGACTTTAAAGATATTTGTCTTTCTGTAAGAAAAAAGGGATATTAGAAAAAAGATTGCTTGAAATACAAAAAGTGGCTCGAAAAGAAAGGTAATCTCATTTTTGTGTGTTATGAATCTAATTTTACTGAAGTTTTTGATAATACTTGGTGGATTGATTTTAGTTCTACAATTCACATTACCAAAACAAGCAGGGTTTTCTAACTCTAAAGAAGCCGATGGGAAGTGAACAAGACATCTATTCTGGCAACATAATGCATTCACATGTTAAAGGCATGGGGACTTATAGGCTTATGGTTTCAATTAGATCTTGAAAACACTTTTTATGTTCCATCATTTTCTAGAAATTTAGTTTATGTTTCAAAGTTATAAACTATTGGATATTGTTTTAATTTTAGCAATTATATTGGTAAACTTTTGAAAAACAATAAAGTTGTTGGTTTTGGACGGAAATTTATTTAAATTCAAGCTAGACCTCACATTTTAATGCAATGTCTTGATTTCACATGATGATAAAATTGGCACTAAACGTTGTATTATCAATGAATACTCATTAAGTCTTTGGCACAAATGATTGGGTCATATCTCAATTGAAAGATTAATTAATGATAGAGTTTTATCAACTATTGATTTTTCTGACTTTGAAACTTGTATAGACTGCATTAAAGGAAAACAGACTAACAAATCTACTAAAGGCGCCAAAAGAAGTTCTCAATTACTTGAGATCATACACAGATATTTGTGAACCGTTTTCTACCCCTTGTTTGAATGGTGAGAGATTTTTTATCTCATTTATTGATGACTATTCAAGATATATGTATATCTATTTTTGGTTTGAAAAATTAGAAGCACTTAATGCTTTTAAAGTCTTCAAAACAAAAGTAGAGAAACAAAAGGGAATTTAGATAAAAATCATAAGATCTTATAGGGGTGGAGAATATTATGGAAAGTACACAGACAAGGGACAAGCTAAAGGTGCATTTGCTGAGTTTCTTAAAAGTGAGGCTATTATTGTCCAATATATTATGTTTGGAACACCACAACAAAATGGTGTGGCAAAAAGAATGAACTGTACTTTAATAGACATAGTAAAAAGTATGATTAGCATATCAATCTTACCTCTCTCTTTATGGAGTGAAGCATTAAAAACTGTTGTGTATATTTTAAATAGGGTTCCATCTAAGGCTGTCTCTAAAATACCTTTTGAATTATGGAATGGTTTGAAACCTACTTTTAAACATTTACACATTTGGAGATACCCAACTGAAGTGAGGGTTTACAGCCCACAACTAAGGAAGTTGGATAAACGTACAATAAGCAGTTATTTTATAGGCTATGCAATTAACTCTAAAAGGTACAAATTTTATTGTCCTTCTCATACTCCTAAGATTGTTGAGGCTAGAAATGCTAAGTTTCTTGAGGATCATGAAGTAAGTGGGAGTGGCTTGACTCATAAGGTGGAACTTGAAAAAGTAAGAGAATTTCCCGTAATACCCTTGCATGAAGATAATTCAAATGCTTAATTTAATTCTTTTGAATTGGTTGAAGAGCAACAAGTACCACCACATAAAGATCAATCCATTTTAAATGAACCTATTGGTGAAGAAACTCCTGAACCAGTGGGAGTAAGAAGATCCACAAGGGTTAGAAAACCAACAATTTATAGTGACTATATTGTATATCTCCAAGAGTCTGACTATGATGTTGGACTAATAGATGATCCATGCTCATTTTCACAAGCTATAGGTGAAGAAAATTCCACACTTTGGTTTGATGCCATGAAAGGTGAGATGGAATCTATGGCTAAAAATAAATTTTGGGATCTCGTTGAATTGCCAAAGGGAGTCTCTATTGTAGGATCCAAATGTATTTTCAAAACTAAAAGAGCCTCATCTGACAATATTGAACTATATAAAGCCAGACTTGTAGCTAAGGGTTTCACTCAAAAAGAATGTATTGATTACCATGAAAGTATATATCCTGTTTCAAATAAGGATTCATTAAGAATAATCATGACATTAGTAGTTCATTTTGATTTAGAGTTACATCAAATGGATGAGAAAATAACATTTCTAAACGAGAATCTTGAAGAAGAGGTATATATGTGTCAACCTGAGGGATTTTCTGATAAAGAGAATAGTCACCTAGTTTGCAAGTTAAAGAAATCTATTTATGGACTAAAACAAGCCTCTCGCCAATGGTATATTAAGTTTCACAACGTTTTCCTCATTTGGTTTTACAGAGAATATGGTTGATCAATGTATATACCTTAAGATAAGTGGGAGTAAATATATTTTCCCAATCCTATATGTGGATGATATTCTACTTGCATGTAGTAATTTGGGGTTATTACATGAAACTAAGCAGTTTCTTACCCAAAATTTTGAGTAATTAAGATGTTCTAATTAAGTAATTATTGCATGACCAATATTTTATTTAAATAACAATAAATATTATGGCCATAAGTGATTTTTTTCACTTATAAAGTTTTTGGCTATTGAATGTGGACCAAGTGTGAGAATATTAGAATTGTCTCTTTTAGAGACTTAATGTGGCTCATATTATTTGATTAATTCAATTATTGAAAATGTCTAATTAGATATATGATCAAATTTTAAATTGATTCTAGAATATTTCAATTAAAGATTTGATATAATTATAATTGGTTTTGCAAGTTAGTCAAAACGAGCTGATTCTAGAATATTTCAATTAAAGATTTGGTTGAATTCTAATTGGTTTTATGAGTTAAGTCAATTCCTAAATATCTCCCTATTAGGTAGTTAAATCTCAATTGGTTTTTACAATCCAATTAGATATCTAATTTCCTTGATGGAAAGAAATCATATTTCGTATGAATCTAATAATTACTTTTGAGGTCCCTAGCCTATATATATATATACATATATATATATATATATATGTGTGTGTGTGTGTGTGTGTGTGTGCGCGCGCCTGCTTGTGACGACCATCAGTCAAACAACTTGAATTAGGTATAGACTAGAAGTTCTATCAAATTAAAATTTTATTTCTTGTTCATTAAATTGGGAAAGCTTTGGTGAGAAGGTCAAAAGTTGGAACAAAGGGGTAATTATTGTATTTGATCAATTATAGTTGAAGGTGTGATCTTTTAATTTAGTTTTCCATTGTGTAATATGTTATGTGATTTTTAACATGAGTATGATAGAACCAATGGATACTATGGCATCTAAGAGTTGAAATGTTTTTTGGAAACAACCAGGACCTACAAGATATTCAATGTTACTATGACAAATAAAATAAGGCATGGGGGGTTTGAAAACAAGGATATTCTTGTTTGAGGCAGGAATGATTTTGAAGACTGTCTTCATGCACTTAGAGAGTGCTCTAAGTCTCAGGCTACATGGGACTTCATCTTGCCTCAGACCTATGTAATAAATTCTGGAGTCATACTAAGGAGCAGGTGTGGCTCGATTGGAACTTGGGACATCAATTTTAGGGAGCTCACTGGCCTATGATTTTTAGCCAAAATATACAAGTTCTTTGATACTTTCAGAACCAGGAACTTCATAGCTCTATTTCCTTTGTAGACAATCCAATGTGGATTGCTAGATATGTTTTGCAAAGTGTGCTTAATTTACTCTCTGTTCATGCTAGATTGGTTTTCTATTATGAACAGTATGTAAGCATTATTTGTACATTTGTTGAGTAATATAATTGATCCGTTTAAAATAAAATAAAAAAAAACTTCATGTATTCAAGAAAAGACATCCAATCTTGGGCGGTTTCTATTGGCTAGCACATGATTTGACTCTTTTTTTTTGGCTAGGTATATCATTGACTTTGTTAAATAAGTAGTGACATAGTAAGCAACTCTAGCCCACCCTCTCCCCACTATATATATATATATATATATATATATATATTTTCTTCTTTTTTGTGTGTGTGTGCACACACCGCTCATCTCAAAACGAATCAACAAACAAAAGCACCTAAATACTTTAGAACAATATGCAATGCTTTTTCAAAAGCATATTACAAGAACAAGAATGATGAAAAGTCCATGGCTAAAAGGATTCTTTCAGTTAAAAAATAAGTGAATGACTGATGTTTTCACAAATTCTATATATCTAGACTCGAAAAGAAAATGACAAAACAAAATTTAAAATCTAAAGTTTGCAATCAAAATAGTAATATTATTGATTGTCTATAGAGTTGTTGTCTGGAAAACAAAATTTACCAATAGAATTATTATATTGTCATCAATGATTTTCATAACTTGGTCCTAGCTATTTCCACATTTAATTAACTTAACTTTCTAAAACAAAGTCAAAAATAGATGTTTAAAAAATAGGCTGAATGAGTGTGTTATCTTCCTTCATATATAGTAAAATTTCGTATTCAATACATCTATCAAATGTATTTCTAAACTTATATTTTTTTTATCACAATTAAATAAAATATGTCAATAACTCTAAGAAATTTGAAATTGAAAGTTGTTAACAATGGTACATTGTTTATTGACCACTTTTGAATTCTTTAAAAAGATCTCCAAACAACAAGAAGAGACAAAAAACAGCAAAATATCAAACCTGATAAAGAAGGCATTAATTAATTAGACGAATAGTTAATGAACCACTGCTAGAGAAAACATTCAAAGCAATCATCTGCAAACTGCCTTGAAAAGGCCCAATTTTGCCTTGCATACATATTCTATTAGAAGTTCATAAGTAAGCAAATTTTTAAGCAGCCCAAAATCACTTTTTAAGGTAAGAAAATTCTAAAACATTTACCTCTCATTTTCTTGTGACTATTATCACTTTGGTGATCAACATCACCATTGCATCTGAGATCTAGAATTCAAAGTTACTAATATTTTTATCCGAATGGTCCCAAAAGTACACAGAAATGTCATTTTCTCCAACAACCATTCTCAAGTTTGATTGGATGATTAGTTTAGCAATGGCTAATAAATCACAATCACACATCTGCCAACACACAAAAATTTCCATGTGTTCATCTATTCTTCTTAGATTCAATATCAACATCCTTAATTTTGAAGGCTAATTTGTTCTAGTTTTTCCCTTTTACTGAAATGGATAAATTTGTACTTTAATCACTTAATGCTGTTTCACATAAGCCTTTGAGCTCAAAATAATTAAAATTAAGATATTTTGATCTTTTATCATTTCAAATCATAGATATTTTACAAATTGAAAAATTAGAGTACCTCAACTTTTAGTAATTATTCATGATTTTTAACTATTGCTTTCAAATAATAGACATAAATTTTCAAAAGTTCCAAATTCTAAAATTGCTTGTTTGAAACTTTTGGAAAAAGTAACAGTTATATATTTATGGGCAAATAAAATTTTGAAAAATGCAAGAGTATAGAAAAATAAAAGGGAAATGTGAGAGTTCAGCCATTTTTCTTTCTTTTGGTTTACTAAACAGGCTAGAGTAGTAGTGAAATTTGGAGAAAAAATACTTATTTAAGTGACCTTTTAGTACATTTGAAGGGTTTACATTTTAAAATACCTTATTATGAAGAATTTTTTAAACCTATTATTTAAAATAAGCAAACAAAATTTTATTATTTAAAAGGGAAAATAGTGAAAATTTCTCTCAAAATATTTATGATTATTCATTTGTGTCATTTATCTTTTTTATATCCTCAACTATTTATGATTATTCAATTATATCTTTTATATTTTATTTTATTATTTTATATCATCAAATTATTTGAGATTCTTCAATTATATCTTTTATGCATGCATGTAGGGGTAGGTGGATATAAAACATACATAAAAAAGTTGATGATATAAAAAGATAAAATAAAATATAAAGGAAATAGTTGAAGAATCGTCAATAGTTTAAAGATATAAAAAGATAAAATAAAAAATAAAGGATATAATTAAACAAATGAGAATAGTTTGAGTGCATTTTTCACAATTTCCCCTTTTTAAAATTTTCAAAGTTTGGATTAAAAGAAAACCTCCAACTCCTAATTATGACATGAATGCAAGATTGAATGTGTTACTCTAATTTAATTATCTCCTATCATTCAATCTTTGCACAACTAAGTGCATGAATCACGCTAAAGATAATTTTCAATATGATAGCTATTCACCATAGCTATCACTATTTGGGAGTTTTTACTTAACTCTCTTTCTTTAATTAATTTCAAATAGATTATTTTTAAAAGCAATTAAAAATTAACCTTAAAATAATGCGTTGTTGGAAAACAAAAACAAAATTGCATTTTTATTAAAATTTTATATTCTATTATTTAATATTTTCTTTTGTAATAATGTAATAAGTGTGCATTTTTATAAAAAAATTAACCAATCCAAATTTTATAATTATTTATTTAATTTTTTGTTAGTTTCTAAAACAATCTCTAGGAAGCTATTGTTAGATTATGGAAGGAAGCTAAATATTAATCGAATAGTTTTTTAAAATTGTTGAAATTATTATTCAAATTCATGACATTAAGTCAGGTAAATGTTGTTTAACCAACTAAGTTGTACCTACTTGTCACCAAACTACTTATTATCGAATATCGAATATATTGTTATGTATAAAATATCTTATAATTTTTGTTTATCAATAAGCTATTTGTAGGATTGAGTCTTTTTAAAAAAATTCTCTTATCATTTACGAAGCTAATTAAGGTAAATGAAGAGACTTGCCAAAACAAAATATTGGTTAGGCTTTACTGTTCAATGCTAAATTTCCATCTTAAAATATTTTCTTGAGGAACATCTTAAATTATTTTAAATGATAAATATATATTTTTTAAATAAAAAATATATATTCTACATTTAAAATTTTACCAATAACACAAGAGTTTCACTATTTCAAAAGAAAAATAAAAGAACACAAGATTTTAATATAGTCTTAGTATTAAAAAGAAAATGAAAGAAAAACTTATATAGAGATACTTTAAAATAAAAAAAAAACCCCTTCATGTTATGAATATCTTGTGTGAATGTGCATATCTTTCAATTACCTAATCTTGTGATGTCCAAATCTTTCACTTACTTAATCTTGTAGATGTTCAGATATTTCAGTTACTAAATCTTATGGTTGTATAATGTCTCTCATATATTTGTATAAATACCCATCTACATGAATGAAAGAAATACAATTTTACTCTCCTATTTATCTTGCTTTTATTTACTTCTTTTATCTCTATCTCTCTTTCTTACTTTGTATATTTTTCATAACACGTTATCAACACGAGTCTCTACCTTTTTTTTTTTTTTTTAAAAGTTTGCAATCAAGGTAAGAGAGGTAAGCTTTCTGCTATATTTTCATATTGTTAAACTTATATTCATAATTCATATATTATTTGATAGAATTATATGTTATGAGTTTTAGATCTTGAGATCCATCTCGATGCAAATGATCTGGATTATACCATGAAAGGGAAAAATAGTGCATTTGCCTAAAATAAGGCCAAAGCCATGATGTTTCTCCATCGCCATCTTGACATGAATTTGAAAATTAAATATCTTTCCATGAAAGATTTATTTGTTTCATATAACAATTTAAAGGATAAGTTTGACAACTAGAAGTTGGCCATCCTTCTAAAAACATGATGATATTTTACATAGCCTAAATATTTTATATATGAGTGCCATATATTTCTACTTTTGTATGATAAGGATATGTTTAACCATCAGAAGTAGGTTGTCCTTCCAAAAGTAAGCTATGATTGGATCACTTGTGGTTGCAAACTTCAAATCATGAGTCTTATTTCATTAGTACACTGCTCCATTCTCATAAGTGAATGTAGCAACATATGATCATTATTGACAAATTGTACATGTTATACGACAAAAGATATTGTTGATCTTTATTAAGCATCTATTTAAAGTAAGACGTAAGTGCAAAAAAGTCATGATTCTCAAGTTATTGGATTTACTCCCTTGTGTAGATTCGCATAAGATCAATAAGTTATTATGAAAACTCCCCATGACAATAGTTTTTTTATAAATAATCAAATATTTCTCATCTAAGAGTTTTTGAATGTACATTATATGTTTATATTTTTCCTCTACTACGCACTAAGATGGGCCATAAATAAAGTTGGGAATATATATTGGATACAAATATCCTTTTATAAGAAAGTATCATGAACTATTGAAAGGAAATTTATTCATAGTTCAGTTTGCTAATCGTCATTTTGATGAATAAGTTTTCCCAACATTACTGGGACAAAATAAGAAATTGGAAAATATATTAGTTGGCATAAGTTATATTGATCCTCATGCAAAATAATGTGAACTTGAGGTTCAAAAGATAACTCATTTGTAAAATACAGTCAACCAATTGCTAAACACATTTGTCAATTTAAAATAATCACATATACCAACTGTTAATGCTAGTCTGAAAATTGACGTCCTTGTTGGACAATATAATATTGCAAATAAGCTTGAAACTCACATGAATCGTGGTAGGCACATAGGTTCCAAAGATAAAAGCCCTCGAAAAAGAAAATGAGCTAGGTTAATATTAAGATGGTCAAATCGATGATGTAGCAACTCCAGGAGAGTTTATTCATAAAAGTCCCAAGACATAATTAAGTTTTCAAAAAAAACTCAAGCACTTGAAATTTGTGAAAATAAAGAGATCTTATTAAATATATCATGAATATAATACAATGGAACTAATAAGATGTCAACGTTTATGATACATTTGTATACAATGTAGTACACGATGTTTTAAATGATAATGAGGATCATGAACCAAAATTTGTTCAAGAATATAGACAAAAGAGATTATTGGTCAAAATAGAAATACACAATTGAAGTAGAGTTAAATTTTCTTGGAAAAGTGAAAAGTTTTTGGACATGTAGTCCAAGCACCTGAAGATTGTAAATATGTTGAATACGTAATGGTTTTTGTGTCGAAATAAAATGAGATTGATGAAATTGTGAGGTATAAGGCAATGCTTGTTATTTAAGGGTTTTTGTAGAAACATATAATTGATTTTGAGGAAACATACTCGCTCACGAGAATAGTTGTGAGGTCACTAAATATGAACAAATATATCATTTTAGACTTGTGAAAATGTTGGAGAACTATTTTTCATAACACTTCCTTATATTTATATAAAGCGGAATGTCAAAGTACGTAGTCTTTGAATCTATTAAAGCCATGAAATACATATAATATAAATCATTCAATCTTTTAGAAACAAAATATAAATCGAGATATATACATTGAATGAATTTATTATTCCATGTATTCAATGAAATATATGAATGCATTACAGACCAATAAAATGTATCAATATAATGTTTTTCTCTATCATCATTCATTACAATTTATTTCTTTAGTAAAACAATTAAATATATTAAATAATTTGTTAAATTTATTCATGTGTTTGAAAGAGTGAATTTTGTTTTCTTTGATTAAGAGTTAGAATAAATCTCTTAAATTTTAAATTAATAAAGTTATTTGTATTCATAGAGAAAATATATTTATTTAAAAATAAATGGCGAATATATACATAGTTTTGGATGAAAAGAATTATATATATTTTAAAAAATACTTGCTTATATTTGACTATCGTGCGACTTTCAATTTTAAATTTAACAGATAGGGAAAGTAAGGATCGAATCCACAGATATTTGTCAACTCTTAAATTTAAAAACAAATTAATATATAAAAGATTTTGGTATTTTGAGAATAAGAAAATATCAATAATTAAAATAAATATTTTTAGGATTTTTGGATTTGTAAATAGAATTAAAAAAGAATTTGGAATACAAATTATATAAAAGCATTAGCAATGAACTAGTATCTAAGTTATATTTTTAATGGGATTAATCATAAATAAATACATTATTAAGTAGTTGATTTTAGAATCCCGATTAGCTTATACAGATTCATGTCCTTACAAATTAGATTAATTCCGATAAGCTCAGACATATTAATCTCTAATTTAATTAAACACTACTACCAACTAATATGTATATGATATTCAATCAAATTACATTAAGTAAATCATGCATCACTAACATTAAATTGTATATAACAATCAGCTTAATTATATACAATTTAAATTATATGATTCCGATTTAATTAAGTCAAGAACAACAACTCAATTAAACTAGTAGATGCTACTTGAATAATTAATACAAGATTAATAATCCTAGCTATATAATTACATTCATTAATTAGATTGTCAAACTAATTAATTCACATAATTATATTGGTTAAAACATGAATTACATAAATACTCAATATATATATATATATATATATATAAAGATTGGATATATATTAACTAAACAAATTAGATGGTTCAACCAACCATTTAAATAAACTAAACTAAAAGTATGAAGGCTCGGCCTTCCATAAAAAAAAAAATTAAGGACATAAAAAGAAATTAAACTATTTAGGAGGTTCAATCTTTCATAATAATAATAAAAAAAAGAAATAAAAGTAAATTAAATTAATTAGGTGGCTCGCCCATCCATTTGTAATATTTAAAGTGCATAAAGTAAAAATTATACAGATTAGGCGAGTAAACAGATCATAAGTCCAGTTAAATAAATTCAAATAGAAATTAAGTACAAATAAAATTATCTCATAATCCAATTTATTAATAATTTAACACATATTCTTGCTAAAACAGGAAATTACTCATAATATATATTTAATAAATATAAGATGAAATTTATAAAAATAAAATTTGAAAGATAAACTTCCGAAAATAGTGAAATTATTCAGACAAAATTTATTCACTAAATATTACAAAAAACCTTGGAATATTATTTTAAAAATTCTATAAAATACACTAAGATGAAGAAAATAATTAAAGAAATAAATTACAAAATAAATGGAGAATATTAGAGCAAAAATTGGTGTTTGAATGATATAAATAAGTTTCTTATTTATATTTATAGGCACAAAAATTAGGAGCAAAATGGTAATTTTGAATCCTAAAATCTTGAAAATTCAATTGGTGGCCTAATTTTCTCACCTATTAGGTTCTCATTGATCCATGTCGTGGCTTCTAGAACTGTATTGCACTACGTGTCATCAGATGACATAAATTTTTTTTTACTTCTCCAACATTTATTATTCTTCTTTTTATCTCCAAAATGACCTAAAATACATCGAAAAACTTACAAACAAAAAATAGAAAGGAAATGTGAAATATATCCATTAAATAACATAATTAACTGATTTTTAAATAAAATATAGTCATTAAATAATATAAAAATCAGTTAATTTATGAGTACAACAATATTAAATATAAAATAATGTAAATTTTGTAAAATAAATTACATAATTTTTTTCATAATTAAATATTACTATTTTCATTTTGAACAAAAACACACGTGGTTCTATAATTAATATATGCTTTTATTAATTATATACCAATTGAATTATATAAATTTTTACATAAATTTTTCTAAATTAATACATTGATAATTTGACCTATTTCGTCCCTTATTTTCACATTTTTTTGCGGATATGGTTCCTTATATTTTTTGTTTTAGTCATTTGATCCATTATCTTTATAACTTCATCAAAATATGTAATTGTAGTCATTTTTCGGTGAAAATTTCACCGGATTCTGCACGTGCTTGTCATGTGATAAAATTGTAAATGCAAAATGATAAATTTAGTTTGAGTTAAAAAATGACAAGGATATATTTTGCTGAATTTATAAAGATTGGGGATTGAAAAAGCTAAAAAGAAAAAGATAAAAGGACGATATTGATAAAAATTATAAAAATAAAGGACTAAATATGCTAATTTGTCATCTTATAATTAAGATTAATTTATATTCGATAAAATATTGAATTCCTGCCAAATTTTGATTCACCTTATCTTAATCAAATTGTTTAATTAAAAGTTGGTCTAATACCTATTTTGCACTAAAAACAATTTTAAAATGCCTGTCACTATTTTTCTTTTAAAAATTTCTCTTAAACTTTATTTTCATATTTATTTAGATATTCATTACGTTAAATAATTAAATATGAAAAATAGTGTTAATTAACTAAAAACAATCATAAATAATTATTTTGTAAAATTTTATAATATGTTTAGATGAAGACTTTCAATGAGTGTTTTTACAATTTTAATATAGAATTTGAAATATATAGATAAAAAATTCTTATTTTTATTTTTAATTATTGAATGTAATGAGTATCTAAATAGATATGAAAATAAAATTTTATAGATATTTTCAAAAGAAAAAGAGTGATGATTTGTTTTAATTTTTTAATGCGGAATAGACATCAAATCAATTTTTAATTAAAAATATTGATTAAGATAAAGTCAATCAAAATTTAGTGAAAAATTTAATATTTTATTTAATAAAAGTAAATCTTAATTGGAAGTTTACTCTTATAGCATTTTCGATCCCACGTATTTATAACTTTAATTAAATATATTCTTATCATTTTTCATCCGAACTGAATTTACCATTTTATCCATTTATTTTTATCGTATGACAAATATGTGCGATATCCGATGAAATTCGATGAAATTTTAAAATAACTACAATAACCTATATTTTAAAAGATAAGAGATCACATGAACTTAAAAAAATAAAAATGAAAGAGTGTATCTGAAAAAATGTAAAGACAAAGGGAGGATATATGTCAATTTGCCTTGTTGTGCTGACAATGGTATCTAATTTTATAGGAACCGACCTAGTTGTAAGCTGCCTCCCATCTTCTTCACCATTGTTTTCCCAAGTTGACTAAAAAGATTTCAAATGCATGAAATGATGCAACTTGCAAGAATGAGATATTAAATTAGCATTGAAGACCCTTTTTTAAAAATTTTAATCCCTCTGAATAATTGAAATCCCAGTTCTGAACTTCTGATGCATTGATTCCTTAACTGGAAAATGACAAAAAATTGTTTTCAATGAGAATTTATCTGAATGTTTCAGAGACAACAAAAGAAAGAGAAGGCCTTATCTAATGCATATTAGTATTAGATTATGCATTGGTGATAATTACTTCCTTACAGAGATCTGAAATAAGCCAAACTCTATTTTCCTCCACTCAACAGGCACCCCTATCTGCTTAGGAAAAGCCAAGAGACCTTTCCATATCCTTAAAAATCAGCCCTTTATTTATCAGAACACATCCAAGAATTTTCAGCCACTTGATGCTTCACTCCTTCCCTTTCTCTCTTTCTTTCTGATCTCTTTTCTGGGTCTGTTGAATCTTGAAAGTCCTCACTTTTGGGGTTGTTCTTGAAGCCATTTTCTTTGCTGCAGTTTCCAGGTATGTGTCTCTGCAAATGCTGGTTCTTGGTTGTGTTTGTGTGCATGAGCTAGGGAGCATTTGCTTTGTTAAAAGTGTTTGTTATGCAGAACTTATGTTTTCTTGGATTTTTGTGGGGAAAGTTTACACATTCTCCCAAACTGTTGAGCGGAGTTTGATGAATGTGGCGATTTGTTTGTAGATTGTTGTCTTCTTTCTGTTCAATGGTACTTTTTACTGCTGTCTTGTCTTTCGGATTTGAAAATTTCATCTGAAATTGCCTTTGCTTACTCTGCCACTTACTACTAACTGAAAGCAAAGACAAAACCAAGCCCACCAACGGAGAAGAGGAAAAATATAAAAAACCATTGCACACACACTCATGCTCTCTTCTGATTAAACTATGTAAATTCACATGGTTTGATGGTCAAACCAAATATACCACCAGATATAATCCATCTAAAGTAGTAGAAGTAAATTCGTAAGTTTGGAAAAGGGTAAAATTTAATCTGGCAAATGGGTTCAGAGGTTTGACTTTAATGTGTTGCAATTCATCATTGAACAATGGCCTGGGTTTATGATCACCTTCATTATCTTGATCAAGACCGACCTAAAGTTTGGAGCTTTGAGAAATTGAGAGCATAAACATACGTTGAGGGACAAAATTATTATTATTATTATTATTATTTTGATAGATTTTACCGGGGAAAAAGCTTAATTTTGTAAATTCTGGTCTCACATATTCAACTTTTCTAATTGGTAAATAACCGTTTCAAAAGACTGTTGCTCTGCTTGCCTATGACTAATTCCATCCTTGATCTTGTTGAAGTTGAATGTTATCTGGACAGGGTTACTAAAATGGAGTGGATCCAAGAAACAAGTTCTATATCAGGTCTACGTTGAGGACATTTGAGTGGCTCTTAAAACCAAAATCAAGTTGTTTTACGGATCAAATTAAATAAGCTAGTTTCCTTTTTTTCTCCCTTTTCTCATTCACTTGATTTTCTTTCTTTCTGATCCACATAATTTTCTTGATTGTCACAAATTCTTCACCAACTGAAGCATGAGTCATAACTTTTGCTGATTACACTTTCTTGTTGGTTTATTTTGATAACTAGGGTACTTCTAATGCAAAGGATAGCATTCAAAAGTGAAAAATTGCCTTTATTTTTTGTGCAATGATAATTCTTACACTTGGAATTTTTTAAAATTTCATCTAGGAATAGGAAATGGCGCAAATTCTGGCTCCTTCTGCACAATGGCAGATGCGGATTACAAAAAGCTCAATTGATGCAAGTCCAATGACTTCAAAGATGTGGGGCTCTCTTGTGTTGAAACAAAACAAGAAAGTAGCAGTTAAAACTTCAGCTAAATTTAGAGTCTCTGCCTTGGCAGAAAACAGCACCATTAACCGGGTGGAACAATTGCTAAATTTGGACATAATTCCATATACTGATAAGATCATTGCGGAGTATATTTGGTACATCACCTCTGTTACTTGTTTGTTTGTCGTTATATACAATTGCTCCCTGTCCTAGAATCCAGTTCTCGACCTTAACCTAAATCTTTATGGGCTAAGTATCTTTGCTTTTCGGGCTGATGACTAGGTAATTGTGTACTGCTTTATATGTTCCATTTTTAACTTCATCCTTTCTGCTTTTTAAACAGGATTGGAGGATCTGGTATAGACTTGCGTAGTAAATCAAGGGTATATTGTGCTGATTATCTCTTTTAGTCTTATATTGGATTTTTCAGTCAGGAACAAACTGTGCCTTTTCGGTTTTACTTAATAGCCTGAGTGTGTCTCAGACAATCTCAAAGCCAGTTGAACACCCCTCAGAGCTTCCAAAATGGAATTATGATGGATCAAGTACTGGACAAGCTCCTGGGGAAGACAGTGAAGTCATTCTATAGTAAGAATTAACTAAATATGTGATTTTCTGTATCTTAAGAATTAAATTTTCATTTCACAAAAATCATAGCTTAATTTTATTTACTCTTCAGTCCTCAAGCAATTTTCAAGGACCCTTTCCGTGGTGGAAACAACATTTTGGTAAGTACAAAAGAACCAAGTAATTGGTGATTAGTTTTTCTTTTGTTTTCTTTGGCAAGTTGTAGTTATTTTTCCATATTGCAAGCAATCTGAGCTTTATTGTGCTTTCTTGCTGAGTAATATTGATTTATGTACGTACTTCTGCTAAATTTCGTTGACTTTGATAATTCAGGTTATTTGTGATACTTATACACCAGCTGGTGAGCCTATACCAACAAACAAACGCTACAGAGCTGCTCAGGTTTTCAGCGATCCCAAGGTTGTTGCTGAAGTGCCATGGTAACTTTCTCTAATTACTTCTTTGGAAGTTGGCAGCCATCTAAATTTGCCAATACATGGCTTCAAACAAGTGTTACATTTTTTTTATTACATTCGGGGAACCCTCGACCTAGAGGCAGCAAGTGTTACATTGAAAATCTAAAAGAAGCAGCTTAAGTTTTATTTTTCTAAAACACATCAGTTGAATGGATCTCATAATTCATTAATAAATAAATGTCTAATGCTAACTGGTTCTCTCTTGTTGAATCAACCTGAACTAGGTATGGTATCGAGCAAGAGTACACCTTACTCCAGCAAAATGTCAAATGGCCTTTGGGTTGGCCTGTGGGAGGCTACCCTGGTCCTCAGGTAATAGATGTTTTCCTTGCTAAAATAATGTAGTCATCCGACAAAAAGGGCTCTTCAGAAACTCATAATTTTTCTCTATTCGTGTGCAACAATTATGATTTTAGTTGTTTAAAAGGATAATTGTCTATTTAAGTATTTGCCATCCCTATGTCTCTCTGATCATTGTGCTCTTTTCGGAATTTAGGGCCCTTACTACTGTGGTGCTGGAGCAGATAAGTCTTTTGGCCGTGACATATCAGATTCTCACTACAAGGCTTGCTTATATGCTGGAATTAATATCAGTGGTACCAACGGAGAAGTTATGCCTGGCCAGGTTCTTTTTGCTTCTCTTCTTGTTTAGGGTTTTATACATGTTAAATGAATATAGGTTACCTCACTATTTCTTTAAACTCTTTTATTCCTTGTTAACCCTTTGTTTTGTCAGAAAATTAATTCAATTGTAATTTGGCAGTGGGAATTTCAAGTAGGTCCTAGTGTGGGAATTGAGGCTGGAGATCACATTTGGTGCGCTAGATATATTCTTGAGGTAATAATATATCTTGAGTTTTGAGTTCATGATACTACAACACATAATATGGCTTTACCCAGAATTATGTAATATTTTTCTTTCTCACTTATGTAACAGAGAATCACTGAACAAGCAGGAGTTGTTCTTTCACTTGATCCTAAGCCAATAGAGGTAGTCTTATTTTACAATGCTTTAGCTTTTCAGAGTCTTGAGCTTCTGAAAAATCACATCTGTTATCTTCACTTGTTCCAGGGTGACTGGAATGGTGCTGGATGCCATACCAATTACAGGTACCTTAGATTTTTCTGATAACACTACCTCTTATCCCAAATAAAGTGTTGGTTTAGGATTTCTCAAATAGATTAAGAAAATAATTAACTTCTCCAAATTATGATTTAAAGGGACTATTGTAGACTTCCTTTGTTTAATCTAAATCAATCCTCATCTATTTGTTTCATTATTAATCTCTTGTCATAAAGGGAATAAAAGCAAATCAAGTTACGTTTTTGTAAATTGGATAGTCTAAATTTAAGTAATAAATAGGAAAAGGGTATATTTGGAAAGAATCAGTAAATGTCTTTTTAACATTGACATATATTTGGATCCAAAGAATTTCAGCAATGGAGAAGCATTGCTGAAGGCCTTAAACTAACAATGGATTCAGAAGTTTAGATCTGGAGTAACATCTAACTAATTTCTGAATCTTTTGATTTACAGTACAAAGAGTATGAGAGAGGATGGAGGCTTTGAAAGGATAAAGAAAGCAATCCTGAATCTGTCTCTTCGACACAAAGAGCACATACGTGCTTATGGAGAAGGAAATGAAAGAAGGTTGACTGGAAAGCATGAAACTGCCAGTATTGACACATTTTCTTGGGTACGCTGTTATGTCCAATTCTATATAAACAGGAAACAATGCATACAAAATGGAAATGTTTCTTATACTTTTTACCGATGTTCTTATGCAAATGTGCAGGGAGTTGCCAATCGTGGTTGCTCAATCCGTGTGGGGCGTGATACTGAGAAGCAAGGCAAAGGTACTACAGTAACCTAAGCATCGTAAACACTGCTATCAATTAAATGCACTTCTCGTTTCAAAATATAAGTCTTTCGAAGACTTTTTATATACAATTTTTTTTTTTGTTTTTTAAGTTGCTTTTATTTATTATGTGTTAGGAAATAAGAAAGTGAATAAAGATGGTTTGAGAAGAAAAAAAATATAAAAGTTTTGTTTTGAAAATAAAAAAGAGACGAGAGAAAATATAAAAGTAGATAAGGTTAATATTGAAAGTTAAATGTTGAAATATATATAAAATTTCTTAAAATGAATTATATTTTACGATAAGAAGAAAGTGAGTGAGTAAGTTATATTTTGGGACAGAGAGGGAGGTAGTAGTTCTTATTCAAGGATCGATAGTAAGCCAACTTGAAAACCACTCTTCTATTTCTTAGAAATGAAAATTAAGAAAGGCATCTAAAACCATAGAACTGGGGCAATTTGCTCCAGAAGTTCCAGATGCTTCTGACATTCCAATTCTTTTGAGGGGAAAAACTAGGCTTAAAGTTGTTCCCTTCAGCAGCTAACTAATGTGCTTATGTTACTCAACCTAATAGCCTTTGTTTCCTTTTGTGATAGGTTACTTGGAAGATAGGCGCCCGGCATCTAACATGGACCCCTATGTGGTGACCTCATTGCTTGCCGAAACTACTCTTCTATGGGAGCCCACCCTTGAGGCAGAAGCACTTGCTGCGCAGAAGCTTGCATTAAAGGTTTAAAAGATTGAAAACTGATATGGACCTCAGGCTCATTGAAGTTCTTCCTGAGGCTGAAGCTAGTTCTTTTTTCTTCATATCTCTTTGGAAAAGAGTCTTTGTAAATAGGGAACCTGAGTTATTAGAATGCTTAAATTTTGAAAAAGGTCCCCCTTCATTTGACAAATAATTGGAATCACGGTGTTTGAACATTCTTGGATATCCTTGGAACAGTATTCTTGCAATGCTTTTTTGGCTTTTTATTCTATGCTTAGATTTCAATGAGACACCCAAAATTGAGACCACCCTTTTGAGGGAGAGTCTTTGTTACTTTTGAAAACATCTCCAAAATAATTGTTCAAAATATAATTTTAAGATATAAACAAGAACAGCTCAAAGTATTTGTTAAAACAAAAATTTAAAATGATGATTATTATTATTTTAAATTTAAATCTATAACATACATGTCATTGACTCATTACTTACTATAAATGTAATAAAACACTTTAAATTACGATTTAATAATCAATGAAGAAATATCTTATTTTTTGTAGGTCGATTTTGGATCGAAGTGATTTTAAATGAACTTTAAAAATAATTTATTTTATTTTTTTAACAAACAAATCTATGAAGTGTTACAATATATTAAACAATAAATTTTAAAAAATAAACAAGAAAAACAATATTATAAAAAATATTATATTATCAAACATTTCCTTAAAAGACTATATATCTTATAGTTTTGGAAGTAAAATTAGGGAAAATTAGCCTATTTGATCCCAAACTATGATTTTTTGGCCAAACTAGTCATTGATTTTTCCAATTTAGCTATAGTAGACCCTCTTCAAAAGTTTAATTAACCAAACTAGTCACTGACATAGTTAAACATACAGGTTCCGTTCAAAACGTGACCAGTCAAGGGCAAAATCGTCTTTTTGCATAAGAAAATTGGCTTATTTGGTTCTCAGACTATGGTTTTGACCAAATTGGTGCCTATATATATTTTTTAATTTAGCCAAATTAGTCCCCGTTCAAACTTTAATTTTTTTAATATATTTTTTATAAATTTTTATTAAAAATATATAAAAATATAAAATATTTAATTCAAGAAAATCATATCACTTTTGGTTTCCTAATTAAAATTTAAATTACCCAAACATCAGGGAAATTTTGAACATGAAACACTCACTGATATCACTTTCTTGAATAACATTGGAGACATTGGAGTTATGGATTGCATAACATTGGAGACATTCCACCGAGGAGATGCCATTGCTCAATGAAGCAGCATATTTAATCATGCACCTCTCAAGAGTTGCATTTTTTCACTTCTTGTAGGCTCCATCAATTTATATTATTTTTTCATCTTTTACACTATTCACTCCAATCATACAACTATATAAATTTTAATAAATGGACCCACATATTATATAACACTTCTATTATATTAATATTTTTAATATTATAATAAATTTTAACATATTGTACTCAATTTTTATGTTATTAAATTATTAATTTAACATAATAATTTATTTTTGAGAGGAATTTAGAATAATATTCACTTTTATGAAGAAAATTATTCAAATATTATTAAAATATAAAATTTTATTAAATAACGATCTCTTTATTTTGAAAAACTTTTTTACAACAAACTAAAAAAAAAAAAAGATAAACGAAAATACAGTTTCATGGGCTGGGAAGTGGAAGAAAAGGAAAAACACATTTTCCTCATTTACTGGGTCTGTTATAGCATCATTTCTGAGCATCATTCTATAGCAATTGCAATATTCACGCCACTCACGAATGTTTCCCTCCAACCATGATATTGACACTATCCAATTTGCAATTTGGGATGGAGATACTCTTATAGTTGCAAACATATGGGTCCAATTTCATCATGCTAAAACATTTCATCCTTTCTCCATTTTTTTAAAAAAAATTTTATATACCTTATTGAGGCTGTTTCTGTTTTTTTTTTAATTGAACAAAAGTCTCCAACAATTGAAAGAATATATATCTAATTATGTAAATTTTTTAACTGTTGAAGAAATAAAACAATTGAAATTTTTTAATAAATGTGATCATTAAATTTTATATTTTAATGAAATTTGAACAATGTTTTAATAAAATTAATTGTTATTATTTATTTATATTTAATAATAAATAATTGATTAATATGTTTACTTTAGTATTGTAATTAAAATATTATTGAAATAGAAATGTGATGTAATATCTATGCCCACTTTGTTATAATTTTTAGAATTGTATGATTGAAGTGATGAATTACAAAAAATAAAAAAAATGAATTGAAATTATAGGTCTACAAAAAGTGAATAAATTAGAATTTATTGGAGTTTCATAATGGTCGGAGTTGCTCTAAGACGACATGAGTGAGTGATGCCTAAGGTTTTGAAATGTATCCTTGATTCAAAGTTCGCCACCCATTGGAAAAGCAAGCCCGTTAGATTCAAAGTGCCCTCATTTTGGGTGTTTGATTTCTAGAATCTACTTTGTGCTTTTGCTTCGTAGTCCATATTTTGTGTCACAGGCAGACCAACCTCAAGAAATATTCACTCTTAGAGATTGAAACAAAATGGAAGATGAGAAATGGAAGCAAGAGATTGATGATTATATTGAGATATAAGAGAGAATTACACTGAGGAATGTTACATTGAAGAACAAAGAAAATAACATATAACAAGGTTTTCCAAAAGGAATGAAACATCAATATAAAAACTTTACAATAGCCTAGCTAAATATATATATATATGAAATAAGTGGATTTCTTCCCATGTAGTTCTGCTGAATCTCCACCTCTTTTATCTACACGGATATTGTGAAGGAAAAAGCAAAAAAGGATGATAATGGGAAATATGGTGACCATTTTGTACAAGCAAGGCACGACTGTTCATGTGATTCCCCAAGATCTCACTTTATTCAGGTTGTAGATAGACATCGTTTAGCTAAATGAACTCTTGAAAAACCTAAGAGGGGAGGGTAAATTAAGTTTTTATTTGATTTTTCAACCTAATTCAATAAAACACATTTTTGACAACAAATTCAAATAATAGGTGTGCTAGTTGTGTGAGAAATAACGTATTCAAATAAAATGCAGAAATTGGAGCAATGAACATAATGATTTATAGTGATTCGATTTATCTAACAAAACTTACTTCACTACCTTGAGTTACCTACTCAAGGATTTACCAAAACCCTTCACTAATCAAATAAATGAGATTACAAAAGAGGCTCACTCAATTCACTTTAGGGTTTTACAAATGACCTCTCAACCAATCAAGACTTACTCAATCCTTGAATTTTACAACACAATATTGATTATACAATAATCTCAGCACTCTCTTTAGTGAAGTCCTCACAATATAATTCAAGGTTCGCCCAAATATTTTGCAAACGAACCTTGAATACAAAATAACCTACACAAGGCTCACCCTAATACTTAGGGCTTTATGCTATTTGCAACCTTGATACAATTACAATCAATGATAAGAGATAGAGAATTTGATAGATATCACTTTAATGTGAAGATATATCAATTTGAAACACAATCACCTCTTTGAGTAATGACTTGTTAAGATTGCTCAAAATTCACCTTTGAATGTAAAAACCCTTATTGAATGATTTTAACAAGATTGATGTTTAGAAAAAGTTTTGGAATGTTTCTAAGATATTATAGGATGAAGATATACAATGTTTTTGCTCAAAAATTGTTTTTAGAAAGAATTCCAAAAGTTTTGGTATTTATAGGTTTGTTCCTAATAGGTAAAAAATAAAGCTGATAGAAACCCACTAACAATTTGGGGTTGACCAATGCATCGTCCGCATCATCATTCACAAGCTCACTGGTCAACCTTCGGATGATGGTTTTTTATCTTGCGGTAGACCTAAAGTTGACTTGTGGTCAACCTCACCTTACTTGCGGTCGACCGCATGATTGTCCACAAGTTGACATATGAACAAATTTGACAGCACGGGCATCCACAAGATAAACCAACTTGCGGATGATACTTGTACCACTTTAGGTCGATCGAAGCATGTTCATTTGTGCATCCACAATACTTTAACACAAAAATTATTATTTTAATCAACCATATAAGTTATGGTATCAATTCAACAATAGTTTATGAAATATTTAAATTTTAAAATCACGATATATGATTTTCAAAATACTAAAACATATTTTAACATTTTAAAAAACATTTTGAAATAACGTTTTAAGTTCATAGAGTAACCTTTAGAGACCATTACTCAATTAAAAAGTAAAACTAGAGATATCAAAACATATTAAACTTTAAAACTATACTTCTAGTTTCTATCTAATCCAACAAATGTTTGTCTTTAAATCTTGATAGTAGTCTTGACTTGTATACTTTCTTGAAGACTTGAAATCTTGTCCTTATATAGATTAAATCATGAAAGTAGAAACTTTATCACTTGTACAATCAAGAAATTAATCATCATCAATGTTTGTCATTAATCAAAATTAAGACATTAAAATCTTTAGAGCTTTCAAAACTCTAGTTTCCATCAGTTTAAATGACTCGTGTCCTACTACTATTAACTATCTGCTACTATCAGCTTATCTGTTTCAGCAATGGTGACAATACCCTATCCTTGAAACAATCCTTGCCCTCAAGGATTAAAATATGGAAACTAGTGTATTATGAAATCTTTATCTTCCCAAGAAGCATATTTAATAGGCAGGTTACTCCACTTGATCAACCACTGAACAACAACATGATTTCATCTTTTAATCAACCTCCGATCCAAGATTTGCAGAGGTTCCAACCTTGGTTGGCCATCTTTACCCAAAATGGGTAAGTCATGACAAATGGTTTTCCCAATTCCCACTTTTCTTTTAAGTAAACTCTCATGGAAAACAAGATGTATGTGGGCATAGAAAGGTAATTGCAGCTTGTAGGCAACCTTTCCAATCCTTTTAATGATCATATTGTGTAAGGATGAGCAAGCCCTACAAAATGAGCATATTTACTAAATTTGTACACCACCACCATAATAACATATTTTTCCTCAGATTTAGGAAGAGGTTGTAAAAATCCATGGATAGTGAGTCCATGTATGTTGCGAAATTGGAAGAGGTTGTAAAAAGTCTGGATAGGGTAACATCTCATATTTACTTCTTTGACAAATATTGCATTGCGCCACCTTATCTCTCAATTGTTTCTTCATGTTTGGTCAATAGAAAATTGATTTCTCTCTCATTAAACTTGTATCAACTCCAGAATGGCCACCCTGATAAGATAAATAAATTTCTGCCTCAACCCACATTCACCTCAAATGTATATCTTGTTACTTACATAAATAATTCCATTTTTATAAACAACCTTAGGGTTGCTATTTGGGTTAATCAGATTGAAAAACCTAAGAGGGGTGAATTATGTTTTATCTAATTTTTGTAATCTAATTTAATTATACACTTTTAAAACAATAGAAATCAAACACTTGGAGTGTAGTTTGTGTGTGTAATAATGTGTTAAGAAAAATGCTGAAATAAGACAAGCAATACAATGATTTATGCTGAAAAATTTGTGTGTGGTTCGGTTTGTCCAACAAAATCTAATCCATTTCCTGGAGTTATCTACTCAAGGAGTTCACAAAACCTTTCACTAATCAAGTATAAGATATTACAAAAGAGGTTTACCTAATTTACCTTAAGGGTTTTACACAAAACCTCTTACCCAAATAAAGTTCACTTAAACTCCTAGAGTTTTACAACATAACCTTGATTTTGCTACAATCTCCAATACAATAATTAATGAAATACACAAATAAGATAATCACAAGTATCTACAATTAAATGTTTACTCTAACTTTTAGAGTTTTAAGCTAAATGTAGCCTTGAATAAGTTTACAAGAAATGAATAAGATGATTTGATATAGATCACCTTAATTGTGAGGATATATCAAAATGTAGTTCAATGATCTCTTTGAGTAATTGTTTCACAAGATTGCTTAAGAGCACTTATAAATGTATGAAACATTTATTGGATGATTTTCACAATATAAATGTTTAGAAAGGGTTTGAAAATGTTTCTAAAATGTTTTATAATAAATATGAATCAAATTTATACTCAGAAAATCGTATAACAAAGTTTTTCAAACATTTGAGTATTTATGTGTATTCCAATGGTCATAAAAGTGACAGTTAAAATCTCATTCAACATATTTGCGATCGACCTCTACGAAGCTTGGTTATCCACTGGAACACCAAATTCCTCTGGATGGTTAGTGCACGATGTTTGGTATTTACCCATCGACCGCTTGAACATCCGTTACATCACGAGACTCTTTTCGATGGTTAATAGATGATGCCTGGTATTTACTAGTCGACTCTTTGAGTGTTCGCTAAGTCACCGGACTTCTTTGAATAGTTAACGGACTGATGCCTGTTATCATCCGATCGACCGTAACCATAAAAAAGTCATCATCAAGTTTTCCAAACATGCAATTTAAGTTTTCAATTAACTCCAAAAGTTGTGGAACTTATTTTATAAAATTTTAAACCAAATGCATGTATTTAGAAAATAAAATTAAATACCCATGGTAAGTTTTAACTTATAAAACATATTTTGAGAAACGTTTTAAAATTCATAGAGCAATCTATAGAATTATTACTCAAAAGAAGTAAACTAGAGATATCTAAATGATATCCACATCTAAAATTATACCTCCAGTTCCTATATGATCTATAAAATGCTTGTCTTCAATTCTTGATGATATATGAACTTCCTTGTAGACTTAAAACTTCGATCTTGCATGGGTAAGATAG
The DNA here is from genome assembly GCA_019593545.1 of Apocynum venetum. Classification (NCBI taxonomy): domain Eukaryota; kingdom Viridiplantae; phylum Streptophyta; class Magnoliopsida; order Gentianales; family Apocynaceae; genus Apocynum; species Apocynum venetum. Next base: position 883,985 of record SRSM01000153.1, read on the forward strand.
TTGAATCCTAAAAATGCTATTACTTATATAACAAAACTATTAGTCCTTATCAATGTTTGTCATCGGTCACCTTGTTCTCAACTCATTTTTTGTAACAAATTTCATAATCAAACCCAAGAAGCTTGGATAGCCATTTTTGTTGTGAATGAGTTGTTACTCTTTGTTTTAAAAGGAATTTGAGACTTTGATGATCCGTCTAGATCATTAAATGGTTTCCCTTCAAGTAGTGCCTCCATTTGTTTATTGCAGACACTAAAGCTAGCAACTCTTTCTCATAAATAGAAAGGTTCTTATTTTTTTCCCTTAAGGCCTTGTGGAAATAAGTAACTCCCATCATACTTGATTTTGTTGCCAACTAAAAATGACTCTGAATGTCTCACATAAATGCCACCTAGAATATCTGAAGGGATATTGTTACCAAAAATACATGTGGCAACTCTTACGATACAAGCACAAAAAATATACTCGATTTGGAGTGTTAAAAACTCCCTCACATATATGCCACTAATCACATATAATAAAACACTAAAGAATTTGCCAGCAGCCAAATAAAGTAGCATATATTTCCTATCAACTACAATACTTATCTTATCCAGTATTCGGATAAGAATATAAGCTACTGCAATCACTCCAAACCTTTCCAAATTCTGGAAACATACTTCGCTATACCAATAGAGGGCTCCAATCGTATACCAACAAGTAATGTGCAGTTACAGATAACCAATAAATTAGGGGAGTATATGAGCATTGCCAAAAAGTCCAACAAATTGAAGGCTCACGAACAGTAGGCTCACAAGGTAAAAAAATGGTAGACTCGAGATGCTGAATTGGAGTGCAATGAATTGGACCCCTCAAATGATATAGGGGATACGAAATAGAGGAGGGTGGAATGAAATAGAGAAGGGAAAAGGGCGAGCAAATGAGATAGAATGGGCAAATGAATGTGGTGAAGGGCAACAGGCAAGTGGAGAAGGGCAACCGGAAAGTGGCGGGAAAGGTCTTGCCCCTAAGGTCTTGTGGAAATAGGTAATGGGCCTTTTATCTTGCATCAAAATAACCCTCATACTAGTGTCACACTCATCTATTTCCACAACAAAAAGTCTTGCAAAAATCAGGCATGGCAAGCACTGAGATTGTAGACATGGCTAGCTTATGAAATATAGTAAATGTACTAGTTGATCATCCTTTTTGCTACAACTTAATATACTTAGTAGGATAAAGTCCAAAGCATTCACATAACATAAAGTTTAGCAGCATGCTATTTAATTATTTGAATAGCTGCAAATAAAACATCTATTCACCACTATTCAAGCTTTGCAACTATAGTGATGGAGACTCAGGCTTTTTTATTGTAATTTCCCGATTCTTGATGAAATATGAGTTACGAACAATAGACCTACTACCATCCTTTTTTAGCAACGTAGTAGTTAACAACCTCATGTTCAAAATTTTACCTTCTACATTCTTCCTTGACTTGATTTTGTCGCCAACTAAAACTGGCCCTGAATGTCTGACATAAATGCCACCCAAAATATTTGAAGGGATATTCTTACCAAAGATAAGTGTGGCAACTACTAAGATATGAGCAAAAAAAATATACTCAATTTGGAGTGTTAACAACTCTGCCACATACATGCCACTAAGCACATATAATAAAACACTAAAGAATTTATGAATAGCCAAATAAAGTAGCATATATTTCTTATCAATTACAATACTCATCTTATCCAACATTCATATAAGAATATAAGCCACTGTAATAACCACCAAACCTTTCTAAATTCTGGAAACATATTTCGCTATACCAATAGAGGGGGAAAACCGTACACCAACATGTAATGATGCGGTTACGGATAACCAATAAATTATGAAAGTATATGAGAATTGCCAAAAAGTCCAACAAAAGTGAAGACCAATGTATAGTAGGCTCAGGAGCAATAAATTCACAAAGTAAAAAAACGGTAGACATGAAATGCTTGATTGGAGTGCAACGAATGGAATCCCTCAAACGAAATAGAAGAGGGGTGGAATGAAATAGAGTGGGCAAAAGAGTGAGCAAACGAGAGAGTAAGGGCAAATGATAGTAGCATAGGGTGGCCGGAAAATGGTGAATGGCGACGGAAAAATGGCGAGAAAGGTATTCCCCTAAAGACTTGCGTAAATTGGTAATGGGTATTTTATCTTGCAACAAAATAACCCTTATACCAATGTCACATGGCGAACTGCGGAAATAGGTAATGGGCCCTAAGGACTTGCATCAAAATAGCCCTATACCAGTGTCACATTCATCTATTTCCACAACAAAGGTCTTGCCAAAATTAGGCATAGCGAGCATCGGGATTGTAGACATATGCTATCTTAATTTTTTGGAAGGCTTCTTTAATATTTCCATCCCACTTGAATTACACACATTTCTGCAAGAGCTTATTTAATGGCCTACAAATGATACCATTTTTTTTTTTGCTAGAAATTGAGGATAGAATTTTAGATACTTTAAAAATGATTATGAAGTTTAAAGGTTTATGAAATATAATAAATGTACTAGTCGATCATCATTTTTTATACAGCTTAATCTACTTATGAGGATAAAGTCCAATACATTACATGATATAAAATTTAGCAGTATGCTCTTTAATTATTTGAACAGCTGCAAATAAAACCCTTAATCACTACTATCCAAGCCCTGCAGCTATAATGATTGAGACTCAGGCTTTTTGATTGTAATCTCCCAATTCTTGATGAAATATGAGTTACTAACAATAGACCAACTATCGTCCTCTCTTAGCAACAAAGTAGTCAACAACCCTAAGTCCAAAGCTTTACTTTCTACATCCTTCCCTGACTTGATTTTGTCGCCAACTAAAAATGGATCTGAATGTCTCACAAAAATGCCACCTAGAATATCTGAAAGGATATTGTTACCAAAAATACATGTGGCAACTCCTAAGATACGAGCACAAAAAATATACTTATATAATGGCTTACAAATGATACCATTTTTTTTTTTGCTGAAAACAGAGAATAGAATTTTAGATAGTTTAAAAATGACAGTGAAGTGTAAAGGTTTATGAAATATAGTAAATGTACTAATTGATCATCCTTTTTGGTACAACTTAATCTATTTATTAGGATAAACTTCAAAACATTTACATAACATAAAGTTTACTAGAATGCTCTTTAATTATTTGAGAAGCTGCAAATAAAACCCCTAATCACTACTATCCATGCCTTGCACCAATAATAATGAGGACTTGAACTTTTTATTGTAATTTCCCCATTCTTGATGAAATATGAGTTACGAAAAATAGACAGACTACTGTCCTCTCTTAGCTCTCTTAGCAATGTAATAGTAAAAAACCCTATGTCTAAAACGTCACTTTCTACATCCTTTCTTGACTTGATTTTGTCGCAAACTAAAAATGCCCTTGAATGTCTTACATAAATGCCACCCAAAATATCTGAAGGGATATTTTTACCAAAAATACATGTGGTAACTCCTAAGATACGAGCACAAAAAATTTACTCAAATTGTGCAACTAAAGAATTTGTGAGCAGCCACATATATGCAACTAAGCACATATAATAAAACACTAAAGAGTTTGTGAGTAGCCAAATAAAGTAGCATATATTTCCTATCAATTACAGTACTCATCTTATCCAGCATTAGTGAAAAACCTAAGGGGGTTGAATTAGGTTTTAACCGATTTTTTTAACTTTAAAACAAACAATGCTTTTAAGACAACAAATATCAAACACTTAGTGCTCAAACAGTGTGTGAAATAATGTGTTCAAGAAATAGACAAAGGACACAATGATTATAGTGGTTTGGTTTATCCAACAAAACCTAATCCACTACCTTGAGCTATCCTACTCAAGGATTTCACAAAACCTTTCACTAATTTAGTACAAGAGATTACAATAGAGGCTCACCCAATTCACCTTAGGGTTTTACAAATAACCTCATAAACCAATCAAGGCTCACTCAACCCTTGAGTTTTACAACACAACTTTGATTACATACCTATATCTAATACAACAATTAATGAAGTAGATACACTTAATACAATTAAAATTTTCTATGATTCAAGGCTCACTCTAACCCTTAGAGTTTTAAGCTCAATGCAACTTTGAACTAAACAAAAAAGATATGAAAAAGATGAGTTTGATATAGATATCACCTTAATGTGAAGATATATCAATATAAAACATAAATACCTCTTTGAGTAATATTTTCCTCTAAATTGCTCAAGAACACCAATGATTTTAGTATCAACCCCACTTTGATGAATTTCACAATGTGAATGTTATATATGGGTTTCAAGATGATCTCAAGATATTATATGAAGTGTAAGAATCAGATTTTTGCTCAAAAAGTCGTGGTTCTAAGTTTTTGAAACAATTGGGTATTTATATGTATGCACCAACGGTCATAAAAATAGCTATTTGAATCCCACTCATGAGAACTGCGGTCGACTTCATATCAGAAAAGTCATCTGCACCATCATCCGCAAGTGTTCCAGAGAACTCTGGACATTCAGCGGACAATGAGCTAAGAAGTCCGGTTGACCGCACTATCATTCACAAGCGTTCCAGTGAGCTCTGGACATTCAGCGGACGATAAGCTGAGAGGTCTGGTCGACCACACTTCAGTTAGGTCGACCGCACATGCATTACAACTATGCAAAACAATATTCCAAGCAGCTCCAAGAGTTTGTGGAATACATTTTATGAATTTTAAAGTATGTGCATGTATTTTGAGAATCATTTCAAACACCCAACTCATATTTTATCTAAATGAAATGCATTTTGGAAAACATTTCACTTTTATTGAGCAACCTATAGAGCTTATTACTCATTGAGGTAGACCTAGAGACATCTAATAGATATATAAAGAAATAACACTACACCTCTAGATCCTATCTAATCCAGAAACTGTTTATCTTCAAAGCTTGACACCAAACGCTCTTTCCTGAAGATTTACTCATTGAGGTCGACCGCATATTAGACTGGTCGACCGCATATTAGAGCTTATTACTCATTAAGGTCGACCGCATATTAGACTGGTCGTCTGCACCATCATCTGCAAGTGTTCCAGAGAGCTCTAGACATACTGCGAACGATGAGCTGAGAAGTCCGGTTGACCGCACCATCATTCGCAAGTATTCCAGAGAGCTCTGGACATTCAGTGGACGATAAGCTGAGAAGTCTGGTCGACCGCATGATCTGTAGTCGACCACACTTCAGTTAGGTTGATCCGCACATGCATTAAAACTATGCAAAACAAGATTCCAAACAACTTCAAGAGTTTGTGGAATACATTTTAAGAAATTTAAAGTATGTGCATGTATTTTGAAAATTATTTCAAACACCCAACTCATGTTTTATCTAAATGAAATGCATTTTGAAAAACATTTCACTTTTATTGAGCAACCTATAGAACTTATTACTCATAGAGGTAGACCTAGAGACATCTAATAGATATATAAGGAAATAACACTACACCTCTAGATCCTATCTAATCCAGAAACTGTTTATCTTCAAAGCTTGACACCAAACGCTCTTTCCTGAAGATTTGAAACTTCGATCTTGCATGGATTAGATATATGAATCCTAAAAGACCAATACTAATACAATTAAGCCATTAGTTCTTATCAATGTTTGTCATTTAATCAAAATTAAGACATTAAAAGCTTTAGAACTTTCAATTAGGATAAGCATATAAGCCACTGTAATAATCCCCAAACCTTTCCAAATTTTGAAAACATATTTTGCTATACCAATAGACAGGGCCAACCGTATACCAACAAGTAATGATGTTGTTACGGATAACCAATAAATTGGGGGAGTATATGAACATTGCCAAAATGTCCAACAAATTGAAGGCTAATGAATAGTTAGCTCACAAGGTCTAAAAACAGTAGACTCGGAATGCTCAATTATAGTGCAACAAATAGGGCCCCTCAAACAAAATAGGGGTTACGAAATCTATGAGGGTGGAATGAAATAGAGCAGGGAAAAAGATGAGCAAACGAGAGATAATGGGCAAATAAAGATGACGAAGGGTAATGAGCAAATGGCAAAGGGCGACAGGAAAGTGGTGGGAAAAGATTGTAACGGTGAATAAAAGATTCCATATTTGGATTTTGAGGGAGTTGAGGTTTGAATTTGAACAAAGAAGCACCAACTACCCTTTCTAAAAACAACTCAACCCTACCCCAAATGATACCATAATTGTGTACAAACCATCTATAGTATCCTGTCAACCCAATGAACCCCCTCAATTGTGATGTTGAGCATTGAGATAACATTAATGGAAATTCGAGTTCAAGTACAAATAAGAAGAAGCCGAATCCTTTGAGCTATGATGAAGGTCCAATTACAAGAGCTAAAGCTAAACAGATGAAAGATTCACTCAATGGGCTTATTTTGTGTTATTTGGATCAATCTGCTCAAGAGGGAAATTGCATGGGCTGCTTAAGACTTGTGAATTTAATTAGATTTGATACAAATGAGAAGAAAGTTCAATTACAAGCCCATTAAACTTGATAATTTTGTCTAGCCCATAAGAATTTTAGAGTTTATTCGTTTTCTATAAGAATTTGGAAATCTTGATAGATTTGGTATCTATTAGATTTATTGTTTTTATTTGTTTTCCTTTTTAAATAAAGAAATCTGGGTAGATTTGATATCTTAGTAAATTTAGTTTCCTTTTTAAATAAGTAGAGTTCCTAATCAAACAAGGATTTGAACTCTTTCTTCTATATATGTAATTGGAACAAATCAGATGATGATTATTGAATACAATTTTGAGTTTTCTTTTAAAGTTCTTGTGAGAGCTTTGCCTTGAAATTTTTTAAGAATTTCACCACTTATAATTAGGGTTCTCAGTTTGATAACTAAAGGCTCCTAATTCGTGATTTTTGGTAATAGTATCAAAAGGTTGTTACGGTTCTTGTTTGATAGATAAGGATCGTATCAAATTGCCTGATAGTGACAGGTTTTGGTAAATTCATCATATATTTCACCTTGTTTGGGTTTGCGTCCATTCTTCCTTATTGATGATGTGATCCAAGTACTCCACCTTCACTTGAGCAAAAGAGCACTTGCTGAGCTTAGAAAAGAGCTTATGCTCTATTAATCTTCTGAAAGCTACATCTAGGTGTTGCACATGTTCAGTCAAGATGGCACTGTAAATCAAGATATCATAAAAAAAATAGTAGCACAAATCTCCTTAGTTCCTTTGTAAAAATTTAGTTCATAAGGGATTTAAATGTTGCTGGTGAATTAGAGAGTCCAAAAGACATGACTTTGAACTTATAGTGGCCATGATGAGTTCTAAAAGTAGTTTTATATACATCTTTTGCTCTAACAAAAATTTGAAAGTAACTAGTCCTTAAATCAATCTTGCTAAAAAATGCAGCTCAATGTAATTCATCTAATAAGTCATCAATTATAGGAATATGAAACTTATCTTTAATTGTGGAGGCATTGAGTTGCTTATAATCCACACAAAATCTCCATGATCCATCCTTCTTTAGTACAATAGGAGAGGCAAATGGGCTACTGCTTGCTTGTATAATGTCTTCATTAAGCATCTCATTCACCAGCTTTTCAATTTTCTCCTTCTACAAATGAGGGTACTGATAGGGTCTTTCCTAGAATGGCTGAGCACCCTGAACAAGGTGAATGACATGCTTATGATTCCTCACCGGTGGCAGCCCCTTAGGTTTTTCAAAAATATTCTCATACATTCAATTAGTTCATTGGCAACGTTTTGGAATTTCTTCATTTATTACCTCTATTTTTAGGCTCAAAAGCTTCCCAATTAACAGTTCCTCTTCCTGCATCAACCACTTTTGAAGTGTTTTTACATTTAAATTTTTAAGTACTAAATTCTCCCGCATCACATTTAGTAACATCTCCGCCTCTCTTTTTAAAAGTGATGCTTAATTCTTCAAAGTATAAAATCATTGGATTAATACTTTGCAGCCAATCTACCCCCAGAATTAGGTCACTGCTACCCAGTTGTAGGATCCTAAAATCATGAACAAATTCTTCCCCTTCCATTGTCCACTTAACCTTGGTGCAAATTGATTTAGAGTACAATTTTCTTCCATTAGCTATGGTGATTATAGCTGGTATTGCTGGTTCTATTGGCAGCCTAAACTCCTCAACTAACCCCTTATCAATAAAACTCCCTGAAGACCCTGAATCAATAAGCAAAACTAGGTCTTTATTTTTCATTTTTCCCACTAATTTGGTTCCTCCCTTAGAATGTCCAGTCAAAGAGCTAACAGACATGTACATCTCCTCTGCCTCAGTTTGTTCATCACTCCCACCTATCTCTCTTTTTCCCTCATACATCTCTTCTTGCATCAAGTATTCTCCATCTACACTTTCCAACTCTTCCACTAACATGATATTTAATTGCCTTTTAGGGCAAATGTGATTTGGTGAATATTTTTTCCACATTTAAAACAAAGGTTATTAGCTCTTCTCTCTTGCAGCTCCTCATTAGTGAGCCTCTTAAAAGGCCTTAGCATCGTCATGTTATCTTCCCTCTTCTCACTTCTGTTAATTGCTCTTTCTACCTCTCCTCCCAACATAGTGCTAGTTTCATAGAAGTTTTGAGGCCCTTATGAAAAGGATTTATAGCATCTCGCATATTATTAGCACATTGGTAAACTGCTTCCAATGTAGTGGGTTGAAAAGTTATGATATAAGGCTGTAATTCTTTCTTAAGGCCACTTATAAAAACTACTACGAAGTATTCCTCCTCCATTTGTGGTATCAACTCCACCATCATGGACTTTTGTTCCTCAAATCTATCCATATACTCTTCTACATTACCCCACTGCTCCAGTTTAAAGAAATACATGAGTAGTTGTCTTTTAGTTTGTTGGACAAAGCGTTGACAGAGCCCCTTAACCATTTTTTCCCAACTAGCATTAAGCACAACTCTCATGAACCCTCTTGCCCATGTTAATCCTCTTTCCCTCATGTATGTAACAACAATTTCAACCCTCTTTTGTACGGGAATGTGGAAGATAGTGAAGTATGTTTCAGCCTTGAAAATCCAATCTATCGGGTTGGTGCCATCAAACTGGGAATAGTCATACTTAGGTGTTTTTCTTTTATCCCATCTATCCCTAATTCCAAAAGAACACCCTCATTTCTGGAGCAACATAATATTGCTCTCCACCCCTATCATCAGGCCTTCCAAGGCTCATGTCTAAATTTCTCGTGGTAGGAAATTCTTTTTTAACTTGAGAACTCCCTACATCTTCCACCACTCCTTTTTACATAGAGAGTCCTTAACTGAGGTGACTATTGAAGCAATAGCCCCTTGCATTTTAGCAGTTTGAGTAATATGCCCCTCAACCTGTTTGACTAGCCTTTCCAACACCAATTCCAGAGAACCAATCGTTTTATCCATTTTGGCTCCTTGTTACTCTATTTGGTCTCTCAGTTTAACCTCTTGTTCCTCCAAATGAACTGCCAGTTCATCGATTTTCCATCCTGTGAATTATTAGTTTTGATCACCTCCACCATTCTATATTGCAAATCACCCACATTCTCCTCTAACTTCTGAACGCCCACCCCATGCTCCAGATTCCTAGTAACTGGTGGCATGATGTTCCCTTTGATTGGAACTGCTCTGATACCAATTTGTCACAGGCAAACTAACCTCAAGGAATATTCACACTCTTAGATATGGAAACAAAATAGATGATGAGAAATGGAAGCAAGAGATTGATGATTATATTGAGATATTAGAGAGAATTACACTGAGGAAGGTTACACTAGAGAACAAAGAAAATAACATATAACAAGGTTTTCCAAAAGAACTGAAACATCAGCATAAAAACTTTACAATAGCCTAGCCAAATATATATGAAATAAGTGGATTTCTTTTCACATAATTCTGTTGAATCTCCACCTCTCTGATGGATGTTGCAAAGGAAAAAACAAAAAAAAAAAAAGGATGATAATGGGAAAGATGGTCATCGTTTTGTACGAACAAGGCACAGTCGTCCACGTGCTTCCCTAAAATCTCACTTTATTCAGAATCATTTAACTAAATGAACTCTAACTTCCATTAGCTTAAACAACCCGTTTCCTACTCTGTGCATGTCATTTCAATACATCTCCATTTTTTAGAAATCTTAGTCGGTATGGCATTCTCAAAAGCACCAAACACTTCTCTTCGAAAACGATTGAAGATCACGAATAAAGTTTATAGGATTAGTGGTCTGCCAGATTTGGTTCTTTGCCTGATTCTCTCCTATCTTAAGACCAAAGAGTCTGTGCAAACTTGCATTTTGTCCAAAAGGTGGAAATTTCTCTGGACCGATGTTCCTTCTCTTAATATTTTTCAACCATTTTTTAAAGATGACAACATGGAAGGGTTCGAAAAATTTGTTACCATGGCTTTGCTCTGCATAAATCTCAATCGCTTGATCGGTTCTGGCTCAGATATATAGTTGGCGCTGATCCATTCAATTACACTGTGTGGGTCAGCACTGCAATTGCCAGGAATGTTAAAATGCTTAACTTAAGTGTTGTATGCAATGCATATAAATTCATTGTATTGCCATGTAGCCATTTTACTTGCAGATCATTACAATTTCTGCAACTATGTGGTGGTTTTCTTGTTCAACCCAAGTTTGGTTTCTCTTCCCAGGCTTGAACACCTAATTAATAAAACAGTTCGATTTGAATGTGACGAGTCTGTTCGAAAGTTTATACAAAGATGTCCTATTCTAAAATATCTACGTATTAAAAGGATGAAGTATGACAATGTTGTTGTATTTACTATATCTTCCCCTACATTGATAAATCTTGAAATAGAAAGCCATTGATTGTGAAGAAGAGAAAACCTTCCCGGCGGATGTCCTTGTAAAGCTTTTGAGATAAACAGGATCTTCATCTAGTGGATTATGTGCCAAAAGATTGCGCCTTTCAAAGCTTAATGCCTTTGGTTGAGTTACATTTGAACAATTTTTTACCACATGAAAAAGATAATCCAGTGTATTGTCGCCTTTGGGCTGGCAAACTTCTTCAAGCTATTGCATATCATCGCCTGGAGTTCCTGACTTTAGGGTTTAATATGATAGTTTGGGTAAGATGCTGCATTTGATGGCGTTATTAGAGTTAAATTCTTTTGTTAACACAATATTTTATATGGTATATGCAATAGCTTAGTTATTCCTCCTTGCAGGACTTGATATTCACTGTTATGTATGGATAAATAATGCTAATCTTGCTATTCCTGAAGTCTATGTTGCTTCATTTTATCTGTCTAGCTATCAAATAGGGTGTCATTTTGTAGGATTTTCCAAAAGTAAATATCTGGGTATAACGAAATTGACAGTAAAATACAGAGTGGTGGGAGTGGGAAGATTTGCTAAGGGTACTTGAGAGCTTAGTCAATTTAGAAGTTTTTGAGATGCATTCAATAAATAGTAAGATTCATTTTTCCCCTAATATAAATGCCATATCCATATATATATTACCATCTATATTTAATCTTGCTGCTAGTGTTATCCAGCCTTTGATGAAACTTGGGAGAATCATGTTCCTAAATGCTTGTCCTTACCATCTATAATATCAATTTCAGAGTTTTCTGGCGTTGAAGGTATGCTTGGAATATGATCAAGTACTTTTTGAAACATGGGGGATCGACACCTCAGACGAGTTGAGTTACTCTAATAACTAGTTCTACCAACTCCATCACTTAGTGCACCACTACTTTGCCCTATTATCATTAAACCTATGTTTTCTCCACTAAACCTAATTATTTTGCCAACTAAACTTAATCAAATTCTTCATATTCAAATATCTATAAATACTTTAGATTGGAAAATGAATTTTGCTTTAAAAAAATTCATTCTTCAAAGTGAAAAATCCTCACTCTACTAATTTTATACTTATGTCCATGTTAAAATATTTTTATTTGTTTACATGAGACATATATATCTAATTTATAAATGCAAACGTTATATGCTATTTATAAAAAATGAATTTTCGAAAGTTCTATTTTATTTAAACACATGTTTGTTTTTAAATATATATATATATATAAGTGTTATATTTTATACAATTACTTATGTACAGTTAAATTATGATTTAAAATATGTACATTGAATTTATTAATACATATAAAAATGTTTTATTATATATCTTATCCAAGAATACAGGCTTTATCCTAATTAATCAGGCGTTTGGTAGCTGTGTCCAAAAACACAAAAGAGGGGTTATCCAAAAACCATGAAGTAGCTAGTCAGAAACTCTATAGTCCTACACAAGATGCATTTAGCCAAGTGCTTTTGGAAAGTATCAGGGTTTATCCATGTTGAGTATTAAATTAAGTTAGGCAGCCTAAAATGGCTGCTATGTTTGGCAGCCAAACATGGCTGCTATGAGGGTTGTTTTTTCTACATTTGTGTGCTTGTGTAAGCCTATATATATAGGCACTTCTTGTAATCTATTGTATCAAGTCATTAAATACAATCAACATGGTATCAGAGCCTCTTTTCTTGTGGCCTGAACCTTTCTGATAATCTGAAAGGTTCATTTGAAGTATTAGAACATTTCTGGAATTTGTTTCAAGAAGTGTTTCAATAAGTCTTAACCCTCCAAATTCAGGGCCAAATTCAGCATCAGTTTATCCTTCTCCTCAATCATCATCAGCTGCCAACCTCTTCCTCCAGCTCCAGCACCATATTCTCAAGGTCCTGCCTATCCTCCCCAACTTGCTCCTCCAGCAACTTCACATTTTCAATCACCTGGATATCCTCCCCTGCAGCCACAACCACAGAAACTTGTCAGCTTCTTCAAGTTTCAAATTCCAGCTTCTTCAATCTATTTTTCTGTCTGTCTTACATCATCATTAGGCGCGCCTCAACCTTTCATAACATCACCCGAAGTCCGGCAGCCAGAAGCTGCCGCCACGCGCCTCCACGTGCCGCCACACGCCGCCTCACTTTCCGGCGCGTGAGCCTCACGCGCCACCTGCAGCGGTCGGAACGCTGCGCCGCTTCTCCCTCGAGCTTCTCCAGGTTCTGCTTGATCCATTCCAGGTGTTATTTGTCAGTTTCACCTTTGATTTTTGAAATGGGTCACATTTGTTCTCTTGGGTATTAAGAATTTTTTTGCTGCAATTGTTTCTTATCTCCAATTGGTCTCGATAAGCAATATACAACCTTAGTATTAGGAACAAAATACAAGTCATGGCTGAAGAAGAAATATTGAACCCCATTTCCCAATCTCAATCTATTCAACCAAAAGTTTATGTGCCAAATTTATCTGGTAATGTTGTTATCACTCATGATAAGTTGATAGGGTCCCAAAATTATCAAGAGTGGTCTTCTGCTGTGAAACTGTGGTTTATGGGACAAGGGGTAGTTGATCATTTGACTATAAATTCTGAGAAAATTCACTATGAAAGAGATGTGTGGGAAAGAATTGATGCCCAATTATGCAGTCTTCTATGGCAGTCTCTTTCACCTGAGTTAGTTCCTATGTTCCGTCCCTTCATGACATGTGCATCCGTATGGGAACACGCACAATCACTATATACAAATGACATCTCTCGTTTTTATTCCATTATTAGTGAAATGGTGAATATCAAGAAGTCAGATATGTCAATGGAAAAATTTTTAGGCAAAATTCAAGGGCTCATGTCAGAATTCAACAAACTCTTGCCCATTGGAGGATCACCGGCAGACCAACTTGCTCAACGTGACAAGTTTTTTGTTGTCTTCACTCTTGTAAAGCTTGAGTCAGATTATAAACAAGTTTGTAATGGAATTCTCGGCGAAGGAACTGTACCGAGTACTAAAGACATGTTTAAAAGACTTCTACAAGTTTCTTCTGTTTCCAAAGAAATTACACCCTCCTCCACAATCGAGCACTCTGCTCTTACCTTTCAAACTCAACATTACCGAGACAATAACAGAGGAAGAGGTCGAGAAAGTTATCGAGGAGGTCGAGATGGTCGTGGTAATGGTCGAGGTGGTCATGGTAATGGTCGGGGTGGCCGTGGTCCATTCCGATTTTGTGATCATTGTAACAAACTGGGGCACACAAAGGAAGAATGTTGGGCACTTCATGGCAAGCCAATAGTGGCTAATGTGGTACAAGTCAATTCAGATGCCCCTAATACACACACTACTATCTCAAACACCGAGTATCAAGAGTTTCTACGACTCAAGGCTGCTAGGACCTCTGTCACTCCTGAAGCATCGCATACCGCTCTTGCTTCCCAGTCTAACTCTATGTGGATTTTTGATTCCGGAGCCACTGATCATCTTTCTGGTAATCCTGATCTTTTCTCTCACATTACCTATTCTAATTCCCTTCCATCAGTTACCTTTGGCGATTGATCAATAGGTGCTGCAAAAGGCATTGGGAATGTTACTCTTCTTCCTTCTTTATCCTTATCTAATGTGTTGTATATTCCTGGATGTCCCTTCAATTTAATTTCCGTTTACCAACTTACTCAGTCTCTTAACTGTTGTGTCACTTTCTCTTCTAATTCGGTACTTGTGCAGGACCGACACACGAAGGAGACCATTGGTATGGGATATGAATCAAAAGGACTTTACCTCACCGCTACTGTTTCTCCTCTTCTTGCCCATTACCGTTTGGGGCACCCGAGTCTTAATAAAATGCGTCAAATCCTTCCCGATCTGTCAAATTTAAAATCTCTTGAATGTGAGTCATGCCAACTTGGGAAACATTCCAGAGCTTCATATCCCGGTAGGGTTGATAGGCGAACTACTACCCCATTTTCTTTAGTTCACTCTGATGTTTGGGGGCCATGTCGTATTCCTTCTATTCTTGGCTATCGGTATTTTATTACCTTTATAAATGATTTTTCTCGTTGCACTTGGGTCTTTTTGATGAAAAATCGTTTTGAGCTTTTTGATGTATTCCAAACATTCTATAATGAAATAAAAACTCAGTTTGGAGTTTCTATAAAAATCATGCGTAGTGATAATGCAAAAGAGTACTTTTCTGATCCATTCACTACTTTCTTCTCCTCACATGGCATTCTTCATGTGCTAGAACTCCACAACAAAATGGAATTGCTGAGAGGAAGAATCGACATCTTGTCGAAACAGCCCGCACTTTACTTATCCATCAAAAGATTCCTAAAAGATTTTGGGGAGATGCTATACTTCACTCTTGCTACCTCATAAACCGAATGCCCTCTTCTGTCTTACAAGGAAAAATTCCACTTAGTGTTTTACTCCCACAAGAACCTTTTCATAAGCTTCCGCTAAGGGTCTTTGGGTGTACCAGTTTTGTTCATGACACTACTCCTGGACGAGATAAACTCGATCCCAAAGCAATAAAATGTGTTTTTATTGGATATTCTCGTCTTCAAAAGGGCTTTCGGTGTTATTGTCCTAAGACTCATCATTTTTACACATCCTTTGATGTTACCTTTTTTGAGTCATCACCCTTCTTTTCTTTAACTACTATTGCCAAGTCCGACTTCACTGGGGCACCCACTGGGACTGCAGAAATACTTCCTGTTCCTACCTTTTCTGAGTCATCATCTCATATGGTACCTGAAGAAGCACTCACTTCACTTCCTCCTGAGTCTTTGCCCCAAATCCAAGAGGAACAACTTATGTCACCTTTCCCACACATATATCAGCGTCGCATTCGTCAGTTACGTAGTTCACAAGAAGATCATGAACGTCTAGTTGATTCATGTCCTATGCCGTCGGATCCTTCTGACTCGGTCCAAGATTCACCTATTGCCAACCGCATAGGTACCAGGTCTACTCGAAACCCTTATCCCATCTATAATTTTCTCTCACAAAAGCGTCTTTCTCCATCCTATTGTGCTTTTATTTCCCATTTATCTTCTGTTTCTGTCCCTAAGAATGTTCAGGATGCCTTATCTCAACCAGACTGGAGGCAGGCTATGGCTGATGAAATGGAAGCTCTTGATTCTTCAGGAACTTGGGAGTTGGTACCTCTACCTCTTGGCAAAGCAGTAGTTGGTTGCAGATGGGTGTATAATGTCAAAGTTGGCCCAGATTGACAAGTGGACAGACTTAAAGCTCGACTTGTTGCTAAAGGTTATACACAGGTATTTGGTGTTGACTACACTGATACTTTTTCACCCGTGGCCAAAATTGCCTCTGTGTGTATTTTCCTGTCAATGGCAGCCACTCGTCAATGGTCATTGCATCAATTGGATATCAAGAATGCCTTCCTACATGGTGACCTGAACGAAGAAGTATACATGGAACAACCTCCAGGTTTCGTAGCTAAAACAGGAAGGAACTTAGTATGTCGCCTTAAGCGTTCCCTCTATGGTTTGAAACAATCCCCCCATGCTTGGTTTGGCAGGTTCAGTGGAGTTGTTCAACAGTTCGGTATGACTCGAAGCAAGGTTGATCATTCTGTATTTTTCAGACATTTATCAGGAAAAAGCATCTATTTGGTAGTTTATGTTGATGACATTGTTATCACTGGAGATGACACAGAGGGTATAAGTCAACTTAAGGAACATTTATTTCAATACTTTGAGACTAAAGACTTTGGAAATTTAAAGTATTTTCTTGGTATAGAAGTTGCTCAATCACAACAAGGAATTTATGTTTCTCAAAGAAAGTATGCCTTGGATATACTTGAAGAAACAGGTATGACAGATTGCAAACCTGTTGACACACCCATGGATCCCAATGTCAAACTTCTTCCAGGACAGGGGGAGCCTTTATCTGATTCAGGAAGATACCGAAGGTTAGTTGGCAAGTTACTTTATCTGACAGTCACTCGTCTTGATATCTCATTTGCAGTTAGTGTGGTTAGCCAATTTTTGCAAGCACCATGTGAAAGTCATTGGGAAGCTACAACCAGAATTTTAAAGTATGTTAAAAGGTCTCCAGGTACAGGCTTACTTTATAAGAATCATGGAAATACAGAAATTGTTGGCTATACAGATGCAGACTGGGCTGGCTGTCCTTGGGATAGAAGATCAACATCTGGTTATTGTATCTTGTTTGGGGGAAATCTTGTGTCATGGAAAAGTAAAAAACAAGATGTGGTAGCTCGTTCAAGTGCAGAAGCTGAATACCGAGCAATGGCTCTTGGGACGTGCGAACTTATTTGGGTGAAGCATCTTCTCACGGAGCTCAAGTTCTGTAAACTCAACTCTATGAAATTAGTTTGTGATAATCAAGCTGCTTTGCACATTGCATCTAATCCTGTCTTTCATGAGAGGACTAAGCATATTGAAGTTGATTGTCACTTCATACGTGAAAAGGTTGCTTCTGGGGACATTGTTACTACTTTCATTGGATCAAATGACCAACTTGCTGATGTCTTTACTAAATCTTTGAGAGGACCTAGGATTGAATACATTTGTAGCAAGCTTGGAGCATTTGATCTATATGCTCCAGCTTGAGGGGAAGTGTTGAGTATTAAATTAAGTTAGGCAGCCTAAAATGGCTGCTATGTTTGGCAGCCAAACATGGCTGCTATGAGGGTTGTTTTTTCTACATTTGTGTGCTTGTGTAAGCCTATATATATAGGCACTTCTTGTAATCTATTGTATCAAGTCATTAAATACAATCAACAATCCATAAATCATGGGTTGTTTAGAAACATACGACCAGTGCTTGACTTGCCACTGCTTTTCCATTAGTAAATAGGGATCCTGAGTTATTAGAATGCTTAATTTTGAAAAAGAACCCTCCATTTGACAAATATTTGGAATCAGGGTGTTTGAACATTCTTGGATATCCTTCAAACAGTAATCTTGCAATGGTTGATGCTTTCATGGCTTTTTATTCTTTGCGATTTCATTGAGACACCCAAAATTGAGACATAATCTGGCACAGAACAAGACCTTATAAACAGCCAGGCCATCCAGAGGGCAGCAACTTATATTTATGTTGTTTAATGATTAAATATGTCTGTTAGTTAACTAACTATATTTTAAGACTGCTGATTGTGAAAATGAGTTGAGCTTGTTTTAGCCATTGGAAGAATGGTGAAAACATTCTCATTATCCTCAAAACAGAAGCTTTCCAGTATTAGGCTCCCTAAATTGTTTTAGATATTAGTCCTCTTAAGAATATTAATTTAGGTTTAAAAAATTGGGATTGACATGGCACCAGATGGGTTTACTCAAAGCTTTGGGTAGCGGTTGCAAGTTCCTTTTGCTGAAAACGAGGACTTGTTTATTTCCATAATTTCGGTGTCACCAGCATAATTGGCATCTTGACTATAACTCTATGAAATGTTGTTTCTGCATAACAAATATTGAAGGCCTTCCCATTGAAATGTGAGTGACTAATTTTACAACCTGTAAAGGCTAAATAGATTCTTCTCCTCTGTGAAAGGCAATCAAGGAGTAAGACCAAGGAATTCTAATATACTTTCTTCCTATTGAAGATTCAGGAATTTTTAATGAAAACAAATAGAGCAATCCAGACAATACTTCAGTAACACAAAGTTTCAAGACAAAGTATGGAACCATTCTGGCTCATATATATTTCTCTGAGCACCAAAAGACCTGTAATTGGCTCAGGATTTCTTTTCTTGCTTTGAAGCTTCAAAGATCATGGCTTCTGGAGCAGGAAAATCTGCAGCATTTGGCCTTCTGATTCTCAATGTCATACTTTATTTCATCATTATAGTGATTTCAGCGTGGGCTATAAATCATGGGATTGAAAGAGCTCGTGAATCAGGTACCTACCTCTTCAAGAATTAGCTTCATCTGTTGAATGATTTATTTTCATCAAGAACATGATTTGATGTACATTTATACAATAAATGACGATATTCTTTTGTTCTGCAACATCTTGCAGCATCTGTTCTGTCAAGCCAAGCTAAGATATTTCCAATATATTTCCCTTTTGGAAATCTGGCAACTGGTTTTCTAGTCATCTTTGCATTTTTAGCTGGTATAGTTGGATTCATTACTTCAATTACTGGAATCCAGAATGTAATCCAGTGGAACATTCCCAGTCTTCATACAGCTGCTGCCTCTTCTATGATCACTTGGTTACTTACATTGCTTGCCATGGGGTGAAAATCTTCATCAAAACTTCTAATTTGCCATTTTCTTGAAAATGTCATGGCCTGTCCTGAGCACAGGATGCTCATAACTGATTTTTTCTGGTAATTGTTCTGCAGGTTGGCATGTAAAGAGATCAGTATTGGATGGACAGAGGCAAATCTGGTATGCCCCTTAATGTATCTGTACCAAGAACAGAAAGAAAATTCAAGAAACTAAGAATTATTCTAACATCGATTCTTTTGTGTGTTCTTCAGAGGACCTTGGAAGTCATTCTGATAATCCTGAGCGGAACACAACTATTGTGCACCGGTGCAATCCATGCTGGTGTTAGCGATGTTGTTAGAAGATGACGTGTCTGAGCTTCCAAAACTTTGATCAGAACAAGAATATTTGTGGAGATTTGTTGAACTGATTTGTCTTGAGCCTCATTTTAGTTTCTTCTGTTGGTTTGCTTACTTGAGTGTGCAATTCTTGCAAGAGATTGTAAGGGTGAAATGAAGTGTGAATAATGCAATATCTGTAAATCTGCAGCAGCAGTTTTGGAACAATTGTAATTACCCCCCGAAATGATATGGTTTATTGTATCACTTTACAAAGAACATTACATTCATAACATCCCCAGTAGTTTACAGTTCTTCTGCAAGAATTATTTGAGAATTGGTAGTTATTGAGAGAGTAAATATAACTACCATATCATATGCGAGCCATAAACTTCAAAAGTATAGGATTGCTCCCTCTTGTAGTACATAATAACAAGAGGTGTTCTCCAATGTTTCTTGATTGAGATACAATAGAAATATAAATCTCCAAGGTGTTCTCTAATGCCATTAACATCTCCTTCAGGAAAATGAAACACCAGAACAACCTTTTGCCTAGAGAAATATAAAGGAATTGTTGTCAACTTTGACAATTTCAACTGGGAGAAGAAACACAAAAATGCTACCAAGGAATCAGAATAATTTCCCTTGAAAAATAAGAAAAGCATCTCAAGGAAACTAGATACAAGAATTGAATTAGGAAAAATGTCAAAGTTCTCATTTTTTAGCAAAAAAGAAAGAAAGAAAGAAAAATGAATCAAGAGTTAAATAAACGCATGATAGATTCTGTAACTTAAACTCTCTTTTATAAAATTTTAATCACTCATAATAATTAACTCATGTGTTGTCCGTGTATTTAATTTCATCCAAAAATAAGAATATTTTTTTATTAAAAAAACGTTGATTGGTAAGAAAAATTGAGGAAATAACAAAACATTTGTTAAGGGACCTAATATATTTTTAAAAAAATTATGAGAGACAAACCAAATACCAATTTGCTCCATCAAAAAATACATTAAGGGCTTAAAAAAAACATTAAGAAAAAGAAAAAAACATTCAAACTCAATACAGTAAAACATTGAAAGTGTTGGGAACCAAAAAATAAAAAAATATTGATTAAGAATCAAAACGTTCAAACTCAATACAGTAAAACATCAATAAATTAATAATTCTTTTAAAATAATATAATACGTTTGTTAGGTTCCAACTTTGGAAAACTTCAAAAAATTAGTAATAAATTAATAAAATAATATATTTTTATAAAACTTTTATATAAATTTATAGTTTCCTTAATATTATAATTAATAATTCTTTAGTTTATTTTTGTTTTTTAATGAAATTTATATTTATGTGATTTTTATTTTAAACTTTTCTTATTGCATTAACAAATTTCGATTTTGTTTTTCTCGAAGTGGCAATACGTAAATTTTCTTTCATCCTAATTGATTTTAAAACACCTTTTAAATGAGAGTATATTATTGTGTATGATTTTAAGAAATCTTTTATGTTGTTTATATAGAACAAAATTTGTTTGAGTTTAAGGAATTGAAGAAATGATTTTAGGTAAATTTTGTCTTTAGAGAAATATAAAAAAATCTTATACAATATGTATATTTAAATAATTACTAAAATTATTTTTGATAATTAATTTATGAACTTCTTAAATATTTTGGATAAATAAACTATATATTTTTTAAAATGATTAGAAGGTAAATAGATTATACTCATTTTAATAAATTATATTCGTTAAATGAAAAAAAAACTCTTAAAATTAATAAAATATTAATTTATTTAATAATTAATACATCTCTAAATTAATAAAATTTGTCAACGTGAAATATTATTAATTTATAGATTACATTAGAAAATTTTCTCCCTCTTCTTTATGTTTTGCTGTAGGCCTGTGCCTGTCCCGTTCCAACAACCATCGGCCCTCAGCCATGTCCACCCAAATTCTTCATATTCAATCCTCTGCAACACTTTCCTCGCTCTCCCCCTTCCTCCTTAACACCAGAACCTTAACTTTACCAATATTCAAACACAAATTTATTCAAAATTCAAGAATCCCAGTTTTCTTGCTTCACCATTATCACCCAAAATTAAGGCCACCCCTTATCAATTGCACAGCGAACAGAGAAGGTGTTGGGAATGCTAATAGCTGGGAAAAATGGGTGCCCAGAAATTTTATTTCAGCTGATAAAGTGTTTAAATGGATTTCTGAGGCAACTTCCAGTCCAATTGCCCAGTATATTTCTTCACCAACTACTTTCTTGCACTCTGTGGATCCGAGGATTAAATTGGTACTGTTATTTTCTACTTTGTGGCTGTTTAAAGTTATCAAAATATTTGCTTTTAGTTCAGGGGTTGCTGTATTTCTTTTAGTTCAGGCCTAGTATCATGTACCAGAAAAAGAAAAGAAAATTGTGATATTTGTTTGTCGAGAAGCCTGATAGAAGAAACAGGTAAAAAGTGTTGCTGTTTTTTTGGATGTATACTTCCTAGTTTCCTATTCCTGAACTAGGCCTGATAAGTTAACGTTTTCTTCTACTTTTCTGCTTGCTTTTTCTTTGCCCCAAAATCAAATTAATCATCATCATAATTAATGTTTTTGGAGAATGCTGTGGAGTGTTTGATAATATCTACTCTTTATTTTTAAACAAGAAAGGTTTTTTTTCTTTTTTAGAAGTGACTACTTTCTAGTGGATCGATTGTACACATTACTCTGACCATACTCGTAATCACGCCAGTAAGCAAACGTGATAATATTCACAAGACTTAAAAAGAAGGATGGAGAGTTCACTTCATCAGTCTTTGTAGAAACGCAGTAGACCTTGTGTTCTTATTATGGCATAATTCTTTGTTTTGGAGCACTTCTCTTCTTCCATTGTATTTGTATTAAGTCTGCTATCATTGGGTTTTATAAAGTTTATTTTTTGCAGGCATGGCTCTTTGCACTAGTTGTTTTGCCAGCAAGGTCACATATCTATGTGCGCTTTGCATTAGTTGCTTTTCTAGCATTACTATCTGTATCGATGCAGCCTAAACAGGTTTGGATGGTAAGCTTGATTCTCTGGAAAATGCTTAGAGAGTACTTCTCTCCTCTGCTTAATTCCTGAGCTTTTGGAAAGAAAAGGAGGTAATATGTAATTAACACTACTAGATAGCCACCGCAAGAGACCTTTGAGTAATTGGAGATGTGATTTTAAAAAACAACTGGTGAAGAAGAGATAAATGTCCTAATCATAAATAACTTATTCGCGCTTTTTTTTCTTTTTTCCTTGCTAGCACTTAACCACTGAATTTTTTGTTAACTGAGTACTAATTATAAGTAAGAGTTATCATTTATATTTACCTGGGCATGAAGGAGGGTATTGAGAAAGGAACTTGCCTCTGTGGCAAAGGATTCTCTCGGATTCCTCTCATAATCCTTTGTGGTTATAATGGTTTCAGAATGAATACAGGCTATTCTTGTGAAATGCTGAGAAAAGTTTTCTTATGGCTCCAATCTTGTTTAGGACCAGTTGGGACGAGTGACATTGCTCTCCACAATCTTATTTATAATGGTGGGGTTGGGTACTGATAGTGCTCCGTCTCTTGTTTATTCAAGGGCTCCACCACCCTCAATGATGGGCTTGCCAAACTTCCCAACATCTTTGGAAGATTACTCATACATCATCATGAGGTTCGGTCCCTTGCTACTCACAAGAAAGGGCTTGTCAGCAGCTAGTGTAGCAGCATGTTTGACCTTTACGGTAAGCTGGGTGTTCTTTTCCTTGTTTTTGTCCGTCATGACAAATATTGCATGGGAAGGCATAAGTTCCTTGTGCTTGATTGTACTGCTCATGATAAATGTTAATGCTTTTCAAAGTGATCCATTGTGTAATTCAGTCTCACGTCATTTGCTCCTCCTCCCATGCTTCATATTGGCAGTCTCAGCCACTGATTGTTTCCATTTCATGCTCCACCCTATGGAAGTTTGGCTCGCTTGTAAATATAAATTTATGACACTCTAAAACTAGGTTAGATCTCAAACAATATAATTATGAAGTATCGAACCAGATAAAGTTTCAAAATAATCTATGCCATAACTATGGGTTTTGCTATGTCATGAGTGATTTTGCAACCTTTTCAGTACTTTAGTTTTTGTACAGGGCCTGAATTTTGATTCTTCTATTTCAATTTGAGTGCCTTTTACTTCTATTATGTGCAGAATACATATGTATTTTAATATGAGATCAACATATGTTGATTCTCTTTCTTTCTTTTGATCTTTGGATAAGAAAAATTTCGTGGATAATCAGCATGGATTTTTTCTTTTAATCTAGATGATTGAAGAAAATTCTTTGTGTTTATTATCAGAATATTTTTCAGGTCTTTTGATTTTACTCCCTGTTGTATTTGTCTGAGGAGAGAATCAACTCTCCAGTACATTGGAGTTTTTTTTTCATGAACTTTGTCAGCTGATCTTGGCCTTTGTTATGTTGAAAGATCTTTCAAAGTGCAAGTCTCTGCTTGACAAGTACAACCCCAGAGCAGCTCGCCTTTGCACTTCAGTGGTTTATTCATCCTCTGGGATGTCTTGGTTTCCCAGTGGCAGAAGTCATCCTCACCCTCCTACTGTCTTTGAGATTCATCAGCCTAGTCTTTGATGAGGTTAGATTGGTTTAGTTTACTGCTGCAACAAATAGTTTTTAGAGACTGTTATATCAATTAAATAGTCTAGCTGCCTGAAGTGTTTTCTCTGAGGACTTCTAATAAAACCTAGCAATTTTCTTATTGATGTTAGCAGGTCCGTAATGTTGCTCTTGGGATTGTATCTCGCAGAATAAATTGGCAGCTCTTGACAGCTATGGAGACAATTGATGGTAAGGGTACAACATCAGTATCTAGCATTAGTGTCTTCTTCTTCATATTCTTATTTATTTATCTTTTCAGTTTTATGTTCTCCTTATATGCAAAATACCTATTCTAGTTTACTGCAACTTAGCCACTGACTGACATTATAGTTATTCCCGGTTGACTTTGTATGTAATTGTCATTAGCATTCTGTTGGTGCTGTTTTAAAACATATTATGCCATTGGACATTCTTGAAATTTATTTTTAAAAGATGACTGAGCGAGTGCACTGTTATTCGTTTGAATAGATTATATATGCATGTGTACCTGTTCTATGAAAGATTGGTGCACACTGTGGTTTACTGCTGAAGGTGGTTACGTTTCTGTATTTCCTGCTTGAAAAGCATGAAAATTTTTGTTCAATATTCCGTAACTGTTTCCAAACAGCTTGAAAACTGGTATCTGGTTAGATGCATTTCCTTTTCATTTCAAATTTAGAGTTTTTCCTACTTGAAGTTCTTGCTTAACTATGATTTCCTTGTTGATAATGAGTTTAGAGAGAGGAGTTTATTACTCAGATATCATGCTATCTTGACACTTAATTTCTCTCTGCTCACCAAGACACGTTTTTCATTACTTTTGCAGTTTTCGTTACATATATTAAGAGGATCTTCAGAAATATTTTCAGCCACGCAGAGCAGATATCTCAGGTTTGAAATATTTTGGAGATCTGGAGTATTTTCAAGAATTGCTAATTTACAATTATCAGTGTGGCATTTGAAAGCGTGCTTCCCATATTTTCCTTTGATCTATACCACTTTTTCCTTTAAAGGTGTTTTACAGTGGAGGTTATGAAGATCTCATCTGAGTGCTACATCTTGCTTAATAATCCAAGGCTACCACTCTCTCCTTGATACTCTATACCTTGTAATTAAGCACTTCAAGGTGTAAATTAAAGTAAAACTGTTTGAAGGCACAGCAGAGGATCAATCTATATAAGTGACTTACTAAGGAAGGACTAAGTCATGCTATTAAAAGACTTAATTTTACAAGGAGCTTATCACAAAATGACTGATAGTCCAAAGCTTTTTCACATATTTTGGTTGCTTTCATCAGTCAGACTGTCTGGACTAGATGTATTTCGAGTGGTTATTTATGGAGATAGAAGCAGAAGTGTCTCCTGAAGGTTTATAGTAGCAATGTGCAAGAAAAGGTGAAAAAAAATAAAAATCATGATTGTCATAAGCATGGTACATAAAGGCTAGCAGAATAAGGACTTTAATAAATAAGGATTAAGGACGTAAAATGCTACTTTTCTTTAGTTTCCGTTCAGAATGTTGCTGCATAATTATTTACCTTTTGAATTCTTACCTAATACTAGCACTTATTTACTATGTGCAATTGATATATGTAACTTCCAGTCTCCTTCAGGAGAATTCTGGAATGATATGACTTGTTATAATTTTAAAATTTGAGAGTAGGCTTTCACTCCCAAGTAAGTGTTAGACTCCGTGAGCTCTCCAAGGCTGAACTCTGGATTAGTCAAGACCCAACTGGTTTTGGGTACCAGAGGTTTCGATTAAAAAAGAAAAAAGTTGAGAGTAGATTACTGGCATTCATTTTTATATTTTTCGCAGCAGTTATTTTCCATTAGATCCATATAAAATTGGAATCCTTAATTTTCTGTCTTTGCAGGCAATGATTGTTAGAGGATTTCGAGGAGACAGTAATTCTCACAAGATTTTCTTGTCAGCAGACACATCTAGTGCAATGGCTAATTGTTTGTCCTTGCTTTGCCTTGTTGGTCTTACTGGGGCTACTACTGTGTCGAGGAACCTCATTTTGTGATGCTTATTGCTGCTTACAGATCTTTGAGTTGTGGTAGCTTTCCTATTCTTGTTAAAGTAAAAGAGACATCCTCTTCTCCTCTTTCCTCTCTTTTCTGCTATTTTTCTCTTTTAGAAAACCTTTTACTTCTTCCATAGCAATAGAAAACCTTCTTAAGGACACAAAATCCATCTGGCTCTCCATCCTTCGACACTATTTGCTGGTGGACTAATCTTGTCAGAGTCCCTTAACTACTCACAAATTCTTATCAGCTTCCAATTCTAATATCCAATCTCATTCTGTTAACCATCCTCATGTTTCTCTATTAGTGTTGCAACAATTGTTCTATGCATTTATTAAGTGTCACAGATCATGTCCGGTCGGGATCTCCACTCCCAGAATCGCGTACTTGGGGTGATGACCAATCACAAATACATAGTTTTCTTAATTTGCTGTGAAACTGGCATTATCTTTGTCTTCTGCAGAACGAGGTTGATTTCATGTCCGTGCTACTTTGGAAATAGGTGTCTGATCAGTGAAACGTGTAGGAGCTTAGCTTTGATTTTTCATGTACTTTATACCCAAATAGTTAAGTCCTAAGGTTCTGGGAAGAATTACTTTTTCACTACTGCTGAGATTGAATGAATTCCTGAGGTTTGTTATTACAGCAACTTCTTCTTGGTTATGAAAGTGCACAGTGTTATTCATTTTGGTACAACTAATAGTGAGAGCAAAATAGATTCTTGTATTGTATTACATAAACTGATACCACATCATGACTTTGGGTTTTGAAAATAATTTTTGTTTTGTTTTTGAGATGGCAGTTACATTTGTATTAGAAATTTTTTATGGGGAATTGAAATTGATTGAAATGTTTTGATTTTCACATTATTGATAATAATATAAAATGTATAAAATATAGTTAATAAATTATTTGAAATTTTAATTTTAATTTAAAGATAATAAAAAAATATTATTTATGTGATTGAATGAGATTTATATATGGAGTTAGAAATGAGTGTTTTGAAATATATTTTTTTATAGAGAATGAAAAAGCAGTTTTGAATGTGAATCCAAATATAGCCAAATTTAAGATGTTGTAGGAGATTAACAAGGCTGTTATTGCAAAATAAGGGGAGGGATCTTCCAAAAATAAACGCCATGAAATTAGAATAGTAAAGATGAGTTACCTAAATAACCATTTTTCCCTCAAGAACCAAGAGAGGAACAGGATAGTGAAAGCACTTCATTTTTTTTAAAAGATAATTTCCATTTTCATAAGTGAGAAAGCTACTTATTTTTACTAACTTTCCACATCAGTTTTAGCCTTTAGGTCATATACACTAAAAGGTAAAGACTTTCACCTGCTTCATCCAATATTTGGCTAATCTTCTTTCGATTGTTGGAGAATAAATGATTGTATGAAAATATCAGAAGAAAGTAAGCGTTATTTTCTCAAGTTTTACTCATTATTAATGCAATTTGCTATATTAATGATTTTGCCATCTAGAGGGGTGGATCCCAAGAAGCCACATCAATTGCCTTTCAACTTGAAAAGACATTCTATTATGTTTAATTAGATGCATAAAAATACACTATTTAAATATAGTGATGTCAAAAATAAAGATTAATTAGCTAAATTAGTTGTTATTGAACACTTAAGTTTTAATTTTGGAGAAAAATTAAATTTTATAGAATGTTGTCATTAAGTGTATTCCAGGTCGGCATATATTGTGCATAAATTATATAAAAAATGTGAAAATATTATTTAAATTACTTTCAAATTATTTGTAGAATAAAAAATTATTTGGAATATAATTCTACTTATGATATATAAATTCAAATTGAAAAGTCATATTATGTTGTTATTGGTAAACAAAAAGGTCATGCATGCAAACATAACAAAAAAATCAATACCCTCATATTTATCATTTTGATCGAATTCTATTTTGTAACTCGAATATTATATAACAACTTATTTTGAGTTTGAAGATGCAGATGATGATATTGAAAATCTTAACATCATACATTGGTAGAATAAAAAAGAAAAAAAAATGCAGTCTAATATTTGATTGCCAAATATATACTTTCAGCCTCAGTATCAATAACTCTTTGTCACAAATGAGAAGGTTTCCATCAAATGTTATGGGTTGATCACTTGAGTATAAAGCTGGCAACATTATAATGAAATTAGAAGGTTCATAATAACAACTTGTAAATAGAAATTAGATTAGAATGAGTAAATAGAAATTAGATTAGAATGAGTAAATAGAACTAGTAACTAGAATGAGCAAATAGAACAAAGTATTAGAAAGAAAATAGAATTAGGATGACAAAAAAAAGTCTCATTATCAGAAAATATTGACAATCAAAGAAATTTCATGTTATTTTATGACAAACAAATACAATCGATTTAATAAGTGTAAAAAATATTGTCTTTGACAAAACTACAGATATTATCATTCTTCAGTATTTGCTTAAGATTTGTGATTCCATGTTTACGAGCTAAATACTTGTAGAAAACCTATAAACTAACCAATGTAGTATATTTTTAAAAAACAAAATAATACGCTATAAAGCATGGAAGAAAATCACCCCAGCATAGATACACCAAACCAAAAAATCTGCGCCAATACAATCCATTCCAATAACATAGGAAATGACCCACAAAATCCTACAACTAAATTTAATTAGAACTAGAATGTATTAGTCCCAAACCCACCAATGGTTAGGTTATTAGCATTATTTTTCCACCTCAAGAAGCCTATTAGCACTCTTCGAATTAAATGCCATTAAGTCACCATTATTTCAATGTTTCTCTTGTGCAACAAAACTGACAAGACCAAGACAAGCCAAAAAAGATGAGAAAAAAATGCAGAGTGTTGTGCAAATGGAAGCTAATTTCTTAATCCATTCCTAAGCTTTGACCAAAGAAAAATGGAACAAAGAAGAAATCTGAAAAAAAAAAATGAAATCAAACCATAGGAAGCTAAAAACTCATATTTCTCTCGAATTACAAAAGAATTTTGATAAGTTTGAGCAGCAAACCATAGGAAAGTCCTTTCACTCTCTGGTGAGGCTCAAGTGTAGAATAAAACCCTACATATTCCATAATGTTCTTTTATAATTTGGATAGATTTCTGAAAATTTAACTAGATTAATTTTAGTAACTTTAATACACTTATTCCCCCCTTCTAAATCCCCACAATTCTAGAGATGAGGTGTAGAAGGGGAGTGGAAATATTTTGAGGATAATTTTGATTTCACCTCCCATCAAAAAAGTTGAACCAAATATGGAAAAACTTTGAAAATACCTCCCCTTTACTATGCTATCCCTATAAGTCAATACATAATTATAGTATCCCTACAAATTAGTACATAATGATAGTCATATAATCTATAATACTCACCATCAAGTTGGAGCATATATCATACCCAGCTTGTTACAAATGTAACAAACATGAGCTCTATTGAGGGCTTTTGTAGAAATGTTCTCCTTGTTGTTCTCCAATTCTCTCATGCATTGTAGACATGAGCTTTTGTTGTATATTTTCATGAACAAAGTGACAATCAATCTTAAACTATTTAGTCCATTTGTGAAACAAAATATTTGAAACAATATGAAGAACAACTTGATTATCACACCACATTTTTGCTAGAATTGAGATTTTGAACTCAATTTCATTCAACAACTGTATCCACACTATCTTACATATAGGTTGTACAATAACTCTATATTCTGATTCTGAACTAGATCGGGATACGACATTCTTTTTCTTACTCTTTCAAGAAATTAAATTTCCTGTAGCAAACACTCACTAGCTAGTAGTTGATCTCTGGTCAACTTTGGAATATCCACAGTTTGCGTATACAAAGCATTAAATGTGAGTGTCCTTGATTCTTATATAGTATTCTCCATCCGAGAACTTAATTTAAGTAGCTCAAAATTTGTTGCAAAGCTACCCAATGGTGAAGTGTTGGAGATGACATGAATTAACTCACAACACTAATCGAGTAAACAATATCTAGGTGAGTTACAATAACATAGTTCAATTTGCCCACCAATCTCCTATTTTTCTCAAGATCTTTAAATAAGTCTCATTTCATAAGTTAAATTAGGAACCATCGGTGCACTACATGGTTTGGCCCCCAACTTTCCAATCTCAGTTAATAAGTCTAATGTATATTTCCTCCGAGATATAAAAATGCCCTTCTTGCTTCTTGCCACCTTAATCTCCTAAAAATACTTCAATACCCTATGTCTTTTATCTAAAATTGATTGTTAAGAAATGACTTGAGAGACAAGATAATTGTAGTATCACTACCATCAATGACAATATCATTCACATACATAATAAAAAGAATGATATCAAATGTAGATTCTTCATAGAACACCAAGTTATCAAATTTCTTTTGTGCATGCCAAATTGCTTGATTGCCTAATTACCTCCTCATTACTTTTGATAAAATTTACTTTAGAAAAAGTTGTATGTATTCTAGCAAAATAATTGTACTTTCTTTGATGCTTCTTTAAGTTTTTTATCAGTGAATGTTTCCTTAATTTATAAGAAACAAATCTCTATGATTGAAGTAGATTGTGTACCTTCTTTTCCCTTATCTTTATGTGGTGGTAGCTTTGGAGGCATCAAACGATGTCAACCATTTTTTTATTTGTAATATTTGAAAAATTATTATACTTATATCAAATCAATAATTTTCATTATTTTAATTTTAAATTTCTTAAAAACATTTATATTTTTATTATCTTTTTGCAATTATATTAATATTCATCTATTACTTTATAAATTATATATTTAAGTTATTATTCTTGTGTAAATTATATATAAAATCTACTTATGCTTATATAAGTATTATTCTCTTTGTGTAGAATTAAATGTTTACTTTTGACTTTAGTTAAAAATTAATAAAGACAAAGACTTTGACTTAAATCAAGTTACCAAATTATCGTTGATATTAATGTAATGGATAGTGAAACTCATAAGTTTTTAGAAATCTCATAAATTAATGTGATGAGTAATGTGATCCATTAGTTAGTATGAGTATACATTTTGATTAAAGAGGTTATTAATAGACTTTTGGATACAAAATATATTTATTTAATAAATATTGATATTTAATTTCGGAACAACTAAAATAAAAATGTGTACATTCAATTCCTGACAAATGGAGTATAACAAAAGAGATATATTAAAAGTAATATTTTTCTATTTTTCATAGCATTAAATATTTATATTTAATTTAATACAAAAATTAATGAGAGTTTTTGACTTTAATAAAATTACTACATTATTTTTGTTTAAAATTGTTTAGATGTTGAACTATACAAGCTAATGAAATGTAATATCTTAAATTGTAATGAAATCTTAAAAATAAAAATATGTTTATTTTAATAAGTGAATATTCAATTTGAACATTCTAAAATTAAAATGTGGATATTCAATTAAAAACGAATGGAGTAGTAAAACTAATATTTTAAAAATTTCTCTCTTTTCATTTCATTTAATATTTATAATTATTTTTACATATTTAAAACTATTAATAATTTATTTGTGACATTAATTAAACTAATTATATTGTTTTTTAATTGTCCTTAAACTAGTAAATATCATTTTCCAAAGGTAAGTTAAAGTAATATATTTTTTATTTGACAATTTTATACCATTGACTTTAAATATTTTCACATTTCTATATTATTTTAATTATTTTTAATATTCATTAACACCAATACAATTAATTGTGTCATTATTTCTTCGATTTATAAAATAATTTTAATTTCTTATGTTTAAAAAATTGTAAATGTAATTAATTTAAAAAATGTAAATTACTCCATTCGTTCAGAATTTAATGTCCACTTTTAACGTAAGAATAAAATTTAAAAATAATATTTGACTTTAATAAAATTGTCATAATATCTATAGTTAGTGGTATAGAAATATCTTAAACTAAAAAGTAAGTTAGTGAAATTTTAAATAAAAGTTATATTTATTTTAGAAAATTGAATATTCATTTGATACAAACTAAATAAAAATATTGAAATTCAATTGTTGACAGATTGAGTATAAAAATATTAGTTTACCTCAAGTATTTCTTTTTACATAATTGACCCATAATTTTTTATTTTTAAAAAATAAAATTATGGAATTCAACTTTTAAAACTACCACCAAAATATTCAAAACATTGATTGAATTATTTTAAAAAATAAAAACTCAATCAACCCTCCTCTCCATCTCTCATTCTCTCTCTATTTTGGTATTTCCATCTGCACGCCGTTTCCCTAACGCCGCCGGCCGCCATCTCCCTCTCAACTGGGCGCTGCAGTTTCAGTGTTTCCCACAACTTCTTCAACGTCCAGGTATTTTCAATTCCCTATTGCATAAACAGAGGGTAATTGACGGTAATTGGCTGTGCATTTCTCGGCGTGTTTCTATGTTTCTTTGAGAACAAAAAGGACGGTTTTTTAGTATTTTGCAGCTGTTCTTTCTGACATTTGTTATTCATATTGACTCCATTGGTTGATGTAACTGTTTTTTTTTCTTCTGTATTTTAGGACTGCTAGTGTATTGGGTTTAATCTACTCAAGTAGATAAACAATGTGAGCAGGCTTTCATGTTATATGTGTCCTCCATTAAGTTTTAAGAGGCAATAAAAGCTGAAGAGCTATTTAGGGCAGTTCCAAATGTCAGTTTTTTTCCCCCACAAGTAATTAAGTGAATGAATTCAATGCTTGGATTTCCTTGCCTTTTGAAGGAGGAGGATTATAATCTCATCGTAGGTTTCGAAATTATTCATATCCTATCTTAGTATTTGATGCTGCTACTGTACAAAATTGTATCTTTTAATTCGCTTGGTTCATTACCTAATTCCATATGCGTTGATTCAATGCTGAAAGCAAATTGAGGTGCAGCAAGACAAGTAGACTACTTTTAGTTGAGATAGCAGTTCAGCTCTTGTGAAATGTTTTGGTGATTTTGGTAGCAACAACATATCAACAATATGTAATTCATTTGCCAAGAAAAAGAAGAATTGTGTGATAAAATTTGTTCTTTGGTTTAGCATATTGTTTTCGGTACTCAGCATTCAAGATGACTTAAAATTAATCACCTGCCATTAAACTTTAAAAAAATTTGGCTTTAACACTTATTTTTTTTACCGATTCATGCACTCAAACTTTGAAAAAGCATAAAAACATGCATTTCCATCCATAAGGTAATTAAATGTTAACTGGAGGCCTGCATCACATTGGAGCATTTTTGTCATTATCCTAAAACCATTTAGTGAAACCCATTTCCTCATTCTCTGCAAACCAATCCTCCTTCCCCGATTTGGGGTTTTTTTTTTCGGTAAATGAGGAAATGGGTTTCACTAAATGATTTTAGGATAATGACAAGAATGCCTCATGTGATGCAAGCCTCCAATTAGCATTTAACTACCTGATGGATGGAAGTGCATATTTTTATACTTTTGCAAAAGCTTGAGTTTGAGTGCATGCATTAGTAAAAAAAAGTTTGAGTTTTAAAACCAAAATTTGTGAAAGTTTAAATGCATGTAGCACTTTTTACCTAATTTTTTATTCCTTTTAAGAAACAAATGTGTGAATCAAATATGTCTATCCTTCATATAGTATGCTTTTAAATGTATAGTAAAGTAGTAAATTTTCTATACTGGAGAGATAAATCCAAGCTCATGTAATGAAAACAGGTTGCTTGGGATTTGAAAGAGAGCAAAATAAATACAGAATTGATTCAAGAAGACAGAAGCCAGTTAAAACTTATGTTTGAATTGATGGGTATATTATGGATGGCTGATTGATGATTGTATTATGAATGTCATGAACTTTCGTTAGCTATGATTGCTGTATTAAATGTTGAACTTGGACAATGCATTTCTTTTAGGATTTTGTGTATTGGACATTTATATTTATCGAGAAGTTAGACATTATACATTGATATAGTTAGATATTTAAATTTAGTTTTTTATTACAAAAAATTAAAGTAGTGGAAAGCGATGATGGGGTGAGGATGGAGATGATTTATCCCAGGAGCAATACAAACAGTGATCCATCATAACTTTAAAGCGGGGCGGGGAGTGGGGTCCCCAGCCCTATTGTCATCCCCATCATGTAGGGTATATTTTCTCAAATACCTATTACCTAGTGACAAACTCCTCATTAACGCCTTCTATACCTCATTCTCCTTGTTTCTTCCCACAATTGAACTCAGAATAGGAATGGGAAATGTTCCTTTGCTCACACCTTTGGCAGTTCCCTAAGCCTCTGCGACAAAGCCAGAAAAGCAGAAAATATTGGTCATTTTCTCCCCACCTGCTAGCGCCTGCACAGTTACCAGCGGCAATGCCAACGGACATTGCTCTCAGTATTATTATCATTATTATTATTATTATTTAATTTGTCTACTATTTTGATCGGATGAGTAACATTTTTATAGATTCTTGGTAGATTATTTCTGCAATCTATAGAAGGTTAGGCATCAGTTAAGCTGGGCCTTGTTAATTGTGATGGTCTGATTAAGAAATTTGGTGATTTCTTAGCATATTTCTGCAATTAGTTTGTTTATATTTTGTTTGCTAGTTTTATTTCCCTGATATTAAAGACTGTTTGGAAGGTTTTTCCATATTATTATCCAAGATTTGAATTATAATATGTGATTTTTAACTTTTTTCAATCCCTTTCAGTCCTCAAAATTCAGTTGGTTTGTCTTCATAAAAATTGTATTATTATGCTGATTCAATTAATTTCTGCATTTAAGATTTTCATAAACTTTTTATGTTTGAAGGTTTTGTTTTGTTGTTGTACCATCCATATTGAACCTGAGCTTCTTAATTATCTGCATTTTGTGGCTAATCATGTGTTACTGTTTATTTCAAATGTCCTTGGAGTTGAACAAATGTCATCAATTGTTGAATTTCGCTAGCTTTATTGTACAATTCTTTAGATAGGCATGTTATAAACTAGGGCCACGATAGCAAAAAAAAAAAAAAAACTATTCTTGAGTGCTTTCGATTATTTTAGCTAAATTTTGGGTCAGTTATGTGTGCCTTCAATCTAGTTAAAGTTGGGCTAGTTTGAACTGTTAGCATTGGGGGCTGACTGATTTTTACTGGATAATCTTGCGAGATGATAAAGTTAGTTTGACCCCATTTTCTGGTATCATATTCAAAGAAATGATTCATGCTATTTGCAGTAGATTGACTTCGATTTGAGATAACATGGTTTGAACATTGAGTTTTTCATCCCCCCTTGTTGTGCTTTTCCTTAATTTTTCTTTTCATATTTGCCACTAATTACAATTTGGAATTTACGCCCTTCATAAATATTGACTTTTCAAGGAACTTGTGCATGCAGTATTACAAAGGAAAGGAACTTAAAAGAACACTAAAACAAAAACAATAAAGAGGGCCTTTAACATCTGTAGTTCTATAATCCAGACAGAAATGACTATGGAAGTCTTAAATTAAAACATTATTAACGGAACATGGAAATTCCTCTACTTTCCTGATTAAAATGGAAAATTAAGTTTTGAAGTCATTATAGTTTGCCACTAATAGATTAATCCTCAAGAGTGTATTGAAAGTAGTTCTATTTTATGAGGAAACAAATCTTAAGGTATTAGCTAGCTGACACCTCCTTGATCAAAGTCATTTAATAACTGTGAGAAAATGCATTTAGAGACACTCTTATGAAAAGATTATTTCTTGTTACTTAGAAAATGCATTTATCCAATGTCTGATTATTCATTGAAATCCTTTTTTTTGCATTCTGGCAGGTGGTGTCTTTCACCTGCACTTACTACGCTTCAGTGGAGCAGCATTAGAGCAGCAAGGGACATAGGCTGAAGTGTGCAAGATCCTCCTTTGCATTCCTGTAAGAATGCTTTCTCTGTTTTGTTTTTTAGCTAAAAAAATTTTTGGTGCAAAATTGTGTTTAAGATTTTCTGGTACCAATAGTGGCTTCTCCTTTGCAATTGGGAGAAAATGAAATGAAGTTTATGCAGTGATTGAGAAAATTAAAACATAAGGGATGAGGATTTTATAAAATAAGCATACCTGCTTATACAATAAGAATCTTTTAATTACTATATTTTAGTGTACTCAAGAAGTTCTTTCCGAACCACTGGATTTTCTACAATTCCATTTATATAATGATTGTGTCCTCAAAATAGTACATTGAATGCAAATAGTCTATAGTACTAAAAACGAATGGCCAAATTTATTTATTATTTATTCTTTTGGAGCAGAGACATCAAAATTCAGAAACAACCGGGATCTCAACCTTTCTCTTCTGTTTTTCACAAAACCCTAAACCTTAAATAAGGAAAAAAATGGGTTTGAAGCTTTTTCATGATGACTCAAGTGATGAAGATGAAAAGTTAAATCAAATTGAAATCAACAAAGAGTTTGCAAGGCGGTATGAGCATAACAAGAAGCGAGAGGATTTGCAAAGACTGGAGGAGCTCAAAAAGAAAGGTGTGATTTCAGATGAGGACGATTTGGATTCTAGTGAATCATCAAAAGAAGGAGAAGTTG
This sequence comes from Apocynum venetum, assembly GCA_019593545.1. NCBI lineage: Eukaryota > Viridiplantae > Streptophyta > Magnoliopsida > Gentianales > Apocynaceae > Apocynum > Apocynum venetum. The sequence goes on from SRSM01000153.1 coordinate 920,580, forward strand.
AGGACCTTAAAAAGAAGGATTTGAAATTTTTTGATGTCTTAATAAAGGTCAGGAATAAAGATCCTGTTCTGAAGAACAAAAATGCTAAATTGTTTGAATCTGATGATGAGGGTGTGGGCCAGAGTGAAGATGGTGATAGTGATGAAGGAAAAAAAAGGTGAGGAAAAAAATGGTAATAATGAGAAAAAGAAGCCAATGTATTTGAAAGATGTGGTCTCAAAGCATTTGATTGAGGAGGGGCCAGAGTTTGATGATTGTGAAGATGACGAGGAGAATAATGACAAGAATATGTTAGGTCAAAAGGAGGTTAAGAGCTATTTAGAGGAGCAAGAGGAGTTGAGAAAGAAATTTCTGGAGGCCATGGAGGAGGTAGAGGCAGGTCAGCAGGATGGAGGAGAATTACTGAAGGAAAAAAATAAGAAGGATGTTGACGAAGATGATGATTTTGGGATAGGGAATAAATTGGATGAGTATTTTGGGACAGATGAGAAGTTGGATGCAGATTCATTGTTCTTAAAGGATTATTTCAGAAATAGGTTGTGGGTGGGAGAGGGTGGACAGAAGAGTGGAGCTGTGAATGAGGAGGGGATTGAATTGGGATTTTCTGAGGAAGAAGAGGAAATTGAGAAACAAGAGGATTATGAGAGGGAGTATAATTTCAGGTTTGAGGAGAATGCTGGGGATAGGGTGATGGGTCATTCTAGAGTAGTGGAGGGATCAGTGAGGAAGAAGACAAATGCAAGGAAGTCACAAAGGGAGAGGAAGGAGGAGAGAAAGGAACAGGCAGAGTTTGAGAGAAAGGAGGAGTTAAAGCATTTGAAAAATTTGAAGAAGAAGGAGATGAGAGAAAAGCTTCAGAAGATTAAGGAAGCTGCCGGAATTGGGGACATTGGGGCTTGCTTGTTTGATGAGGATGACTTAGAGGAGGAATTTGATTCGGAGGAGTATGATAAGAAGATGAAGCAGGCATTTGATAATGAATACTATGAGGCTGATGATGTTGACTCTAAGTTTGGGAGCGATAAGGAGGATGATGGTGAGGAGTCAGAGAAACCAGATTTTGATAAAGAAGATGAATTGCTTGGACTTCACAAGGGATGGGATGATGCGAATGAGTCTGGCGATGGGTTTCTTTCATTCAGGAAAAGAATATTGCAGATGAAGGCAGAGAATGAAGGCAATAATGAACAGGTTGAACAAAATGAAGATGAAACTGTGGGGCAAGAAGATGGTAAGCGGAAGAGAAAGCGGAAACAACATCCTAGTGAGGTGGAAAAGGCAGTTAGAGACCAGTTGTTGGAAGAATACTATAAGTTGGATTATGAAGATACAGTTGGGGACTTGAAGACAAGATTCAAGTATAAAGCTGTCAACCCTAAAAGATATGGGCTGACTGCTGAAGAAATTTTAGGGCTGGATGATAAAGAATTGAATCAATATGTTCCGCTTAAGAAACTGGCTCCATACAGGGAAAAGGAATGGAAGGTTCCACGTATTAAAACATTCCAACAAAAACAAAGGAATAAGGAACTTCTTCAAGAAGAGGCATCAAATATCCAGAAAAATCACAAGAAGGTCAAGGGTATCCAAGATAAACAAAGTTCGATACTGAGGAACGCGGAGAGTGAGAAGCCAAAGACTGAATACATGAATGATGATAAGCATAATCTATCCCGGAAAAGTAAGAGAAGGCATCGTAAAGCTGAACTAAAATTACCAAACTCAAGGCTTATGGCATATCAGAAAATCCCCTCTAAAGCTAAGAATAAAAAGAAGTCATGATTGCAGGGTGCAACCTATGCACAGCTTTGCTTAGGAGATACTTGCCTGGAGGTTTGTTTTTTCTTTATCTTATGCACTTATGCAACTCATGAAAATTTTGCACAGCCTTTTTTTTTTTTAATTGGTAATGAAATTAAAATATTTTCCTAATTCACCTAAAGGTCCTAGACTGTCCTTAGTTATTGCTTCTGCCCAAGAAAGAAATGGGAGGGAAACCATTTCCACTAGATCCTTAAGACAAGGTCTCTTAGATATTGGTTAGGGTTGTAATTAGATTGTCTTTAATTGTCCTCTAGATTAGTCTAGTCAATTAGTTCATTTGCATTGCCGTAGGTCCCTATATATTGGGCTGCACAAATTCATACATAATGTGGTTTACTCCCTATATATTGGGCTGCACCAATTCATGCATAATGTAGTTTACTCGGTACACATTGTAATGCATTCAGTCCACAATGATATATGAACAATATAATGTATACTATGCCCCATAAAAGATAGACCCTACTTCCATTTTCACATAGTTTAAGAAAGATGATTACTTTGATTAGATGAATTATATGGTTAGATTAATGATATTTGCTCATAATTGTACAATATTCCCTTTAATCAACATTGAAGACTAGGTAAATAGAGATAAACTAAAGTAATCAAACCTCTTACCTAGCATAAGGATTTAGTCCGGGCATATCATAGAAGAGCATAACTTAGCGTTTCATATTGTGGATAGAATAGTTAAGGGCAGATTGTAGTAAATTAAACTGTTAATTAATTTTTTTAAAAATAAATAGGCCTATAATTGGAGATCTTAGAAAGTAGAGAGCAAACTTATCTATAGAATGGAGGGATGTAAGAAATTTTTCGTTTATAAATTAGCCTACTCTTTTATCATTGCCAACTGGCCAAAAAAGTCTTACTGCCCATCCTCACCCTTAATTGCAGCCAATCAACTCATTTGTGATTAGTTTTATACTGCTATCTGAAATTGATATTTTAATATTAAGGAGAGCTTTCAACCGTAGCTAATGTATCAAATTATCCTTATTATTAACTTAGTCAGTGACTTAGTGCTGGGACTCATTAATGACATATGAATCTTTCAATCTTGATGTTATTTGTGAAATGTTTTATAAAAAAAATTTACATTTTTTGGCATTGCAAAATATTACACTCCTTCAGTTTAAAATTAAATGTTCATAATTCTATTTTTGAATAGTAAAATGGATATCTATTTTCTTGTAATCATGTTTTCATCTGAAGTAAGTTTGTAAAGAACCAAAAATGGTTTCTCACTAAAACTGGTAACCATATCAATAAAAGGATAATATTATTTTCTTTCTTTATTTTTCTACAAGGCAATTTTGGACAGAAGCATTGATGTGGTTAAATTATAGGCAGAGATTCCCATTGAACTTTTGTTTGTAATGGTCTGGAGTAGACACATGCTATTCTCTCTGGAGTAGCAGCAGTTGTATAAATATTGCTGGTGTACTAGCTAACTTATTGTTGCTAATTGCTTTGCTCTTTTCTTCTTTATCTTCCATTTGGGTGAAATTCTTAGCTGCAAATATTTATGGTTCCAATTTCGATGTTACTCTTTTGTTACATGCTCTCCAAAAATTGCGTTTCAATGTGCAGTTCTTTTGAAATTGGGTCTGAAAATGTGCAGGGAATCATGCAGAATTTCTCAAGTTCATGCTTAAAAGATTGATGATCTTTTGACCAAACTGCGAATGTCACAGCAAAATTTTGCTTCAACTGATTCAGCATTGCAGTTTTTTTTCTTTTTTTAAATTTACTGGAGGACGTCGATTTTGACAGATACTTCATAGTCTATGAATCATAGATGTTAACCTCTATCCAAATATGATTCAATGGACTAAATTTTGTAAAAACTTGAGTAATTACTTATACTGCTTTTGCTGCATGATTTATTTATGATATACAGTATATTAATGAAATGGAAGAATTCACTATTACAATTTCTGCTACCAGCCGACTTTTTGGACACTTATAAAAGGATTATGTATAGGCTATAATATAATACAAAGTTAATTACTCCATCCATTTGGGATTGAAAGTTTGCAATTTCATTTAGAATGTCTAGAACTAAATGTCATTTTTTTTAAAATAAGTATATATTTTTAGTTTTAGATTTCACTAATAATTTTTTAATTTAAAAAATTTAATTTCTATTAACTAATAATTTTTATTACTAATTTAATTAATAACAATGATAAGAATAATATGATAACTTTGTTAAGGTAAAAATTTATTCTTAATTTTCACTAAGTTAAATGTGAATATTTAATTCTTAATTGAAAAAGTAATAAGTTTTGAATTTAATTTGTATCTTAATATATAATGTTAGAAAGAATTCAAAGACGATTAATTTAAAAACTTTGAGAGTTTGAGTGGACTCCTATATGCATATCGTATCATAGAGCAATAGAAACTCCAATAGGTGTAGCAAGTTGGCAATGCATATCATAGAGCAAGAGCAACTCCAATAGGTGTAGCAAATTGGCAAGAGTAATTGGGTGATGAATTGCATTCCATTGAAGGGGGAAAAAGTTGTTCTGTGTAATTTGAATTACTTGGAAGAGCAACCACCACATTAGCTTTTGTGTGGAGTTTATGTGCTTTTTTTAGATGCATGTGGAGCCCATGTGCATGTGATGAATTTTTTTTCTCTTTTAAGTATACCAAATCCTTATTTAAGTGGGTTTTGGGGGTATTTTGGCATATTGTAGCCCTCTTTTCTTTTTACATTTGAATGTCATTGTAGTTGGCAACAATCATTTTTTTCTTCGTCATGGTCATTTAATCCCTTTCTATAAATTCAACCTTTTCCTTCCAATTTGAGAGTGGAAAATATCCTCTCTTTTTTTCTTATTTCTCCAAATATATCACAATCAATTCAATCTCAACTCTTTCATGAATTTCATGCAAAACTCTCAACTTTCAAATAACTCAACTCCTCAAATTCTCTAGGATTTCCAAATGTTCAATTTTCATTGTCTGTGTTATCTAATAAAATTTCATATTTTAATAATATTTGAATAAATGTTTTTCATAAAACTAATTATTAAACCAATAACTTTTATAATATAAAAATTGAGTAATGTGTTAATTTAGTATTATATTAAAAATATTAATGAAATAGAAGTGCGATGTAATATATGAACTCTATTTATTAGGATTTGTAAAGTTGTATAATTGAAATATAAAATTATAAAAAATAAAAAAATTATATAGATTGCTAAAGTCTACAAAAAGTGGAGAAAATGCAATTAATAAGAGCACACTAATTGGAGAGGAGTTTGGGGAAACTTCTAAAAATTTCCGCAATACATTTGAACTACATCAAAATATATTTCATCCACTAATTAAATATTCATATTTTTATTTTTAAAATATTTTAAAATAATATTTTGTTCACTAAAATGAGTACATTTTTCAATTTAATTTTGTTTAAAATCTTATTCTATTAACACATAAAATTCATATTCTACTAAAATGTAAAATCACACCATTAGCGACATTAAGCCTTTCTTTTCAATTAAGATGTTCAAAATTAAATATCAAATTTATTAAAATAAATATATTTTAAATTTTATAAACAATTTTAAATTAATTTTAAAAAATTTATATATTCACTGTCCTTAATAAACAATAATGCTAATCAATACATAATAAGTATAATGTAACCATTTACTTGATGAATAAATGGTCAAAAGCTTTGCCCCAGTTTTATTAAAAGTAAATATTCAATTTTAAAATATCGAATAATAAAATAAAAATATCTAGTAACTTATTTATACTTAATGCCTCCTCCGAAGTATAGACTGAATGGAGTATGTGAGGAGAAAACAAAAAAACTCACCCGTAGCATTGGTTTCCTTCTGCATCTCTTTAGGTAATTTTGTATGGAATGCCTAATAAATCTCTTTAATAGTATTCAATATTCAGCTGAAGAATAATACTTTACTACTACAAGTAAAAAGTGACTAATATTTGCAAGACATGGTTAAAGCATTACACCAAATGCGGTACATTTTTTCCCTTTCTTTTTCTTGTTCAGTAACCTACAGTCCTCAAAAAATCCCTCATTACCTCCATCCATATACATAAAGCAAGCAGAATCAAGATTGCCATTATCCCTCCAAAACTTACAGGATATCTATCCTGTTTCAGTCAAACTTTGAAATAGGCCAAGACTTACTATACAAGAACATGAATAAGAAGAATACCACTCCAATTTGGCTCATCTCTGAGATGGAAACTCCAGGGGCAGGGCCTCCAAGCACAAAATCAGACCAATGAAACAAAGATCACACATAATCTAAGATGGGACTGTAATTCTGTTCAATTGTTGGTTAGATGGGATCTTAAAAATGCAAGAACTTTTCACATTCATGAAATAACCTAGATTTTCACTTTCAAAAAATTGAGAAAACTAAAGACTCTAATTACATGGTTGATATCTGTCAACGATCAACTAGCCACACAAGAAATTACAATGTTCAGATACTACAGTCATTGACCTTTGTGTTGAAATGCAAAAGCAACAGAGAAAGAAGATAAGCCTTACATATTATTGAGTTCCTAATTCTGCCAACAGATATTTCTCCTACCCTCTTGCATGATCTCAAATGCCAATTTGTATCTCTCTAAGGATGCTGCTCCAGCTTCAATGAAATTACGGGCTTCTTCTCTCAAAGTCCACAACATCAATGCCTTGAAATCCTGCGAGCCACCACCTGAATCGACATCACGGAGAATGCCATACTTTGCATGTTTTGTCCATCGATGTAAGATGTAACGAGATGGAAGCTCTCTTATGTTCACTATTTGGAACACCTTTAAAGCATGTCTGCAGAGCACACCTTCAAATTCAAACATTTTGCAACTGCAACTGATATTAAGATTTGATGCATTGAAGGCAACAGTATTCCTCTCATCTCCATTACCACACTTCTGAACCAAATATCTACTGATAGCGCCTTCAACATTTATCTTTATTCCAGCATAGCTAAAGCACTCCAAAAGCTCCTTCTGAAACACTTTGAACATAGTTAATGTGTACAGCCTTCGACATTGTTCTTCTATAGGGTCTTTTGTGTGCAAAACAGCTTGCAAGTTAAATGAGTTGAAATCCTCTGTCCTTTCTTCTTCGCGGTATTGCTCAACTGCATGCTCATATCGTACAACAAATTCATTGGGAGGAGTCTGTGTCGTCAAGACCGTCCCAAAATAAGATTTCAAGCTTCCATCTACAGGGATACCAGCAAAAAAGGTGCCTTTTATGTACAAAGGAACCCAACTTTTACGCATCCTATACATGTCCTTTAACCAAGAGTTCTCTTTCAAATTATATTTATTCACAAGCACATTCCATGCAGAGTCAAATTCACTAGCTGTCTGACTTTGCGAAATGCAAGTTTCAAATTCAAATTTGAAATCAGAGTCCACTGTGTGTAGTGGACCCAAGTTTTCTTGTTGCTTAGCCAGCATTTGCCAAGAAGAGAACCGATGATGTGTCCCAGGGAAAACATGTGCAATGGCATGTTGAATGGCTTTGTCCTGGTCAGCAATTATAGAAACTGGGCGACGCCCTGTCATTGCCCTAAGCCATGCTTGGAATACCCAAGCAAAAGATTCTTCTGATTCATCTGCAATTAGCGCACAGCCAAGCAGAACAGGCTGCCTATGGTGATTAACCCCAACAAATGAAGCAAGAGGCACTGAATAACTACTTCGCCTATATGTTGTATCAAACACAATGGCATCCCCAAACTGAGTACAAGAGAATCTAGAGCGTGCATCAGCCCAGAAAATGCTCATGCCTTTGCCATTATCCATTTCCACTGCATAGAAGAAACCTGTATCTTCAGTTTGCCGTGACTGAAAATATTCGAGAAGTACATTATACCAATCATTTCCAATATTACTTTCTCTACATCGCTTTACAAGGCTGAGACAACCATTAGTTTCAACTAAGTCCAAATTTTCCAAGCCACTGCTTACTTCCTCCTTGCATGCCTTTGAAGCAGAACCTGTTCTCCTACCTGCTTCTGCTGGAGAGTCCAATTCATGATTATGTTCCTTCTGAAGACGATCAACAACCCACCTTCCTGTTTCTTGTCTTTGTATCCTCATAAATGCTCCACAACCTACTCTTGAAGGATGCTGGTGTCCTTCCTTTGAGCAGACAAATCTTCGAGATGTAATTGACCCATCATTTTTTGACCGAAATAACTGACCAATCCGAACTCTGAACCCCATGCTAGCAGCGTATGTACAGTAAAATTTATATGCTTCATTAGCAGAAGTAAACTCAAGACCTTTGTATGGTTCACCTATATGTTCTCCATTAATTTCATCTCTTTTAACTCGTTTGACATCAAGGACACCAGATATACCATCCTCCTCAAAAGATCTAATTCCTGTCCTAGTAGAAACAACATTTGATGATTTGGGAGTTGGAAGAGTTTTTCTTGTTATATGGGTTGGGCAGATCTCTCCAGGATGTTGAAGGTCATGGTTGTGTTCCTTCTTGATATTGGCAAGAACCCACTTCCCAGAATCAACTTTTTGGACTCTTATAAATGCAGGGCAACCAGTGCGTGAATTTGTCTGAAAGCCCTCCTTTGAACACACAAATCTCCTAGAAACAACAGATCCATCAGTTCGGGATCTATAAAGCTGGCCAATTCTAATCCTGAATCCTACTTGGGTTGCATACATGTTGTAAAACTCCTGGGCCTCCTCTGCGGAATCAAACTCAAGCCCCACTTCAGGATCAAGTTTCAGCTCTCCATCATTACGAAGGCCATTGCTTTTTGCCATGACTAGGCCCACTTGTTTGGCTCTTACAGTCATTGTATTTCCCACCTCTTCTCTATTCATATCAGTACCTGAAATAAAAATATGTCATGCATGTCAGTAATGAAACAGCAAACCTTTTGAAGAATCAAAAATTGAATGAATGTACCCATTGAAACTCTTCCTTTGACAAAAGATTTCCCAATAGAGACAGAAGAAAAAAAAAATTTCTTGTTCTAGGAGCAGTGTGGTATCACATTATAGAAGATAAGATTTATAATCATGTAGTTCACATAAGTATTGAAGATTGCCATGACTATGCATGTATCGCAACACAGACAGACAAGTGAGCACAAAGGATAAGCAGCACAAACACAAGGATATAGGGCAAACGAGAATATCTCCATCAAAATCAGTAGAACATACATGAAACAATAGGGACTGAATTGCATAAAGACAGACATCTCAGCAGAGTGATAGAGAGACAGTCCACCAGAAAGGGAAAAAAAATTAACATAGCATTAGATGGCCCTCGTTGGCAGCAAAAATGAACAAAAGATGCCCACTGTTGTGATCGTAACTAGCATCACCTAGTTTTATTTTGGAAGAAAATAAATAAAATGGTTTACCATTACATACTAATAATAATAACAATAACTACAGCTAAAAGGTCCAAAAGAAAGTATAATTTTTATGAGCTAACACACAATGCCCTCTCACTTTCCACGTCACTTTTGACTAACGAGATACAAATAATGTCCATTTACTAACGTCCATTACTACTTCATAAAAGAATCAGTTCAGTGAGAAACTGGTGTGGTATCCCAGATAGTATTCAGCATAATACACCCAGCTAACCACAAAATGCCAGGAATAAACATGATCTTATGAACTCAATGAAAGATAAAGGATATCCAAATCTTCTAAGCTTCAATTGTCCCCCATATACGCCTTTCCCTTCAGGAAAAATTAAAGTTCAAACAATTTAGTCCCATCTTTTATTTATTTGGTTAAAGTTTCTCTTGCTCGTGTTTATCCAGACTATCAATCCATTTACTCTCTAGACAAAGAATTAGTTGCCTCGCATTTTTACCAAAATTAGCCATCTCTTTTCCAAATCTTTGAGAATATAATTTCCATACACTTCACTGCACATACCAATAACAAAGTCAGAAACGTAAGCAGCCCACATCATAACCAGGAAATATCACTATAAGGTGCGGAAGAAACAACAAAAGAGCCAGGAGGAACTGTATTCCTGTAACAGAATAAATTCTATACTAGTGACCCTCAGCAAAATAAGCAAGAAATTCATTGCAACTCAAACAAATATCAATTGATAAGAGGGAAACTATTTACGTATAAAGGCATCTCAATTAGCATAATCAAAATGTAAAATTTCATAGAAAATATAATTTTGACGGCAAAAGTTAAAACCCTTCATCCACCCACTTTGCGGTTACCTCTTAGCCACCTCAAGCTGTTGCTATGAAATTAGAAAAAAGAAATGGTAAATTAGAAAAGGAGAGAAAAACGGGCTCATCACAACTAATTAACTAAATGAATCAAATGGATCAAAAATTGAGGAAAAATAACGAACGGGGGGAGGAACTCAAGAATAAAATTTTTTGAATGGAAGTGAGATTAAGGTTTTACCTTTGCATATCTCGATGAAGAACAGAGTGGTATACGGACCCTTCTGAAGCTGTAAACAAAGTGAGTTTCACTCAGAGCCCACATGCATTGTAAGGCAAAAAGAGAAAAACTTTGCTCGCAGCTAACAGAACCTTCAACAAATCCAAATTAACTTAAAAACCCACAAACTGAAACCAATTAAAATCAAGAATTCCCATCATCCATTTCACGAATTTGGTGATTCAAGATCAGAATTTGCACCCAAGCAAATTCCTCTTTTCCCCCCCTTTTTTCAGCTCATTGTTCATTCTCTCCGTATTCTATGTATTGGGTATGAAGTGAATAACAGCAAAGGAGCTTAGGTAGATTTAGCTGCAGCGCGGGACTGGATTAAGGTCAGCGCCTCAGCGGAAGGAGGAGAGAGAGAGAGAGTGTGTCTGAAGAACAGGAGGGTACTGGAGCTGAGCTAGGGTCCCTTTGGCGTGTCTGCATTTTTATATTGTTGGCGGAGTGGGGTTGGAGATGCGTGGGGTAGACTTGAGAATTGCCGATCACAAGGTGAGTGTGTGTCCTTTTTGAATGTGGATTACTATTGCACTTACTTTTGCACTTGTAGTGTACATGACAATAATTTTGTTTCAAAGATTTTGTCCCTACAATTGATCTTCTTGCAACAAGATGGGGGAAATTTGATAAGAAATTCATCGAAGGAATATTTATTGGCTATTCTTCAATAAGAAAAGCTTATTGTGTGTATAAAAAAGAACTATGATAATTGAAGAAGTCATTCATGTTGTTTTTTATGAATCTAACATTTATTTACCGAGAAATGAGAACAAATGTGATATTCAAGAACTATCTATGGAGCCAATGAATAAATATTATGTTTAATCAAACGAATATCCTTCAACATCTAAGGATGAGAATGAAGAAGTCTTTGGTAATCAAGAATCTGCTTCAATTAAAAGAATAAACAAAGTTTGATCTTTCAAAGGAATAGAAATTTATCCATAACCATCTAAAAGATAAAATAATTGGTGATCCAAATGAAGGGGTAAGAACAAGAACGACACTTTATAAACTCTGTTGATAATTTTGCATTATTGTCTCATATATAACCTGTGAACATTGATGAAGCTCTTAGTGATGATTTTTGGATTATTGCCGTGAAGATGAATTAAATCAATTTGAAATGAGCAAAGTTTGAGAACTTGTACCTAGACCTTCTGATCATACCATTATTGGAACAAAATGAGTTTTTAGAAACAAACTTGATGAACATGGTATTGTGACTAGAAATAAGGCTAGACTTGTTGTTCAAGGATACAATCAGGAAGATGGCATTGATTATGATGAGACATTTGCTCCAGTTGCTATATTAGCGTCCATTAGAATGCTACTTACATTTGCTTCCTTTAAATGCTTTAAATTATTTCAAATGGATGTTAATAATGCCTTTTTAAATGGTTTCATCCAAGAGGAAGTGTATGTTGAACAACCTAATAGTTTTATTCATGAATCTTATGCAAATCATGTGTTCAAGCTTTCTAAAGTTTTATATGGTTTAAAGTAAGCACCAAGAGCTTGTTATGAAAGACTTAGCAATTTTCTCATTGAAAAAGACTTTTCTAGATGAATAATAGATACTACACTTTTTATTAAAAACAAAGCACATGATATTTTGATTGTTCAAATATATGTTGATGATATCATATTTGGAGCTACTAATGAAATATGTGCAAAGAATTCTCTAAGACTATGCAGGATGAATTTGAAATGAGCATGATGAGTAAGTTGACATTTTTCCTTGGGTTACAAATTAAGCAAGCAAAAGAAGGTGCATTCATTAACCTAGCCAAGTACACAAAAGAACTACTGAGAATGTTTGGAATGGTTGATTCAAAGGAAATCGATACTCCTATGGCCACGTCTATTAAATTGGACAAAGATGAAAATTGTAAGATGGTTGATCAAACTACATATAGAGGTATGATTGGTAGTCTTTTATATTTAACTGCTAGTAGACCTGATATTATGTTCTCTATTTGTTTATGCGCTAGATTTCAATCATCTCCTAGAGAATCTCATTTAATTGCTGTCAAACGTATTCTTGGATACTTGAAAGGAATTATAGATTTTAGTTTATGGTATCCTAAATCTGTGTCTTTTGAGTTAGTAGCATATACTGATGCAGATTATGCGGGTTGTCGAGAAAAATGTAAGAGTACTAGTGGTCACTGTCAAATTCTTGGTTATTCTTTAGTTTTTTAGTATAGTGAGAAATAAGCTTGTGTATCTCTTTCTACCACTGAAGCTGAATACATTTCTGCTGGTAGTTGTTCTGCACAAGTTCTATAGATGAAAACTACTTTGAAAGATTATGACTTGAATTTTGATTGTATCACTATTAATTGTGAAAATACTAGTGTCATTAATCTGATAAAGAATCCTACACAAAATGCAAAAACTAAGCATATAGATATTAAACATAATTTCTTACGTGACCATGTTTTAAAAGGTGAAATATCATTTGATTTTGTTCCTACAGATGATCAATTAGCTGATATATGCACAAAGCCTTTGGCTGAGAAAATGGTTTATTTACTTTCAATTTCTAGCTTGAGTGTTATTGTATAGCATACCGAAATCATATTTTTTTTGTTTGTTTGGATTTTACCCAATGCAGATGCGGTCGACTGCATATGCGTTAATAGTCGTCCATAGAACAGACAGTGGACTTGCGGATGATCATGACAGGATGATCGGTCAACTGCTTCTTATTACTCATCGACTGCAAAATAGATAGAGGACTTGCGAACGACATATCAAACTTCTGGTCGACCGCATATTCAAATCATCGGCCGCAAAGATTTCAGAGAAACTAAAGTCAATGTGCGGACGATTCAGCAAACGCCGATCCAGTCGACTGCACATATAGGACCGTTACAAAAATATCTCATTCGGACGCAACCTTTCATTTTTCAATCATCCCCACTTCTTCACCTATTAGCCGCATCTCTTCAAATTCCTATCACCCACCACAAATCCACCATAAATGACAAAAACCAATCCTAGCAAGGGAGAAACCCAAATGACTCAAGAAGTTCCAAAGAAGAAAAGAACCATGCAAGTCTCTACTCAACTCTTCAGGAGCAAGCATCATGAGACCCGTTACAACGATTATCTCAAGAATCGTCAAGTAATTTGAGTTTCCCTTCGATAGAATCCTTACATATGTGGCTTGGCAAGGATGGGAAAGTATAATATATCATGAAGAGTCTTTATACACTGATCTTGTATATCAATTTTATGCCAATCTTGAAAAAGTGATAGAAAAAGAAAGTGAGATGTCTATAAGGACTACTTATGTTTCAAGAGTCAATGGGATAGATATGCATTTTACTTCCATGGGCTTAGATGAAATATTAGAGATTCCTCTTGATGGGATTGAGTACTTCACTACTCACCAAAGGATCAGGTACAAGGGTTTCTCCCCCGAGGCTTTTGAGAAGCTGTTCACCCAAGGAAAATCATTTTTCAACTTAGTCAAGAGAAAAGTCAATGTGTTTAGTTTTGAGCATCTTATCCTTCATCATATGTGTACTAACATTTTCATACCAACTGAAGGACATAAAACTACAGTTACTTTTATGCATATGTTCCTCATGCTTATGTTGGTTAAGAGAATTAGGGTGGATCTCGGCTATATCATGGTAGAACATATGATGGCTATCATCGAGAAGAGTAAAGGCGTTCCTAAAGCCTTTCCTTATCGACAATTATTAACCAAGGTCTTCCGGTTCTTCAACGTCCCATTCCCAGAATTGAAGGAAATAAAATATGTGCCCAAGTTCAATTTTGAATTCTTCAAGAGAATGCAGGCTCTGTGTCTCAATAGCACATGGGATTTGAAGAAGAATATGTCTCCGGAAGAGATCTCTATGGCAATAAAGGATACAACAAGGTTGATGGGAAAAGATCCACCAATTATCATTACTGAAGATGTTTTTGGTGATGAATTTGTCCCGAAAGAAGCTGAGGGCTCCCAAGGCATTAAACAATCACTTCACATCCTGTCATCTGGAGTGCTTTGGAAGAACTATCATCTCATATTGGTTCGATGTTCAGCACCTTCAACAATCACTTCAAGACACTTAACTTCAAGATCAACGATCTGGCATCACGGGTGAAATACTATGGCTTTGAGATTACAAATATCAAGTATCATCTTAAAGTGCCTCACGGAAATATCTAATCTTTTAGGATTCATATATCTAATCCATGCAAGATCGAAGTTTCAAGTCTTCAAGAAAGATCGTATGATGTCAAGCGTTGAAGATAAACAATTTCTGGATTAGATAGGATCTAGAGGTGTAGTGTTATTTCTTTTTATATCTATTAGGTGTCTCTAGGTCTACCTCTATGAGTAATAATTTCTATAGGTTGCTCAATAAAAGTGAAATGTTTTTAAAATGCACTTCATATAGATAAAACATGAGTTGAGTATTTGAAATAATTTTCAAAATACATGCACATAATTTAAATTTTATGAAATGCTTATGTGTGATTTTATGTGATATATCTCATCTCTTTTTGCATTGTTGAGTTTGTATTGTGAAATTGGATTTTATAAGAGTTATAAAGGAAACTTTATCAAAAATTTTACAAAATTCATGGATATTGATAGGGGGAGCTTTATAATTGTATTATAAATGTTTTTAAAACTGGAAGGAAGGATGATACAGAGGTTAGTGGAAAAATAGGTTCATTTGAGCCTATATAAGCTAGGAAGTGATCTCATACACTTATAATGAATCTTTTCATTTTGAGATCCAATATTTGTTCAAAAAATGTTTCATTTAATATATTTCTTGATATCATCAAACTATAAATGCTTTATATACTATATGTGATATCTTACAAATACCTAACATATTGTAAGGGGGAGCATTTTACAATATTTGATACATATTTTATAAACTCTTCCTTACTTTGAATCCTTGCACTTAATTGTTTTACCTATCACATTGCATCAATATTTGTCATAATAAAAAAATGGAAGATTGAAAGCCCTAAAGCTTTTAATGACTTAATTTTGATTAATGACAAACATTGATGAGGACTAATGTCTTGTTTGTACATGTGGTAGAGTTTTTGGATTTATGATTTAATCCATGCAAGGACAAGATTTCAAGTCTTCAAGGAAGTATACAAGTCAAGACTATCAAGATTTGAATACAAGCTTTTATTGGATTAGATAGAAACTAGAGGTATAGTTGTAGAGTTTAATATATTTTGATATCTCTAGTTTTACCTCTAATTGAGTAATGGTTTCTAAAGGTTGCTCTATGAACTTAAACGTTATTTCAAAATGTTTTTAATATGTTAAAATATGTTTTGGTATTTCGTGATTTCAAAACTTAAATGGTTCATAAACTCTTGTTGTATTGATACCATAACTTATTTGGTTGATTGAAATCATCATTTGTGTGTTAGAGTATTGTTGATACACAAATGAACATGTTTCAGTCAACCTAAAGTGGTTCAGGTATTGTCCACAAGTTAATTTATCTTGTGAATGTATGTGCTGTCAAATTTGTTCATTTGTCAACTTGTGGACGACCATGCGGTCGACTGCAGTGAAGTGAGGTCGACCGCAAAATGAAAATCATCATCCAAAAGTTGTCCAGTGAGCTTGCGGACGATGCACCGGTCGACCACAAATTACTAGTGGGTTTCCAACAGCTTTATTTTTTACCGTTAGGAACAAACCTATAAATACCAAAACCTTTGGAAGTCTTTCTAAGAACAATTTTTTAACAAAAACATTGTATATCTTGATCATATAACATCTTAGAAACATTCCAAAACCCTTTCTAAACATCAATCTTGCTAAAATCATTCAAGAAGGGTTTTTACATTCAAAGGTGAATTTTGAGCAATCTTGGCAAGTCATTACTCAAAGAGGTTATTGTATTTCAAATTGATATATCTTCACATCAAGGTGATATCTATCAAACTCTTTATCTCTCATTATTGATTGTAATTGTATCAAGGTTGCAAGTAGCATAAAATCCTAAGTGTTAGAGTGAGCCTTGTGCAGGTTGTTTTGTTTTCAAGGTTTGTTTGTAAAACCTTTGGATGAACCTAGAATTGAATTGTATTGTTAGGATTCACTAAGTAGAGTGGTGAGATTATTGTATAATCAAGGTTGTGTTGTAAAACTCAACGGTTGAATGAGTTTTGATTGGTTGAGAAGTTATTTGTAAAACCCTAAGATGAATTGGGTGAGCCTTTTTTGTAATCTCATTCATTTGATTAGTGAAGGAATTTGGTAAAATCCTTGAGTAGGTAACTCAAGGTAGTGAATTAAGTTTTGTTGGATAAACCGAACCACTATAAATCGTTATGTTCGTTGCTGTACTTTTTGCATTTTATTTAAACACATTTTTACTCACACAACTAGCACACCAAGTGCTTTATATTTGTTGTCAAAGAGGTGTTTTATTGAATTAGGTTGAAAAATCAGATTAAAACCTAATTCACCCCTCCTCTTAAGTTTTTCACAGTCGTAATCCTTTACCAGTTCCAACTATCTCCTTTATCTCATATTCAATTATTTTTTTTGTGAATAAGTATTTTAAACTCTTATGATTCATATAAATTTCACATTTCTCACCATATAAATAATGTCGTCATATATTTAATACGTGTACTACGGCTGCCAATTTTAGATAATATGTGGCATAATTCAACTCGTGTTGCTTAAGTTGTCTGGAAGCATAAGCAACTACCTTATCATTCTGCATAAGTACACAATCAATACCTTACTTTGATGCATCACTATAAATAACAAAATTTTCTAACGTGTTAGATATTATCAGCACTGGTGGTGAGACTAACATTTTCTTACGTTCTTGGAATCTTTCATCACACTTAGTGATCCAGACATACTTCTCACACTTCTTTGTGAGACGTGTCATTAGGCCACTATCTTTGTGAACCTTTCAATGAATCGTCGATAATAGCCCGCTAGACCCAAGAAACTACGGGCTTCATGAGCATTAGTCAGCGCCTTTCATTCCGAAATTGCTTTTACTTTAGACGAATCCACCTTGATCCCTTTGGCAGTTACTACCTGTTCCAAAAATACCACTCTATCCAATATTTCATTACGTAGTGTGTCCAACACAATTTTGATATGCTCCTCATGTTGTTCTTTATCCTTGGAGTATACAAGGATGTCATCGATGAATACAATCACAAAATGATCTAGATATGAGTGAAAAACTCGATTCATCATATCCATGAATACTGTTGGGGCATTGTTAAGTCCATACGGCATCACTGTAAACTCATAATGTTCATATCAGGTTCTAAATGTTATCTTAGAAATATCATCTTCTTTGACCTTTAGTTGATGATATCCTGACCTTAAATCGATCTTAGAGAATATGCCTGCACACCTCAGCTGATCAAATGAATCCTCAATCCTAGGTAAGGGATACTTATTTTTAATAGTAAGCTTGTTCAATTCCCGATAATCTATACACATCTTTAATGTGCCATCTTTCTTCTTCACAAATAGCACAGGCGCTCTCCATGGCAACACACTAGGTCATATAAAGCTCAAATCCAACAACTCTTGTAGTTGTACCTTAAGTTATTGCAACTCCTTTGGTGTCATCCTATAAGGTGCTTTAGATATCGGTGAAGACTCCAGTATTAAGTCAATAGTAAACTTTACTTGATGATCCAAAGGTAATCCTGGCAAATTTTTCTGAAAAACATCAGCATACTCTCGTACTACAAGTACATCAACAACTGTTAACTCCTCGATTTCATTAGCTATTACATTAACTAAGAGACCATGACAATTCTTTTTCTTTAACATAGTTGTTGCCTTCAACGCATAAATCACTCAAGGCGAGTTACTCGATCTTGATCCGTGAAAGATAAATCTCTCATCTTCCTGCACTCCACATGATATTTCTCTCTCTCGACAACGAATGCTTGCCTTATTCTTGTGTAACCAATCCATTCCCAAAATAATATCATAATCATTCATTTTAATCACATGTAAATCTGCATCTAGTTCATTTCCACCTAAGTCCAATCTCACTCATTTAATCATTTTCTTAGTGTAAATAATCTTTCCAGAAGGTATTCTAACTTTTAAGATTTCATTTACAATGCAACTTATAACATGAGCATTATCACAAAATTTTGTAGATATGAAGGAATGGGTGGCCCCGGTATCAAGAATCATACCTGTCATGTTTCCAGAATATCGTTCTGCCTCTTCTCGTGCCATTGAGTAGATGCGTGCTTATCCTATCGGTGCTTCCTTTTTCTGTTAAGTATTATTCTTCATATATTTATTGCACTTTCCTGCAAAATGACCCAATTGCTTACAATGGTAGCAAACCCATTTTCCTTTCAGACACTCTTCAGCATGTCTTCTATCACAAATAGGACAAAGAGGTTTTTCTATTTCCGCCCTTTGGGAATGCTTGTTACTTCCATGTTTGGCTTGTTTGTTCCAATTTTCATTATTTTTCTCAGATTTTGAACCATTTTATTTTCTCTTTCCAGAAGCATTATCTCTCTTGACCACTTTGGCATCAAGTTCGAAACGGAGAGCTATTTTTTGTGCTCGGCTTAACATTTTTGGAAAGACATATCTCTGAGTCCTGCCAAAACTCCGCTAATCTCTTTTCGCAAACCTTGCTCAAATCGGTTTACCTTCTTCTCATCAGTGTCTACCAGATGCGGAGCAAACCTTAACAACTTATTGAATTTGTGCTCATATTCTATCATTGTTATTGTCCCTTATTTTAGCATAAGAAATTCAGACTCTTTCTAGTTTCGATGTGCTTTAGGGAAGTATTGTCACAATACTTCTTGTTTGAACCCTTCCCAAGTTAAGCTAGTCATTTGCACTTCTGTTTGGAACCTCTTAAAAGATTTCCACCAGTGATCCGCATATATAGAGAATCAAAAAGTAGTATAAGTTATCTTTTGTGCATCAGTACAACTCATTCTTTCAAAAGTTCTGTCCATAGCCCTAAGTCATTCCTCTACTGCAAGTGGCCCCTCTCGCCCATTGAAAGCAAGCAGTTTGAGCTCTTGAAACTGCTTCATAATGATCGAAATTTTAATTCTAGTATGTACTAGTGGTGCATGATTTTTCTACTGCTGGAAACTTTGGAGTACAGACATTTGTTGCTGTTGGAAACCTTGAAGCACGAAAATTAAGTTAGCCATCAACGTTGTGTCCACGTCCCCTTCCAGTGTTTGACTAGAGGATCCATTTCCATTTCCGTTTTTGTTCCTTCTTGCAGGCATGATTCTAAAAGTACGATGTACGAGTACTTAGATCATATATATGAATAACTTTCTCAAAAAATCCATACATCACATAGTTCACAATAGAAATAGATAAAGAAAATAAAATAATCACTTTATTAATGTAGGATTCTCTTTATTTGAAATAACAAAAATATTGCTCAAATCATGTAAAACATCAAGTTTATAGTAAATGAAATAATGAACAAATCAAACATGTATGTCCTAAGCTACTCAAGAATCCTTCCTATCATCTGGCCATCCCTACTCAAAATTATTCCACCTCGCTTTTCGACTCCGAATCTTCGAGAATCTCTTCTGGCTCCTCACCTTTCTCTTGGTCAAATTCAGAGGAAATCTCAATTACGTTAGGCTCATTAGGACGACTTAAGTCTAGCAACTCACTTGTATAATCCACATAGTCGATAGTATATGGTCTTCTATTCACGTAAGTTGCTTTCAAAAGGAATATGTCATAAGCCCAAGTTGCCCAGTCCTTAGACAAGGTGTTATGGAACTTCATTACTGCTTTGTAAGAATTGACTCCTGTTCTTTCCCTGGCTGTACGCACATGCCGCCAAAGATCGAACATCAATCTGATATGTTGTTTTATCGAGTAAGTCTCGTTGCGTTAATATTGATAGTAATATTTTTCGTCTCAATCAATAGGAAGACTACTAACCCTCTTCCTAGGTGTGTATTTGCAAGCCATACTACAAGCAAAAAGTAATAATAATAATAATAATGACCTCATAAATGTCATCCTAATTTTTTTTATGGTAGCAAAAATTAACCAACTGATTATTCCTATAATTCATTATGAATTCATCACTCAATTATCTTATACAAATCAGGTATAATTATCAAGTAGAACATATGTGTGTCATATACATAAAATGTAATATACAACCAAATATGTACTTTTTGCTAGTTACGACACAATGGAGGAATGACTCTTTTAGAAAATCTTTTCTTTTTTACAAATTTTTTTTCCTAAGTCTACAGGAAAGTAAACTTGCTCTAATACCAATTGTAACATCCCAGATTTTTCAAAATATCCAATATATAAATTATAATATAATAGTCAAGTCAAATGAACAAATCATAATTTAAAATAGTCAAAATTTTCAAATAGTGAATCAAAATCCATAATTTCAAATAAGTATCAAATTATAATTTCGAAACCAATAGCAACATTTACCAGAGTAAAATTCATAATTAGGTAAAACTAAACATAGATATTCTTAGTTCTAAATCAAGAACATTATTTAAACCAAGTTCAAAATTTACACATGAATAGTCATTTTCCATCTCCGCATCGCAACCCATCAACTTGTATACGATTTTTAGAAAAACAAAATACACGGGTTAAGTATAAAGTACTTAGTGGGAGTAAAATGTGACATTATACAAGGATATACCTGTTACGGTTAAAATTTTTTTTTTTAGGAAATGGGCTTTATTATTTTTCTTTTAGTTTTACTTATAGCCTAACCCATTAGGGTTTTACCTCTTATATATATATATATATATATAAGAATAAGACAAGGGATTAAACATATTTAATCAATTTTTTAAGCACAAATCCCAAGATAGACAAAAATTTCTTAGTTTCTCTAGTATGGAGCCACCACCGGTGCCGCCATATGAGATGTTAAAAAACGAAGTCAATTTTTCTTCACCATTTATTCTTCCATATTTAAATTTTTATAGTTTCTCAAGAAAAACTCCTTAGCTTCCCACTGAAAACCATTTTTCAATGATGGGTCTTGAGTATTTTTGTCATGGGTTTGAGGGAGGAAGAAAGAAGGAAAAAAAAGAGAGAAGAGAGAAGCGGCTGAATGGTGGCTAGAGGGAGTTGGGAGAGGGGAGGAAGGCGGCAGCAGTGAGGGAATGGAGGAGGGGAGGGGCGGCAGCCATGGGGGAAAGAGAAAAAGAGAAAGATGAATAAGGGAAAATGGGGTGAAGGGAGGCTAGAATGAGTTGGGAGAAGAGAGGAGGACGCCGGCAGTGAGGGAATGGGAGAGGGAGGGCAGCGGCCAAGAGAGAGGGAGAAGAAGGGGTGGCTGGTGGTTGGGTAGGGAGGGAGAAAAAGATGAAAAATTAGGGTTAGGGTTTTGGGATAAAAGGGTTATATAAAGAATGGGTATTTTGTAATTTAAAATCCTTATCCATTTTTTTTGCAATTAGGTCCTTAGGGTTAATAAGCCTTAAATTCTCCAAATTCATATATCAATTTTACAGAAATATTTTAGAGTTTTCAAATCTTTTTAGAGTTTTTAATTTGACCTTAAACTTTTTAGAAATTATATTTTGACTCAATCTTTTTCGGAATTCCATTTTATGCCTTAATCCTTATACAAATTATTTTTCAACCCATATTTTCAAAATTTTCTTTTTTGTCCCTAAACTTTTTGAAATTTACAATTTGTCCCCCAAACTTTTCTAAAATTATAGTTTGGCTCCAAATTTTTCCAAACTCGAAAAATTTATTTTTCATATTTTAAAAGTGTCTTCAAACCTTTTAAAATGCCAAATATTCCCTTCAACATTTTAAAAAAGTCTTTTTTATTATATAAATTACTTTTTTAAAAAAACAATTAATTAGTTGTCTTTTCAAGGTTCTGATTTATTGAATACTTTCAATGTAGGAAATAAAGACTTAGAGAATTAGTTTTTGCACGCAATTTACCACACACTCATATCTACTTTTGATGTGAGAGTTCTAATCTTATTTAACTACTTATCTTTTTTTAATTACATGTTATATGTGCTCTATATTCTATATTTAATTGTGCACTATTAAATTCTATTATAGTATGTGTATAATGACTTTATAATTGCACATATGAATATTTATTGCATATGTCATCAAATAATAGTGGCTTAAGCCCGATAAAACAGAGACTTTTGTCCGATTGAACAGGGGCTTTAGCCTAATTAAACATGAGTTTTTATTCGATGACATACATTGATCATTTATGATTACATGATATTTATAATGTGTATATCCTTGCATAATGTCACATTTTACTCCCAGTAAATACTTTGTATTTAACTCATGTATTTTGTTTTTCTAAAAATCGTGTATAGGTTGACGGGTTGCGATGCGCAGATGGAGGATGACCATTCATTTATAAATGTTGAACTTGGTTTAAATAATGTTTTTGATTTAGAACTAAGAATATCTATGTTTAGTTTTACCTAGTTATGAATTTTACTCTCGTAAAGGTTGTTATTGATTTCGAAATTATAATTTGATACTTATTTGAAATTAGGGATTTTGATTAACTATTTGGAAATTTTGACTATTTTAAATTAGGATTTGTTCATTTGACTTGACTATTATATTATATTTTCTATATTGGGTATTTTGAAATATCTGGGATGTTACACAAGGCTATATTAGCCTTGTATAAAATAGAGAAGTTTGTCCACAATTCATATCAACCTGTGAGGTAATGCTATTGGCTCTTAATCAATATAAACTATTTCGCTTTGATGATAGTTTGAGTAAATGTTAAAGTACAATCAATAAAAATATCGATTGTTTCACTTTAACATATAGAGGAATATAATCAAGTTCATCTATCAAGTAAATTCCATTGGAATTATATATTTGACCGTTCAAAGAATTAATAGTTCTAATTAGACACAATAGCAACAAACTCATGTATTGAGAATTGCAATTCATTATTTTCTTTGGAAGTTATTGTAAGAGAATGATATTAAAATATCACAAATTTAGGTAAAAATTGCAATTACTCTTAAAATATGGCAAATTTTGGTGGACATGTCTTAAAAAACTACTCCAAAAACATATTTATACATCCAAATGAATAATGTAAATAAAAGTATTTATTCATATGGAATAATATATGTTATTATTTATAAAAAGTATATATAAACAACACATTTAAAAATAATAGAAAAACAAAATGTATGGTACAACTAATAAATATTATGTAACTTATCATCAAGGGTTCAACTCGTGTAGCATTAGAGGTGCTTTGTAACTTATGGAAGGCCAATGATCCAATTCTTGACTAATGCAATTGACAAACAATTAAGAAAGTGGCCTTATGGGTGGGTCGGGTTGAATTGGTCCAATGGGTTGGACCGAGCTCAAAGTGAGTCCCAAAATAATTATTTATATATATTTTAAAAATCTTACAAGTTAGTGAGGGTCTTGTTGTCGCTAATTTGCCGAGGTTATTAAAAAAATATTTTTAGAATTTTTTATTTTAAAAAAATCCGTCGCTAATTGAGGGCTAATTAATTTCAATTTTTTGTAATGTTTTTTATTTTTAATCCGTCACAAATTTTGTTATTTTTTATTTAATTTTTAATCATTGACTAAAATTAGCAACGACAATGAGTCGTTGTTAGTCCATCACAAATTCTAGTTTAGCTCGAGAATTCTTGTAATGGATTATGTTTTCATTCAAGAGATAGGTAACTTAGTTTATAAGCCAAGAGACCAAAAGGTTCACTAAATAATATTTCATTCATCCATAATTGAATGTCCATTTTTTATTTTAATTAAAAGTTAATGAAGACATTTGACTTTTAATTAAATTATCAAATTATCTTTGACATTAATATAGTATATTGCGAGACTCATAAGTTAGTGGAATGTAAATTTTTTTAATTAAGTTGGTGAGTTGTGGGGCCATGAATTAGTGACATATAAATATATTAAATTAAGAAAGTTATTAATTGAACTTTGGATAAAAAAATATTTATTTAAGAGAAATGAACATTAAGTTTCAGAGAGAGTATTTCACAATAACTATTATTCAACACTTCTACTGGTAACTAGTTTATTGTTAAATTAAGTTGATGAGTTGTGGAGACCATGAGTTAATGAGATATAAATTTATTAAATTAAGGAGGTTATTAATTGAACTTTAGATAAAAATATATTTATTTAAGGAAAGTGAACATTTAATTTCGGACGAAGAGAGTATTTCAGATTAACTATTATTCAACACTTCTACTTGTAACTAGTTTAGTTGGTAACTGGTTTATGAGATATATAGAAATGAGAATGCACTACCCCTAGAAATGGATAGGTAGACCAAACTCAAAACATAAGGAATGAGCCATTTCTAGATTTCCTTTCCCACAACCCCATATTGTTGTGAAGTATATATGGGCAAGAACTTTGAGTCTGAATGCATTCTTTGAGTAAAAGTCAAATAAATATGAGGACTTCAATTCTAGCCCATTTTTACTTCCAATTGTTTTAACTAACTTTTCAAAGTTACTATTTACCATATTACAAACTTCTGACTTCCTTCCTTTTCACATGAAATACCCAAACTCCTTGATTAAAGTCATCAAATATGGTTTAAAATTAATGTACACATATTTGGTCTCCTCCACCTATAGATTGTCAAGATAAATTGAGATGGCTCACATTTGCAATCCATTGCTGCTTGCGGTGTTATGGCCTCATATACTCCCGTTTGCCCTATGTGGAATATGTTGAGTTTTATGGCCTCTTTTTAGCAATGGTATCAACAATTAATCACTTCATACATATCATTTTCATGGTGACTCTTAATTAGTTGTGCGGAAATACAACTCTTCTTCTTTCGATCTTTCCCATATTAATCATTTGTTGGGTGTTATTCATGATTTTGTCATATTTTTTATTCTTTTCATATAATTTTTGTTAATCTTTTAGCAAATAATCATGCTCATTGTCTAAGCTAAACTTGGTTTATTGGAGTCTTATCCATTAGAATAGTATTCGGACTTCTCATCAATAGTAATTCTAACTACTTTGGCTCATTCATCTTAATGATATCTCATTTTTCCCCATCAAAAAAAAAAAAAAAAAAAGAGCTGCAAAACACGAGTGCATTAAAAATTGTCATCAATATTTTGTATATTTGACAAAGATTTAGAATAAAAAGTACTCCCTATATAAAAAGTTATAAAATATCTTATATTTAGAGACAAAATATATTATTTCTAACGTGTTATAATAAGGGACGGAGGAATATATATGTAATAATTCTCAGAAGAGTAATTGGTAAATTTAGTCTCTAACCTTTTTTATCATTGATAGATTTGATCTTAAATTTTATTTTCAATATTTTTTTATCCTTAACATTTTTCGTTTGGGTGATTTTCATCTTTAGTTATTTTTAAAAACTCTTTTGGTCCCTAACTTTTTTATCTTTTGGTCTCTATACCTCATGTATTTTTAATAAATGCACAATTTGGTCCTTTCCGAGACTATTCTTTTGATCTATCCAAGAAGAATAATACCAGTGAAATAAGAAGTTAAAAGTTTTAGATTTTTTTTTTTTGGAAAACCATTTAAAGTTTTATAATTAAAATGTATGACCAAAAGGGTAAGCGATTTATACAAAAAAAAAAACAATTTTCATAAAAAGAGAAGAAAAATAATTATTAATGGTCTTTTCAATAAAATAAAATAAAAAAGGAGAGAACAATTTACGCCAAATAAGAAAAAGGGAAAAGTTAGTTCTGCCCCATGTAGGTATTTAATAAAATTTGTTCCTAGCTGCCAAAGAAAGGAAAAAAATCAATGCAATAAAGTTCATCATGCCTCCAAAAGTTTTAGAATAAAAAGGTAAACTATTAAAGATATTCAATATATCCCAAAAAGAATAATTTTGGATAAAATAAAAGGTCAAAACTTTTAGAATTGAAAGTATTTATCCACAGTAAGTGATTTATTCCACAAAAAAAAAACAATTTCATAAAAGAGATTTAACAATTATGATTATTAATGTTCCTTCCAAAGAAAGCGGAACAATTTACCCAAATAAGAAGAATTGTTGTTCTCTCCAAAAAAAAAATAATGAAGAAGAAGAATGGCTGTTCTTAATGGAATACTTATTTTTTCCCTAAAAAGAAAAAAAGAATTATTGATGTCATTCGATTAAAAGTTAAAACCCCTTCCTGGCTGGCAAAAGGAAAATATAATTTGGCCCATGCAGGTCTCGAACCTGCGACCTTCGCGTTATTAGCACGACGCTCTAACCAACTGAGCTAATAGGCCACCTGTTTCTGAAGCTTTTTAAATATATAGAAATAATGTTTTTTATTATCACTTGCTTTTAAAGATCTACAATAATGATTACCATGTAAATGATCTATTTTCTTGCCTTGGATGATACCACATGATGTCTTATCATATATGCTTGGGTTTAATTTGTCAATTTAGGAGGGAGGAAATAATCAATTTTGTCTGGTGTTGCTCAAGAGTTGGAGAAGAAAAATAAGATGTATAATATGATCTTTAGATTTTATTCAAAATCTATTATTGGAAATATTATTTATCATTTTAATATTTTTTCACTTTTAAATTTGTCTTTTCTCTCTTTACTTAAGGAACATAACAAGAGTTCATTTTTTCTTTTTGTGCAAAAAGAACGAGGTGGTACTAAATGTAACACTTTTTTTTATTAAACGTAACACTTCAAATGACAAAAATTCAAAATTCCCCTGCTAGCCATTGATGTGTGGACAGGCCAACTGCGACATGAAGAAGGGCGCGCGAACAGTTCAACTATAGCCCAATTAAGCATACTAACTTCCTAGCTGCACCTTACTAACTTTCTACTCCAAATTCGACCATTTTTCATATTTTTCATAAAATAAGTACACAATAATGTTATCCATCAATCATATAACAAAAACATATCAAATTAGAAAAACACAAGAAATCATTGAGAATAAATGAAATTTCAAATTTGAAGAAAATTTTATTTTCAAGATTATGAAATAAAATGTTGTGTTTGTGTTTTCTAATCTTTGTTGGTGATGAATTCGTCATAATCACGTTCAAAATTGTAATTTTTTTTTGTTAGAATTAGATAGAGAGTTGAGAGAGGATTAGCGGTATTTTTGAAAAATAAAAGTTAATATAAGGGTGCATTTCTTTTCCATAATATTTTTCTTTATTTATTCTCTTTCCTTAGATATCATATTTAGCTTGTAATGTGATAAGGCATACAAAAAGCTATTGTTAGTATGCAAAATATTAATAATTTTAATGGTAGATAATCAATTTATCTTAAATATTAACATAGTATATTTTTAACCCTCCTAACATATAAACACTTAAATTCACTAATTTTCTAATATAAAAGTTTTTTAAAGAAATAAATAAGAAACTTCAATAACTTTTTAAACAATTGATTGCAAGAGCTGATTTCAAATATGATTGCTAACATCAAGTTGTTATTCTCGAATTTAAAAGGATTTCTTCATGATCCTTTAGACAAGATTCCTAATCCTACATATTTTAAAATGCTCTTGAGATCCTAAAAGCCTGAAAACTACAATCTTATATATTTTATTTAATTGTGGAATCATATAATTTATTATCTTGAACAATTGTTTTAAAAAATTAATGAAAGGAAGATGAGCTTAAAAATGCTATTCTTGAGGTAACATTTCTTAGACTCTTTTTTTTATCATTATTGTTTGTGGATTGGATTATTAAGTTGCATATAACCCAAAGTGTAGTGATTCCAGAATTGTAAAGAAAAGCTCTCTCTCTCTCTCTCTAAAGGTCCAAGTGAAATTCGGTGATTTTCTTATGTTATATTGGACTGCCACCTACATTGAGTTGGAAATTTGATCTTAATATAAAAGTTAAATTGAGAAATGTTATTTTATTTTTGCTTGCATGTCACAATTTTGAGTACTAATCCCCACTTTAAATGTATATAGATTATAGATATATGTTTGACAATTGGAGAATGTGGCAAAAATTCTTTTTGATGAGTTTTGGTTGGAGGAGAATCATTAGAAAGCAATAAAGTTTAAGTTTTTTTAGAAAAAGCAATAAAAGTATAATCTATATTGAAATTAATCGAGTTTATGCATTGTTTTGTTACATTTTCTTTGATCTTCAATTTCCGTTTCATATTTTATCTTGTATTTACTTTGGAAATGGTTTAGAGATATGTTATGTCCTATATAAATCAAAGTTTTATGAAAAAATTACGTATTTTGGAGAACAAAGAAAAACCTAGACTAGCATTAAAACTGAGAACTTGCCCTAGAAATGTAAAGATCTAAAATATTGTAAAAATAGAGGGAGTGAGAAGTTTGTAGGAAATTGTCTTAGTTTTAATTTTGCTCTTATATCACTAGATTTTGATTTGGTTAAAAGACCATAAAGATGTGGCAAATGGGAGTTTATTAAATACCGCATTCTATTACTCAATATCACATCCCTTTTAACTTTTTACCCTTGCACAATTTGCCCCTATTTGCTCAAGATTTTTTATTTTATTTTATGCATTTCACCAAATATGTCAACATAAAAAAATTCGAATAAAAACAAAAACATATATGATCAAAATAAAGATATATCATGCACAAATGATGAAGATATTGAAGAAAGTTTTACTTTTCTTAGCAAAGATTGAAAAACAATTTTCAATCAAATGTTTTTGGAAAAATTGCAGCGTCTAGAAGCTATGGCTAGGCATCATTTTACACTATTTAGATGCCACGATTGAACATCATAATTAAGTACCTGAATAGATGTTCTAGGCATTTAGGCTAAATGATCAAACGACACTTACCGAAAACAAGATATTTTACTAGTTCAACCGAGTGTACTACATAAATGATATGTTGGTCCATCCAAGCATTTTGTTTTTGATTTTTTCTATTTTATAATTGATTTATTTATTCAGTTTAATTATCATTAATAAATACAATAAAAATAATTAATTTCATTTTATGTATTTAATAATATATGTTTAATATGCCTAATTTTTATTATATATAATGTAACATAAATTTTACTTTATAATTTGTGATATATATATATATATATATATTAAAGTAGCTTCTCAATTTTTTAAAATACTTTATATTTTGTACTTTTTCAGGATACTATTGATCTAGAGGAATACTCATATGTGTTTACAAACATATCTGGATATTTTGTGACTGATTAAATTTTCATGAGTTGAGATGAAATGACATAGTTAGTAAGAGATGTTGGAGAAAAGCATAAGATGGGTATTATCATAGCCCACAATTAAGAAGGACAAAAAAGTTTATCTTGCTTGTGATCGATTAGAGAGATATATATGTTTAATATGCCTAATTTTTATTATATATAATGTAACATAAATTTTACTTTATAATTTGTGATATATATATATATATATATATATTAAAGTAGCTTCTCAATTTTTTAAAAATACTTTTATATTTTGTACTTTTTCAGGATACTATTGATCTAGAGGAATACTCATATGTGTTTACAAACATATCTGGATATTTTGTGACTGATTAAATTTTCATGAGTTGAGATGAAATGACATAGTTAGTAAGAGATGTTGGAGAAAAGCATAAGATGGGTATTATCATAGCCCACAATTAAGAAGGACAAAAAAGTTTATCTTGCTTGTGATCGATTAGAGAGATATATATTGTTTAATAAGAAGATGAAGGTTGATGTTGAAAGTAGATATTTCAAGACGACAAAAATAGTTTCAGTGTTCATTTTCATTGAAGGGTACATATACCTTGATTTTTCATTGGTATATAGAGTTCATGATGGAATACATAATCATGATCTTGGAGTGTATCTTCATAGGCATACGATGAGAACAAGACTAAAGTCAGAAGAATTGAAAACCACAAATGAGTTGACAAATAGTAATGTGAATCATTGTCATTGCAGAATCATTGAACGAAAGGAGACACGAAAGACCACAAAAGGCTTGATTGAAGAGAAGAAATTTGAAAGCTCGGAAGCTTCGAATTGCAGCAAGCTTTGACAATTGAGGTTAGTATTAGTTAGTTTGTTAAATTTATTTGAATATTTTTGTTTGATTCTTATGTTAATGGAAAGGTTATAATATTGATTTTGATTAGATTTTGAATTTATATTATTGTCCCATTATATATGTATTTAATCGGTTATTGATTTTGGTTGGGTGGGATATTGATTTTGGATGACATTTTAGATATTGAGAGGTTGAATGTATTTGAATTTGGGTTATGGAAATTGTGGAAAAATGTTCTTGGGTTTTGTTGCCTTCACGGGAAATTCTGGAATTTTTTGCCTCTGCGGGAGCTTGGGTCGTGGGCTATGTGGACAACTTATCCGCGAGTTGTGCTGAAGGTTGCAGTCGACTCAACTGCGACCATCCGAATCCGGCGTGAGACGTGAGGTGGTGAGCTAGGTCGGGTTAGCATGGGTTGGGGTAGATTTGACCCGATCCTAAATGTTTTGGGTTTAATGGTTTAGGCCGATCCAATTGGTTTATTTGTTTGGGTCGATCCAATTTGATTTTTTTTTTTTGGGTTTTGGGCTAACTCAATTGTTTTGGACTGATTAAATTTGGGTCATTGGGCTTTATTGTTGGGTTATATTTAATTAATGTTATTATTAATTTTATAATTCATTCTAATTAATTGGTTTTAAACTACTACTAAATTAGTTTAAAATGATAAAATCTTTAAATGTTTAAATGTTTGAACTACTACTAGTAAATAATTCAGATACAGCTAGATGTGATGATAACGAATCAGGTGGTATGGATGTCGTACAGATATCGGGCTATTGCGGAGATTCGAATCTCCAAGTTTCATGGATGTATTCAATTTTGGAAATTGTAGAGCCATATATGCCAAATCAAGTGCTCCGTCAGTTTGGCTATGTTCAGACTATCCCATGTCGTCAGTTGATCCTCTGGACTATATGCGAGGTATGTCACCCAAATATGAAGAAAAATAAGGTCATTTATAAAGCGAATGAGTGGATGTGAGAGAAGTGAATGACGCATATACTATCACTAGTTGATCTTCGATGTTATATCTCTCCTAGTTCACGTACTACATGTGCATCTGATTACATGGATTAGTTTAGGGTTAAGATGCACATGATGGTCCAGAACCACGTACCGACAGGTTATGAGACGGTCAGGTTTGATCAGGCATCACATCGAGAGGTACGCTTGATAAGATTATTATTAGAATCACTTAATTGTAAAAAGTGTACTTAATTTATTTCACTTCCATTTGTTTTGATATTCAGGTTGTAACGTTGACATTAGCTGAGTTGTGGCTTTGTCGGAGGGATGTTGTACCACAATTGTCAAATGCACAGTTCCGTGCACACGTATATTGAGACATCGATCATCTCAGTCGATTTATGAAAAGTCCTCGAGAGCCATAGCCAAACCGAGCTGGTAGGACTATGGTTGGTAGTGTTGCAGGACGACGTGGTGGCTCCGCATCTACATCTAGACATCGTGGTGGCAAAAGTGCTCGTGGGGATCATTGGTTTATGTATTATTATTTATATCGGATGTAGTGAATTTGTACCGATGTGTACTTGTGATATTTGCATATTTGTATTGATATTTGTAGTTTCTGTGATATTTAATAATTTTTTCCATTTATATTAATTACTAACATTGAAAATAATAAATAAATAAAAAGATAATTAATGTGCAAAAACAAATATCAATAATAATACAAATATTGAGTCTGTGCAAAAACAAATATCAATAATAATACAAATACTGAGTCCATGCAAAAACAAATATACATCAATCAAGCAACGGACACTCTATCGCAATGAAGTTCAAAGGGCCATATGATCTGACAAAATGGCCATCAATCGGGATAAATGTGAATATCTATACTACCGCCATAAATCCCAAATGCATGATCAACTATAATGTACAAAAAAACATATTAGCACATAATTACCAAACAATAGAAAAATAACAAAATAATAGATACATATACCGCAACAAAGTGTGCTCCCAATGCGAGGAAACCAATAGTCATTACTTGAGCGGACACTGAATGAGGAGTAGGTTGACCACCTACCAGTTGAAAAAATGTATAACTGCTCAATGCAAAAAATGAGACAACACCATAGTCATAACTAGTGGCAATGACAAATCCGATATTTGTGATACTCATCCACTTACCAAAGACTGCAGGACTACTATCATGCGCTACAGATGCCATGACTGTCTCATAACGCTCATTTCCTAACATATATGCATATGTATGTGGTTTACCAGATAACTCTCACAAAACATCTCTCCTAACATCTGGCCAAGACTTCTGGGACCCATAAAGGTGATGGGCCACACCATAACAATGCAACCACAATTCTCGTCACCCTTAACGTCGATAGCTGTGCCAATGTACGAATATAGTGACTCTTGAATATCTAGATATAACCATCGTAAGGGATGTCTAGGACAGACTACTGAATCTGAGAACAACACTCATGCAAATGATGTTGTGCCTCGTGATATCGGTGGTCTCCCTTGGCCACTAGTGGCTGTAGAAGTCGGGGTCCCTTTACCCAAAGAAGAGCGAGACTTGTTCAACATGCTAGAATACATTTTCTCTATATTCTCCCACGAACACGGCTAGACGTTGAAGTCTTCTTCGAATGACCCCTGGACTGAGCAGCTACAAGTGTCTCTCGTAACTCCTGATCCCAAGGAATTTCAAAATGCCTCAACTATTGGCAAATATGCCTCTGAATGTGTCGAGACTTATCTTTCTATCGTGTCACCCATTCATCCATCTTTGCATGATAATTATGGGTGTGATCCTCTTATATTCCAGACGCTTGATGTGGCTCTATATGAAAGGTCCTCCAAAAAGGATGTATCTCATCCAATTGAATAGGAATGTCTCTATCAATATGATCCGCAATAATGCATGCACATGAAAGCCCATGAGTCCTCCTCAAAACACAATCATATGCTATCTTCTAACTCAGGTCCAATGTATCTATCTGCTCATACTCGTGATATAAAATTTGAATGGCTCAGTGCGTGATCCGACCAGTTAGAGGTTGGAGATATCTAGGTTACATATATGCAAATCACGAAGTCCAGAAGTCTCAAATGCACGTATGAGCTCCTTCATCTGAGTCTTGACTATTTGACACAACCTATGGAATATAGTATCAAATGCTCTAGTAGATGTTCCCAACACACTCTTCAAAACATAATGTTGACTTTTCACCCTGTTGTGGTATTCCCTAGGTGTAGGTGAGTGTCTCCATGCTGCAACAAATCTCTCTCGATATGGAGTGAGCCATATATAATCAAGATACTTCAAACAATGCTTCTATTTCTGATAGGCAATGTACATAGATCTATGTCTTTCTTTGTAAATCTCCAGAGTAGCAGATTCAACCAGATTATACCACAAATTTTGTGAGAACCATGTGCCAATCTCTTTGTCATTTGATATAGTTGTGAACTTACTTTCCACGTTCTTCGCAATGTGTCTCGTACATAATAAATGTACAAATGCTGGAAAGACTCTTTCAATAGCATTAAGAATGCTAAGCTCCCTGTCAGTCAATATCACTCCTGGACTCGTACTATATGGCAAAATATCCAAGAACTATTGAAGTACCCATGAATATAAATCATTTGTCTCCTTGCCCATAAAGGTCACAACAACCACAAAATTCATATCCGTATGACACATACCAACTATCTCAAAACATGGCATCTTGTACTTGTTTATCTTGTAAGTGTTATCTGAAAGCTCTAAAGCTTTTAATGTCTTATTTTGATTAATGACAAACATTAATGTGGACTAATGTTTTATGTGCATAAATGTTGGTCTTTTAGAATTCAAATGTCTAATCCATGCAAGATCGAAGTTTCAAGTCTTCAGGAAAGATCGTAAGTTATCAAGAGTTGAAGATAAACACTTTGTGGATTAAATAGGATCTAGAGGTTTAGTATTATATTTTAATATGACTTAAATATCTCTAGGTCCACCTCTATAAGTAATATTTTCTATAGGTTACTCAATAAAAGTTAAATGTTTTTGTCAAAATGCACTTCAAAAAGATAAAATATGAGTTGGACACTTGAAATGATTTTCAAAATACATGCATATACTTAAAATTGATTGGACTCATGTATTCCATGGTTTGGATGCATGTGTGGTCGACCACAAATTATACGGTCGACCAAACTACTCAACTCATCGTTCGCAGAATGTTCAGAGCCCTTTGGTATACTTGCGGATGATGGTGCGATCGACCGAACTACTCAGCTCATCGTCCGCAGAATGTTCAGAGCTCTCTAGAACATTTGTGGATAATAGTGCGAATGACCCGTCTTATATACGATTGACTGCACTTCTCTTGAGTGGATTCAAACAACCATTTTTATAACCGTTGGTGCATACATATAAATACTCAATTGTTTAAAAAACTCAGCAATACGACTTTTTGAGCAAAAATTTGATTTTTAGTTTATATAGAACATCTTGAAATCGTTTTGAAACCCTTTCATAACATTTACATTGTGAAAATCATCCAAGAAGGGTTTTTACTAAATCATTGGTATTCTAAAGTAATTTAGATGAACATATTACTCAAGGAGGTGTTTATGATTCAAATTGATATATATTCACATTAAGGTGATATCTATCAAACTATTTATCTCTTATTATTGAATATAATTGTATCAAGATTGCCAGTAGCATAAAATCCTAAGTGTTAGGGTGAGCCTTGTGTAGGTTGTTTTGTTTTCAAGGTTTGTTTGTAAAACTTTTGAGCGAACCTTGAATTGAATTGTTTTGTTATGATTCATTAAGGAAAGTGGAGAGATTATTGTATAATCAAGGTTGTGTTGTAAAACTCAAAAGTTGAGTGAGCCTTGATTGGTTAAGAGGTTATTTGTAAAACCATAAGGTAAATTGGGTGAGCCTCTTTTGTAATCTCATTTATTTAGTGAAGGAATTTGGTAAAATCATTGAGTATGTTACTCAAGGTAGTGGATTAAGTTTTGTTGGATAAACCGAACCACTATAAATCATTGTTTTTATTGTTCTACTTTCTGCATTTTCTTTGAACACACTTTTACTCACACAACTAGCACACAAAGTGTTTGATATTTGTTGTCAAAGAGGTGTTTTATTTAATTAAGTTGAAAAATCAGATAAAAACTTAATTCACCCCCCTTAGGTTTTTCACTATTCATAAGAAGTACATGATAGAATGCTTGGTACTATATCAACAGATTTTGGATGACCAAACATAATGTCTGTGATAATGTCTGTTTCTGATTGAAGTCTGTATCAATACAACCACTCGCTCTCAACTAGCTTCAATAACTGTTGCATGACAGATATACCTTTGGACTCTTTCTCTCTGATCTTGTTTCGCTGATTATAAATATGTTTTATACTACTAACATAATTGGGAAAATGTCTCTTCATACTATTCAATATCTCTTTTGGTCTTACGAGGCTTTTTGTAAGATCAACAACAATCCTTATCTCTCTCTTCATTCTTCAACTTAGCAGCCTGTAGATGCCCATAAGCATATACACCCAAACTATGATTGTATGAACCATTCTTGACTTTTAATCTCCAAAAATCATCACAACCCTTATGACATCTTAGCAACATTGGACAGTTACGTTTCTTTGTATTAGGAAACATCTTGCTATCAATATCCTAAACAATAAAACAATAACTCACACTTACAATGAAGCCACACTTTATCTTTTCAAAACAACAAATTATGTATGTAACACATTAAATAAAAAAATAGAAAAACGTCATTATCCTAAACAATAAAATAGAATTATAATAATTGTCTAAGTATATATCATAATTATTATTTATCAAAATAACTAAATCATATAATAATAATTGTCTCATACAAATATAATTATTATTATATCAAAACAACAAATTATGTATGAAAAAACGCATTTTTAAAAAAACTCATGCACGAACACATCAACCACGCCTTACAACATAAGACGCGGTCAGGTCACCCATGCATCGTGTAGAAACACGCGGACAAGACTCCTATTACAAGCAGCTATACGCGCGGCTAGGGTTACTATGTCTCTTAGCGCGAGACGTGGCCAAGGTTTTCGCGCATATAGCTATTAGATATGGGAGGTCTATCCACATATGGTGTGTCAATATATGGGTGATACGCATGCGTTTATAGCACAGCACGCAGTTGAGTGAACCGCATGTTGCTGTGGTGCCCGTGTGCCTTAGCCGCGCACTGGATTAGATGTATAAGCGGTCTACCCGCTTGTCGTGTGATGGACAGCGGCCCAGCTAATTGTCTTTACACATAATGAATTAGATTTGGTTGAAAAGTTAAGTTCTTACCTCCATATTGAAGCCTTGATCTGTGTTTTCATCATCCATTAACTTGATTTCTTCCAAAAAGTAAAGATTTTATCATTTGTTTTGTAGAAAAAATGTAGAGTAAAAATTTTAGAGAGATAAAATTACTTTTACTCTAAAATAAATATAAGGGTATTTTAGTCATATAAATTTAGAAAGTGTTATATTTAGCAAAATGGGATATTACATTTAACACACCCCTAAATATATTATATAAAATTAATGTATTTAAAATAGCAAATGTTAAAAATAAAATTCAATGGTGACCGACACAATCATGGTTGCCAAAACCACCACAGTCATGGCAGTCGTAAGCAAAATAGATTTTGTAAATCCATTGTCTCGTATCTACGAGCATTATCTTGAATAATATTTGTCTCATCTAAAAGGGATAACTCCATAGACTCTGGTGTCATACTTGCGATTGCAACACTTAACTGTGAGAATGAACAAATCTACTAGTAAGGTTATGTGATTGAGAAAAAATAGCAAATCCTCCAGCAGGGTCTTGTGAGGACTGAGAGGCTGTGAAATGTGCAATACCATAAGGAGTACTAGAATAATCATGTCTAAGTCCTTGATAGTTGTGGTTATAGAAATTTCCAAAAGTGTTGTGTGATGGACCGGCATCACTAAAATGAGCAGTTGAAGGTCGTATGTCCATAAAGGGTATGTGAGTATAACCACTTTGAAATAATGTATTGAAAAATTGTTGAGTATCCAAAAAAGGTCCAACCCCAAAATCTGCCACAAAACATGTCTCCTAAAGAGTATGCAGTGAGGATGGTTTACCATCACTATAATGTGCAACTAGTTATCATCTATATGTGGAGAGTATGTCAGTAGAACGCCTCCAACGTAACGTGCCTCCTGATGGTCAAGCTCTATAACCTCATACTCTAAAGAAGGTCCATCATGACCTGTCACACAAGGTGTTATCGCCATAGGAGTATATTGTGAGGAAGGCCTGACATCACTATATTGTAGTAAGTTTGCAATCTCCAACGCTAACAGATTGTATAGGCTCAATAACAGTAAGAGCAGCATTGCTCTAACAATGACACTAGAAAAATGAATGGTATCCAAACTTTCTGAATCAGCCATGGAAAGTATCCTTCAACCATTTAAGCACATTTGGAAATAGTATGGTTACTTGTAGTTCTCCCTTAACACATCACTTAATTCCCAACATGATTGGTGCATCAAGCCTAATTGCAAAAATATAAAAAGACGTACAAATCAATTATAATAAGTATTAAATGTTAACTAATTAATGAGTAATAAGCACAAACCAAGCCTCATACTACAGCCGCATATCCCTAAAATCTAGTCGGATTAGATCAATGGCTCCGAGTTTTCCTATGTAATGTTTAGTGTACCAAGTAGTGTACGTAAAGAATGATATGTATACATTGTATGTTAGATGACTAACCACTATATGATGTTCTCTTGCATTCCACATTATGTATTTGATGAATGCCACTAATAAAAACCCTGGGTGTCTATTAAAAATAAGACATATTCATTATTCATTTCCCACTAAGTGAAAACGTAAACAACCTAAAAATCAACCCCAACTTCTTTTCGACTATTCATCTACAAGGATGAATGCTATTTGTAAAACGCGATTATTTGCATCCATATAAATTGCTATGATAAGCTTTCCTTTGTATCCACCTTGTAAGTATGTGTCATCAACGTTAATCACTTTGTGCATATGTTGTAAATTATGAACACATGAGCGAAATATCCAAAATACATAGCCAAGATAATATACAATGCCTTTAGCTTCACTATGATGTTTCTACTCAACAATTGTACCTGGGTTAGTAGACTATATAATTCAAAGAAACTAGGATAGAATAGCAACATATGTAGGTCAATCACCATAAACCTCTTCCAATGCAAACTTGTGCCCTTTCCAACATTTTCTATATGTTGGTTGAGCTTTCAATAACTCATGTATATGGACGCATATACTATTGCACTTCAACTCTGGATTCTCCTTAACCATGTGAAGTATGTGTTTGACGATAAGTTTTGAGCTTAGGTTCACAAGTCATTCTTGTTAGTGTGAATAATGCATGTATGCTCCGGGTTGAATTTTGTGAGATGCCAAACTCCAATATTTGGTTTTGGAATAACCTGCATTTGCCACGCACCACTTGTTTCTTTCCTAGCTTTGCATCTTGTGAGCCACAACTTGAACTACTCTTTTTTACATGAAATTCACAACCAATTTCAATGGAGTATAATTAACTCGCCATTATAGCCTCAAATTTGTTGATAAATTTCTTGTCAAGAATTAACTCACGGTTTTCCTCTTACCACATATCTAAGCTCCACAATTCATTGGGTTCAATTGCTACATTCAAGTGATCACCCAATACATTGAGAAATAATTATCAACCAAAATTTGGTGGGTATAATACACAACATCAAGGGGCAAACCATATGTATCTTGTCCACCACGGTCATCTTCCAGGTCTAAGTCTTTCTCATGGTATAAATCTTCATCCCATTTGGAATCATCAACATTCCCTTCCAAATTTGATGTTGGTCCATTTGCATCAACTTCAATCCGCTAACATCTCCACATAGGCGTTCATTAAACACAAGTTCAGTTACTACATCATGATGAATCGGATAATCATATATATCATCAATAGTAGCTACAAATGCACTTGCGACACTTGGTCCTTCATCTTCGAGAATACTTGATAGAATTTTTGTATTCTCATCATCACGAGAGGCATATGTATGGTACTGAATCTTCTCAACCTGTATATACACGTCTACTAGCCCTAACTATACATCCAAGGAAGGTTGTACATATTTTTCATGTCTTCATAAAAAACAATTGGCATCAAAATGCACATAGGTATATTACAAATAAATGATGGATACAAAAGTGTCAGTTTCAGCTAATACTCTTGATTACATACACCTATGAGTTGATATATTCTTCTGAGAAAGGCATCAAATTGGATTCGTCGATCTAACATAAATGATTTTTTTATTAGACCTTCAAAGTAATATAAGTTATTTGCACCAATAGTAATTTTGCTATCCTACCATAATGGTACATTTAAGGAACTTGAAAGCGACATATCTGGAAAAAATAGTCAATTTAACCTCTTTGAATTACTATTGGTTTCGATATCGGTCAAGTCATAAAAATAAATGACTATGAAGAACCTCAAATTACAAATGAACAACAAATAAAGAAATAAAATAATTTATTTATTTGTACGAGCGTAAATAATAATCATTAATGATCTATTTTTGCAATGAAATAAATAAATAAATAAATTGCATGCACTAAATTATAATCATTAATAAAATGTCAAATACATGTTCCAATAATATGGATGCAAGTCTTGTCACATTTATCACTTCCAATATAAAAGTATAATTCATCTCAAATAAAAACATTAATTACATATTATCCATGTATATTTTCATATTTATCACCTTCTGGGACTTCTATTTGTTTCTATTTTTCTTACATATCAGTTTTTCTATTCTCATAAAGGAAGGTGATTATTAGAAACATAAAAGAAATAATGGTTAAAAAAGTTTAAATATAATATTAGGTGCTTAAGTATTTTATTACGTTTCATAGATTTTATTATAAAATTGTATATAACTTAATGTGTTAATTTCAAATATACCTTTGTTAACACTAAACCCTTTAAAAGCTAGTTGATTATCAAATAATATTTTTTCCTATTTAATTTTTTTTCATGAAACAGAAGATGAAGATATATAATTGTATATAAAAAAATTAGTTTCTATAAATTGGAAATTTGGTTCATTATGATTCCAAATAGTAAAGTCACTTTTATTAAAAAAAATTATTTATTTTTTGTTTCAGTCTCACAAGAAAAATAATAAAATTTTAAAAATAATCTAATGGATGGATTTTCAAAATTCTTTGGCTTTTTAAGATGATTTTTTAGAGCCATGAAATCTCCCATTCAAAAATCACCTAAATAAGTGTCCTTTTAAATTTTGACTGAGCATGTACGTAGCACTATCAAATTAAACATCAAACTTAACCAACTTATGAAGTTAGGACAAGTAAGAATCGAACTAATAGAGACTTGTAAATTCTTTAATTAAATAGATTAATCAAAATTGAGGAAAGTTTTGGTTAAAATAAATTAAAATCAAGCTTTAAAAAGAATTTATCACAAACAACTAGAATATCAATGGATAAAAATGAATTAGCAATGACTTCTATTTTGGTCGTTTATTTGGGATCAATTATCAATAAATATATATATTTGAGTAATGATTTATGAAAGCCCTAAAGCTTTTAATGTCTTAATTTTGATTAATGGCAAACATTGATGAGGACAAATGTCTTATTTGTACAAGTGATAGAGTTTTTGGATTCATGATCTAATCCATGCAACAACAAGATTTCAAGTCTTCAAGGAAGTATACAAGTCAAGACTATCAAGATTTAAAGACAAGCTTTTATTGGATTAGATAGGAACTAGATGTATAGTTTTAGAGTTATATATTTTGATCTCTAGTTCTATCTCTAATTGAGTAATGGTTTCTAAAGGTTGCTCTATGAATTTAAAACGTTATTTCAAAATGTTTTTAATATGTTAAAATATGTTTTGGTATTTCGAAAACCATGCATCGTAATTTCAAAACTTATATGGTTCATAAACTCTTGTTGGATTGATACCATAACTTATATGGTTGATTGAAATCATCATTTGTGTGTTAGAGTATTGTTGATACACAAATGAACATGTTTCAGTCGACCTAAAGTGGTCCAGGTATCATCCATAAGTTAGTTTATCTTGTGGATGCATGTGCTGTCAAATTTGTTCATCTGCCAACCTGTGGACGACCATGAGGTCGACCGCAGGTGAAGTCCGGTCGACCGGAGGATGAAAAATCATCATCCGGTGGTTGTCCAGTGAGCTTGAGGATGATGGTGCGGACGACCAAGTCTGATTTGCGGTCAACCGCACTTCCTGAGTGGGTTTCCAACAGCTTCATTTTTTATCGTTGGGAACAAACCTTTAAATACCAAAACCTTTGGAATTCTTTCTAAGAAGATTTTTTTTTTGAGCAAAAACATTGTAATATCTTGATCCTATAACATCTTAGAAACATTCCAAAACCCTTTCTAAACATCAATCTTGTTAAAATCATTAAAGAAGAGTTTTTACATTCAAAGGTGTATTTTGAGCAATCTTGACAAGCCATTACTCAAAGAGGTGATTGTGATTCAAATTGATATATCTTCACATTAAGGTGATATCTATCAAACTCTCTATCTTTTATTATTGATTGTAATTGTATCAAGGTTGCAAGTAGCATAAAACCCTAAGTGTTAGGGTGAGCCTTGTGTAGGTTGTTTTGTATTCAAGGTTTGTTTGTAAAACCTTTGGGTGAACCTTGAATTGAATTGTATTGTTAGGATTCACTAAAGAGAGTGGTGAGATTATTGTATAATCAAGGTTGTGTTGTAAAATTAACGACATATTAAAATCATGCAATTTGCTTCAAACAATTCTCAATCAATTAAACAAACACCAATTTAGATAATTTAATAGTTACTACTATTGTGTACTGAAAATGGATTATGCATAACCCTTCTTAATCAACTATATAAAATAATTAAGATGACCAATAATAATTGAAATTACACAGTTAATTGAATTAAAACAATAATTGTTGAAATATTCAAATAGATAGATAAATCTCTAGAAAGATTGATTTTTAATTAAAAAACATAATCTCATAATCCCAAGTAAATTTAATCTAATACATGTACTTGCAAACTAAAGAAAACTACTAACAATCCATAAAAATAGACTTCACAAAAAGATTAGGAGAGGAAGAGAAACACATTAATCGACAAACCGAGTTCTTGAGAGACTCCATTCCTTGAATCTTCAAGAATGCCAAAAGAGTGTTTTTAGGTTGCTTGAGATATATATATATATATATATATATATATAACTATGCTAATAAACCATAAATAATAGTTACAAAAGGTCCTAGGGTCAATATCATAAGATTCATAATCCAAAACTAATAAAAAACTTTCCAAAATTTTCAATTCGACAATTGGACGCATGAGTTGTCAAGTGGTCGCATGAGGCTACAAAAATGCTAATAATGGACTTGTGAATGGAAAGAGATGCATCCACTTCTTCAAATATGCATCCAATTAGTTTTTGAGGTGCATCCACTCCATTTGGCATGCAAAACAACTTTTTAAAACTTCAATTTAAATACATAAATACAAAAATAACTAGTTTTTATCTCAATAAACAACATAGTAAGTTCCTAAAACTAAGCTAATTATGATTCAATCAAAATCCACTATTGAAACTGGATAAACACTCTATTTATCTCTTTTTTTTTTGGATGATCATATTTATAAGAGTTTTATGAATTTATAATTATCAAAATTTTACTTTTCAAAAGTTTCAAACAAGTAATTTTAAAATTCTAGACTTTTGAAATGTGTTATTTAAAATTTCTTTATTTTCAAATATTTTAGGAATTTGAAAATACTTCATCCAAACACACTCTTACAATTTGTTTGGAGACTTCTAAATAGGGGTTTTCATTTGAAGAAATTATATGGGGGTTTTCATTTTGATCAAAGTGTTGAAATATCTAGATAATAAAATTCTTATTTGGTTATCTCATGGATGAATTTTCAAATTTCTTAAGTGTTTGGTTTTTAGAGCAATCAAATCACTTGTTCAAAAATCACCTAAATAGATATTTCTTTTTTAAAATTCAACTACTGAAATTAGATAAACGCTATATTTATCTCATTTTACTTATTTTTAATTTTATGTATTATCATAGTTATAAGAGTTTCATAAATCTATAATTATTAAAATTTTACATTTTTAGAAATCTACAACTTTTGCTTTTTAAATTTTCAAATAAATAATTTCAAAATTCTAGACTTTTGAAATGTATTATTTTGAATTGATTAATTTTAAAATGTCTTAAGAATTAAAAAAGTGTATAATCCAAACACACTCTTAGAGTCTGTTGAATGAAATGTTTTCAAATTCTTAAGATATTTGAAAGTGAAACAATTAAAAAATACACATTTAAAAATTCATATTTAAAATTACTTTTTTGAAACTTTTTTAAAAATATATAAAATACATAATTTTGTAGAAAGTGAAATTATGATAATTACAAATTTGTGAAATAGTGAATTTCTCATAAGATTAAAAAAAGGACAAAAGGAGATAAATATATAGTTTATCCAATTTTAGCACTCGAATTGGAAAAAAAATCTATCATTAAAAAAGCCAAAAATTTTAGATAATATATTTTTGAAAAGGTGAATTAAAATGAAAATTCTCTTTAAAAACTTCAATCCAAACACACGGTCAGAGATGTTGGTATAAACATTAGAAGCATTCAATTTGTTTAAGGAATGGCCAAAATATGATCAAAGGAACTAAGTTACTTTTTCTTTTGGTGAAATGGAACTCAGTTACTAAGCAACTAAGTTCCCAAGTTCCTGAGATGTTATTATCTTGTTATGTTACTTTTAAAGATACTAAGTATAAACAAAA
This sequence comes from Apocynum venetum, assembly GCA_019593545.1. Taxonomy (NCBI): domain Eukaryota; kingdom Viridiplantae; phylum Streptophyta; class Magnoliopsida; order Gentianales; family Apocynaceae; genus Apocynum; species Apocynum venetum. The sequence continues at coordinate 964,947 of SRSM01000153.1, forward strand.
GTAATTAGTTATTTCAAGTTATGATGTAGTTAAGTAATTTAGGTGACTTTAATTTAGCTAACTATTTGAATTAAGTTAAAAAGAATTCAATGGACTTGCAAAGAAATCCACCTTGAAATGGTGAAGGGTTTGGTATGAACCCCTATGGGTTTTATTAATAGAAAATACTTAATTACATAAGAGGGCTGACTTGTTTGCCTAAACCTATTAAGAAAACAATTACAATGATTAAAAAACATCGGGTACTAATAGAAATTACAAACACTTGAAATTTAAAAGTACAAAACTTGTAATCATTTTTATGTCTAACTTAATTACCCATTCTCTTGAGAAAAAAAAACATAAATACCAGTTTTCATCCAAATAATCCCAATCTAATTGAGTCATAATGTCTTATATTCTCTCCTTGAATCTAAATAGAGATGTAATCGAATCGAACTTTTGCAAACAAAAACTCGTTCGAACTCGTTTAAGCCTCATTCGTATAATAATAGAGTCGAACTCGAACAAGGATTAAAACTTATTTATTATTCGAACGAATACAAACATATTCGCGAACATAATCAAGTGTTTGTGAACATTATATTTAATTTAATAATAAATTTTTATATATTTTAATATAATACTTATTTTTATATTATATAAGAATATCATTTTTTTTATACCTAAGTATTAGCCAAAGTATCAACTATGAATGCTGCAAGAATGACAATGGTCTAATCAAATCGATATTGTTTTTTATATTAATAATTATACATTATTTGTTGGACTTAATAAGTATGTATTATTTGGATTTATTATGTATGTATTTCATTCCTTATTTCACTCATCGTTATATATTTGGGTGGTATCAAACTTTTGGATAAAGAACATTTGCATGTATTGAATTTTTTTAGAAAAAAAGAAAGCACATTCAAATTCTAACAAATCGAACAGTTTGAATTGGACTTATTAAATTAAATGAATCAAATATGAACGAACTCGAACTGTACGAATAAATAATCGAATGAATTCAAACATTAATTTTCACTTAAACACTAAACGAACAAACTCAAACAACATTCGATTAACAGTTGAACTCGAGCCTATTTTGTAAGAACTTCCAAAATCTGAACTCGATTAATCTTAGACTCGATTTGACTCAACTCGATTTCAGGACAAAATCTAAACCAATCTATTGTACACGTAAGAACTTCCAAAGTCTATTTTGTAAGTCTATAGTCACCCTCACATGCAACCATGAAATCTGTAGCCATTCATGACAAAATGGGGATGCTTTAATTTTAATTTTTATTATTATTATTTTTTCATCATCTTGAAATGTAGAAGTTTGATGAATTATCTATGGCTGGAGTAAAATACTACAATCTCCGTTCAATGATAGTTTTTAACCTTAATGAAGTTACATCATTATTCTTGCTACTAATTAGGTTTGTGGTAAAGACTACTCATTCAGTCTTATTTCAATTGTTCACTTTAGACTTGCACAAGAATTAAGACAAATATTGAAAATGATAATTATACAACTAAAGTTCCTAAGTGCTCTCATTTAATAGGCACTGTATATGTATTAATTATTCTAAAAAAATTCATTTTCTATTAAATAGTTGACAACTCATCAAAATTATTCATTAACAACAAGGGTATAATTGTAAAAGTATGTACTAAAATTAGAAAATGAACAATTGAAATGAGACGAATGAAGTATTATTTAGTGATACGTAAATTCATTAAATTGAGAGGTTATTAGTGAAACTTTAGATGAAAGGACAAAGTATTTAAATTGCACTTGAATTTTTTAAAAATTCATGATTTGCACTTGATTTGTTTTTTTCATAACTTGCACAAAATAATGTTTTTTGTTCTAAAATTGTACTTCTATTATGATCGTTGGTTATGCACATCTTTATGTAATCCATATAGCATTTAATGAGGGGTATTTTTTTGTACATTTTATCAATTGTTTTTAAAATGCAAACAAAACTATTCATGAACAAATTTATAATCACTGTATCTATTTACTCTCCCATCCTAAAAATATCCATTATTTTTTAATTTTCTTTTTCCTCTAGAATTTATCATTTATCTATATATATAAAAATTTTTTAAAAAAGCCAAAAAATTATTTACAAATAGTTTTTGAAGTATTTTAAATTATTAATAATTTGATATTACTTAAAATTTTATATCAAGGTTTAAAATAATATATTTAAATTCACTTTTTTAATAACTAAAAAAAATTCTAGTTACAAATAACAAACACTACATTAATATTATTTTGATCTTAAACCTCTTCAATAATATTTTTTTAAAATTAAAATTAATTTTGATAGGTAATAAATATAATATTTTACTTCCTCAAAAATAAAACTTAATATTCTACACACTAATATTCCATTCTTTTTAGTTTACTTATGAGATGAATTTTATTGAATAGTCTTGAAAAAAATTGATAAGATGTAAAATATGAAACTCTCATTGAATGTTACACTGCAAATATATGGATAATGAATAATAGTAACATAAGTATAATCTTGAGACAAAAAATATGACTTTGAGCAAGTTATGAAAAAAAAAATTGAAGTGCAAATCATAAATTTTTAAAAATTATAAATGAAAAATATACTTATTTTAAAAAAAATGAACATTCAATTTTAAAATTTTTAAATAGAAATATTAACATTTAATTTCGAACAAATAAAATATAAAATAGTGCAATTACAATTTTACCTTTTTCAAAACTACTATAACAAGTTGTTGGTTTGTTGTTTTAATATATAGTTTGAGTACTTATCGTAATTCATAAATAGTTTATGATTATTATTTGCAAAGTTTTTAAAAATTAAAATGAAATATATACTTATAATAATGGAACTATCGAAAATAGTTTAATGTCATTTTGAAAGAAAAAAAGAAAAACAATTTACAAAGAAGTCCAATAGAGCCATAATCCTTCACCCTTAAACCCCTACCAGTATACTACCACCCTGCCGATATCAGGCATCAGCCGGTCCCCTCAACTGCCAGTTTTCAGTTTTCAGAACTGGGGTTCAAATTCTCCAAGCTTCTTCAATTTTCCATGGAGCTGTAAGTTTTGAGGATAATTTTTGTAGATTTGAAGTTATTCGCAGTTGAATAATTTTAGTCTGTATTGCCCTGCCCATTTGCATATGTGTTCTTTGGGCTGAATCTTTGATTCAAAGATACAATTTTTTGATATAATAAATATTATGCCAAGTCTGTAGAATTTGTTGAATGGCAAAGCCACCTTCATTTTTGCCAAACTTGTGCCTCCACCAAAATTCTAAAAGTCCCTTTCAGAATCTTTTCCGAAATCGGAGCTTGAGTAGTTGTGATGATATTAAGAGGGAAAATGAGGAATTTAAGCAGAACCCAGATCAGAAAGTTCATCAGAACGATCAATTTAAGCTCCCGTGTTTCCAAGAGATAGCTAATGAGGTATCAAAAATTATTCGGACTCGGCCCAGGTGGGAACAAACGCTTTTATCGGATTTTCCCACTGTGAATTTTGCGGATCCTGTTCTCTATTGTGAGGTATTAAAGCAACAAAGGAATGTTTTTTTGTCGCTCAGGTTTTACTATTGGGTTAGTTCTCAAAGTGGGTTCTTGCCCGATGAATTCTCTTGCCCTGTGATTTTTAATGGCCTTGTGAAGGCTAAGGCTGCCAAAGCTGCAAAATGTTTTCTTGAAAGTACGAAGTTTATGCCAGAACCTGGTATGTTGGAGCCTTACCTAGAGTGCCTTTGTGAAAATGGGCTGATAGATGAAGCCATGCATTTGTTTGATCATTTGAAGAAGGTAAATTATTGCCCGGAATTGGAAACGTGGAACTCTGCCATATCAGGCTCCCTTCGGGCTGGAAGAGCTGATGCTGTTTGGAACTTGTATGGCAGTATGATGGAAAATGGTGTTGTTGCTGATGTGGATACAGTGGGCTACTTGATTCAAGCTTTTGTTATGGATGACAACCCTTTGAAAGGTTATGAACTCCTTAGACAAGTTTTGGAGGCTGGGCATGTCCCTAGCAAGGTTGCTTTTAATAAATTAGTACGGCAGTTTTGTATGAAAGGGAATTATATGAGAATGTCTGATCTTCTCCACACTATGATTGCAACGAATTGTTGTCCAGATGCATATACTTATCAGGAAGTTATTAATGGATTGTGCAAGAGAAACATGAAACATGAAGGCTTTCGGGTTTTTAATGATCTCAAAGATAGAGGATATTCTCTGGACAGGGTAATGTATACTACAATAATTCATGGCCTTTGTAAAATGAAATGGCTTGGAGATGCTGAGAAGTTGTGGTTTGAGATGATTCAGAAGGGTATGATACCCAATGAGTACACCTATAATTCCCTTATTTATGGATATTTTAAGGTTGGTAAGCTCATTGAAGCTGAGAGGCTCTATAAGGAAATGTGCGATATAGGTTATGGAGGAACGACGGTAAGTTACAATAATATAATTGCTGGTCTTTCTAAACATGGAAAAGTAGAAGTGGCTTATGGTTTGTTCAAACAAATGGCCGAAAAGAATGTTGCTCGTGATATCATCACATACAATTCTCTTATACAGGGGTTTAGCAAGGAAGGGAAAATATCTGAAGCTACAAGCCTTTTGTATGAACTTTTAAAGGACGGTATACTGCCATCAACTGCCTCATATACCGTGTTAATTGAGAAACTTTGTCAAGTTGGCCATGTTCATGAAGGAATATTACTATGGGAAGATATGCAAAAGAGGGGTGTGATACCTGCTGTCTGCACTCATGATGCAATTATAGTTGGACTGAGTGAGGAAGGATTTCTTGTTGAGGGGATGGAGTGGTTAAGCAATATGCTGAAGAATAGACTTAGACCAAGGAAAGAAACTTTTGAGAAACTGATTCGATGTCTTTCTGGAGCAAATAAGTTAGGCGATGCCTTGTTTCTTTTAAACTATATGCTTAAGATAGGTTATACGCTCAGTGAATGCATTTGTCATTCTTTGGTGAGCAAACTCTGCAAAGATGATTACCATTGTGTTGAGACTATATACAGAGTATCCTCTAATATTTCAACAACTTTATAGGACTTTTTACTATGCTTGTCTCATGAGAAAATGACTGGTGATCATTTTCTTTGTAGTTCTTTTTCTTTCTAGATCATTTTCACATCAATGTAAAATTTCAATTTACAGTTCAATTTGAATTTTATTGAACACATAATGATATGTAAAAGTTGCGCTCTCTTGGTAGCTCATTGTGCTGCTTTTCATAGAATTTTTTATTTTCACATAAGAAATGTTTAATCTCCATTGAGCAACAATCTCTGCTTTTGTATTTTACACTCTTGTCATACTGGCATTTGATACCAGTTGTTTCTGGATAGATTTGCCAAAGCTCATTGTATTCTCTACAAGAACCTATTCTGCAAAAAAAGTACGAAAGTTGATTGTCACTGTTATTGTTGTATTGAGTTTTATGCCTATAAGAATGCAGAAGAGACTACAAACAGTTTTATGAATTTTGTTCTGGTACCTTGTAGAAGAGTGGTTTTCTATTACTAATTGTTGGCATTTGTCCAAATGGTTGTTCCTTGAGAAAGTACACCACAAAATTTCTACAAAAGGCATAAATGTTCCCTGATTGTTCTTGTTTCAACAGTTTCTGGGATGTGATTTGAAATCCTTAGCTAGCTAGCTATGCATAATTTTTCTTACTATGTGGGATGGTGACATGTCCATCCATGGTTTTCTTTTTTAAAATTTCTTATTTTTTTTACTATCTTAGCATGTATTTGGTAACAGTATGAGAAAGTGATAGACTTTCTATCTTTACCTAAGACTTAAGATCAATACTTACATGTGTAATAGATGGTGCTGGCAAGATTGGACCAGTTTGATCAAGCTTCTTGTTACTATCCTTAGTGAACAATATCTCTTCTGCTTTAGAACTTTGGCCAGCATAACTGAGTTAAGTGATAAGTCATGACTGTGTTGTTATATGATGTCTTTGGAATTGAGTAATGCTAGGCAATATTTAAAAGACAGAAATAGATGATGCTATTGTCTGAATTTGTTGTGTCTTGTGCTTTGAGGGGTATTTTAGTCAATTAACAACCTTAAATTGTTAGTCAAATAGCCTTGAGGCTGGAGCTTGTGATTGAATTTCTAAATGAAGTTACATCTTTCACCTTTGGTAGTCCTTATTCTTGACCGCTGTGCCTTTTGTCAATTTGTAATTTCACCTGATTCAAATAATTTTGGGATGTGGTTGGACCTACATTTTTGTTTTGTCTAGCCCTTGTGAGTTTTTTATTTTACCTTTAGTAGTCTCTTCTTCCTAACCATTTTAGCCTTGCCGGGTTTGTTACCAATCTTTTCAGGCTCGTGGCTCTGGTTCTGCACTTCTTATGCATGTCTTTTCACACAACTACTCTGCAACCCATTGTGTTTTTTAGCCATGTGAACTGTGAAGGTTACCTCAACTTGTGGCTTTCTTTTTTTTGCTCTCTCTTCATGCTACTTAGAAGCTTTGGAGCACCATTTTCTGTGAGCTTGTCTCCTGTGCTTCTAGATTTGGTTTAGTTCTATTATATGGTTTTGCCTTGGTTTTGGATGATTTTATTATTGCTTTGTTTCTTTTGATTGGAGTTTTATTTATAATTCGTTGTCTTTAGCTCTTCAACTTTCAGTTTGATCAAGTATTTGTTGCTCTGCAGGTTATTCTGTGTTCTGCATTTTAGAGAAGTTTGGTCAATTTTTAATACATCAGGGACCTGCAGGGCCAGAAAAAGACATAAAAAACCTTGATGGCTAATAAGTTAAAGATAAGGGACCTACAAGGCAATAAAGAAAAAGAAGAAGAAAAAAGATAAAGGACCTTAATGGCCAAAATGTGAAATATAAGGGACTAAATAGACCATTTTTTCTTTAAGGGATTTACATCCTACTAACTGATGTGATCTCACCATTAACCACATTAACAATAAGATTATTGTTGTAACTTCCTCAGGGTCAAATGCTCTCCTAAATTCTTAATACCATATGTGGAAATTCAATTTCAGACAAAGGAAGCATGTATTGTATGAAGGACACAGAGCTATAATGCTAAGAGAAGGAAGACAAAAGTGCACCTTGAATATGGTGTTTCTCTCAAAAATCAAGTATGTTATGATTCATGAATCATGATATTGCCCTTGAATCAATTATTGAGATGATGTTACTGAACAAAAAGGTGCCTTTTAACTGCTTCTGATTGTTTTCTATATGTTTGTTTTATGATTTTCTTTGCATTTTAAGGTGTTCATAATGAAGTTTGATGAAATGCTTTTGATTCATATTGTGTTTATTCTAATTATGAATTGAGGAATACAGATTCAGGAATCACTAATGACAGTATATATTGTTATTCACTTTTTTCTTTTTCTGAATTTTTTCCTGGAAAAGTTTTGGCATGGAAATGCATGATCGATTGTATTTCAGTCTCAAGAATTAAGCCAAAAACGAAATCAGGATGATCAGTTTTCATTTAGCAAGATATTGATTATGGATTCTCAGTTTATGCGTGAGGTTGATTTTCTATAAATACTTCCTCTTTCTCTTTGAATGAAATTCAGAATGTGTAAATCTTTTTATGTTTTCTATAGAATCTTCATAAGTCAGAACTGTGACTGCCTTTGCCATACATACCTAGAGGTCCTTTGCTTATTGACTAAATTGAACTATTATCAGACTAATTTTTCCACTTTCTTTCAAAACCATTTTCTGTTCTCTCTAGATCAACCAAAGGTTTTTGAAAGTTTTCATGATATTCTTCAAGAGCTTGTGGGATCCATTTCAAGTTTTACAAGTGAATACTTGATTTTAAAATTTAAAATCTTCTAAAATTATAAATTATTGTGGGTTTTCTGATTTAGGCTTCCTATGTATATTGCGTGTATGGTAACTATCATGGGTTTTATAGTTTTGATGTGCCTGTCAATGATCTGCTTCCAGTTGGCCAGAGATTATCTCCTGTTCATGTTCAACAACAAGAAATGAGGTATATGTTTGAGAAAAATGTTCCCTAAAGTGGATTATATTAAAGGTTTTGCATGATTATAAAGCAATGAAATTATTTTTTCAGTATGTGATAGTTCAACACGTCGCAAATTGTTGGACAGAAATCTAACTGCTCAGTCTAGAAATAAGAAAGTTAATTAGTCTTTCAATTATTTTGGTCAGTCATAAATAGGGATCATTATATTCATTTTTTATGATTGCTTTTCAGTGTATTTACTGCTTATTAGGTAAATGGTGTATAAGAAAAATTGACCATTTAGATGCAATGCTGAATCAACCTTCTGTCTTGTGTAAACCTTATTGTCATTATTGTGGTACAGAGACACTTGATTCGGAGTCTTTGACATTTTGTTGTTCTTTTGGTGAAATACATGGGAATATACCGTTGGAGATTTTGATTGAGAATTTTACCTCTCAAATCTAAAGAAGCACTTTGTTTCAGGAAATATGTATTCACATATTATAATCTTTGCTTTTACTTCTTTGGGTGTTAATTGTAATAAATCCATGTCAAGGAGGTATAATGGTGTATATACATTCAAAGAACAAGCACTAGGATGGCATTTCATTAATGAACTTATATGAGCTGGTGGATCAGGCTTATGTTTACAGCTCTATTTCCATGATACTGATCACGAGCTGCATAACAGAATGATGAGTTTGGAGTAGTTCACTGGAAGTGTAGTTTTGAAAAGTTTGAAATCACGGAAGAGAATCCATATGTGTGTCTTTTGGTTAAGGAGTTTGAGAAATGTACCAGATTTGGATTCTTTTAAATTTTGCTCAAATATTATGGCGGAAAGATCAGAGTGTCCATAAGAAGCCTACTGTTTCTAAGTGACTGCTTTTATGGGTAGAAGGTTAGACTGAGGGACATGGTTATGGTAGGCATATTCAGGTTTATACAAGAAAAGGAAGTAGGCCAATATATTCTAGTTTCCATGATCCTCTTCATTATCCATTAATGTTTTTGCAATAGAGAAACTGCTTGCATGAAGGAATTGAGAAAGAGCTTAGGAATTGCAGCAAGAGGAAGAGACAGAATACAAAAACAAATTGATTCTATTGTTGATTCAAGCAGATTTGCTTGATTATGAAAGCATAGTACTGCAATATTTGGTTACTGATTTGGATTATTGTTTTAGGACGTATAACTAATTATGCAATCTTTTTTTTTTCTGTTTATGCAGCATTGAATCAGATGATGGTAGAAAGTTTGTTTCCTTGAGGGAATATTTGCATAAAATCTACAAATCGTCCCAGAAAGTTCACCATTTTGCTGCATTCTGGGAGATCATTTCAGCTTACACAGTAGATATGTATTTTTAAGTCAGAAAGCCGATTTAGACTTTCAGAGGAGAAAAACTTAAATATGGGTAGAACAGTTAGAGGAATACTGGACACTGGACAGTGCTGCTGCTGGTTAAGTACTGGATCCATAGTTGGCCAAGTATTATTCTTCCAGCTTCTTGATTAAAAGTTAACTCCAATTCAATATGATACCGTGCAAGCCACTAGTAATTGCAGAAGCATCCAAGATAACTCCATCTTTTTCATACTCAAATGCTGCATTCTCATCAATGAAATAAATGAGGGGAAATGAATGGCAGAAGCAGTTTCACCTCAAGGAGCTTGATGTTGAACAAGTTGAAAGATTGAAGCCTTTCCAAGCTCATGAACTTGAAACTCATTAGGTACTTTGCTAGGCTCTGGCACAAAGATAGAATGTTGATTGCTCTTTTTTTCTTCCATTTTGTACTTTCTTACCTTTGTTCTTTTTCCAGGGTAGATGTAACAGATAAACACATTGATTTTTGGAGGATTTCAGGCTTTCTTTTGATGATTGGCGGAGATAAATATTCTACATATAATGCAAGCATCCAGGAGCTATTGCAACTTACAAGTTGTACTGTAAGTTACAGATTTTATCTGAACTGTGAGAATGTCTACATATTTTACAGATCCTTTTTCTCTCACAATCCAACACCAAAATCCTTCATTTTCTGTCACCTAAAAGTTCCATTTGGTCAGCCATTTAACTTGGTTAAAGTTCATATTTTGCATGTTTGAGTATCCAAGTTATTATTTGGACGGCCATTTAACTTTCTTTACTTAGTTTTTTCGCCATAAAAATTTGTTGTTAAGATTCTTAGTAAATTGCACAATTGCAAATCCCTTCATCCTTTCAAAGAGAAAACATCATTTCATTTCTTTAGAATGTCTGTCCAAATACATATTTTTTTCTATTATCTCAGGCCTGCTGCAATGCTTCAATCAACTTTGTTATTAGTTTCCCAAGTGCAAGGACCAAGGTTTATGGATGATTCATTCAAGTGTTTGTTTAGCTTTTGTGAGGAAGCCAACTTTTAGCAATATTGTTTTTAAATTACTTTCTGCAGGTTGCTTTCACATGCTATTGCCTTTTGTGAGTTGTTTTTATTTGGTTTACTTGACCTCCAACTGGGTTGAAAACGTGTATTTGGCAACCATTCATGAATGTTAAAAGGTGTTCAGGACTTAATATACAAATCATTTACTCGGAATGAAAGACCATTTATTCAGCTCATTTTTTCTCTCATGCAGAACCTTTTTTTTTATGAGAGAAAGAGATAACTCCCCCACCTATACGAATTGTAAATTGAGGGATTGTTCGAGTGACAGATATATATTGATAATAGGATATATTGATAATAGGATTCAAAACGCTACTTGTTAGTCGGTGCAAAAGGGTCTTTGTGGAGGAGAAGAAATGTTTGAATTTGTGAAGTCTGAAAATGGTAGTAATTCAATTTTTTACCAAAGAAGTTTAACCATATGACTGTGTAATATAAAGGATTTATCTTTCTTACACTCTATATGTATAAAAATATTATTACACAACCATGTTTTGGTATTTGGTTACATTTTTCTGCATTTAGACCTTAATATTTTTTTTTTTTTTACTATTTGGTTCTTAATGATTATTTTGAAATATTTTTTGATGTTTTTTTTTGTATAAATTATTATATTCTTTTGTTGCCACTTCCGTCTCAGTTCAAGTTAATTAAAGTACTTTGTAGTCACTTAATCTCGAATTTGTCCCTAAATTGTTAACAAACAAATTTTGTAACTGAAATATTTAATTATTCATGTGAAAAATATCAAGGTAAAAAGAATGTAAAATAATCATTGATGACATCAAAATGGTAAAAAAAAAGAAGACGATAGGGACAAAAGAGTTCAAAATAATTATAAAAATCAAAATGATTTTTTTTCTAAATAGGAAATTTATTTCCCAAAAACGTATCTTAATTTTCTTCTAAGAAAATACCAAAGATGATCATCTCATGGGTCAATTGTATAATACTGTAAATCAAATATGAAGTAATAACTAGAAAAAATCAGAATAATAATACTTATTATTATAATAAGATAAGTCGGTTGAGTTGTAATACTTTGTAATGGATAAAAGAATTTTGTTTTTTCTTGAAGAAAAAAGAGATTGCATTAAATCAAATTTGGTGAAGTGGAAATCTTCATATATAGAAGTGATCTATTTTGAACTGACTTCAATGTTTATTTTTATAATTGATCAAAACTTTTCAAAATTATGTAATCTTTGTAATATTCTTCTTCTATCTATTTGAGAATTATGATCTCTTTTGAATGACTTCAATATTTATTTTTATAATTGATCAAAACTTTTCAATCTTTTCTTCTATTTTTTAGGAGAAAAATCTTTTCAATCTTGACATTGACATGTGATAGATATTTGATTGAAAAACATATTTACATTAGAAAATAAACTTTATATGTTATTTATTCAATTTGAATTCAATTTTAGAAATTTAATTTAAAAAATTATCATGTAAATAATATCTTTTTTTTAGTATATGAAGTATTGAGGATGCAATTCGAATCCGCATGTGTTTTCTTATCATGAAAATAATATATCTTATAAATTAAGTATAAAATAAGATTTATTGTAACATCAAATAGTGACTGTTATTTTTTAATAAAAAAAAGTGTAGCAAACATGATGATAAAAATATTTGACATGTTATATGTTTTAATATTTTTATTCCTTATGAGTTGTAATATTAAAATTTTTAATACTAATTCATTAATTAAAGATATGTAGGTTTTTTAAATTTTTTATCGAAATGTCAATGTTTTTTTTTCCTTCTTCATGGGTGTAAAAGTGTGACAAATAAGAAGAAAAAAAATGAGGGAGTAATAAAGTACAAAACAAATTATATATATATATATATATATATATATATATATAAAAGTACAAAACAAATGAGATTCCGAAAGTACCCTTCGGGTCAAGACCCCTTGATGAAGAGGAGACTTCAGGAACAGCATATAACAACGCAAGTCCAACCCCATTTCGAAGAAATTATTTACAGAGTAGCAATCTTCTTATAGAGAGAGAAAGTTCGGTAGACAGGACAGAGATGGAGATGTTAGGAGCGAAAACCAAGGACGATTACGTTCATGGCGATATAGAGCAAGGAAATTTGCTCTATCCTGGAATTGGATATGGAGAAAACCAGCTCCGGTGGGGATTCATACGCAAAGTCTATGGGATCCTCTCCGCACAGATCCTTCTCACCACCGTCGTCTCTGCCTTCACCGTCCTTTACGATCCCCTTAATCAACTCCTCAGGGGAAATTCCGGCCTTTTGCTTTTCCTCTGCATTTTGCCCTTCATTCGTAAGTCTTTATTATCTCTTTAAGTTTATTTATGAATAAAATGTCACCTTTGATAATTAAAATCGATTTTAGACGGTGGATTTGTTTTTATTTGTGATTGTTGGATTTGGAAATCGTTTTTTTGTGATTGTGGTTGGCTGTGATTTGGGAATTTAGGGTGAAAACAAATTGGGAATTTGATTAGGGTTTTGACGACGTGGTTCTTTGAACGCTCTTTCAACTTGATAATAATTCAATCTTGTGAGTAAATGAGATTAATATTGTTTTTACATATTTTTGGATGGAAGAGTGTTGTGTAGGAAAACAAATTTGGTAAGACAGTTGATTTAAAGCTTTGGATGGAGTTTGGGGATCCGTGTTGGGTTGGATCAGACTGTCAGATTATAAAATAAAAATATAAGCTGTTATATTTCAGTGCACCTGGATCCCTAGCTGTTTGTGCTTGTCTGGATGCTATATTGGATATTAGGTTTTTCATGTATATTTTTTTACGCGACTGTCAATATGGTTACTTTTCAGTTCTGCGTATGGTAACCAACTGTGGTTATATGTTTGTTGCAATCTGTCAGGTATATAGTATTTGATGAATCAAGTATTCAAGTTCATTTTATGCTCTCTTTCTTCTTTTTTGTCCCCCTTCTGCTGTATCTCCTGCTTGTGTAAACTGGTAGTTTCAACTGTATATGAGCCCGTTGATCCAGCTCTGAGGCTATATTTTCTAGTACAATGAATTCTCTGTATTCCTCTTTTATTCTTTTCTATTGGGAGAATTGGCATCTTACTAGGTTAATCAGATTTTCTGGTCTTGTTAGTTTGTTTTTGTGATGCTGATTCGGTCCAGTTGTACTATTTTAATCTTGTCTATTTATAAGACGTTAAGGATTCACTGTTACCAGTGTAGTTCCTTTTCCAAGGTAGTTCAGGAAACTTAGTTTATGAGCTTTAAGTTGGCAGAAGTCTTTAATTCTGAAAGTAGTACTATTCTTTGGATTTTACTTTTATGTAAACTGAAGAAAGTGATGTAACACCACTCAGTGGTCAAATGCTTGAGATTTTATGGATCATTTGAAATTTTTTCATATATCTATCCACATAAAGATGCAACTCTCCTGTATGCACCTGAGAAGGATGGCAGTATAATGCTTCTGATTCTCCTGTTTCTGTATCTTACTGGTGATTTGTGTCATTTACAGTTATGTGGCCCCTGCATGTGTATCAGCAAAAGCATCCACTGAACTTTGTGTTCCTTGGGCTGTTTACTGCTTCACTGAGTCTGACTGTTGGGGTAAGCTGTGCAAATACTGAAGGTATGTATTTTTAGTTCCTTTCTCTAACATGCTTTCAGATCGCTGTTGATTTCTGCTTTTATCTTGCTTCTATCTTTCTCCCTCATCAGTCTCTGTAACTACTATCTCATAGTCATTTTCCTCTGGTTCACAGGAAGAATTGTGCTGGAAGCTTTAATCTTGACATCCGCCGTGGTCTCAGCTCTGACAGGATACACTTTCTGGGCTAGCAAGAAGGGAAAGGATTTCAGTTTCCTTGGACCAATTCTGTTCACTAGCCTCATCGTACTCCTTGTATCAAGCTTTCTTCAGGTCCTCTCTCCCCTTCTTTTTCTAGTGTTGGTACTGATTCATATTGCCCCCTGCCCAACCTAGGCCTTGCACTCAATTGCTTAAAATAAGTAGTTTTTCTTTCTTTTACCAGATAGAACCTGTTTTGAGCTGTTATTTGTTGCATTTTTACTTCTAATGTTAATAAAAGGATTTTTTTTCTAAAGTATATTAATTTAAAACAACTTTTTTTCAGGTATGTAATGTCAGTAGCCCTTTTTTTTTTTTAAACAGCACCTGTTAAACATAATTTCTAGATCTGCTATTTGAGACTGACAACTTTTTCTATTATAATGTGGATTTTGCAGATCTTCTTCCCTCTTGGATCAACAACTACTGCTATCTTTGGCGCATTTGGTGCTATAATCTTTTCGGGCTACATCATTTTTGACACTGAAAACTTGATCAAGCGCTTTACCTATGATGAGTACATCTGGGCATCTGTCCATCTTTATCTTGATATCCTCAACCTGTTCCTTACAATTCTACGGATGTTGAGACAGGGGGACAACTAGAACTATCAACTATGGCGGCGTCATGTGACTTTATAAGTTTTATAGTAAATGCAGAAATATGTGTGGATATTGTAAATCTGTTGGAACTCGGTTCGTTACCAATTATAGGCTTTTGCTGGTCTGATAGACTGATACTGCCAAATGTTTAATAAACAACTCCTTTTGATGCTCATGTGAGTCTTTAAGCTTGAATTTCCTAAGAATGTATTCAAAGAGGCATTAATCCAGTCTTTGTCAGTTGTCACCTGGCTTCATTTGATGGATAACTACTTTTGAATCTGGCGGCATTCCTTTGGTTTTTTTTTTTTTTTGTGATAAATGAATCTGGCGACATTCTAAATTAAAGATAGAGAAATTTCTAATACAAATCTAAGAGATCTAGCATGGTAAGGGACGGGACGGGGAGCAATGACTGTTTAAGATATGAATAGGTGCCAGACTGCCAGTGCTTCAGTTTGGATTAGAGTCTAGGAATCGGTGTCCCTATGGACCATGATTCTTTTGGAATTTGTACCAATTACTGTTTCAGAACTGTGGACCTGTGGTGTTGATAGGCTCAATTTTTGTTCTAAATTAATTGGATTTGTTTAACATTTTTATAATTGGAAAACAAATGCAGAAAGATTAATTTTAATTTTTTGAATTAATTTAATAATTAAATTTAAATGTTTAAAGTATTCCCTTTCTTTTATTTAGCAATAGAGTATTTTGTGTGTGTGTGTGTGTGTGTGTGTGGGCGGGGGCGCGGGGATCAAACCGCAACTGAAACTGGAATAACAGTTAGGTTGACTATGTGAGAAAATTAAGCTCATAAAACTCCGTCGTTTTGGTTCAATTGTGAGTACTTTGTTCATGGAGACACTTTTTTATATCAAGGGTTTGAGGTATGAATAACATTGCTGAAATTAGTTGGTTTCCTACCACTAATTTTACTTGAAATAATGCAAATTCATTTTCCTTGGGCTTGGAATATGTATTCCACATTTTCCTCATCAGCAACATAAACAAATGCCATTTGGACTGATAAAAACATCCTAAGAACACATATAAAAGACTAACTGCACCTCAAAATAAGAAGTGAAACAAGATAATGTAAAAGACAGAAAACAAATCAGATTATGAGGCTTATTAACATATAATCTAAATATTTGTATCACATTGGTTGGAAAATTGTCATAGCCTCACATTTCATACTCTATTTCAAAAGCATTCACCACCTTCAATTAAAGTACAATTGTCTGATGCAGTGATGTATGAAAATGAAACAATGGCTGCTGCATACACTGTATTTATTCACAGATCAAAGTGTGTTCCAAACAAGAAAAGGAGTGAGCCAGTGGCTCATCATGAAACGAAAATAGATTCCCATTTGAACTTCCATTGGAAACAAATATATATACATTTACACCATAAACTGAATCTTAGAAATACTGTTGTACTGAAGCACCTGAATGTAGACTCCAACAGAAGCAAAGAAATGAATATGTTGATCTTATTATGTCTAGCCACAATCATGGCTTAACAGGCTCCTCATCGTCATCAATATCCCAAGTTAGATCTTCACCATCCTCAGCAGCACTCAACCTTTTTCTCAGATCAGCACTACTTGGGCTCAGTTGTGCAACTACCTTGTTCTCATCACCACTCCCTATATCTTCAATCTCATCCCACGCAAGATCTTCTTCCTCACGGGAAGATGGTTGGCTTGAAATCACAGAGAAATCACTAATGTTATCGCTCCTCCCTTCTGAACTCAACTTATCAGTACCCAACTCATTCTCATCAGGTATCCCCTCCGAATCCCCTTTTTGCTCAATCCCGCCACCACTCCTTACCTCAGCAACTATGTCTTTCTTGTCATCTCCACTATCACGCATCTTGTCATCATCTCCAAGCTTCAAACTCTCTAATGTCTTAACCTTATTTTCAATCTCTCTTTTCATCTCATCTTTAGATTCGAACCCATTGTCCTCATCCTCATCATCATCATCATCAACATCCCAACTCAATTCCTCCTTTTCCTGCCCTTCAATTGCTCTCTTCACAAGCTTTGCTCTGGCCTCCTCCGCTTTCTTAACCCTATAAACCCTGTAAAAGTACCTACTCCAAAATGTTTCCTGAACAACACGGCTAGGCACAACCTCATTGTAAATTTCCTTAATCGCACCATTTTCCTTAAATAAATCCTCAACCTCTTCACTCTTTCCCTCCAGCACAAACCCCATCTTCCATTCACTGTAGTCCCCGGCATCCTCAGGCTCTTCACAATAAGTTTTCAAATCACATTGCATCGCCCTAATCACAGCATCAATTCTACTATAAGGTTTCACATTCTGCCTTTCATTACTACTACTACTTTCCAACATATCATCATCGGACACATCCTCATCAGCATTAAAAATTGAATCTTTACCATGGATAATAATATCAGATACAGTAGAACCGAGGGTATCAATAACTTGCCCAACCGACTCAAGGGACGTCTGAGCAACAGCAGCCCCAGATTCCAACCGAGCCGGGAGATCTTCTACAGCACGGCTTGCCGATTGACGGATAATCGCAGTCTCTTTTTTCAACCCAGAACTGAATTCTTCAAAATCCTTCCGGTAATTCTCAATTACCGACTCCGATTTCGTAGCTATGGTTTTAAAAAGGCTAGAACCGAAGGTCCACGCATTTGTAATAGATGGGATTTTAGGATTAGGGTTCTGGGTTTGGGAATTCAATGGCGAATTCGGATCAGTTTCTGGATTCTGATAAGATTTTGGAGACGCAGGAGGAGATGGGTCTTCTGAGAAAACTGATTTGAAGAAGTCCATGAACAAAAAATTATGGTGCAACAATTATTAGCAATTGCAGAAGAAAAATATGTATATATCTTTATATACACACAAATCCCTGTATGTATAGAAATTAGAAAGAAAACTTTTGAAGGGATCCCACTCCACTGCGTCTTGTGTGTGTTTATGGTGGAAAAATATTGAGATGGATCACATGTACTATGTATATATGGAGAATCGGTTATCCGCCTAGCAGGCTAGCAGCAGGATGAAGATGAGGGTGAAGGATGAACCAAAGAACCAGTATTGTGTAGAAGCGTTTTAAAAAGAGGGATTTATCGTTATATATATATATATATATATCAAGGGCAAATTAGTGTATTTAGCCCCTTAAGTTTTTATGTTTTTTAAGGAAGGTCCCTTAATATTATTTTTTACTTTTAGCATGTAAAATAAATCTTTCCGTCTAATTTTAAATTCAATTACAAAGGAAAAACAAAATTCAATCATGTATATTTCCATCATCTCAATCCATTAGATGTCTCTTAAATGTTTTTTTCTTAATTGAACTTTTGATTCCTCAACTTTAAAAATTAAACTTTCAATCTCTTAACTTTAAATTTTAAGCGAAAAAAAAAAAATCATCTTCTCCCAAATTTCAGTAAGTCTTTTGGAATAATATGATCACAAGTAAACAAGTTTGGTTATTAATAAAAATATTTACTTCTAATTCTTGGTTGATTATTTCCACACATATTCAATTTTTAATTTTTTTTATTTCATGATGGCGAACTTCTTAATGATAATTGAGATAACATACAAATGTATATTACATTAAACCAACTTTGATATAATAATCTCATATGGCGTTCACATAAAATCAAAGCGTTTAACATGTAGTAGAAATAAAGGGCGCTCCTCCAAAAACATCATAAATCAACTCATATTCTCTAATTCTAGTTAAGATAAACTTTGCTTTAAGCGAGGTGAAAAGGAAAGAGGTTTCATTTATCAATATGCTCAACTCCTTTAATCCAAATCACAATGAAAATATTCATATGTAAGAATGACAATGTCTCTCTCTATATTAATGTGTATACAAAAGTCATTCACAGAAATACTTAACCGTGATAGAGTAACAAGATTACCAAAATCCAATTCTTAACATCCAAAAAATATAATTCAATCAAATATATGCTATTTGCATTATATTTTCATGATATATACATCACAAAATACTTATAGTGTCACGCCATGAAACTGGAATGCAACTCACCTGATCATGAAATTTTCTTTATAATCACAAGGCTACAAAGACATTCAAAATATGCTATAAATCAATAAATAAATAATATTCATTCAAAGAAATAAAAATATCCTTACATCAATTAAAATCGTCCAAAAAAATAACTAAAATTCAAAACAAAACCCAAAAGTAAGCCTAATAAAGTATATATATATATATATATATATATATATAACTAACAAATCCTCCAATAACAAAAGTTCAAAAGTTGATAATCTATTAGCAAAGTCATTGCTTTAATCTACCAAGTATCTTCCTTATCTTCATCGAATTTAATCTCATTATTTGAAAAAGAAAAATGAATAGTAAAATGAGCGTACACAAGCTCAATAAATAGTATTAATACATCTATGGAATGAGTTGATAGATGACATCCAAAAATTTAACATCTAATAAATAATATAATATATCATATAATTCCCAAAATTTCTTAGAAATAAATTCATAACGGATACCAAAATAAATTATAAGGAAAGTTTGATGACGTACCATTTTTCAAAAAATTTCAAATAAGTATATTATAATATTAATAATATATGAAAACAAGTTTAAGAAGCTTAATAAGAAAAGAAAATCAAAACAAAGAAGAATACGAAAGGAAAATATAAAAATATATTGTATGCATAAATGGTAGGTTTAGCTGCGAAGACCACAAATAAAACTATACTTCTGGATTGTTGAAAAGAAGAAATAAGGAAAACAAAACTCCTAACTATTTTACATTATGTTTGTTGAGACAAATAAGATGTTTAGAAGAAATATACTTAAAAAAGAAGAAGAAGAAAAATGCATATGTGGCAAAACTTTATTTATGGCATCTAAGACTTTGCAAAGAAAGGTTGATATCCTAACATAAATTTTAAAAGCGTAAAAGGCAAATTTTATTATTTAATTCATATAGCTAAAAGAAAGTATAATAAACCCTGATAATTGTACCAAGAATTCATGAAAATTGTGAATCCTTTAGTGATTCACATATGACATTCTTTTTATTTTGTAATTATTTATAAGACATACATCAATGATCTTTCCATGAGTTTTTTGAAATTTTAAATACTTAATAGAAGAATAGATCTCTTAAAACAAACAGTGACTAGAAATAAATAACTAGTATCACAAATAAAAAATTCCAATATTCATGTGGATTAATAGAAATTATTTACTTTCTCTTTTTAAAAATAAACTCATAGGATAATAATCTTTTT
Source organism: Apocynum venetum (assembly GCA_019593545.1). Taxonomy (NCBI): domain Eukaryota; kingdom Viridiplantae; phylum Streptophyta; class Magnoliopsida; order Gentianales; family Apocynaceae; genus Apocynum; species Apocynum venetum. The sequence continues at coordinate 985,134 of SRSM01000153.1, forward strand.
GTTGATATCAAATTCTAATGTTAAATCCAAATGTACTCCTGCCAAGACGGCTAAACAAATCAAAGCCTAATCAATTTTTTCAGAATAGACGGAATCAAATATAAAATTGAAACATATTTCCCCAGCATTAAATTACAACACATAATTTTCAAAGGTCTTCAAAACACAAAGTACTAAAATATTTCAAATATTTAGTATATAGAAATACTCAAATAGACAAAACAAATTTTTGAAAAACAAAGTCTTTAAAAAATTAAAAGAGATTAAACTACTTACCTCAAACAAATGATTTTTCCTAAATTAGATAGTCCTCAAAAGAATCGCTTTCACATATTCATAAAATTCTCAAATTAAAATCATAATATAACTATATTAAATCATTATAATTATAAAACTACTCGAGATTGATTTTACCTAAAGTTGAATGGTTCTCAGAAGAAACAATTTGCCTAGCCACATTCTTTATTTTTGCAGAGGTTGTCTTTATAGAAAATAACGTAAAATAAAATGGTGAAATAAGGTTAGTCTCATAACTATCTATTTATACCCTAATCACTAAAAAATAAAAACAACCCTAATAAAATAGATATGAGCCAAATAAATAAAATAAGCCCATACTACTAAAATAACTCATTGGGTCAAGTATTTACATTCTACTCCTTTACAAAAACTTTCGTCCCTAAAACTTAATGTACCTTGAATTCGAAACAAATGAGGGTATCAATCCTTCCTGTTCTCCTCAAGTTCTCCTCTAGCTTCTCTTAGTGAATGATTGGAACATTGTACTTTCAGATAAGGTATCATCATTCTTCTTGAAACTTGATATTTCCGGTCAATAATCTTTATAAGAATCTCTCAATAATAAAAAAGACTTTTTGAAATGTTGAAGGGAATATTTGGCATTTTAAAAGGTTTGGGGACACTTTTGAAATATGAAAAGGAAATGTTTCGAGTTTGGAAAACTTTGGGACCAAACTATAAATTTAGAAAGTTTAGGGGGCAAATTGTAAATTTCAAAAAGTTTAGAGACTAAAAATGAATTTTTTGGAAATATGGATTGAAACATAATTTTTATAAGGGTTAAGGTATAAAATGGAATTCCTAAAAAGATTGGATCAAAATATAATTTCTAATAAGTTTTGGAGTCAAATTGAAAACTATAGAAAAACTTGAAGATTAATTTGAAAACTCTAATATATTTGTCAAACCCTAAATCCTTTTATGCCAAAAACCCTAACCCTAATTTATCTCTTCTTCTTCCTCCCTACCCAATCAGCTGCCACCCTCTTGTTTTCTCTCTCTCTTGGCAGCCACTATTTTCCCAATCTTCTACCTCTCATGGTCATCGTTGCCCTTTTCCTTCATTCCCTCACTGCCGCCACAATTCTTCCCCTCTCCTAACTCCCTCTAGCCGCCCCTTACCCCCCTTCTCTTTTCTTTCTCTTTCTCCCTCTCTCTTCCTCCCTCAAACCCATAACAAAAACACTCAAAACTCATCACGGTAAAAATGGCTTTCAATAGAGGCTAAAGAGTTTTTCTTGAGGAACTAAAAACTTTGAATATGGAAGAAAAAATGATGAAGAAAAGTTGACTTCTTTAGGCTCATTGCTGTTGTTGACAGCCAGTCATATGGCAGCACTAATAGCGGCTGTCATTACTAGAGAAAAACTAAGAGGTTTTTATCTACCTTGAGATTTGTGCTAAAAAACTAATCAAATTGTTTAATTTCCTTTTCTTATTCTTATATAAGTGAGATAAATCCCTAATGAAGTAAAATTAAAAGAAAATAATGAAGTCCATTTTTAAAAAAAGAAAAAAAAACTGAAACGGTATTACATGAGGAGTTGGCCAAACTACGTTCACAAACTTCCTTGTGTCATTTTTACTGTTTTCAGTTATAACTCGTGATGTAGTTTTAATTGAGTATAAATTGACTCAAAAATTTTAACAGTATCTACTTATACCCTATTCTTACAAAATAAAAACAAACTTAATAAAATAGTTATGGGCCAAATAAATAAAATAAGCCCACACTACTAAAATAATTCATTGGGTTGGGTATTTACAAATAGCAAATTATGTTTTGAATCTTATTTAAACTATTTAAATCTTTTAAACTTTTAGCCCTTTTTATTTTTTTGAAAGAAAAATTTAATCAAGAAAATGTCAAATAAACTATTGTGGCTAAGAGTATAATTGGAACTTGGAGGGTAATCTGAATACCATTCAAAATGGGGAGGAGAAGTTAAACCTAACTAACCTGGAAAATGAGTTATTACGTTAGCTCTTAGCAAACAGAAATACATCAAGATATTAAAGAGAATAAGGAGATCCTAGATTAAATTGAGCATATGACCGACTAGAGAGAAATTTGACAATCAATTGAATGAATTTGCCGAATAATACTACGGTTGTCCCCCCTCCCCTCTCCTAAAAAAAACCACATGCCACATGGGAGAAAGAATACATAACTGCAAATAGAACATATCATGTGACACGAAAGCTTAAAAAAAAACTCAATATTTTTGCAAGAAGCTATATGTGAGGCAAAAACATATAAAATATGGCATGTGAAATAGCAAGTAATTACAATAATTATAGTAATAGATCCAACCAGTTAACAATCAAAATTAACCATGAAAAACCCTTGAGCTAGGCATTTCTAGATAGCCAAAATAGTAGATTTTGTTGCATGGGGGCAGTAGAAATCGTGACAGGAAGTTAGCAACCAAAGCATGGAACAAACCAAAGATGAAATATAAGCTTGACCACCTTTAAAGATAAACATTGTGAAGTTGTCCAAATAGACCATAATACAACACTAAACAAGTGCAACTTCTAACTAACTATAAGTTCAAGAAGTTCCTGAAGGAGGAACACCGGTGCAAAAATGCTTTTTTTTTTCTAAAAAACAAATGGGGCCAAATGAAAGTGAGACTAGGCTTGCTAAGCAAGAGGGCAATCAAACAAAACATTGGGAATTTGGGATCAGACATGGGCAAGTGAGGTAGTTATCTAAAAACTACAGAATTTTAGAATAAATTATTTTATATACATAGTAGATCGAGCTATTATTAAAAAAAAATCAACAATATGATCATATTTCTTGTTTTTTATTTAATTTTTAAAATTTAAAGTCATTAGATGACATAAATTTGAAAACTTATTGGCTAAATCTGGAAAAAGATTTTGAAAAAATGATGTGTTTTTAGAAATTGATGGTTTCGATTATTTTCAGAATTAAAAATATTAAATGAGGTTTTACAAAATGACATATATACTCCTATTGAAGTACTTAACTGTAATACCCAAAAAAATTTATCTAATGGGCTTAATTAATTAATTAACCCGGCCCATTAAATATTTATTATCTTACACCTATAAATAGATAGGGATTAACTTAATAATCATTTTTTTCCCCTCATAATCACAAATCCCGAGGTAAGCTCTCTCTAATTTTCCGATTGGCAGCCACCACCGGCGCCGCCACATGGCTGGCCGCCGGCGGCGGCGATAAGCAAAAAATTTTATTTTTCTTATTTTCCCACCATAGTCTCCCATATTTCAGTGTTTTTTTTTTATTTTGGGAAGTGGAAGGGGCGGCAGAGGGGCGGCAGAGGAGGAGGAAAAAAAAAAACGAGAAGGGGGGGTGGCGGGCAGAGGGAAAACCGAGAGAGGGAGGGAGAGGGAAAAGGGGGAGCCAAGAGAAGGGGAGGGAGAAACAGAAAGGGGGCGGGCAGAGGGGTTTCAGAGAGAGGGGGGGGGGGAGAAGAAGAAGGGAGAAGAAGAAAGAAAGAGAAAAGAAGAAGGGAGAAGAAGAAAGAAGGAGGAGGGGAAGCAGCAGCAGCGGCTGGCAGAGGGGAAGGGGGGGGTGGCGGCTAGGGTTAGGAAGAGGGGAAGAAGAAGAGAAAAAAAAATTAGGGTTTTGGGGGATAGAGGGGTATTTTCGTAATTCTTTCAAAAACTTATCCAGTTTTTGCAAAGTGGTCCCTAGAGTTTACAAACCCTAAGATTACCCCAATTCAGATACGAAATTTACATATTTACCCACAAATGTTTAGAATTTTCAAATTAGTCCCCAAATCTTTCTAGAAATTTCCAATTTGACCCCAAACTTTTTAAAAATTATATTTTTACCCAATTCTTTTGGAAATTCCATTTTTATACCACAAACCTTATTGAAATTCTGTTTCAACCCATATTTTCAAAAATTTCGTTTTTAGTCCCCGAACTTTCGAAAATTACGATTTGACCCCTGAACTTTCTAAAATTACAGTTTAGCCCAAAACTTTTCCAAACTCGAAAATTACCTTTTTCATATTCCAAAAGTGTTCTCAAACCTTTTCAAAATGCCAAATATTTCCTTTAACCTTTCAAAAAGTCATTATTTTTCTTTTATATAGAATATTTAGTTTTGCCTTTCGAGGTCTAATTCATTTAATACATTCAATGTAGGAAACAAGGACTTAGGGAGCTAGATTTTCCACGCAACTTAGCATACGTTTATATCTGCTTTTGAGGTGGGAGTTCTAACCTTATTTTAATTATTTAATCATTTATATTTACATGTTATATGTGATATTTTATTCTATGATTAATTGTGCACTTTTAAATTCTTTTATGATATATGTGTGCAATGATTTTATAATTGAATATATAAATGTCTATTGCATATGTCATCAAACAACAGGGGCTTAGGTCCGATAAAACAGGGACTTATGTCCGATAAAATAGGGACCTTAGCCCGATTCAACAGGAGTCTTTGACTCGATGACATGCAATGACCATTGATGTTTACATGATATTTTAAATATGTATATCATTATAATATGTCCCACATTGCTCCCACTAAGTACTTTGTACTTAACCCATGTTTTCATTTTCCTTAAAATCTTTTACAGGCTAATGGATTGCGATGCGGGAATGGAGAATGACCAACTATTTAAATAAATTTCGAATTTGATTTAAATTATGTTCATGTTTTAGAACTGAGAATATTTATGTTTATGGTTTTAGTTTCATTTGGTATAAATAATTTTATGTTGGCAAGGATTGTTTTTTTGATTCAAATTTATAATTTGTTACTTTTGGGATTTTGACTAATTATTTGGGAATTTTGACTGTTTTAAAATTAGGGTTACTCTTTGACTTGCCTATTTTATTATATTTTCTATTTTGGGTATTTTTGGGAAATTAGGGATGTTACATTAACTATATAAAAAAATTGATTGTTTTCTAAATATATTTATTGCTAATAGGATATTATTAATTATATTGATAACAATTGTTTTAGCAGAAAAATATAATGGATTTGTTATATTATTCATTGAAAATATATCTTAGAAAAGTTTGAATAAAAAAAATCTAATCAACATTTTTACATATAAAAAAAAGTTAAATTATATATTGTTGTTGTTGTTTAACGATAAACATAAAAAAGGCAACATTTTCAAATTTCATCTAAGGCCCTAAAAGCTCTTGAGACTTCCTGCGATCAGAAGACCTATAAGCATTAACTATCACTGCTAGGTAAAAATGTCGTGAAAAGCTCACCAAGCAAGATGGAGGAATTTAGGTGGGAGAGGCAATGACCACTTTTCTTTCCAAAAAGCTTTAGCTAAAATAGAAGATCAGGTAGCATGAGAGTGCCTTTTCTGGTATTTGGTCTACTCTAACAGATGATAATCGATCGCTTGTCATCGAATAAATACCATATTTTGCTAAATGTCATTCAAGCTTGTCCAGGATAGAGATTAGGCGTAAGGGAATAAAAAACAATATCAAATCAATTTCAAAGAGTAGAAAAGACTCATGTAGTAACTCCATATTCTAGCATAACCTATTAGAATCATTCAAAGAGCTAAAATGAGAAATATGGGCCGACAAACTTTGATCAAATTGGGTAAAAGGTACTAGTTGAAAGCAACCATGGGCACAGGTAGAGCATAAGAGGATAGGTGCCCTCCCTCCAGCCCCCCAAAAAAAAAGTTCTTGGGAAATCTCTAGTAGTAATGTAGCACTTCAAGTTTTTTTAATTATTGGCCCCCAAGATTGGAAATATATGTTTAGCCCCTCTAGTTTGAATTCTTTGCTCCTCCATTGACCATGGGTCTTTTTGAATACGAATACCATTCCCATTACCAACACACTAATAAAGCCCTAAAGCTAACACATCCCTCTCCTAAATGACACTACATCTTATAAAACTAGAATTTCGACCAATGTGAATTGTCATAAAGGTAGCTAGATGATCTGAAACACAAGAAACAAGGTTAGAAGTGTAACAAATAAGACTCCAACCTTGCTTAGAAAGTAAGAGAATATTAAAGGATCAAAGATCTCATAACCCTAAACCACTTTGAGACTTGGGGAGACAGGGATTCTTTCATTTTTTTCTAGTAGAGTTGTTACTTGTCATCCACTTTTCTCCCACCAAAATTTCCTAATTATAGAAATAAGCTCATCACAAAGGCCTTATGGTACAAGTAAACATTGTATAACATAGGTATGGTAGAATTGGATAACAAATTTAATGAGAATCTCTTTACCAACCTTAGAGAGTAACTTATCTTTCTAGTTGCTCAATTCTTTTTGAGTGCATGTGCGATGATGTTTCTTATATTCACATAACGTTTTACACATTTTAATTGATTATGATTGATTTTTAGACATCTTTTAAATGAAAAAGTTATTGGTGTATATGATTTTAAGAATTTTTTTATATTATTTATATAATAGTTTCGCCGATCATCATACTTTGAATGTGTATTTAGTTATAGTACAATGAACCGTGGATGAAAATGACTTGTATTGAACTTTATTTAAATAGTCAATACAATGAATATCATTTAAGTGCTAAGAACAATGAATATCATTTACTTACTTTCATAAATATATATATATATATATGTACAATGATTTTTTAAATAAATTAATTTATGAGATATGATTTATAATAAAAAAATACACTATTTAAATTAATAATTATTATTAATTTATCAATTAATTAATATTTAAAAAATCATTGTACATATATATAAATATGTACAAAAAATCGTTAATATTTATCAACGATTTTTTAAATAAATTAATTCATGAGATATGATTTATAATAAAAAAATACACTCTTTAAATTAATAATTATTATTAATTTATCAATTAATTTAAAAAATCATTGTACATATATATAAATATGTACAAAAAATCGTTAATATTTATCAACGATTTTTTAAATAAATTAATTCATGAGATATGATTTATAATAAAAAAATACACTCTTTAAATTAATAATTATTATTAATTTATCAATTAATTAATATTTAAAAAATCATTGTACATATATATAAATATGTACAAAAAATCGTTAATATTTATCAACGATTTTTTAAATAAATTAATTCATGAGATATGATTTATAATAAAAAAATACACTCTTTAAATTAATAATTATTATTAATTTATCAATTATTAATATTTCCAAATTAAGAAAATTTCATGGTCCAAAAAACTATTGATTTATAGAGCTTTTACATACTCTATCACCTAAAATTAAATATTTTTATTTTTATTTTAAAATGTTCAGAATTGAATGTTCAATTTTTTAAAATAAAAATATTTATCATATAAAGTTCTATTAATAACATCTACAATTTAATAAATTGATGATATTAATAAATATGGTAACTTCTTTTAAGCTCAAAATTGAATATTTATTTTTCTAAAATAAAATAAAATATGTATCTTATAAAATTATATTAATAACATTCTTGATTAAAGAAATTTACAAAATGATATAATTCTATCATCATTAATGATATTAATAACAAAGATGACATGTTAATATTTATTTGGATTAAAAATCAAATGTATGTATTTAATTTCAAAGAGATGAATAGTAATATGTTATTTTCATTTATACTTTTTATAAATGTTAATAGATTTTCAAAAAAAGAAAAGAAAAAAGAAAAAAGAAAGTGTAGTAAATTTTTAACTAATGAGCTTGATCGCGTATTTGTCCTAAATTTACCGGACGAGGAAGTATATAATACCAAAATTCTCAGGACAATCTTGGTAGTTAGTGAATTGTGAATATCCAGTATCCCAGGCCCCCTTGCTTTCCTAATTAACCACCCCCTTCACCGAGCAGCCAAAAAAATAGCTATACATATAATAATGTTATTCGTCGTATGTTCTGTGATCTCTTACGTGGTATATTTGCATAGATTCTTAGTGTTTAGATTTAGATTATTCTACTGAAACTTGGAATTTTGGTGAAGCAATTTCTTGAGAAATGAAAGGGCACGATCGGATAAATTCTCTACCTGAAGAGCTGATTCTTGAGATCTTTTGTCACCTAGACAGCAAACCCAATCGGGATTCTGCGTCTCTTGTCTGTAAGCGGTGGCTTGTCCTGGAGAGGCTCAGTCGTGAAACCATCCGCATCGGGGCATCCAGTAGTCCTGACTCGCTGGTCAAGCTGCTTTCTCAACGCTTTGTTAATGTTCGAAACGTCTTCATCGATGAACGGATATCCGTTTCCCTGCCTGTTCAATATGTGAGTTCTTTTTTGATAGTATTTCTTTTGTTGAAATTTATGGGGTTGTGATGATTTTATAGTTTTTGGATTCTTTTGTTAGGTATAAAGATGAGATTTTTCCCTGGTAATTAATTGATGGTATACTGAAAATTGTTGAGAAGTTAATTTAGGGCTCGTAAATGTTTGAGCAAGAGAAGATTGATTGGTGCTGCCGAATTTTGAGGAGGGATTGGATCTTCGTGGAAACATGTTATAGTTCTTGAGGTGAATTTTCGTGACAGAATTGAAAAATGTTGTCCCTAAAATGGGCAAAATCTAATCATCGTAAAATGAAGACTGCCACCAATTGTAGCATTTTTGCAGAAAATCTAAACTTGAATGGGGTTGTTGATTGAGCTTTACCATGTACTTGTCCAATGTGGGTAATCTTTATAATACAGTTTTTTCACGAAGTCTGAGGATAGGCTTAAATTATTATTGTATTCTGTCAAGTTCTAGAATAATCTCCAACTTTGGCCTTTTGCTTGTCTCTCAGCTAGGATAATCTTCATGGGCTTGGTTTAATGGATTTTGGTCCAATTTATGGGGTTTCATTTGCTACATCAGGAATATGCATAATGTGCTTGCGTGGTTTGTGTTAATTCTTAGATTAAACCATTGTTTTATACTTGTATAGAGAAGAGGACATGGTGGCCGCAAGTCTGCAGCTTCTTCCCTCAGGCTTCGCCATGGGTCTGACAAAATGGTGTATGAAGACAATGAGACAGATTCATACTGCTTATCAGATGCTGGCCTGGGTGCTGTTGGCGAGGGCTTTACCAAGCTTGAAAAGTTGAGCTTAATATGGTGTTCTAGTGTGTCTAGTGCAGGGTTGAGGTCAATTGCTGAGAAATGCAGTGGCTTGAAGTCACTGGATTTACAGGTAGGCATCTACTTTCAAAATTAGATGTGTTCTTCAGTGACTGTTTTCTGGATATGCAGATTTGTTAATTTAATCACTGATCTAGAATGAGATACAAAGCTCAGAACATAGTAGTAAATTTGATATGCAACTTGATATTGTGATGGAGGAAATCATGCAGATTAAGCTCTGCTCATCATGTTTTATTCTTTTAAGGGTTGCTATGTTGGGGATCAAGGTCTAGCAGCTGTTGGGGAATATTGTAAGCAACTTGAAGATTTAAATTTGAGGTTTTGTGAAGGTCTAACTGATGCGGGTGTGGTCGAGTTAGCCCTTGGTTGTGGGAAAACATTGAAATCTCTTGGTGTTGCTACTTGTGCTAAAATAACTGATCTATCATTGGAGGCTGTAGGATCTTATTGCGGATCTCTTGAGACATTGTCATTGGACTCAGAGTTCATACAGAACAAAGGAGTGCTTCGTGTTGCAAAAGGTTGTCAAGTTCTAAAAGTTTTGAAACTCCAATGTATTAATGTGACTGATGAGGCACTGGAAGCTGTTGGCATGTTCTGCAAATCATTGGAGTTATTGGCTCTGTACAGCTTTCAGAGATTCACAGACAAGTCAGTTATTCTTTTCATCCTCTATTGAAGTTGTTTGTGCTATTTGATTTGAGTTGTATATTCTCATATTAGATTTTTTAACATTATGCATATAATTTGTTATTGACCTCCCTTTATAAGCAAATGATTTTGAGTCCTACATAGGTTGCATGGTTTTATTTACAATGTGAGCTTGTCAGAAACTTTTACAGACCTGGATTGTAGCTTCTAGTGTGCTCTCTAAGGCATCTATTTCAGATTCTTTCTACCCTTGTGACATTGTTTGGATGAAAGGGAGCAAAAGAAAGTGCAAGAATATTATCAGTTTGGGGGATTGTTTTCCTTTCTAGAATCAGGATTGTTGCTGGGGAAACTTTCACTTGTACAATTTGAATTGCAGGATCTATCCTTTTGAAAATTTAAGTTAATTTTAAATGTATGATAGAGTTATTTTCCTGTTAGTTACTTTGGGTTCCTTTCTCATATTTAAGTATAAATGATTAAACTTTCTGTCCAGTTCATGGGGGGGGGGGGGAGACATAGTTTATAGGTTGTCATACTTGATCTTGATGTCAACATCCTGCAGAACTTGTGGCTTTCAAGAGTGGATTTACTTACCTAGAAGCCACAGGAATTTATGTTTGTGCACCTTTTAATTCAGTCCCGTAAGTTGTCATGTAGCTATCTTGGGGAAGAGGAAAGGGAAAGAGGCAGAGTAGATGGATTCTCTATTTTCTTATTTTTTGTGATATTTGAATGTTTCAGGAGTCTATGTGCTATTGGAAAAGGCTGCAAGAGATTGAAGAATCTTACCTTGAGCGATTGCTATTTCCTAAGTGACAAGGGTTTAGAAGCTGTTGCAGTGGGTTGCTCAGAGTTGACACATCTTGAAGTAAATGGCTGCCATAATATTGGAACATTTGGACTGGAGTCTATTGGAAGATCTTGCATGTATAGTTCTTCTGTCCTGCCTTTCTGCTTTTTCCTTTCTCTGAGGGGTTATGAGTTATCATTGTGTGTGGATATTGTTTCTTCTTTGTTGATTTTCATGTTCTACTTTCTCCATTGAACATCAGTTTTTGATGGATATAGGAGACCTTACCTAGAGCTGTGTGCATTGGCTATCCGAATGAATTAAAATTATCTGAACTCCTTAATCAAACTAAATAGAGTTTTATTTTTTTTATGGAAAGCCAATCAGATAAATTGTTCATTTATCTTGATTACATATTACCCCCGAGGAACAGTGATACTACATGTAAAAGAAGAGGGTACGAGAAGCAGATTCATTCTGAGGTACTAGTGTGTGTGTATACTTTAAAGTTTGTTTATGATTCAGATTATGTGTAATTTTATATTGATATTTATTTGTTATTATTTTGGGATCTGCATTTATCTTCTCTTCTATCCTTTCAGCTTCAATCATGTTGTCAAAGGACTTCTTGAGCTGATGAAAAACTTTAGCGCACTGAAGTTTCAACTTCTTGTCCACTTTGTCTCCATTCCAAATTTTATCTGAAATCTGTGCTTCTATTAGAGTATTAATTTCTTATTTTGCAATCCGTTCTGCAGGCAACTTTCTGAGTTGGCCTTGCTGTACTGCCAAAAGATAGGTAATCTAGCACTATCTGAAATTGGCAGAGGCTGCAAGTTCTTGCAAGCTCTTCACTTGGTAGACTGCTCAAGCATCGGTGATGATGCCATTTGCAGTATAGCTGAAGGATGCAAAAATTTGAAGAAGCTTCATATTCGTCGATGTTATGAGGTATTGCATTATTTGCTATTCTTTTGCCCATTTCAATTCCTGAAGAACTGTTTTTGTGATTAGTCATTATTTAGTATGTGATTATCTACATGGTGAAATAATATTTACAATCTCTTCATCTTTTGCAAATTGGTAGCATGTTCCCTTGTATGTTAAATTTCTGTTATATGTGGCTCTGGGATAACCTGCTTCTTCTAATTGAGAAATCCAACCATAGTGAACTTGTGTTTCCTCTTTTTCAGCCAAGACTAGTGGCCATAGCTTGTGCCATTCTGGACATGAACCATACAACTGTCTCCATCTGGATTATATTTTCATGTTCTTATTATACACCATGCTATACAGCTCTCTAGGAAAGAATTAGATATTTGGGTTCCAAATATTATCATACTTGGTGAATGCTTTTCCTCTTAGAATGAATTTGTTCATCTGTTGACTTGAAAATGTTCTCATAATAGAGTTTCTAACTTACATTTTTACTGTCGGTACTTGATGAAAGCACTATTTAATCCACCTTACTTACTTTGCCAGATATTTTCTGCCTGTTTACTACAATTCTTCCAGTTGTGGTGAAGTGTTTCACATATATGTGAAAGATATATCATTCTCTACTTCCTTCTAATAATCATTTAGTTTGTGGTAGTGCATTAATGATGCTCTGCAGCTTTTACTGAACTGGTTTATTTTGGTCATTAGGTAGGCAATAAGGGAATTGTAGCTCTTGGTGAAAACTGTAAAAATCTTACAGATCTCAGTCTGCGATTCTGTGATAAGTAAACTCTCTATCTCTCTCTCTCTCTCTCACACACGCGTGCACATATATTTCTTGTTTATTTGGTCAAATTATGCTTGAACTGCTTTGAATTGTTACATCCATTGGTATTGGCCTTGAAGATTTGTGCCTCTTTAATTCAAGTTTGCTGTTAAAAAAACAATACAGAAAGTGAAAATGCAACAGAAAAGAATTTTTAATATCTATCGGATTTTTGCATTATATATCCTTCATGCTAGAAAAGTCTAAAACGAAGAAAGGAAAGAAAGGGCTGTTGAATTCCTGTTTGTTCCAGTTGTTAAATATGATTTACAAAGAAGATGGCCGTTGATGTCACTAATAAATTTATTGTCTCTTAATATGATTAATAATCACCCCTCCTCGCAAGGCCTGTGGGTTCCTTGGACGGTCAAACTTGTACTCATGCTTTGCAAGCTCCTGTGAAACCTAGATTTGATCTTACGAGGTAACCAGTTTCAAGTGCATGTGTCCGTCACTTGTCTAGGATTCTTGGTCAAGGTTTTATTATTTTACTGCAAACCGAGAAACTATATATTGCTTAAAATGCTTGTTTGCTGCACTTAGCTGCTGTTCTTCTGATAAGCTGCATACCCTCTGGTGAAGAATTAGGGGCTTTCTCTAGTAATCTAATCTTGTGTCTTTTTCTCTTATCATTTCCCCCCTTTTTGCCATGCCATATTATCTGAATACTATCACCGGATAATTAACTTCTATATGGTCTATATATTTGTTGGTTGGGCATCTTCATTATTGACAGTACCATCACATCCTGAAGTGAGACTTCTTTACCAGGATTGGAGATGAGGGATTAATTGCAATAGGTCAATGTCACACTTTATGCTATTTGAACATTAGTGGCTGCCACCAAGTTGGGGATGCTGGAATAGTAGCAGTTGCAAGAGGGTGCCCTCAGCTAAGTTATCTTGATGTCAGCGTTCTCCAGGTGCACTATTTGATTCACTCTCGCTTTTTCCACTTTCCTGTCATTTCTCTTGCTCTTGTCTTGCATATAGAAGTCTGCTGCTAATATTTGACAGCTTGCATTGTTTGGAAGAATTTTTATTTTTCTTATCCTTTTACTTCATTCCTTGATACAATGCTTAGAAGTAATAAAAAGGGTAGACAAATCCATAAACTGGAAAGATCTGGACTTTTATGGTGTAGTTTCAAATGGAAAGACTTTTCCTTCATTTCTTTTTTTAAAGAAGGGATATGGTTGATTGCTTGATTCATCCTTTTCTGCTGTTTTGACAGAATTTGAGTGACATGGCTATGGCAGAGTTAGGTGAAGGTTGTCCTTTACTTAGGGATGTAGTGATATCACATTGCCGTCGAATTACAGATGTTGGCCTGAGCTACCTTGTCAAAAAATGCATGTTTCTGGAAACTTGCCATATGGTTTATTGCCCTGGTATAACAGCAGCTGGAGTTGCTACTATAATTGCAAGCTGTACAAACATAAAAAAGGTGCTTGTTGAAAAGTTGAAAGTTAGCCAGAGGACTAGGCGTAGGGCTGGATCCATCCTCTCCTTCCTTTGTATCGACCTATAGCATCTGCCTTAGTTTTCTATCGACTCCAAAGTTGGAGACAACACTGAGGATGCAGGATAAAGCTACCAGGCTTCAAGCTAGCTCGACTGCAACAAATGCATGTGTTGTAGATATAAATGATGGATAAGATCCTAAAAGAAACTTAGAAAAAATTATTGTTTACATTTACTTAAGTGTAGGTTAGTTGTACAGTTTTCTTTTGCCTTGGTATAGTTTTGCGTGGTCAGTGGGATATTCTGGAATTACATTTCCGTTTTGTATCTACAAGGTAGTTTGAATGAATACAGGTATTTTGGTGGTGGTGGTGGTTATAGTGTTGGAAGACATGGGAGAAGTATTAGGAAAGAAATGTTTTAAACCCCCCCCCCCCCCAACCCACAAAAAAAAAAAAAAAGGACGATAAAAGGGAAAAATGGCATGTAGACTTTGCTAGGCACTCTTCATGTACACCCTTTTCACTAAATCGCAATATTTTTGTATTTTATTTTTTTAAAAAAATACTCTTAAATCCTCTCTCAGACACTCCTAACTCTATATTTAATTGAAATTTTGAACATGTTTATGAAAAATTCATTTAAATTATGTCATAATCTTGAAAAATTAAAAATTCTTCAAAAAGAAAAATTGAAATTGTTATCTTCAAAAATACACTTTTTTTTTATTTTTCGAGATGCAAAAATGAAATTGTTATTTTTTTTTTTGTGGCTAAATGTTAGTATTATTTATATCATAACAGTATGAATAAGGAATTTGAAAAGGTATTTTTTTTTAATGGACTATAATTGTATAACTGAATTCAAAGGTTACTGATTAAAATGGTTTAAAAATATATTATTGTTATATCAAATTTTAAGTGTCAAGATTATAGCACGTGGTATGCAAGTGATTGAGATGGTTTTTGAACTAAAAAGGTATTAAGGATGTTTAAAACAAAGAAAGGTATGCCATCCTGTTAGGTAATATTAAAAAAAAATAAAAATTCTTGTAATATAATATAAGTGTGGTCACCATAATTATTAAACACAAAAAACTTGTTAAGTGTGTTAATTTGGCAGCTCGGTTGCAATGTGATCCTATCTGTCCCTGCTGCCATGCAGTTCCTGAGAATATCAACCATTGCTATATGGATTGTTCTGCTGCTAGGAGCGTTTGAAAGGCCACTGAGTTTGGTAATTTTGGAACTGTTTACAAGTCTCTTCGTTTGTTGATTTGTTACAGTACATTTTTACCACTCTTTCTCCTTTGGATGTTGCTCGGTTTCGTTGCTTAATGTGGGGAATTTGGTTGGCAAGAAATAAGTTTGTTTTTCACCAATACTATTTCAGTAAAGTGAGGCTCTTGCATCAGAAGAATCTTCAGCTGGTGCTTCTATCAGTGAGAGAGAACTGTTGTCCATAATCTTCCTTTTAAATGGGTTCATCCATTCGGAAGGTTGTATCAAATTAGTTCTTCTAAGGATTCCTCTGATGTTGTGGATATTATTGCTCTTGATTCATTTTCAACTATTCTTTGTGCCATGGCTTCTAGGGTTTCTTCTTATGATGATGTGGAGTTCGTTGGAAGCTTTACTTTGCTGCATTGTGTTTGCTTTGCGATGATTCAAAACTTTAAAAGAGTTCTTCTCAAAGGGAATTGTCTAAATGTTATACTTTAATTGATAATTCTCCGAGAGGTCATGCGGTTGAAGTAATTAAGGAACTTCTTGTTGATTTGATTATTTTAGTATTTCTTATGTTAGAAGGGAAGGAAATTATCAAGTCCATAATCTAGCTAGATTAGGTTTGTCTTCTACTTCTATTGAGTAGTATTATGATTTCCCGTCTAATGTAATATCAACTATTTTGATTGATTCATCTTGGTAATGAATTTTCTTCATTAAAAAAAAGAAAAAAAACTGCATAGACAAAAATATTTATTTGTCGACATTAAGAGCATCCCTATAGTTTTTTTCTTGAGTAATTGGTATATTTAATACCCAACCTTTTCATCAAAAATATTTTTGGCACCCAAATTTTTATTTCGCATTTTTTGGACCCAAATTCTTCCACCAAGTTTTCGGCCAAAACAATTACAAAGCAACCTTAGATTTTTTTTCTTTTCCCAATCCATATACCATGGGCAATTTGGGAAATTCACAAATATTTACCTAGAGTAGGTAAACACATTTCTTTTAAAAAAAGTCTTCAGCATTTAGCATAATTGTAATGCCCCTTTTATAGTTTAATGAGCTTTATTAATTTTTCTTTTAATTTTACTTAACTTAGCTCATTAGGGTTTTTACCTCATATATATATATATATATATATATATATATATATATATAACAATAATACAAGGGATTAAAACATTTAATTAGTTTTTTTTCTTTAAGAATGAATTCCAAGGTATGCCAAAAATTTTCTTATCCTCTCAAATATGGCAGCTACCATCGGCGCCCCTATATAGTTGGTTGGCGGCAGCTGCAATAAGTAAGGAATCAATTTTCTTCATCATTTATCCTCTCATATTCAAAGTTTTATAGTTTTTTTTGAGAAAAACTCCCTATCATCATTGAAAAATTATTTTCTACTTTATTTTTTAGTAGTGAATTTTTAGCATTTTGTTTTGCGTTTGGAGGGGGAGGAAGGCGGACAGAGAGGGAGGGCGGCGACTGATGAATAGGAAGGGAGGAAAAAATAATAGAATTAAGGTTAGGATTAGGATTTTGGAAAAAAAGGGAATTTTTGTAATTTTTTTAAAAATCTTATCCATTTTTACAAATAGATCCTTAGGATTAATAAACCCTAAATTTCCCCAAATTCTGATACAATTTTAAAAATTTATCACAAATATTTTAACATGTTCAAATTAGTCCCTAAATCTTTCTAAAATTTTTAATTTGACCCTAAACTTCTTAAAAATTATATTTTTACTCATTTTTTTTAAGGAATTACCTTTTATACAATAAGCCTTATTGAAATTAGGTTTCAACCCATATTTTATACCAAAATTTTGAAAATTACGATTTGACCCCTAAACATTTCTAAAATTACAATTTGGTCCCAAAATTTTCCAAACTCGGAAAAAAAAATCCTTTTCATATTTCTAAAGTGTCCCAAAACCTTTTAAAATGTCAAATATTTCCTTTAACATTTCAAAAAGTCATTCTTTTTCATTTATATAGATTATTTATTTTATTTAAAATCAATCAATTAGTTTTGTCTTTTAAAGATTCTAATTTATTTAATACTTTAAATGTAAGAAACAAGGATTTAGAGACCTAGTTTTTCCATGCAATTTAACACACATTTATATATGCTTTTGAGATGGGAGTTCTAACCTGATTTAATTATTATTTTTTAATTACAGGTTATATGTGTTATTTATTATATGTTTAATTGTGCACTTTTAAATTCTATTATTGTATGTGTACAATGTCTTTATAATAATTGCGCATATAAATGTCTATTGCATATGTCATCAAATAATAGGAGCGTAGGCCTGATAAAACAGAGACTTATATCCAATTGATCAGGGGTTTTAGCCAATTAAACATGAGTTTTTGACTCGATGACATACATTGACAATTTATGTTTACATGATATTTTTAATATGTATATCCTTGTATAATGTCACATTTTACTCCCACTGAGTACTTTGTACTTAACCCGTGTATTTTGTTTTTGTAAAACTCGTTTACAAGTTGTCGAGTTACGACCATGTGGTCGACTGCAAGATGAAAATCATCATCTGAAAGTTGTCCAGTGAGCTTGCGGATGATGGTGCAGGCGACCCGTTTGATATGCGGTCGACCGCACTTCTCTTGAGTGAGTTTCCAACAATTTCATTTTTTACCGTTGGAAACAAACCTTTAAATACCAAAACCTTTGGAATTCTTTCTAAGAACAATTTTTTAGCAAAAAACATTGTATATCTTGATCCTATAACATCTTAGAAACATTCCAAAATCCTTTCTAAATATCAATCTTGTTAAAATCATTCAAGAAGGGTTTTTACATTCAAAGGTGAATTTTGAGCAATCTTGGCAAGCCATTACTCAAAGAGGTGATTGTGGTTCAAATTGATATATCTTCACATTAAGGTGATATCTTTCAAACTCTTTATCTCTTATTATTGAT
The DNA here is from genome assembly GCA_019593545.1 of Apocynum venetum. Lineage (NCBI taxonomy): Eukaryota > Viridiplantae > Streptophyta > Magnoliopsida > Gentianales > Apocynaceae > Apocynum > Apocynum venetum. The sequence continues at coordinate 1,003,400 of SRSM01000153.1, forward strand.
TGTAATTGTATCGAGGTTGCAAGTAGCATAAAACCTAACTGTTATGGTGAGCCTTGTGTAGGTTGTTTTGTATTCAAGGTTTGTTTGTAAAACCTTTGGGTGAACCTTGAATTGAATTGTATTATTAGGATTCACTAAAGAGAGTGGTGAGATTATTGTATAATCAAGGTTGTGTTGTAAAACTCAAGGGTTGAGTGAGCATTGATTGGTTGAGAGGTTATTTGTAAACTCTAAGGTGAATTGGGTGAGCCTATTTTGTAATCTCATTTATTTGATTAGTGAAAGGATTTGGTAAATCCTTGAGTAGGTAACTCAAGGTAGTGGATTAGGTTTTGTTGGATAAACCGAACCACTATAAATCATTGTGTTTATTGCTCTAATTTCTGCATTTTATTTGAACACATTATTTCTCACACAACTAGCATACCAAGTGTTTGATATTTATTATCAAAGAAGTATTTTATTGAATTAGGTGGAAAAATTGGGTAAAAACCTAATTCACCCCATATCTTAGGTTTTTCAATAACAATACAGGGGAGGTGGGGAAGAAAATGAGGTCGAATGTAGCTTGAGCTGCAACTTCTTCTCTTGGGTTGAACACCCCATGTGTAGGAGATCAACTATAGTTATCTCAGGCATTCGTAGGAAGATAAAAAAGCTAGAAGAGAAGACTTTACGGGTGAAAAAGGTGAAGAAACTGAGGGTTACACTCTTCTTGTCTATGGTCGTCCTTATGGTGTTTTAGCTGATGCAGAACTGTTCTTTTTCAATGTTGTTTTTGTTGGCCGAAATATTGTTTAATTGTTGTTTATCTTGCAATATGGATGCAAGAGTTCATTGTAATATTAGGTCAATTTTGTTGGTGTAGTTAGTGTATTTTGTAGTGCAGCCTATGGCAGATGTAGTAACTCGAAATATGCTATGGTCTATTTGTACATTAAATAATTTTGGAATGTTTAATATGCATTTAATTAATCTTGACTATTATTACTGGGCATGCTTATATATCCTTGTTATAGATTTGCAATTTAAAATGAGCAAATCAATCATCTTCATAGCATAATATAATTGAATAAGTGTTTTGTTGTTCAGATAACAATAAAACTCTCAAATGAGGAAAGATTATTTTGATGTCACAATCAAAATGTTGCTGTTTCAATTTCCACCCAAATAAAATGCTAATAAAAAACCAAAATCCAGCCTAAATCGACAATAATCACTTAAAAAAGAAACAAGTTAGTGTACATGTTGATATTGACATTAACCATAATGAAAAGTCTAAACTAATCCCAACATCCAATCTTCAGTTAAAGTTTCTTGTCTTCAATTACACCTTGTCCCCTAAACATGGTTCGATCCTAACTTTGCTACATATCCTATGATGTGATATTGGTATATATCTCTAAAACTGGTAAAGGGCACTTTGGTCTTTTATGTCCCATTTTGCCACAAAAATTACATATCATTTGCTCTTCAATTGTTGTATAGGCTGCTTGGAATTATCCTAAATTAAAGTTTTTTTTAAAAAAAATAAAATAAGTGCCAAACCTTAAATTAGCACAAAAGAAAATGAGAAGTAATAATTACCTAAAGATGAAAATAGTCGAAAAAAAGAGAGGTAAAACCAGTCTCAAAGGCTACTTGATTTTTTGCAACATCATGAGCTTTGCGTAATGGAAATGGCCATGAATTATTTGTGCAGAGGTCATTGCTTGTCCCAATAGTTGGTGCTTGGGTCTAACTTGTTGGTGCACAAACAATGGGTGCTTGGAAACTAGGTTGTTGGGCTTCAAATGATTGTAGGATCCTTTATTGTGTTGATTGTGTAGCCTTTGCACTTTGTTTATAAGTGATTGTTTTGCATGTTTTTTTTTTATTGTGGCCAACTTGACCACACTTACCACATTTATTTACATTGTTCTTCTCAACATTGTTCCCACCATCACTGTTAGCCTTTTATTTTCCTTTTTCCTGTCCCTTTTCATTTTTCTTTTCTTTTGCAGCTTGTGGACATGTTCCTTTATTGTGACCTTTTTTTACCATATTCTCTGCACTTAAATTCAATCAGCCTCACTCTAGATAACTTTTGAACCATACAACCAAGCCCCCTATGATCTTTTCATCCTGTTTTCTCTTGCCTCTAATCTTCTTTTCTTTTTTGATCTTCCAGGCATCTTAGTTTTGATTGGCGGCTTTAATAGTATATTATCTGAATGTGGCCAATTATTTGGATCATTAGTTGGGCATATCACGTGCTCATATGTGACGAAGTATATCGTACAACTCTCAAATTTAAACCTAATAATTCCTATATAGATAGGGAAAGTAGGGATCGAATCCACATAGATTTGTCAATTCTTAAATTAAAATCATTAATCGGAAAAAGTTTGGGTGTTTTTTTTGTGTTTTGAGAATAAAATAATGACAATAATTAAAATAAATATTTTTGGGGGGTTTTGGAATTTGTAAATAGAATTAAAAAAGAATTTGGAAAACAAATGAAATAAAAAGCATTAGCAAGGAACTAGTATTAAGTTATATTTTTCATGGGATTAATCATAAATAAAGGCACTCTTAAGTAGTTGGTTTTAGAATCCCGATCAACTCAGACAAATTAATCTCTAATTTAATTAAACACCGCTACCAACCAGCGTGTATAAGATGCTCAATCAAATTGCATTAAGTAAATAAGGCATCACCAACATTAAATTGTATATAACAATCAGCTTAATTATATACAATTTAAATTATATAATTCCGCTACTAATTTAATTAAGTCAAGAGCTGCAACTCAATTAAACTAGTAGATCCTACTTGAATCATTAATACAAGATTAATAATTATAGATATATAATCACATTTATTAATTAGATTTTCAATCCAATTAAATATATATTTCTATAAAGATGAATAACCAAATCCAACAACTTTAGAAGATAATGATTAAATTATTAAATAATGACTGTTCCAAACTAAATCCAACAAATCTATTGTTTATTGTTCTAAATTAAATGATTGAAATGATAATATTGGTAACAACTTTAGAAGTTAATTGGCACAATGGATATTTATTTTAAACAAATTATTGGATGCATGTAGTAAATTATTGCTGGTAATGGAGGCACTTTCTATCTATTCTAATTGTTGTCATTTTTATTCTAAAATGGACAAAATCATTCTTTTATTTTAAATTTATGGCTTCCTCTACAACTAGAAAGAGAGCAATTATTATTGATAATAACTATGCAATATTATAAAGTAATACTTTTGTGATCAATACAATATTGATAATAACTATGCAATCCTACAAATTGTGAGGCTGCTCAACCCCAATCCAAAAAGGCCAAGGCTTTAACCTCTGAAGTATGAAATTATTTTGTAAAAAATAGAGTGGATATAGATGGCAAAGAAAAGTGTGAATGTAAAGGGTGTGGGAAAGAGTTTACACGTGCTAGTAAATCTAGAACCTCTCATTTGAATCGTCATATTTCTAAATTTCATATGATGCCTAAATATCATGATGTTGGAGATATGATAATTGATCAAGAATGGAAGTTGTTGAAAAGAAAATAGGATAAAATGATGTTTCAGCAAACTTTTTATGAAATGATAATTTAACATAATGTTCCATTTAGTATCGTTGAATGGAAGAAGTTTAGAAAACTCCTAAATTCATGAATCCTGATTGCAAGTTTATTATCAGAAAAACTATCAAATGTGATATGTTGACAACATATGATGTGGAAAAGGGAAAATTGAGAGAAGAGTTGTGTCAAATTCCTGGTAAGGTGTATTTGACCTCTGATTGTTGGATTTCATGCATCAATATTGGTATAATTTCAATAATTGCTTGTTATGTTGATGAGCATTGGAAGTTGATAAGTAAGATTTTAAGATTTACTCATATGAAACCACCACATTATGGGCATTCATTAGCCTTGAGAGAGCTTGAGTATTTTAATGATTGGGGAATTGAAAAAAAATATGTTTCCCAATGCTTTGGATAATGCACCTTCAAATGATAACATGCAAAACACCTTAAGAGAATATTTATGTTTGTCAAATAGATTATTACTTAGTAGGAACTATTTTCACATTAGATGTTTTGCACATATCTTGAATCTCATTGTTCAAGATGGTTTAAAGATAGCAAGTGATGCATTACATTAGATTAGACATAGTGTGCATTATGTAAAGGTGACAAATATTAGGACGCAACAATTTTTTCAATGTGTTGAACACATTAGTGGGATTGATACATCAGTTAGTTTGAAGTTGTCATACTAAATGAAACTCCACTTATGTAATTCTTGAGAATGTAATCAAGTATCGATGAACATTCTATAATTTGAGTTTAATTGATAAAAATTATAAGTGGTGTCCATTTAATAATGAGTGGGAAATAACGGCTTCAATTTGTGAATTCTTGAAGCCATTTTATACACTAACCAATTTGATATCTGAAACTACTTATCCTACCTCTAATTTGTATTTTGGAGAAATTTGGATAATAGAGATGCTTCTAAGAACCAACTTGACAAATGAAGATTTGTTCATTCAAGGCATGTGCCATAAAATGAATGAAAATTTTACAAGTATTGCAGTAAATATAATATGGTTCTTGCATTTGGAACTATTCTTGATCTAATAAAAAAGTTTAATTTCTATAAGTACACTTATTCAAGACTTGATCCACATTAAAAAGATAATTTATGCACTTTTTGAAGAGTATGATAGTAAAAGTGGTTCTACTTCTATGACTTCTTGTTATTTCAATGTAAATCAACTATCGACTTATCCTAGAGAATGAAACGATGCCTACACCATATTATGATGTAAGTTCATCTTTTATTTATTTATTTTCAATTTGTTTTATAAATATAAGACAATAATTTATTTAATGAATTATTCATTTGTTTATTTCATAGGATTTTGAAGAATTTGATTGCATTGAAACTAATTGAAAGCTCTAAAGTTTTTAATGTCTTAATTTTGATTAATGACAAACATTGATGATGACTAATGTCTTAATTGTATAAGTGTTGGTCTTTTATGATTCAAATGTCTAATTCATGCAAGATTGAAGTTTCAAGTATTTAGGAAATATCGTATGCTATCAAGAGTTGGAGATAAGTGTTTTCTGGATTAAATAAGACCTAGAGATTTAGTGTTAAATATTGATATCACTTAGATATCTCTATGTCTACCTCTATGAATAAAAAAAATTCTATAGGTTACTCAATAAAAGTAAAACGTTTTTCAAAATATACTTCATAAAGATAAAACATGACTTGGGTATTTGAAATGGTTTTCAAAATACATGCATATGCTTAAAAAGTTTATAAAATAAATTTCATAGCTCTAATAGTTGATTGTAATTTTGTATTGCATGGTTTGGATGCATGTGCGATTGACCACAAATCATGTGGTCGATTGGACTACTCATCTCATCATCTGCAGAATGTTCAAAGCTCTCTGGTACACTTGCAGATGATAGTTGCGGATGACCAGCCTGAGATGCGGTCAACCGCATGTCGCATGAGTGAGATTTATACAGTCATTTTTATGATTGTTGGAGCATACATATAAATAATCAATTGTTTGAAAAACTTAGATACACGACTTTTTGAGCAAAAATCTGATTCTTATTCAATATAGAACATCTTAGAAACATTTTCAAATCCTTTCATAACATTTATATTGTGAAAATCATCCAAGAAGGGTTTTTACTAAATCATTGGTGTTTTTAAGTAATCTAGAGAAACATATTACTCAAATAGGTCTTTATATAAGGATTGATATATCTTCACAACTAAAGGTGATATCTATATCAAACTCTTCTTATTCTCATCTTGTAAGTTTCATTCAAAGTTACATTGAGCTTAAAACTGTAAGGGTTAGAGTGAGTCTTGAATTATAAATAATTGTGATTATCTTAAGTGTATCTATTTCATTAATTATTTTATTGGAGATAAGTGTATAATCAAGGTTGTGTTGTAAAACTTAAGGAGTTGGGTGAACTTTGATTGAGTAAGAAGTTTGTGTTGTAAAACTCTAATGTGAATTTGGTGAGCCTCTTTTGTAATCTCTTGTGCTAAATTAGTGAAATGTTTTGTGAAATCCTTGAGTAGATAGCTCAAGGTAGTAGATTAGGTTTTGTTGAATAAACCGAACAACTATAAATCTTTGTGTTCTTTGCTTTATTTTTGCTAACTACTTGAACACATTATTTCACACACTGTTTGAGCACCAAGTGTTTGATATTTGTTATCTTAGAATGTGTTGATTTAATTAAGTAAAGAAAAATCAGATAAAACCTAATTCACGCCCCCTTAGGTTTTTCACTAACAATATTGAGAAGTCTCAACTTGACCCTTATTTGGAAGAGCCAAGGATTATAATATCTAAAAACTTTGATGTCTTGAGTTATTGGAAAGATCGAAACAATAGATTTAGAGATCTAACAAGGATGACTCGTGATGTTTTAAGCATTCCAATAACTACCGTAACATCCGAATATGCTTTTAGTATTGACTCTCATGTTTTAATCAAATATAGAAGTTTCATGGTTAATGAAACATTGCAAGCTCTCATATGCACACGTAATTGATTATATTCTTTTAAAACACATTCTTACTTATTAACCTTTAGAATTTAATTAGTTATAAAATATGTTCCATCTCATGTCTTTTTATGTAAAACTCTGGATTTATATGCTTACTAACCTATTTTATTTAGATAATAATGGTGATAACTTAACTGAGGAATAAATTTTTTTACCTTCTAAGGTGGATTCAAATGTTATTAGCAAAGACCCACTTATATCGCATAGATCTCTTTCCTTATGGCAGATAAACTATTTCCAATGTTTTATATTTCTCAAGTGCCTCCATTTCCACTTGTATGGCTTGGCTTCATTGGTCACTATTTTGATTCAAACAATGTTTTAGGTATAGATATAATTTTTAGACTCATAAGAAAATTAGTGTGAGTCGGTGATAAATTCTTATAAGGCATGGCATGTGAGAGTGGATAATGAGGGTGTTTAGTGCATTTTCTAATTGCGATGGGCAAGTCATGCTCAAGATTATCATGGGTCTCAAGTATTTTCTCAAAAGTAAGTTATGGTGTGGATGTTACATCATTTCCTTGAGCTAGTTTAGATTATTGGACTAGTGATTGAACAATATTTAACTTGATTTTTATATATTTTATATGTTGATATTTGAATTTAAATCTAGCTAAATATGTGCATTTGTGCTTTAATTGATTATGCACGCTTAAATCTTGAGTTGCAGATTTTTGGAAGTATTTAGAAGGATTTGGAAAAGTTTATGAAGGATTTGTAGGAGATCGAAATTCAAAAGATGTTTTATTTTGTGCAATAGCATTGAATGTTATAGCAGTTGCCACAACTGGAGAAGTCCTAGGGGACAACTGTTTGGGAATTTTGTGCAGAATTTGTACACAGGCAACAACTTCTAAGTCTTGCGCTGCAACTTAACCAGCTTAAGGAATCTGAGTTGATTTTGTTAGTGTCTAATTAAGACTCTTATGTATTAAGACTCTAGACCTTTTGTAACTATTAATAGGGCCTTTTGACATAGTTTTTATTATCATATGTGATTTCAAACAACCTAAAAACACTTGTAATTTGCATTATTGAATATTCAAATGATTGAAGTTCTCTAAAATTCAGTTTCTTGATTGAATGAGTTTCTCTATCTCTTTTAATCTTTCTAGGATTTTTTTATTGATTGTGAGTAATTCTCTTTAGTTAGTAAGGACTTGTATCAAGTTAAATTTATTTGAGATTATGTTCTTCAATTTAAAATTCAATATTTTTAGAGAATTTTTCTATTTATTTGAGTATTCAAACAAATATTGTTTTAATTCTATCAACAGTGTGATTTCAATAATTACTAGTCATCTTAATTATCTTGCGTGATTGATCAATTAGGGTTATGCAGAATCATTTGTTTTGATAATCATAAATAGTAACTATTAATTTATTTAAACCAAAGTTTGATTAATTGATAGATAATTGTTTAAAGCAAATTGTATGCTCATAATTGGCTATTAATTTTATGTGCTTTGTATTGATGTTATCCTTATGCTTAAGAAACTTGATCTACTATTTTATGTGAGCAATTCAGTAATATAGTTTAATTAAGTTATGGTTAATTTGTTGTGCTTCTTAGAAATTACCATAATTTTAATGGGAATATGAATTTTCAGCATTGTGTGAAATTCTAAGCCATTTCTCAAATATCTTTTTATCAAGGATTGATCTCAAATAAATGAAACCGAAATACAAATTCTTTGTTAACGTCTTTTCATTTATTGATATTCTATTTGTTTGTAATAAATCTCTTTAAAAGCTTTGATTTGTATATTTGTGTTTTTTTTTTTTAAAAATAATCTTTCATATTTGATTAGTCTACTTAATTAAAGAGTTAACAAGTTTTTATGGATTTGACCCTTACTTGTCATAACTGCATAAGTTGGTTGAGTTTGAAATTTAATTTGATAGCGGAAAAACACACTTATCAACTAACAAAGTTCAAGGGTAGTTACCTTACTTCTCAAATACTCATGTAAAAGTTTTGGAGAATCCAAGAATTCATTTTGAAGCTTGAAATTTAAGCTCTTGGCTTGGGGATACATCACTTGAAAGAGCCAATAGAAGCGTAGATTATGTAGCTGTAGATGTAGAGGTATAGATTGAATGTTATTCGCCCTAAAGATAAGGACTGGGAAAATATAGTTCATTATTTTTAAAAAATCTAATATCTACTGACATAATTTCCTAGAATGTGGGATGATAACATTTGTACCCATTTTTTAGTAGAAGAATATTGAACAGAGACACATTGGATGGTTCTAAGATCAAGTTTTTCTCAATTTACGTGCACTCGATCCAACAAAGACACATTAGATGACTCTAAGATCAAGCTTTTTCAATTTCTGAGTATGCTCGTGAACAAGACGCAACACAAAACTTGAGTTACAAGTTATAAGAGACAAGAAAGTTTGGATAGAATTGAGAAAGAACTTCCATAGGACTCTTAAACCCTAACACACTTGATGGTATTCCATTAACAAAATGACTAGTTGTTCACTCCAATAGGATTTTGGTACATTGTTTTAGAACGAAAATACTCTCATTGATGCAAGATGGCATTCTTTTGCTCGTTAACTCTATTTTGTTGTGGAGTACTCAATCAAGAAGATTCATGATTGAATCATTCTTTTTGGGTGTAATATGATATAATTTGATTAAAATAATCATGAGAATTATCCATTCCAAATATTTTTATTGGCACACCAAATTCAACATATTATGAAAGATAGGAAGAATAGTGAGAATATCACATTGTTGTTTCAAAAGGAAAACCTAAGTAACACGAGTAGGATTAGGAGTCAATTACCCAAGTAACATGGGGAAGATCAGTAGGCTTGCTAACATCACATTGTTGTTTTAAAAGGTAAATTCAACATAATAAACTTGTCTTCACTAGATTATTTATCAGAGAAATGAGTTTGCCCCTAACTACGTTTGTAGCTACGCTTTTTGTTTTTTCTCTTCCCAAAATTAGATGGTTTACCATTTAATTTCCTAGTATTAATATATCTCATGATCGGATTTCTTTTAATAATTAAACCACCGGTGGCCTTTTTTCATTATCTTAGAAATTTTGCTTGACTATTCATATATTTTAACCTAGTTAGTTCTACTACTAGGAAAGGCTATTGGAGTTTTACTCAAAACCAAAAGTGAGTTGTTTTCTGCTTGAGATTCAATCATCACTCCACGTCGTCCTTAATCTACTATATCATAAAAATAGTCTCATTTAGTGATAGTAGCATATCCTTCTTAAGGACTTGGCTTCGTTTTTTATCATGCTCTACATTTAGTGAGCAAGAAACCAAATATCCTCTCATTTTCCACAAACTTCTTAAGAAGTGAAACATCTTCACTGCACTTAATTTGGAAGCATTGATAATGATCTAGTTTTTGTCATAAACCTTTCAAAATATTGGTGTTTCTGTGACTGATCAATCTCTTTATTTTATTCCAAAAATTTGGATTGTATTACAAACTTTGGAATATGTTTCTTTAAAACTATCTCAAATTTTTTTTTATGTACTCAAAAACATACATGTATTGATGATTTCAGGCACCATGAAATTCCATAATCAAGTCATTATCATTAAGTCTTCCTATTCTCAAATCTAGAATTTTGGGTTACCATTTGTCAACACTCTCTCCCATTAAATGGCCCAGTTTCCTTCTTCCCTTCAAGAATGCTTACACAATTTGTGACCACTGTAGGTAGTTTGTTTCATTCAATCTTTATATTGCTTGGACGCTTAGATGTGGAGACAGATTGCATGTTGGTTGATTCAGACACTCATGGTTTTTAGATAAGAAACATGGGAAGATATATATTCTAAATAGAAGAGAGTCCAAAAAGAAAATAGTAGAGGTGAAGAAATGCATGAAGAAGTCTAAGCCTCTGATACTAAGTAACAAATATAATGTATATTCAAGAAGGATGTCTTATATAAGTACATATCTAGGTCTACTATTTGTACATTGAATAATCGAAATGAGAGGAAAAAAACTCATAATCTAGATCCTAAGAATCTAGGATATACATCTTAATATATAAAAGATTTACTATATAAATAAAAATCATAGACAAAATCCCTGCAATCATGGAATTTCCAACAAGTAATCTGCCCCATACGACTAACAACCTAATCTAATTGTATTTTTGGACTCCCTTCCTATATGGGAAATTTCAAAGTTTAAAACTTTTTAGGGTTTATATCAACTAAATGAAAGGTTAATTACAAATAAGGATTTAAAGAGAAATAGAAAAAATTTGAGAGAAATAGAGATAGATAGAGAGAGAAGAAATTTCTCATCAAGGACTCTAAATAGTTTGACTCAAGTCTACGATCAAATTGTCAAACATTGTTTGATATTCAAATGAATGTTGAAGATTGAGTTTCAATGGTTCTATATTAAGATATATTGTGCTCAAATGGTTATTGTATTTGTTGTGAAATCTCCACCATTTCTTTTATTTATTGTCAATCTTTTGATGTTATTGGTCTTCAAGGCTCTATCTTTAATTGCTATAGTTGAAATTTGGCATGTAATCCTATTTTGTTGATAATGGAGATTTAGGGGAAAATTACAGTGTATTTTAGTTTCTTGTATACAAGAAACTTACATTTATTTGAATATTTTTTATCCTATTGTATTCATTCAAACGATCAATGTTAGAAAGTAAATTTTGAATGTCCTATGAGTGATATTATTAGTGCATTTATCATAGTGTTGTGTTTTACTCCAACAAGGAATACACTACTTGAGTGTGTTGCTTAATTCTTCATTAATTTTTGCACTAGAGTTCTTGTCTAGTTAACTCAGGTTCACTTAATTAAATGCAAAATCAATATAAATAAACTTCATTCCTTGTGCAAATGACTTGATGTATCTCTTTATCTATTAAAGTCCTTACAACAACACCCCATTTATCTTTTAGTACCATCTTGAAGCACAAATATAAAGACACAAAACTAAAACTTTTCATAATTTACATTTTCCATAATGAAGTGAATCAGCCGAAAGATCTTGATATAATGCATTCATTGATGCGAATGCAATATATTTGTTTAAAACAATGTAGTACAAAAGACAAAATTTACTGTATTATTGAAAATGATTTGTAGATGAAGCATTACTAATTTTATTTTTCCATTAAACATGTTGATTTTTCAATTTCTAAAGTCTATTCTTGTTTTTTTTCCTACCTTTTTGTAACATTAAGCTTAAATACAATATTTAGATTTTAGACAAAAATATCCACTAAGGACAAATTATTAATATTTTTACTATTCATTGATGAATTATTATTAACAAATTATTAACATTTGTTATCTTATCTTTGATGAATTTCAACTTACTATTCCCTCAAGTCTTAACCTTTTGAATGCATAAAACAATTTGCAAAATTGTAAAAGAGTTTAGGTCTCTCTATAAGGCATCACATGCGTCTGATCATGCACAAGATTGATTCCATTGGTGCGATTTTGCTCATTCCGATCAATCAGTATGCCAAGTTCTAAGAGGTGAATTGTCAAGTTTCAAGTATGAGATTAATTGATAGAGAAAACTTTAAAGTTAATTGTGGAAAGATAAACAATATAAAATCTTAGAATTTGGTGAGAGAACAAGGGCCACTTATCAAGGCCCAAGAAGCCCGAATCCAAAAAGGAATGTCAGCATATTTTCATCCAAGTGAGCTAGAGGATATATCCCAAATTCGAGCAACGGCAATAGGGTGACATTACCTTTGAAAAGATGTTGTCATGAAAGAGGCCATGACCATCAACACATTCGACTGGCCATGGCAGCTGCAAATGCTATGCTAGTGATTAACGTTGGGGTTCATATTCCAACAAATTTTGTCAAAAAACAATTCATGTATTTTGCCCACCCACCACTAAAATTTGTCTCCAATATTATATGAAATCATAGGCCATTTGGTGGAATATCTTTTATTATAATGCATCAAATGGGTATTATGACATTCCCTCTACATCTTATGTAGTTCTGCATGTTATAATCGATTATATACTTCATGAAATTTTCCTTTTTCTTCTAAAAAAACAAAAAAAAATACCCTCTCTATAAGACTAACCAAACGACATCGTATGTTTTTGAGCTTCTAGTCGCCTGAAGTCACCAGCTAAAGAAAGCGCCGGAGCCCGGAGTCGGGACTCGAATCTCTCTAAATCTTGATTTTTTGGATAAACCCCCACACAGAAAGAAAGACGCCAATGCCGAGTGGCTGCAGTATCAGAGCTCTTTGGATCCTCAACAATCACGACACCGTCGTCTTCTCCAGGTTCCTATTTTCACCAATCTGATAAATTTCGTAGTTAAAAATGATTCACTTGGTGTGTTTGTGTGTGTGTGTTTTTTTTCCTTTTTTTCAGAATTCAGTTTAAATTTTCAGCATTCTAGTTACGGAATTCTGTATTTATACACTTCACAGGAGGTTTCCGGTGGTGGAGAAGCGGTGGCGAGCGGCTTGTGAGAAAGAGAACCAGAACACTGGAACAGCCGATGGGGATAAGCAATCAGTTGAGCCATACCTTCCAACGGACTCTGAGTTTGCTGCTGCATTCGTTGACCGTAAAAAGAGGTTTATTTTTTTCTTCTCCTCTCAAACCAAAACATAGATAGGGCAATGTGTCTTTTCGTGTTATACATTATCTGTTTAACTTGTAACATGCAAAAGGAGATTTAAAGGAATCGAGTGTAAGGAGAATATGACTTTTCAAGTGTAGATAATGATTAAGCGCGATGAGACTTTCATTTCTAATAAGTATGCTTGATGATGATTAATTTACTGCCAAAATGGATAGAAGATGAATTAGTAGAAGGTGCTTATTTAGTCTGATCTATTCTGGTATATTTGCAATTAGGTTTGGAAACAAATACTAGTAGCACGTGGTCTAACCTTTATATGTAAAAGATTTGGAAATGCTGTGGAACCCAATGTGTTTATATTCATCCATCAACTTGGACCTGTCACTGACTACTGGATTCTTCTTAGTGAAGAATGTTAGGAACAACTCTGCTTATGAATTTGTAGTTGTGTTAAAAGCTTCAATTGATGCTTGTGTATTGAATGGTCTAACAAATCCGATTTTCTTTCCAAGAAATTAATGCACTTAATTTTCTATCCAATCTTCTTGAATTGTTTATTGAACACAAGTTTTTCATTTTTCGCATTGCAAGTTTCTGCATGATCAGCACAAATAAGCTATCTTAATATAGTTTATGTTTATGTTTCCAAATTAGATAGATTTTTATTGCAATTAATTTATTCATTTGTTTTTCTTAAGTTTTTCTATAGTTTTGCTCCTTGTTAATCTACCATGAGGAAAAGATTCTATAAACTTTTACCTCACTTATCCTCATAAGTGCATTTTAACATGATGCAAGTCTATTAGATTAGTTCATTAGTTGCACTATTTGTTGCAGGGAGGGTTCTGCCCGTGGGTATGGCATACGTACAACTCAATCTGTTGAAGGATCAGATTCCTGGGTTGATGATCCAATCACACGTTATGTAATCAGTCTATGTATCAATAAAGAAGAGGAAGGAGCCAGTTATCTTTTATGGCCACTATCATTACACATAAAAGGCCCGTATTGCATTCTTGCATTACCTTTAGTTGAACCCCATCATCTAAAGATGTATGCCAGGATGTGTAATAGGCCAGATTGTGGAAATGCTGTTGACGCGGATGAGAGTGTATCTGCTCTTCTGCTTGATCTTCCTTCCATTACAGGGTATGGTAAGTTATGCATGATGTTACCTGTCGATAGAATCACAGATCAAAGACATTTTAGCCCATATATTTATTTGCAAATTATTTCTGTATTAAACGTTAATGTTGGAAATTTAAAAAGTAGCAAAAATTTGGTATTTCTTCTATTCATTCCTCTTTGTTTTAGTTCATACCAGATAATTCTATCCCCTTAATTCTTGATTATAGAATTTCCTTTCCAGTTATTCCTATATTCACTTCAGTTTGCTGAAAAATGTAGAATTATGTAATCTTGTGCTTGTGGTCCTTGGTTAACTATGGTGATATTATCTGAATATTGACTAAGAATCTATTGTAAGATACTATTCTCATATTCTATTTTACAAATTGGGTTTATTTTCATATACATATTGGAGGACTTGGATTATCAAATAGCTGTCGAACAAGGTTCTAATGAAATGCGGAGTTTCCCACTTGAGAGATTTATGCAGATTTTACTTATTTTGTGCTTATTGATTGATTTTTTATCCTTCACGATGGTCTTATTTATTTCTTTCCAGAAATAACAAATTTGGTCTTAAAATGTATCCTTACTGGTTTATTGTTTTGGTCATAGGGCTTTTATGGTGATACATGTAATTGGAGACATTGTGGCAGGTGATGTGGCAGAACCTGAAGTAGTTGTGAGTGCATCTCCCTCTGTTGGAGGTCTGTTGGATTCCCTCACTGGCAGCATAGGGATTTCAGCTAGAGCAAAGCCTGTGGCAGCACCAGTTGTTGCATCTGCTACTTCCAGCACTGCTGTAAGTGGAGCTGTAGGGTCTGATGCTCCAAAAATTGGCTCAAGGCCCCTGGACAAAGATGCACTTCGATCTTTCATTACTAGTGCAATGCCCTTTGGTTGGTAATCTTTATTATGGTATTTCTCATCTCAGAAGTTTGCATACTTCCTGCCATCGTGAAATGTGTATTACCTTGTAGTAGAGTTTCTTATTTCTCGTGTCCCTGTAATTAATTCCTTAATGCAGGTACACCGCTGGATATCAGCTATTCCAATATCTATGCTATCAAGACAAATGGTTTCTCATCAGCTGATATGCCTCCTGCAGACAGCAAGCAACCAGCATGGAAGCCTTATCTTTACCGGGGGAAGCAGAGGATTCTGTTTACGATTCACGAGACAGTTCATGCTGCAATGTATGACCGAGATGAGATTCCTGATTCTGTTTCAATCTCTGGTCAAGTTAATTGTCGAGCAGAGTTGGAAGGACTGCCTGATGTATCCTTCCCTTTGTCAGGACTGGAGTCTGCTCATGTTGAGATGTTATCTTTCCATCCTTGTGCACAAGTTCCAGACCATGGTGGTGATAAGCAGGCTATAACATTTTCACCACCATTGGGAAACTTTGTATTGATGCGTTATCAGGCATGTTGTAACTCTGGGCCTCCAATAAAAGGGTTCTACCAGCTCTCAATGGTCTCTGAAAATGAAGGTGCATTTTTGTTTAAGTTGCGCCTTATGGATGGCTACAAAGCTCCTCTGTCATTGGAATTCTGTACGGTGACTATGCCTTTCCCTAGGAGAAGGGTAGTTTCTTTTGATGGGACACCTTCTATTGGAACAGTCTCAACTACAGAGCGGTCAGTTGAATGGAAAATTATATTAAGTGGTCGAGGAGTTTCCGGGAAGAGTATTGAGGCAACATTTCCTGGAACAATTAAATTTGCTCCATGGCAAACTCAAAAATTACTTTCTTCTGGGTTAGTACATGGAAGTGTAGATGATGAAGATAGTGATTTTGAAACAGAGTCAGTTAATAACATGGTTAATGTGGAGGATTTTCTAATGGAGAAAATGAACAAGGACCTTCAGGCAGTTGATCTAGACGAACCATTCTGCTGGCAGGCGTACAGTTATGCTAAAGTATGTTCTCTCCTATTACTATCTCTAGATGTACTTTCATAATTTGTGGAAGTGATCAGTTTTATATAATATATATATATATATATATATAATTTATCTGAGATCAGTTTTATAATATGTGAAACTGCCTTGATATCTTTATTTTACACTACTAATGTTTGTGTTGTGATTCACTTTCATCTTATCTGCCTCCCCTTTCCAATTACCTTGAGGTGTACAAATTTATATCTTTACTTCTTGAAAGAATAATATGCATTGCCAAACAATCATTTGTTTTTATTAATTATTTTTCTGGTCTTTTTACAAATTTTATTAAATGTCCAGAGACTTGACCTTATAATGTGATCATCATTGTGCAGAATAGTTAGATTGTGTGTAAATGTCTTTATAATATGGGAGGAAGTATATGATAATTTGCTGCTTGAACTTTAAATTGCAAATATGAGTAGATATGGGGGCTCGATAGACAGTTCAGGGAGCTGGCACAATGTTGAATTTATGGCGTGAAGTCTAACTAGGATTTAAACATTTTAAGTTTTCTAAATTCCACTTTTTCTGAAGGCTTATAGGTCATTTTCCTGCTGAATAGTAAATTATAACAATTCTATTCAGTCAACATTGCCGTAAATGAGATCTCAGAAATTTGAGATGTTTTAGATAAACTCCTTATTGAAACTGAGATTTTTAGTTTATGTTCTTGAAAATTTTGATGAAAGAAAGAAATACCTGACTTGGTTTTTCCTTTTCAGTTCTCGAAGAAGCGAAGAGTAAAATGTCATGAACTAGTTGGATGAGATGATAATAGGATTTAAAATACATCATACATGTTTTTATTGCAAATTGTATAAGTCTACTCACTATTAGGTTGAAATATTAGAGTCAATCCTCCATGTAGTTAAAAAAAGAAGTAAAATATATAAATTAGATCCTCCCAGTGTTCCATATTTTTCAGCTTTGCAAGTTAATTCTTACCAATGCTTTCTATTTCTCTGTTCCTATGTGAAGCATCACTCCTGAGATCCATAAAGAAGGCCTCACTACAAAGTGAATTTACTTGAGTGCATGTCCTTTTAAGTAGTTATACTAAACTTGATGATCTTGGGAGTGCTGACAAGGAAGTTGGATGAGAATTTATATACATCACCATTATGTTGCAAGAGATTAGAGTTAAGTTTGATACTCCTGAATTGGGAGGTATGGGGATGTGCTTTTTCTTTCCTCTCAGTAGCACTAATTTTCTTATTTAAATGTGATGAAATAATGGATATTGTCACAGCATTGACTAGTTAAGTTACTAGGAATGCAAATATAAATCATATCTAGTGAATAATCACAGTTCTCGGGGTGATTTAGTCTCTTACGCTGCGTCAATTAGTTTCTGATTCAAAACTAGATTCACTTTTAAAGTTGTTTGAGTTACTCTGCCATTTAAAAGTAGCCATTGGTTTATGTTTCTGCAGGTGTCTTTCAAAATGGTTGGGATGTCATTATCTGGAATGTCTATTGATCCTAAATCTGTAAGTCCGCAATACATCTGTCTTCTTATCATTCAAGTTATTGTTGTCACTGGATTGGACCACTGAGCCATCTTTCTTCTGGCTTCCCCTTTCTATCTGTGGTGCACACATGTGCTGTTAGTGTTATGTGGTAGCTACTGATGGCTGCAACATTTTGCTTTTGTTTCAGGTTAAAATAATAGGATTGTATTGGACATCTTATCTCTCCTGTTTTCTTCATGTTTTAGAAAAATGGAATAAAAAAAAGACAACATATCTATCCAGCCTTTATGGTGTGCATTTACATTCATTTATAGAATTTTCTCTGTTACTTTGTTTAAAAATGATGATGACTCCAATCCAGGTCTTAAGGTGCATTGCATTGACTTACAAGGCTCCCTTTTATTTTCACCATAAATGTTTAATTAATTAATAAAATTGTGTTTTATAGTTTTATTAGTCAATACAAACATGATTTGTAAATTGTGATGCATTCTTGTTTCGTTATTTATCGATCTATGTATTCTTTTCCCATGAAACACAGGTCAGCATTTTTCCAGCTGTAAAAGCACCTGTGGAATTGTCAGCTCAGGTACCTTCATCCTAGTTCATCAGCGTCTATATTCAGTTTGCAAAAGACTTCAGTATTATTAAGCTGAAAACGTTGCTACTTGGCTCTTATTCTACATAAACCACTTCATTGTGACTGAAAATGAAATTTATTTAATCTCTGTGCTTTCCAATTTGATATATGATGTGTCAAGCATCTCATAGCTTTTAAGTTCTAATGCTTCTTTGTTCATGCCAAGGAACTTCCCAGTGAAATACCACATCTATGTTTCTGAGACAGATCCAAATTCACATTAAGGGAAACAATTTTTCCAGTTTCCTTCTTACCCAATTTCTAATTTATAAAAGACACATTTTGGGGTTCAGAAATAAGAGAGATATCATCTGCATGTATGAAATTCTATGTTGATAGAAAAAGAATATACTGTCAGGTTGCATCCTTTTTATCCTTATATTTTTTCATTTTGGTATTTCTTTTTCTATGTTCGTTCATTAATTACACTAATGTAGAGGGATATGTAGGCCTAATATGTAGATAATAAAAGAATATACTTCCTAAGTCAAATTATGATGGATGTAATGTCTAGGATGGTGTTAATAAACTATCAAAACAGCACCCGTCTTTCCTTCCAATGCTTGAAGCTCAATGTTTTAGTATTACTCTCTCTATTCATAATTAATTGTCCCCTTTTGACCTGATACTTTGTGGGAAGTGCTGAACTTTTCTGCTTCATGTAATAGAAGATATGCTTTTCTTCTTCGTCTTCCTCTCTCTCTCTCAATTATAATTTTTTTTAAAATATATAATTCCTTTGTTTTGGCATTTGATAAAATAGGTTACTTCTGGAGACTATATTCTATGGAATACTTTGGGAAAGTGTCCTGTTGCTGCGACACCAAAAGCTTAGATTTATATGGCACATCACTATTGGATGTTTAATTGATCAACCAAATAGCTTTCTGTTCTTTGGTTGGCTAAGATGAGCTCGCTTCATAATGTATAAGATGTACAGAAGGGGACCTTTACATGCCTGAATGTCGGTGAGGTGACAATGCAACCCATGATGATTGGCCTTTTTGACAGATTGCATAATGTGTGCTCTCTTGTGCGTTTGTGATAAGATGGTCAAGTATTTTCAGGTCTCTTGCTTGCAGAGTATATAGTACAGCACAGCCCTTCCCCTAGTTTTGGTTTAGTTTTTGGTATCGCATCACTTTGAACATATGGTGCTTGTGGGATTCATGAATCCGTTTTTTGATCAGTGATCTTTTCTCTAAACCCCTCAACTGAGAAATAATTTGAGGATCTAATTGGGTGTGATTGCTATATGGATGATGTACCTGCTTGTGGTTGTAGAATTATCTTTGCCTTATGTCCACCAAGGGGACAAAGGAGCATGGGTGAAGAGACAACCTCGAATTTGTCGGTTAGTAGGTTCATGGGCAGAAAATAGTTTTTTACAGACACAAAAATGAATATAATTCGAATCTTTCTCTATTGTTTTTCATTTTGGGTACACTCCATGGGTTACAAGGTGTCATTCACCGGAAAGAATGAATTCCAGGTGAAATTAAAATGATTGATTATTATCGAAGCTTCTTTTGCTGAAATTTTGATTCCCGATCAAGAAGTTTACGTCCCAATCTCCACATGAGGATTTTTGCCTCTTCCTCTCCAAAAAAAAAAAAAAAAAAAGAAAGGGAAAAAAGTTTGGATCATAAATAATATTACAGAAAAACAAGGAAAGTGGAGTAATGTTGCATATGTTTACTATTTACGGTAAAAAAATTTTATACCTTATACATTTTATATTGGTTGCAAGCCTTAACAATGACCTAATTAGCATATTGATAATTATAAGATTTACCATTCTTGAAAATTAGGTGATTTTAAAAAGTAACCAAAAAACTTGATGGAGAAGGAAACACATTATTTTAAAAAACTATGAAAGAAAAGAAACACTTGCAACTCTCCTTTTCTTTTCTTTATTTTATTACAAGTGAATTGAGGATTTTACGAATTTGAACCCATAACGAGTGAAATTGTATTGACCAAATGATTTGCATTCCTTGTCCTCCTTTTCATTTTTGGAATTTGCATTCACTTGAATGTTGCTTATATAACTGTGGAAGTTACATAATATTATTTTTGTTCGGAATTGAATGTTTATATTTTTATTTTAGTTTATTCAAAATTAAATATTAATTTTCTTTAAATAAACATACTTTTTATCTAAAATTTCATTAATAACCTCATTAATTTAAATGATTTATATTTCACTATCACCACTTAATTTAAATGGTTTACATCATATTAATTTATGAGTTTCACAATCCATTATCAAGAATAATTTAAGTAAGCTAATTAAAGTCAAACATCTTTCTTAATTTTTAATCAAAGTTAAAAGTGTATATTCAATTCCGGATGGATGAAGTAATATCTTTTACTTCAATAATCTCTCATTCCATCAAAAGAAATCAAGGTGGAATTTCCAAAATGTTGGCTTCTGCCGCTAAATTCTCATGAAAATTACACAACAATTATATCAGTATCCCAGTTAGAAGAACCAAGAATCGATTATAAATTCCAAAGAAATTTCTTGACTCACGTTTACGTTGGTGTCACCTTCTACTCAAACTCAAGAAAAAATTCTTTGAAGCATCTATCTCTACGTGATGAATTCCTTGCTCCATGTTATTATATGACCTGCTCATCCAAAGAACAAGTCAAAAAATTAATATCAGGTATCCTTTGTCATATAATGCACCTTTCCTATAAGTTAGATCATAGCATAAATGATCACATATAATATATTATGTATTTATATCATTAAAATCTATAAAAACAAGATTAAATACATGATTTAATAAGAGCTTGTCTCAAGACTATTATGATTTTAAATAAAAATTTAAATAAATCTTTTATATTTGATGTTATAATAATAATAATTACGATAATATTTTAATGATTCATAATTCTATAAACCATTAAGGAATTTGCACCCAAAAAAAACCATAATTTGTACTCATTTTATATAATTATCTATATTGCAGATGGTGAGTTAATAGCTGCAGAAGTAAATAAGAAGTTGATTAAAGCTGAGGTGGAATCTTCTGTGAGCTAAAATGCTGAGCTGGACTTAGTTAGGAATTTAGTTAGGATATTTTCCTTTTAGTTAGTTAAGTTAACTTTTCAGCTGTATTTTAATTAGATGTATACTTGAGTATAAGATGTCTTTGTACATAACATTTTTTTTTATTCTCTTCGAATGAAAATATCATCATTATGAAATTTTCTCTCTTACTTCTCTCTACATTCTGTACATATGAGTTAGAGAGTTAGAAACTTTCACATGGTATCAGAGCGATTCTGATCTGCTTCCGCATTTAGATTGATAATTGTTTTCAGTATTTGATTGATATTTCCTTCTTCAATCAGATCTGATTGTTTTGGTTTCTTACCTGCGATTGTTGATCTTTTGTTGGTCATCGCAGCTAGGATTTTTTAATCCAAATTCTTCTTCAAATCCAGTTTATTTTTGTTCATTTTCTCTTAAGTTGAGCAGATTCATAATGGCGCCTGTTGAAATTAGTCTCAATAGTCCTTACTATCTTCATCCGAATGAATCATCGAGTCAATCTCTGGTTAAAACTCCACTGATTGGAGAAAATTATCATACCTGGTCAAGGTCAGTCAAGATGGCACTGGTGATTAAGAACAAGCTTGAATTCATTGAAGGAACACTGAAAAGGCCTTGAGCAAAGGATTCCTTATATGATGTCTGGGAACAAGTTGATACTATGATTCGATCTTGGATAATGAGTTCTGTGAGTGCTTCTATTGCACAGAGTTTGATCTACATAAGAACTTCGCATGGAATGTGGAAGGATCTGGAGCAGAGATTCTCTTCTAATGATGCTTACAGATACACTGATTTACTTGAAGAAATTCATTCTTTAAGGCAAGGAGACTTGAGTGTTATAGATTATCATACTAATCTGCGAATTCTGTGGGAAGAAATGCTTAGTTTAAGACCATTGGCAACCTGCTCTTGTGATCCTCAGTGTTCTTGTGGTATGGTGCAAAAAGTAAGGGATCAGAGTGATTATGATCATGTCATTAGGTTTCTGAAAGGATTGAATGAATGTTATTCTCAATTGAAGAATTAAGTTCTTTGTATGATTCCTTTTCCTTAAATGAATATAGTGTTTAACATGGCTATACCATCTGAACGACAAATGAAGTATGAAACTGGAGAGAAAAATACTTATGTATTGAATACTAACAGTGTTCAACAAAACAACAATAGACCTGTGAATGTTTTTGGTGATCGAAATGGTGGTAATAAGGGCTTTAAGAAGGCCACAGGTGGGCAAAATAGGAAGTGGCAATGTACATTTTGTGGAATGACAAGACATACTGTGGACAGATGTTACAAGAAACATGGTTATCCAGTTCATTTCAAATTTAGACAGCAGTCCAATGTGAATCATGTGCAAGTATCAGATTCAACTGACAAGAACTTAGGGAATGATAAGGAAAGTTGTTCAGAAGCAAGGTATTCATTTGAAAATCATAATGGTAATGGTGGAAATGTATTAACCAATGATCAGTATGAAGCACTGATGAATCTACTCAAGATTTCTGTACCTGTACAGAATGTTGGAGGAAATGGTAAAGGAAATAAAGATATTTTACAGCCTACTGCCCTTACCATTCATGCAACAAATGTTGCAGGGACTTCACAGGGAAATGGTAAGATTCAACTTTCAAACTTTAAACCTTGGATTATAGATTCTGGAGCTTCAGATCATATATGCACTTCTTTGACTTTGTTTCAATTCTTAGAACCTGTTTATAATCTTGTTGTCCAACTACCTGATGGTTCCAAGATTCCTGTACATTACAAAGGGAAAATTGTTCTTAATGATCTTCTACATCTTGTAAATGTGCTTTTTGTTCCTGATTTCCATTTTAATCTGATTTCTCTCAGTCAATTGACTCATTCTTCCAGTTGTCATATGCATTTCCTGAATGATTTGTGTCTCATTCAGGATATTGCCACTTTGAAGATGATTGTGTCAGTTGAAAAGCACAATGGCCTCTATCATTTGAACATGGTTGCAGCTTCCATTACTTCCAATGTTTCCTCTTCTGTTCATTCTGAGAACATTATCTCTATGGATCAGATTTGGCATTATAGATTAGGTCATTTGTCTACTAATGTGTTGAAAATGATTCAACAGTACAGTAAGGACATTATTTTTCCAGAAAATACATGTTGTAAGATTTGTACTCTTGCAAAGCATAAAAAATCTGTATTTCCATTGAGTACTTCTTTTAGAGTTTAGTATGCCTGATTTTTATGCTAAGAAAAGTATTGTTCATCAAACTACTTGTATTTATACTCCCCAACAAAATGGTATTGTTGAGAGAAAACATCAACATATTTTGAATATTGCTAGGGCTTTACAATTTCAATCTAGAATTCCTATCTGCTATTGGAATTATTTTGTCCAACATGCTGCCAAACTTATAAATGTGATCCCAACTCTATTATTGCAACAAAAAACACCATTTGAGCTTTTGTATGGCAAATAACCTGTTTATACTCCTTTCAAGGTTTTTGGTTGTCTTGTGTTTGCTTGTACTCTTGCTCATGATAGACATAAATTTGCTCCAAGAAGCCAGCCATGTGTCTTTTTAGGTTTTTCTGAAACTACAAAGGGTTTTATATTGCTTAATCTCAAAACAAAACAAATTTTAGTTTCAAGAGATTGTATTTTTCATGAAACTATTTTGCCATCCTTTTCTGATTCATTTATCTCTGCTGCAACTGATAATAATTCTGATTCTTTGCCTCTTCCTAATGTCTTTGTTCATACTTCATATGATGATATATTCTCTGCAAAATCTATTCATGATACTTTACCTTTACACAATAATTCTGATATACTTTTTCATTCTGATTTTGATCCACATATTCCTTCCAGTCATGAACATTCTTTTGACAATGAACCCATTGATTCTGCTTATGATATGGTTCATGATTCCATTGTTATTCCTGATCATATACCTTCATCTTCCTCTAATCCTATTAATCTACCTCATAATACAAATGAGGAACTTATTTCTCTTAGGAAATCAACTCAGACTGTTAATCCTCCAGCACATCTTAAAGATTTTGTTTGTTTTACAATTCTTCCAAAAGCTCAGAAATCTTCTTCTCAGTATATGGTTTCTTCTTATACTTCACCTCATTGTATCAACAAAGTAATTACATATGATCAGTTGGGAAGGAATCATAAATCTTTTGTTTTGAGTGTTGGAGCTAAATCAGAACCAAGATCCTATGAAGAAGCTGTGGCTGATGCTGCATGGTGTGAAGCAATGAAAAAGGAGATTGATGCACTTGAGACCAATCAGACTTGGGAACTGGTTGATTTGCCACCAGGTAAAGTTGTTATAGGCTGTAAATAGGTTTATAAACTCAAATTTCATTCTGATGGCAACCTTGAAAAACATAAGGCAAGGCTAGTGGCAAAGGGTTATACTCAGCAAGTTGGAGTTGATTTTCTTGAAACCTTTTCCCCTGTTGCTAAAATGGTGACAATCAGAACACTGTTGGCTATTGATGTATCTTCAGGTTGGTATTTACAGCAATTAGATATAAATAATGCATTTCTTCATGGTGATTTATTTGAGGAAGTTCATATGGAGTTGCCACAGGGATATTCTGCTAATGTTTCTGATAAAGTGTGTTTGCTTAAGAAGTCTTTATATGGACTTAAGCAAGCTAGTAGACAATGGAATGCTAAACTTACTCAAGCTTTATTGGATAATGGTTTTGTTCAGTCCAACAGTGATCATAGTCTTATTGTGGATGAAGTGATTATTGCAGAGAATGATCAATCTGAAATAAACAAGATCAAAGTTTCCTTGCATAAACAATTTCAGATTAAGGATTTGGGTAAGTTGAAATATTTCCTTGGTTTTGAAGTGGCAAGGAATAAACATGGTCTGAATTTGTGTCAAAGGAAATATGTCCTTGATTTGCTTGCAGATTTTGGCTTTACAAATGCCAAACCTGTTCTTACTCCTATGGATTCTAGTATTGATTCAAGAAAGATTCTCCTCTTCATCATCCTTAGTATGGTTCAGTTCCTCTCTTTTGTGACAATGATGTTGCTATCTTTATAGTAGAGAATCCAGTTTTCCATGAGAGGACCAAGCACATAGAGATTGATTGCCATTTTATCCGAGAAAAGTACCAAGCTGGCCTCATCAAACCTCTTCCTATTTCTTCTCAATTCCAGCTTGCAGATATATTTACCAAGGCATTACATCACAGGCCTTTCTATTTTCTTCTCAGTTCTTTACTTTTGCAAACCATCTATTCTTCGTCCAACTTGAGGAGGTATTGCAGATGGTGAGTCAACAGCTGCAGAAGTAAAGAAGAATTTGATTGAAGCTAAGGTGGATTCTTCTGTGAGCTAAAATGCTGAGATGGACTTAGTAAGGAATTTAGTTATGATATTTTTCTTTTAGTTAGTTAAGTTAACTTTCCAGCTGTATTTTAGTTAGATGTATACTTGGGTATAAGATGTCTTTGTACAGAACATTTTTTTTTATTCTCTTCGAATGAAAATATCTTCATTCTGAAATTTTCTCTCTTCTCTACATTCTGTACATCTGAGTTAGAGATTAGAAACTTTCACAATCTACGCCAAAAAGAATATACTTGTATGCATTTTTAAAATCAGCTTTGATCATCCAGTGCGTTTTATCGGGACAGGGACAAAGCTGTAGTATGACTTTTTGCTTGAATTCATTTATAAAATGCGGCACTTTTTATAAAAATAAACAAGAAAAAGATAAAGAAAAAAGAATGCATATATCTTGATGAGGCAAATTTACCACTCTTAACTAGTTGATCCAATTGCGCAATGGTGAAGTCTACTATAACAAAAAAAAATTTAACAATTTACTAATACAATGAAAATCAGATGGTGACCGATATAATATAGCAGCAATTAAGAAGAATAATAATAAAGAAAAAGAAATACCAAAAGGATTTTCTTCAAAAAGATTGACGTACATACATAACAATAATATTATAACTAGCTAATTCTTGACATTTGAGTATATCCTAGGAATCTTTGACTTCAATTTACATATGCTAACCTACAAGCAACTAGAGGTGGGGTGGGAAACCATCCATTCTCATATCAACATTAAGCTTTCATTTCTTGCAAACCTCTTGGTCATCATCTTAATTCTATTTTCATCTGTACCATTTTTTCATCTAAATAAGAGAGTTCACAGCTTTACAACACAAGCAATTGTAGACATCATATGTATGTATCACACTTCCATAATGCATCAAATTAAAGCCCTTTCTGTAACAAGAAATTTCACATCCAATTCAGCTCTTCTCTGTGCTAAATTGATGATCAAGGTCAATCAAGGGAAGTTTTTATTTACAAAGACTAACCCATCTTTTCCCTTGATCATTCTTCTAATGCAACTCGAGATGAACGGTAGAGATCATACGGTGCCCACAAATAGTCTAGTGTGCATGGCTTCCTAGCATCAAGCCTCAACCAGGGCTTCCCTTTACCACTCCAATGGAGTAGGCTAATTGCTCCTGGATGAAGAAATCTACATCTTCCTTCAAAATTGTCACCACCTAAACCATGTTGGTTCCATCTATGTTCAACTGCCTTAATATTACCAGCAAAAACAAGCAAAATAGGAGGCAAAGATCCCAATTGATATATTCTTCTTTGCTTTTGTATTGCCATCCACTCCTCAACTTTCTGTGTGTATCCACCTTTTCTCCATTTATCAACATCCACCACCATCACACCGGTATTGAAGTAACAAGGCCGTCGGCCCTCAAATGTTCTTGATAAGTCAGCATCTGACCAGAATGTGTGTGTAAAATAGTTTGTAAAGTTTGCAAGGCAATATTCTGGAGCAGCCAAGACTTTGTCTTCTAACTCCACAAACCACAGCTTTGAAATATCATCCACTACAATGATGTCTGAATCTAGGTAAATCACACGATCGACTTCTTTTGGAAGAATGTCACTCAGGTATATACGTGCATAATTCAAAGGTTGATCCAAGGCTTGTCGAATGGACTTGGAAATCTTGCCACGAACACGACTCGAATCAAAACGGTAGATTCTAAAGTTGAGGTAAGGAAATGTAGATTTCATGAGAGATAAGATTTCGGGCTGGACACGAAGAGACAAGAAGTGGAAAGAGACATTCTCAGGGCAGGTTGAATGTTGTAAAATGGAGAAAACTGCAGCAACCGTGCCACGAATATAGTTTGCATCAAGAGGCATGACAATATGGATGATATCTTTGGGATTCTTACCGCATTGCTCGCCATTGCGAAATGCTGGAGCTTCTTGAAAAGAAAGGATGTTTGAGGAAGGGTTTTGAATGAGGTTAACACGAATAGCATGTGCAAAGTAGGAGGGGAAGGTAGTTTTTATGGAGATTGGCTGTGAGAGGAGGAGAGACAGGAGGCCAAGGAGTGGGAAACAAGAAAAGGAGGTGCAGCTCCAAGAGGCCATCCTGTCTAAGTCAAATTAGTCTCTCTTCTCTTCCTGCTAGAAATCTTTAGGATTTGTTGAAAGAGTTGAGCAGCATTAGAGAAGGTAAGAGGTGCATGAGAGAAAGAGAGGGAGAGAGTTTAGGTTAAACAGGGGAAATATTTCAATGGTTGAGGGAGGAAGACTTTGGGGAGCTGAGGTTGGGAAAGAAATTCGGACTAATCTTTGTAAATAAAATGATAAAAACCCTTTAGAATTGATGAACTAAATGGATTTTAGATTTTGGTCCACAAAGACATATTGATGAACTAATTGAAAGGGAGAGATTCTGGACTCACCTTAGCCTTAAATGTGCTCGGTATAATTATATTTTCGCCTATGGCATATCCCATTTTATTTGTCATAATTTTATTTTTAACTGGTATCAATCACATGCCTTCTTTCTAAATAAGAACTAGATTACTTATGGCATTTTTTTATATAAAGAAAAAAAGAATCACCCCTATTAAATCCTTTAATATTAATGTTTAATTCTTCAAAAATGCTAGTTTGGGGATTGAACTTCAGAATTTCAGCGTGTTGACGTTCCAAGTTAATTAATCACATTCCCGAAAATAAAAGTAAGACAAACCAGAGAGAGATGATAATAAATGAGTGAGAAGACTAATAGTGAAATCGGTTTGCTTCAGAATATTATGAAAGTCTTAAATTCTACAGATTAATTCTTGATAATTTATCTATAAGTAGCTAAATATTTTTCTCTGATCCCTCTAATTATAAGCTGATTTATGAAATTCTAAGAATATTTGGAATCTAAAGGTTATGCTATCAGCAAGAGAGCAATACGACATTTATTTCCCGATCACATCCCAAAAATTTAGAAGTCAATGAACAAGAGAACTTCGTCCTAGCACAACCCCATTATATTTTATCATCTGC
Organism: Apocynum venetum; assembly: GCA_019593545.1. NCBI lineage: Eukaryota > Viridiplantae > Streptophyta > Magnoliopsida > Gentianales > Apocynaceae > Apocynum > Apocynum venetum. The sequence goes on from SRSM01000153.1 coordinate 1,032,260, forward strand.
ATGTCCAAATGTGCCACGGTCGAAATTTTCAGCTGCCTCAAAAGAATGGCACCAATATGTAGTGTTGAACCAGATTATCTATTGCATTGGAAGTAAACTAAATGCATCATCACCAATATCAGATTTATTCAAGAGCTAGTCTTGGTTGAATCATCTCTCTTTCTAGCAAATGTTTCAGCTACAAGGAGGGGAAAAGCAATAGTTGCGTCGCAATGTACCTGCTCAAATAAACAGAACTTTAGCGAACATGTGTTTGTCTGTGTATATAAATTTGAAAAAAAATGGCATACACTACTTTTCCTAGATCCAGAAATCATATAATCTACAAAGAAACATAGTTTATAGATTGCAAAAAAAAAAAGGAAAAAGAATAAAAAAGGGAAAGACATTATATAACCTTTGGGCATCTGGGAAATAAAGGAGAGAATGGATTCTAGTATATATGTATATCCACAGAATTATTAGAAGTTAACCTTCACAGTCATTGCAGAACCGCGTATCTTTCCCCAGGACACTGCTTCATCTGGGCGGGCACCAGAATCACTTCCATCGAACTCTTGTGCTGTATTAATGAAGACAGCATAATCTGCACCATTTCGCATCATGTTTGCATTACAAATGTGATGCTTGGGCAGCCCCCCACCAAGAATTATCATTCCCGTCTTCCGAAGACCAGCATGGACGGACTCACCATTCATGTTTCTAATATCTGCTTGAATAGAGAAATTGTTTTATATAGAGAAGTGCAAGTATACAAATATGTAGATAGCATACAAAATGCACTCGGACATAAATATCAGTTGAATAACATACAATTTTGGCCAAAATACAACAGAGAAATATATGTTTACCCTGCACAATATCGATGACTAAACCAGGATTGCGGAAAGAATGAAAGTATAACATATCCCCCAATGAGCCGTCAGTTAAACCAGGACAGAAAATGGGAATTTTGTTCTGCAAAAACAAGAGTAGGGAATCAAACTCTTTAAGCAGTGGGTGGCATACAAAATTAGATTACAAAGGAAATATTATGGTCACATATAAAAAAATGGCAGCTGCCCAAGGTGATCATGTTGTAAATAAACAGTAAGCTCATTCTTCAACCAATATGAGAATAAGCACATGTAAGGTGTTCGAAAACTAGCTCATCAAAAAGCCAATTTTGCTACAGTGATGCATTCTAAGTGCTGAAACCTAGTATATTTTCAATAAATGGACCACAACCACCCATCTTCACAAGAATTAAAGCCGGATTAGAGATGATACTATGCAGATTTTGTGCTTTGGGAAGAAGTTTACCCTTCAAGGATGTGAAAAAATCTTGGAAATTCATTAACTTTTTTGTTCTCCATTTTCCATTTTCAGAAGCCATAATGCTACAAAATATTCTCAAGGTTAATTAGTCTAGATCTTAGGAACATTTAATGGCACACTGACTCCTTCCCGATATACTTCAAGACAAACAAATTTACTCTATATAGAAGGAACATTTTCCTGGAGTGAGTGATGAAATCAATATATTAAATCACTAAAGAAATGAGTATTTGCTTCAACCTAAATTACAGGTTCTATAGAACACCCACATAATAGAACAACAAAATGTTGAACATTAAAGAAAAGAGCTTGAACGCGGAAAATGGTGGCAATGTTCAAGATTTTAAAGCATTATCTTTTGAGCAAGCAACAGAAGCTGATCACATGTCATAGAAGACATCAGATTAATCTACCTTGTAGGCCCAGTACAAGTACGAATTCTCATCATTGATTTCCTTCCCAAGGCGTGAGATTACTTTAGATGGAGTCCACAATACATTCTGGGAGAAAAAAAAAGGTGGCATGATTCAGTATGTTGTCTTCCATCACTACATTCCTAACTGTCCCAGTGGAGAACATGCAAAGGAAGGCAAAAGGGTTATCATGTCAATCTATGATAGAGGCTAAGAGGCATCTCCATCAGAAACCTCAATGCTTGATTCAAGGACAAAGACAACCACTAAAAATAGTAAAACACCCAAGCCTCAGTTGGCCCTGCTAAGACGTCATAAAATGACAAGCTGAAAACATCAGATATGACAAGCAGTATTTATTCAGACAGACTAAAGTCATGTCCATAGTTCAGTCCAGAAGTTAGAAATCAAACTGTGTTTGGATACAAAACTTAAAAACAATAAAAACATCACTCTAAAAAAAAATTTTACTACCAAAATTTCTATCAAATCCAAACTTTAAATTCTCTCCCAGCCCCATATATGGTAAAAAGGTAAACAACACTTTTTTCATTACTTTTTAAATTAAATTCAGAATCTCAAATAATTTATTAACTATATTTTATACATTTTATACAGTATCAATAATATTGAACCCAAAATATATCGTATCAAACTTTCAATTCCCAATAAAAAAATTCTTATCCAAATACAAAAAACTCTTCTCATTTCAAAAACAAACAAAAAACACTTTTAAAAATCCAATACACATACAACCTGAATGCCAATAAAGCACTACATCATGCACAAAACTATGGTAGCACATTAGTTATAAGACAATTGGACTTGTACCATTGGTAGGAAAACTGATCTGACTGCTAAAGGTGCAATTTTCGAAGCCATTTTTAGTGAGAAAATATTGAACCCAGAACTTTAAAAAAAATGTCAATATATGTGAAAATGTAGGAATACCTCGGATGACTGCTCTTCCAACATCTTATCAAAAATTGGGATAATCCAATCCTCAAATTTGCAATAGTTGTCATTAGGTACCAATAAGTTACCAATGCGATTCAACCCTTTCAAGCGTAAGGCAGCTCCAGGTAGAGAAAAGTCACCTTTATAAGTGGGTGCAAGGCACTTGATTAGATCCTCTTCGACACCACCAGCTGTGGTAACCACTACATCAACCTGCATGCCAAATGAATTGCAATTAGGAAGTGGCTAGATCCAGAAATATTCCAAGAATAAATAACTCTCTGTTGTCCTCTTGCTTAAATTTCAAGCAGTTAAACTATTTACCAAGAGCTAAAGTGGCCTTGGACTTTGTTGAATATTCTAAATTACTACTAACTGTAATTCACAAGAATAAATAAAGAGGCTATGGAAAATGACGCTTACCATATGATGCTGAACAAGATACCGAATTGTGTCTCGAACCCCTGAAGAAACAAGATTTGAAGTGAACCCTAGGAACACTTTACACCTCACTGATTCTCTAAATGTTGGGTCTCTTTCCTCATCATTGCAATCCTCAGTTGGAGGCTCATCCAAAAGCTTCCAATCTAGCTTCAACCCATTAAACCAAAATCAAAGTAAACTTCAAACTGATACAAAAATAACACAAAAACAACTCCAGTTCAGATAAAAAAGGACAATGAATCCACTTGAAGCACTTGGCACTGAAAGTAGATATTTGCAGTAAATGACCCTACACTACCAGTGAGAGTAAATGATTAATTTACTAACCATGTGGTTGACAACATCAATGGCATCACCAAGATTAGATGCTTGAAAACCAGTAGAAACCATGGATTTCAAAAGCTCCCGATAGTCCACTCCTTTATTAAAATCATAACCCTCAATTTTCATGCAGCTGCCCTTCTAGGCTTTCTGATACCTTAAATGCTGCTGAACGGGCAGAATCCAAGAAATTGTCCTCCATGGCTTCACCCATCTCCAGGGAAAAGCGTTGGTAAGCTGAAGAGTTAATAGTGAAGTGTCAGACAGTTGTGAGTACTTTAAACGCAAGTTACTGTCAGCATTCGAGAAGTTTAACGTTGTACCACCATCTTTGTAAATTTATGCCGCTCCAAACATTTCAATAGCTCATATGTAAATTGGCTAGATGGGTGACCAAACTTAGTCTGATCTTTTCTTTTTGAGCTCAATCTATGTCAGCTCATAAAAATTTGCCATATTCAGAAAGTAACCTTTGTCCACCTTTTTTTTCTCCATGTACTTTAAAAAAATATTTTTCTCTAAATATTATTGTCAAAATTTATATTAAGTCTTACATTACACATTACATACATTTTTACAAAATGTTTTTAATTTAAGCTTTCACATATATAATTATATTATTAATTTATCTAATATGTAGGACCCCTTAACATCAAATCATACACTTAACTAAAAAAAATGCCTATTTTATTTCCATTTAAAAATAATCACGAAATTGAAGTTTTAAAAGTTTCCTCAATACAACTACCCATATGAAATGTGAGTTTGGTCAAGTTTGGGCTCAACCTGAATTTCCTTTAAAAATAATACTCCCTCTGTCTTTTTTTATAAGTCGTTAGAAGCATTTTCACATAGATTAAGAGAATATTTTAACTCCTACAATACCCTTATTTAATTTTTTTGGGGAATAAGAAAGAAAGAAAAAAAAAGAGAAGAAAAGAAAATAAAAGACTCTTTGTGGAAATAAAAACTAAGTGGTAGGAAAATAACAATAAGTTGTAAAATGAAGTATATTTAAAGACGAGGGATGAAGCTTCTAGTGGACTGAGAAACGAATATTGTTCAAAGGCTTATCAAAGAATATGCATAACTAAGAAAAAATGGATTCATAGGCTTGCTAAATAGTCTAGCTGGAAAATCTAAATGAAATTTTGCCTACGAGTTAAATATAATACACTTCAGAATTAACTACAAGAAGGTTCTAGAAAACCAGAATGTTAAAGAGCCACCTGCAGAAGAAAATACTTGACAACTTACAAAAAGGGGAAAAAAGCATATAATCTTCCTGAAGTAAAATTTTTATCCTTTTGAGTTACCTTCCAAGTTAATTCCAAAGGCTTATCAAAGAATATGCATAACTAAGAAAAAGTGGATTCATAGGCTTGCTAAATAGTCTAGCTGGAAAATCTAAATGAGATTTTGCCTACGAGTTAAATATAATACACTTCAGATTTAACGACAAGAAGGTTCTAGAAAACCAGAATGCTTAAAGAGACACTTGCAGAAGAAAATACTTGACAACTTACAAAAAGGGGAAAAAAGCATATAATCTTCCTAAAGTAAAATTCTTATCCTTCTGACTTACCTTCCAAGTTAATTCACATAGTTATAATAGATGATACATCACATGCTTCATTATAAACCTTTCAAAATTAAATTCTATGCCAATTTCATAAAATAACCAAATAAATAATATGATAAGAATTCATGTTTAACACTACAGAATATGATAAAGCGTTTTCCACAAGTTTTCAACATTAACAATGTCCTTAAATTTTAAGTTGTTATTGCCAAATGAATCCAAAGCAGTTTTTGTTTCTCTGTCGTTTTTATATTTCACAACATGCTAAAAGCATAGTTAGTAGCCTTTTAAGAATGTTTTTTCTCTTTTGATATTAATTGTGTTAATTATATTTAAGTTTTATATGAAGTCCTCCAAATTCACATCCGGAGATAATAAATCTGTATCTGAAAAAAATGAGCCAAAGTAGAACTGAAAATAGAGCATAAGAAATCTGGTGAAAATAAATCTGGACAGACTTTCAGCTAAATGCAAATTGTATCTATTGTAAGTATTGGCAATGATAAAAATCATAACAGTCTACAACAAACTTGAATTGAAGCTTAAGAAATAAAGGTATCCGTTCAACTATAACAAGTGAGTATATTAAAACTTAGCAAAACATTCAGTAGTTTGTAAAAATAATTTTCACTTCCACTATAACTTCACATAAAAGTAGGTCATAAAACAAAAGGATCAGACTACTGAAAAGAAAAGTTGTAACTTCTAATAATCCCCCCCCCCCAAAAAAAAAAAGAAGGAAAAATGGCAATTGCACAATCTAAAAACTCACCACATGTTTATTAGGTGATACTGAGGGTTGATTAGAACTGTTTGGGTCATCTCCACTGATGTTAAAACAAGAGGGAGAAGAAGGTGAGTAACAAGACTCTAGAAATTATTCATGGTCGTTATTTTCTGAGCATGTTTATTCCTTCTTATCAGAATATAATTTTTTGAGGCGCCTAAGAATGGTTCTCATAGCTTCATGTAATTTAGATGGAGAATAGGATTTCAAATAACATTTCAACAAGAAAAACTGGGCATAGATATTTTTTATGAAGACTGAGGATTATCTAGTCTACCAGTTCCTTCTATTACCAGGTGAATATAAACCAACTGGGCATAGATGAACGAGCCTTGACATTGAAAGGCTAGCAGGAAAGTTAGACAGATTAACATATCCTCATACACACTCAAACATTCTCTCCTCCATTGTTATTGAAATCATCTTAGACATCAAAGAAAATTAACAACCATCATGATATACAACAATCGTAGCAAGAAAACCTGTTCTATAAACTTCATGAACTACACATGGAATCAAAATAAAAAAAATACTCACTGTTTATGTCTAATTTGCCAGTTCATGAATACCAGAAATACATATACTGTTTGATAAAATGCTCAAATGAGGCTCAAACAGAAACAATGTAAGTAATAGCCCATTATTTAACTTAAAAATGCTATCTTTCAATCTTTAAAGTAAAATGAACCCGAATTTCTTCTTTTTTGGAGGCATCTATTCAACTCACGGAAGAAGACCCACCTACATTAAGTTCTTTAAAGATTAATCCTTTACCCAAATAAATGGAAGATCAAAGCCTAGTAACTTTAAAAGCATCAAAAGCTAGGAAAGATGGTCCTATAACGAATAATTAGTGTCTAACAACTGCAATTAAACATTTAATCGCAAAATATTAACCTTTCAAAAATGGTATTTTAAGGAAAAGAAATAAACTCGCGGATTCATTTTACAGAGAAGGAAACTCACAAAAACTAAGAATGAAGAAAACGAGTTTGGAAACCCACCTTTCTTTTTCTGTTTTGTAGGAACGAAGAAACTCAAAATTTCTTCCTAGAATCTACAGGACACCCTCACACTACTCCCTATAATTTGAGGTTTTATTTGTGTGGATGTATTTATAGGGGAAGAACTCCGTCAACCGTTGGACAGCTCAATCTGCCATGGAAGACTACAACTGGAAGAAACAACATAACATGAACAAGCGGTGGTTAGTGGAGTACGGTAGCGTAGGGTGGTGGTGACGGCGAAGGGTGGTGGTGACACACTCAGAGTGAGTTTTATTTTCTTTTTCTTTTTTCCAAACATAAAAGAATAAATTAGTGGGCTAAAGTGTAATTTTTTAAACCATTAGGGTTAGCCTGTAATTAATTTTATTGAATTTATAAAGTCTGACTTTTTAAATGAATATTTATTAGTTTTAATAAATATATATATTTAAACCCATTAAGATTAATAGTTTTAAATGAACATCTATTTCAAATCATTTAAATTATTTAAGAGTATTTTCAATACTCTAATCCTGACTTTAAATAAATTTTGTCAAAATGTCAATCTAAATCAAATCAATTTCAATTTTGTAAATAGTAAAATGTAAAAGTTATATTTAATATATACGGTCAATAACTTGTTTTGCTACTTATTTGTCATTTGACTTTTTCAAAAAATTCAGTATTTTACTGTAAAATAAAAAACACCTTGCATCACTATTCATAGCCACCCTTCTTGATACAACAACTCATTACAATTCCATAAAATTTGCTTCAAAATTTAGTGATCATTAATTACTCACAGTTTGTGAAACCATAATTCACATAGGAAATCTATTCTCATTTGATTATGTTGTTATGTTTGTCAGGCTGTTCCTAAAATTTTATTGGTTTAGAGTCTTGAAATATTACCAATTTGCTACTAAAGTTTTACCATGAGGAAATGAAATAAGGACAACAAAAAGATTCACTAGTATTTCCTATGTGGCAAGCGTTTTGTTGTGCTTTCAAATTAATATATTTCTAAAATCACAATTGAAAAACCTAAGAGTGGAGTGAAATGTGTTTTATCCAATCTTTGCAATCCAATTCGATTATGCACTATATTTTAAAATTTTCAAATAACATTTTTTTAAAGAGTGTACTAAAATTGCTTAATGGCAGGTTCTTAGGTAAATTGAAAGCATATGTACGAAATAAAGCTTGTCCAGAATGTTGTATTGCATAATCATATATTTATACTGAATACTTGCTTAACATTTTGTTCTATGTACATTTCTAGCATTTAGACTAGAATTAATCGAGAAGATAGAAACAATGATGGAGATAATGACATGAAAGATCGCAAGTTATCTATTTTGGTGCATCAAAATATGAGATCTTATTAGAAGAAGAGTTTAAAATGAGTATATTCTGAATAATTGTGAAAAAGTTGAATCGTACATACAATATGTATTTTTGTTTTTATTATTTATTATTTAATTTATATAGAATATTATTAATTTCACATTTAATTATAGGAAGCATAAGATCGAGCTTGATTTACAATGTGCATTTTCTATTAAAGGTTAGAAAAACAATGCAAATGTCAAGTAAACTATTTTTCTATTTTTACATTTGTAGATAGAAAGTTTAAAATCACTTACATGACTTTTTGAACCACATGAGAAATTGTTCTTTGTGTCTTTTTTCAATAGAAGAAGTGTCAAATGAGTTGTTTGCATTAGCTTGTGGTCCGAACACACGTGTTAGAAAGTACATTGGTTGTATTGCTAATGGGGTTATATTTCACAACAAGAAATATGAATTTCATTTGAGAAGTCAAAATAGTAGTATGGTTATTGAATGGAACCATGAAAAAGATGAAATTGACTTTTATGGTATTCTAAATGATATTATTCATGGATTATATTAAAGATTATAAGGTTGTAATGTTTAGGTGCCAATGGCATGGCTTGAGTGGTAGGAAAATAATTCATAAAGATGGTCATTTAACTAGTATCAATATTAATAAATTTTGGTATGAGAATGACCCTATATTTTAACAATTCAAACGAAGAAAATTTTATGCTTGGATGGCATCAAGTTGGTAAGACTTGAAAGTGGTACAAATGTTTCATCATACACATTTGTATGATGTTCCAAATATGCAACATAATCAAAATTTTGAAGTATTTGATGTGGATGTTAACATAGATCAAGATAGTGAAGTTTATGGTGGTGATAGGACTGCCCAGGTTGAACAGAACGAAGAGGAATCTTCAATGAGGGTTGATGTTGCTACACAAGTTATTGATTCTTATTTTGTTGAAATAACGAAAAAAAACAAGCGAGGATGCTTGTACGGAAGACATCAACGAATAAATTATAATGGAGAAAGAACTTGCAAGTGATTGGGATGATGATAGTGATTTATATCCTATTTTATAATATTCATTTAACCAATGAATGAATATTAAATTGTTTATGAGAAACTTCATCTTTCAATGGGATATATCCATTGATAATGTATAGGTCCTCCAAGAAAGACTTTGTGTGGAAAGTGTAAGGTCAAGTACAATATCACAACAAGAAAAGCAAGAGGGAAAATCTTCTCGAGTTTGCATAGAATTACGATAATGTCGACTTTTAAATTCTCTACATTCTTTTTCTTTAATGTCTTGCAACACAAAACTTTAAAAAAGTGGCCTAACTCATCCAATGCTTGGAAGACAACTTTTGGTACAAAATTCTGAATAACAATCGAAAGAAATCTTTGTAAAAGAATATGACGGTCATGATTCTTCAATCCTGAAAGCTTGCCATCATTGGAATTTGCACATCGTGAAATGTTTGGAGCATATGCATCTTGAAACTTCACTAATCTTAAATACTCACAAAATTTCATATTCTCATCTATTAACAAGGTGTAACTTGCACGAAGCATCAAATAAGAACCATCTGATTGTTTTTTTAAATGCAATTCTTTCTTGATATTCAAATCTTCTAAATCTAACCTTGCAGTTATGTTATCCTTTATCTTGCTTTATATGTTCAACACTGTACCATGAACATTTTCACAAATATCTTTCTCAATATGCATGAGATCTAGATTATGTCTTAGCTTATTTGCTATCCAATATGGCAACTCAAACAAGATGCTCATTTTAGTCTAATTCAACTCTTCAGGGGTTCCTTTTATCTTTTTGTTGTTTGAATGCTTTCCAAAACTTATGTCTTTGATAGCTTCCAATTGTTGTAACAATTCTGTCATCAATAGCTCCCTAGACTTTGGTCTACTTTCTATTTTTACCATAAAACAATTTACTTCTTCATCAAATATAGTTTTCAGGCAAAAAACGACAATGATCCTTATAAAAAATCTTGTTTCTCAACCTCATGTGAGGAGTGTCATTATTACAAACCAGGCATGCCAAATATCCTTTTGTACTCCAATCAGATAAACCCCCATAGGCTGGAAAGCCATTAAAAAGTGATACTAACAATATTATCTTAACAAAAGTTCCTTAATGATGAAGTACCAATCAATTAGTGACCTGAATTTCTAAGGTCCTTTTGAAATTTTTACTTGTCAATACTACTTTGTGCATTAATGAATGTGAGCATAACAAACACTTGTATGTTTTAGAAACTACACAATGCATGTGTAGAATCTTATTGAAACTCTACAAAATTGAAAATATAATTTAATGATATGAAATTGCCTTCCCCGAAATAGAATATCTCATTTGTCATTTATTATTTATTAGTAAGTTGATTGATTTTGTAACATTTAATTATAGTTGATTTTAATTCCAAGATGGCACTTGGATTATGTAAAAGAAATGGAATGAAACAGCAAACTCCAACGACAAATGACCAATCTTGGCAATTTTCAAGGGTCTCTTAGCAAAATCTGTTAGCTGAACAAAGCATTCCAACTAATTAAAATTCAACAAACCAATCTCATCAACCCTCTACATTCTAAGAGCAAAATCTATTAGAAGTAGCAATTATTCCGACTAATCAAAGTTCGACAAATGACAATTTAGATGGTATGTTTTTTTTTTTTATCTAATGTCTTTTTATTTTTTAAAATGTTTTTATTGGATACTATTGATGATGTTTTTTTTTATTGAGTTTTACAAAAGTGAATTATTAACTTAATTGCAATAGTTTGGTATAGAAAATCACTTAAAAAATTAGTTTTGCTATATTTAACTGACATTAAAATTAAATGCCTAAAACAACTATCTCTCCTAAATCAAATTACCAATCTCCTATAATATTTTTTAGCACCTAATAATCAAATATGATCCTGAATTACTATTTGATTCTTCTCGTGATTTGGAATGACATACTGATCTTTTATATTAAATGATTTTTAAATGACAATTATATATGTAGCACAAAACTTGATATTCATATGCTAAATATGATGATTTTTTTCAAAAAGACTCATTATTCATATGCTAAATGATAGGCAAAACTTGAAGCTCAAGCAACTTATGTAAGTTTAGCTAATCAATAGTATAATTAATAACTATTTTTCTTACTGTAGTATTATATTAATATTTTTTAAATTTGTAAAAAAAATGCACTAATTGCTAGAAGATTCTGGTGAAGAAGGAACAAAGCCTAGGGCAATTGACTCTATAGTGGATGAAAGGTTGGGAACCAGTTCATGCTATATTAAAGGGTTTGGATATAGACCTAAATCTTATAATCGAACTACAAAAACAGCCAAAGAAACAATTTCTAAATTATAAAAAAAAGCTTAGTAAGACTAAATGGAAGCTTAGGAAGTGCAAGTCAAATTTTAATCAAATTCAAGCACACGTGAAAGTTATGACTAAATCTATAGTAGGTTTTGGAATATAATGCAAGTGCCCATGCCACAATTTTCAAAAAATGGTATGCTTCTCAAGCTAAAAGCTCATATATCTCAATATTGCATGCTATTATAATAAGCAGCTCTTATATAGAATTCATGTGATTTTTGCATATTCCTAACATATTCATGGTAGATTTTATGAACTTTAACTTAGAAAATATTAGGTCTTGGTAAAATGATACCAATCAACAATAAAAGACATGAAAACTATCAAATGGCTTAGCTTCTTCCAAATGCTCTGAACAACAAATTTGCAAATGCAATACCTGAGATCATTTGGTTTAGTTAAACCTTGTTTATGTTGAAGTTGATTAATATGATTGGTTTATGGTAGATTGGTACAATGTCACTGGATTGAGATAGTTTGATTTAGTTAAACCTTATTTCCATTGAAATTGATTAAAATGCTTGGTTTATGATGGAATGCCACTAGTTTGAGATAATTTGATTTAGCTAAACCTGTTTCCATTGAATTTGATTAAAATGATTAGTTTATGGTAGATTGGTGCAATGTCATTGAAATTGACCTTATGTTGGTCCAAATATGACAACTAAAAGGCTTATGGATTGTTATGATAAAAACTTATTAAACAAAAATTAGATGTATTTTTTATATGATTTTATTATGCTATTTGTATTTAATTTCATTTAAGTTATGTTATTTTATGATTATTTTACATTTCATATTAATATTTTTTGTTTGTAGTGTTTTTAGATATTTATTGTGTTTTTGTAAAAAAACAATTTGGTGCTACAGTGAATAACACGTGATAGTACCACGTGGATAAATAAAATCCTCGTTAGCTTTTTCGTCAGCATAAGTAACAAATCAGACGATGACATGTGATACTCGGCTTTCAGAGACGCGAAAAACATATGGCAAGGACACGTGTCAATCGCATAGGATAGCGACATGGCTAAATCTGAACGCATCTTGCATTTGGCAATGACAAGACATGTGCCAGCACGCTCAAAACATATGGTGATCCAGGTGTCAAACATCAGACTAATCAGATAGTGACACGTGGCATGGACGGTGGCTGGAGAAATGCACAACCCATGAATAACGTGACACATGGCGACTTCACGCGTTTTGCCTCAACTTTTCAGAAACTCCACTACCTTTATTTTGGTCATATTTTATTTATTTTTATTCCAATTTTACCCATGTAATTTTCTATAAATTTGGTACAAAATTTACTATGTTTGTACACAACCAAAAACTCTGCAAAACTATTTTGTCAATATTTTGTAATAGATCTTAGGTATTTTTAGTAATTTTTAAAGTTTATTTTGGAAGATTTTTTGATGAGATTTCAAGAATACCGAAGAACTACTATTGAGAGAAATCCAAGGTTAGTTATCATTCTTATTCTTGATTTCAATTCTTAAAATTCTTCATTTGATTTATGTATTGTGAGTAGTTTATTTACTATTAGTAATGACATGTATTAAAGTTATTAATTAATGAAATTTTGAGATAATTACTCTTTCATAGAACAGTGGAGTTTATTTTGGAGCAATACTAAATTAATTTTAAAAATGGCCAGTTATATCCCTCTAACTTCTAACTTTTAACTACTAACTTTCTAACTTGTAATTTTAACTTTTACTTTTTTGTTATTTAATTTTTTTATTTACCTTTTGTTATTATTTTTGTATTTATTTATCGTACTATTGGTGAGTAAAATCACAAAATTTACTTTTCGTACTCTAAATTTCGTAAATGTGGAGAGTAATATCTTTATCTTTTATTCTTTTGTAATTTTATTGTGGAAAGTAAAATCTCCCTATTTTTAATTTTTATGGTCGGTAAAATCGCCAAATTTATGTTTTCTTTAATATTTATAGTTTTGTAAATATATAATTATGTAACCATTTTCTTTTATTTTTCAGGTTTAATTGTCCAAATTTGTTTAATTATTTTAGTAATGTTATTTAATAATTTGAGTATTTATATAATTCCAGTTATTATTATTAAATAATCATGTTTAATTAATTAAAAGTTATTTTTTAATTTACATGATTAATCAGTTAGGATTATTAATCTTTGATTGATAATTATAGTAGCATATGCTAGTTTAATTAAGTTGCAACTATTGATTTAATTAATTTAACATGAAATTATATGATTTAAATTATATTTAATTGAAGCTCATTATTATATATAATTTAATGTTGGTAATGTTTTAATGCTGATTAACCGTGATATTTAATTAAATTAAAGATTAATCTGTTTGAGTTAATCGGGATTAATATAATTAGTAAAGATAGGAATCTGTCTGAGTTGATTGAAATTCTAAAATCAACTACTCAGTAATTTCTTTATCAATGATTTATCTCATTAAAAAAATAATTTGATACAAGTTCCTTACTAACGTCACTTATGCATTTGAAGAACTTCATTTTGTTAGAAATAGTTTAATATCTATCTCATGTTATGTGACGACTAGCATATTTTGTGACGTTATTGTTTATACGAAAGGTGACCAACAATATGTCACCTATTAATGTGACAAATTTATATTTCATCACAAATATTTGATTATTTACCTTATGTTTGATGACAAATAATGTTTCTTGTGAATATTTATAGCCATTTCTTGACGGCAAAGAAACGCCGCAAATGAGAAACCATAAGTTGATGATCATAGATATCGTCACATAAAGTGTATTATTTTGTGATGAAACTAAATGATTGCCACCATATATTTTTAGCGACTGAGAAAAGGTGACGAAGAGCGTGACAACACAAAAACCTTCATGGAAGAGCATATGTGAAAGAAATTTGTCATTTTGTGACACAATTTGATACGGCACAAATCATCAATTATGTTGTAATTCAATGTGAATTCTTAGAGTAAGTTATTATTTGTTAGACTCAACACCTATCAACTTCTTAATCAAATGAATTGCTACACTTAGATTCAAGAAGCTCTCATTCATTTCCTACATTTGGAAGAGAAACTTTGATTAATCCGCTTTGTTGTGCTAAGGTGAGAACAAGAAGTTCGAAATGGCAACTTTCTGGAATGATGGCTCTTGTCATGGGTGGAACTCTTGGAGTCAATCAAGCAATTGTGAAGAGCAAAGGAGATATCAGACTATGGAGAATGGAGAAAAAGGGTTTTATGTTTTTTTTATAGGGAATGACAATATTAGATATGATACGTCAAACAACATGAACCCTACACGATTATAACAGGTTAAGATTGATGGTTTGCGGGTTCAAGTTAAAATGCGTTGACCCACCAACCCATTTTTTATTTTTCCTTTTTTAAAATATATTTTGAAAAATAGAGAGTAATTTTGTGTTAAGGTTTTGGTATGTTGGTAGGTTAAACATACAATTTAATGTATTAATGGGTTAAATAGGTAAATAAGCGAATAGACAGCTTAAGCGTTTACCTTGACTCACTTATTAATCGTGTACGTGTTAACGTACCAATATAATTAGTCTACCATAACTCAACACAACCTTAATTTTTCATAAAATCCATAGAATTAAGTAATGACGTAGTTTCAAAATTAAATGATGCTGCTTTATTTTTTTCTTCTTTAAAAAATAGTGTAAAATAGAAATTGTATTATTTCATACCATCCAAATTTATAAGCTATAGGATGTTCAATGGAACCTTATGTATCTGTCTGCACTCAAGCTTCCTCCATTCACTAGCCATCTACAGCCAGGGGTGGACACAAGGAAAGGTAGTGGGGCGGATGCCCTCCAGAATTTGACAAAAAAATTCGTGATAAAACCATGAACAGTAAAAGCATGAATAGCACATCCACTTTCCTCTTTCTTATTTTATATTCATTTTTAGCTTTTTTTTTCTCGTTTTCTTTTTGCTTATCCATTTCTCCATTTCCAACTTTGAACCTTGCTTCTTAGTTCTTATCTTCATATTTTCTCATTTTATTCAATTCTCTCATAGCATCACAGTTACAACTTTTCAGTTTCCCAAACTTGTCTTCCTCTCATCTTCTAGGTTAATCTCTTCTTAGGTATTTATTTCTTTTTATGTAAAATCAATTTATATTTATATTTAGTCTTTTAGTTTTTGTATTTCTTTTTATGTAAAATCTATTTATATTTATATTTAGCCTTTTAGTTTTTGTCTTGGTAGAATTAAAGTACTTAATAATTTTGCTACTGTATTTTTCAAATATTAAGTTAATTCATTGTTAATTTATGATACAAAGTTTGTGTTGATACATAATTTGTTATTTGTATATATTGTCTTCATATTTTTCTATAAGAAAATATGTATAAAAAATTGTGCTTATAAAAATAGATAAATATAAAAATTATTTAATTTGTTGTTCCCTTAATTAATTTATTCATAATTAATTCTTCCAACATGAAGTAAATATTTGTTTCAACCTCAAATTAGGTGACCAATTTGTTTCGACATAAATGTGACTTAAAAGTTAGCGGACTAAACGAATTCATAGTGTAAAATTCTATAAAAGTAGAAGTTCTTATTGAAATTAATAATAAATGTTATCTATAATTCTATAGTAATATCAATATTTCTTATATTGTTTATAATCAATTTTAGGCTCATTGATTCAATTGATTATAATGAAAAATCAAAAAATGTATTCACTTTTCAAGAAGAAGAATTCTCAACCTAATACTTCTCTTCACCAAAAACAAGTATTACCAATGAGTTTACATCTTCAAGTCATGATGAAGAACCTCTACCAAAAGTTCCTCTAGTGAATGTTTAATTAGTTGATTCTATATATATAGAACGTGATCTAGGAAAGTGTCTACAAATATGGAGTTATAGTGTAGAACAACAAGATGAAATTAGAAGAGTTTATATAAGATTTGGGTTATATCAACATATAATGCGTCAAGATGGATATCCTTTAAATGAAAAAAGGTTGTCATTTTGTACTTTATTTGTTTGATTTGTTCCCAGAATGGTTGGAATATTCTCCAAGTAAAGATGTTTTTTTTTTTTGTTTTCCATGTTATTTATTTGCTAAACCAAGTGAATGTTTTAGTTCAAGAGCATTGATAGTTGAGGGATTTCGATCATAGAAAAAGGTTAATGATAGAGTAAATTGTGCTCTTTTATCTCATGTTGGAAAAGATCCTAATTCACCACACAAGAGAGCAATCATGACTTGTCGTGATTTAATGAATGAAGCACGACATATTCAAAAGGTCATTGAAAAATAAAGTTTTCAACAAATAACCAATAATAGTTTGGTATTAAATACCTCAATTGATGTTGTTAGATGGCTCACATTTCAAGCACGTGCTCTTAGAAGACACAACGAACATTTTGGTTCAATAAATCCATATAACATTATTCAATTGATAAAGTTATTAGCATCTTACAATGAACATGTGTCTCTGATTGTGCTAAATAATGCTGCTCATAATGCATCTTATACATCATCTCAAGTTCAGAAAGAAATATTATAAATTTTTTCGAAGAAAATAAGAGATGTTATTCGAAAATAAATTGGTGATGCAAAATTTGCTATTATTGTTGATAAAGCTAAAAATGAATCTAAACGAGAGAAAATGGCCATTGTTTTAAGATTCGTTGATGAAATTGGTTTTGTGAAGGAACGGTTTTTTATTTAATTCATGTTGTTGATATTATCTCATTGACTTTGAAAAAAGAAATCTTTAATGTTCTTCAACAACATAATCTCAAAGTGCGAGATATTTGTGGTCAAGGATATGATGGGGCTAGTAATATATGTGGAGAATGATCTGGATTACAAGCACTTGTCTCGAATGAGTGTCTATATGCTTACTATATACATTGTTTTGCTCATCGACTTCAATTAGCATTAGTGACACATCTAAATAAGTTATTTTTGTTTACCAATTTTTCTCTAAATTAACTGAAGCTATCAATGCTATTGGTGCTTCTTGTAGACGACATGATCAATTGCAAGTTGCACGAGCTGCTGAAATAAAAAAATTAATTTCTTTTGAGGAGTTAGAGACTAGTAGGGGATTGAACCAAATTGAACATATAAGCGAGATGGTGACACTAGGTGGTGTTCTCATGTTTGAATATGCATATTCAGTTTTGGAGAATATAATTTATGGAGTTGTTTATTCTCAGTGTGCAAAAACAAATAGGTTTTATGATGGAATTACATCATTTGGTTTCATATTCATTTTGCATCTTCTTATTAACATTATGGAAATCACATATGATCTTTGTGAAGTTTTACAATGCAAGTCTCAGGATATTAAATGCTATGCATCTTGTCTTTACAACAAAAACTTTGATCCAAAAGTTAAGAGAAGATGTATGGGATCTTTTTTTTTTTGAAAAAGTGAAATCATTTCGTGGAAAATATGAAATAGATGCACCCAATATGTCTGTTCTTTATAATGCTTGTAGAGCTCGATCTCGTCATCAAAAAGATCCAATTATAGTTGAACATCATTTTCAAGTTGATTTTTTTTTTTGCTACGATTGATTATCAATTGCAAGAGTTAAATGACGGATTTAGAGAAGATATGATGGAATTGTTTGTGCTTTGTTCAACTTTAGATCCTCGAGATGATTACAATTTTTTTTTTAATATTGATGGTATTTGCAAGCTTGTTAAGATGTTTTATCCTGAAGATTTTTCTGAGCAAGAGAAATTTCATTTGAGATATCAGTTGGAGTACTTTGAGATCGATATTTGTCAACATATTCATTTCATAACTTTGCCAAGAGTTAAAGAAGACAAGAAAGTCACAAATTTATCCTCTTATTGATAGATTGGTTCGACTCGTGCTAACTCTTCCTGTTTTTACAACTACTGGTTAACGTACTTTTTTTGCTATAAAAATTGTCAAGATTAGACTTTGAGATAAGATGAAAGATGATTTTCTAAGGAGTTATTTGATCATGAATATTGAAAAAGAAATTGCATAAAGCATTGACATTGATTCCATTATTGATAAATTTGCTTATATGAAAGAAAGAAGATTATAATTTAAGTTTCCTAATCATAAGACATGCAAGTAATTAGTTCTTCATTATTGTGTTTTACTTTAATCTTATATTTGATTTATTATTATTATTATTGATGTTTTCTATTTATTCCAAAGAAAATATGAAGATGATATCATTATCAATTGATGTATTGGACTTTTGATGTATGAGATTTTTTAGGTATTGAACTTTGATTGTATTGGACAAATCAAGTTAGATATACTAAATTTACATTCTATTTTGTTTTCATTTCAAACTATGGAATATATGATGTTAAAATATAACTAATAGTTAGGATAAATTAAAGTAAATATTAATGTATTTTCTCGTTTCATGTCTAAAATTATAAATTCACCCCTCAAAGTTTAAATCTTGCGTCTGCCATTGTCTACACCTTTTGCTTCTAAGTGGTACCACCCCTTCCATCATGTTATCTTCCAATCACAATTAGATGTTTTGAATTCTTCAGCATGCAGAATATTTTCTCCTTCTTGGATTAAGGTTTTCATCTTTCTTGGCTTTCTTGAACTTATAAAATGCATATATCAATTTTTGGTATGGATAATTTAAATTAATCACAATGTTGATATCATGATGTATATATAAGGTTAATCAGTCGATTTAGTTATCTCCGATTAATTAACAATTATTGTGAAGCATTATTTTTTCTAAATCAATGCATCGATCAATCATTTTCACAAAAAGCCTATTCAATAAGTCCACTTTTATTACAAATGTTGATTGCAAATTGGTTTGGGGCACTTCACTGAAGTTTCAAAGTCCCCCATATTTGTTTAAGATTGGAACTCATTAAGAAACACGCTACTTTGTAAATCTTTTTCGTTAATGGGTTCTCTTTGGTGCCTCTTTTCTTTCACATTTTTGTTCAACCCAAGAAAATATAAAATAACATTCACATTTATCAATTTCATGTGTCATAGTCTTATTTTTTAAGTTTCAAGAAGCCGCATAACATACAACTGGTTAAAATGTATTTCTGCCAGGAGTTAGTAGGTAAATTTTTCAAATTGAATTTATTCTTCCTCCTTGATGTATTAGAAGACAAAGAAAACAATCACTTATTTTATAATTATCCCTTCCATTCATAAAATATCGACTATAAAATCCTTTGACTCTAGAAAAATCTTCCATGCATCTAAATATGAACTGTGTTAGATTCTGGTCAAATGGTTACCAAATGATTCTCTGAATAAAAAAAACTTGAGCACCCCTTGAATTATGCATTTAAGGTATCACTCAGGTCATGCTTCCCTTAATTTAAAAAATAAAAAAAATCAAAGAAGAGATAGGATAAATATTTGCTGGCCTGCGCTTCATTTGCATGCTTCTCAAATATAGTATCCATTCATGCGGTACCATATTGCGTAAGAAAAGAACAGCAAATCGAGAGTCAAATGATGCACGCCCATCCCGAATCTTGTCAACTTTCTTACAATATTACAACTAATTAGGCATGCATGCATGCTTGTCTACATTTTTTTTTTTTTCCAACTTATCCACATTTGGCAAAGTTGTCAAAATCTTTAGGCAAGCATTCTTCTACAGTACCTTCTTCTTTTTCTTTTTTTGAGTAGCAGGACACTTCCAAAATCTGGTGACATAAGTAATGCAAGAAACCCATGCAATGGGAAGGGATAGTGCCCTTTAATTGTACTCATACAGATATAGAAAATATAAAAAAAAAAAGCTGGAAAAAGAAAAATGAGCTTTAGAATGATCATGAGAGATGAAAACTTAATTAGAGAAATGCATGGTAGAATTCACATAAGGCTTCAAAATCAGTACTTTTTTTTTCCAGTAATCCCCACTACAAACACTGAATGCAACCCTCAAAATTCTAGGCGTGACAAACACAAGTGGGGTGCATTATCATGATGAAACCACCCACACCAATCCTCTTCTCATCCTCCAAATTTGTCCACCCTCCCACTACAATATAATCTTTCTACACAAGTCAACCCCACTTTGATTATAATTTACCATCCAATCCAATGACATTAACATGAATCATCCATTTTAATTTCCTACTAGAAAAGATTTATAACCAAGAGAAAAAATAATAAAAAAAGAGTTTTAACTAAAACCCTAATCAAGAAAAAGGGAGAAAAATAAAAAGAAAGAAAAGAAATTGCCCCCTACTTTCCCTCCCTTTATTCTTTTGAACCTCTCCACATTACGCTGCCATATGACTACTAGCTAGTAGCATCATTCATCATCCTACCACCGCCACCACCAACCATTATTTCCGGCGAATCGTATAAGTTTGATACACGACAGTCCCGGCGGCCGGAAACTCATCCATTGAGCAACTTCTGCATTTCATACCTAGTGGCTCAAATGCACCTGCCATTCTCGTCCACACCTCATGCGTGCTATTCCCCGTCGTCGACACAGACATAATCCCCGGCCGGAAAACTTGCACCACCTTCTTCAAAGCCTCTATGATATCATTTGGATTATCGTATACGGAAGCAACGCATTCAAAGCTTGCGTAGCTATAACCGTCTTCCGGTGTGACATGAATTGTTGAGTAACGGTTACTATCCATCCCATTCATGGAATATCCACATGGATCAAAAGCAAAGTCACAAATTAACGCATTAGGGTTGATGTCACAAATTCCAGTCATCTCCGTCATCTCCTTCCCGGCAGAATCACCGGTTTTACCGTCATTCGGTCGTCGGAAAAATTTACGAGCAAGAACACGATCAAGCTCCGTCATGCAAACTTCAATAGTGTAAAATTCATCAGGCGAGTGTTGCATCAGCATCATGTGAGATTCATCGCTTGCTGAGAACATGTGCCATGAATGCGTTGTCAACTTTGAGGGCATCACTGAAGCCTTCCTATAACGAAGATTTGGAGGCAAATGCTCTTCCAAATAAATGACTTCTTCTTTGAAACTTGTGTGGGGAAATAGCTGTGCTTTGGGAAAGATAAAGTTACCCCTTGTGTACCTACAAGAAGAAACAGTCAGTCCGATTTCTCGTGCAAATCTGAGCAATGGACGGACGGATTTCAAGAGCTGAGTTGTCCCACATGTCTTGATGATGATCTTAGTTGGATAAACAAAAAGGCTGGATTCGGATAGCACATAAGAATCAAAATACTGATTTCCAACCGCTGATACCACCGTGCATTGGACCGCATGTAATACTTCCTCAATTGACTCGAAAACCAGTCGTCGGAGCCCGATTCCGTTCACCGGATCATCACCGGAGAATTGTAGCTCTAGCCTTTTCTCAAATCCTTCGAACCCGGAAACAGCCATTAGAGGAAATTCACGAATGATTTTTTCTTTGATATTGGAGAATTGGGATTCCAGTACTTTTGCTCAGAAATGTATGAATTTGAGTGTGAGGTACAGTAGTTTAGTAGTAGGATAGAGAGAAAGAGAGGGAGATTGGAGTGGTGAAAGGAGAACAGGGAAATGAGTATATATAGAGAGGGGGAAGAAAAGAAATTAAGGGAGAGGGGAGAGATAAGAGTGTGTGGGGGGAAGAAGAGGGGGGCATGCGGGTTAGGCAACCAAGAATAATCATTGTAAGCATAATGAATACAAGATGATGGTCGTTTTTGTGTGTGTGAGATCTTCCTCCAGACAGCAACTATGAATTAGAATTCATTTCTGGTGTAGTAGTAGGACTGGTAGTATGCATTTTTATAAAACAGAAATTAATTGTTAAATATACATATCAACTATTTGATATTTATTGGAAATACCTATAATATATGTTTTTTTTTTCCTTATACTAAAAAAACTATTTTCAAATTGTGAAATGCCCTCATATAACTGCTCTCCATAGGGGTTAAGGATGGCAAAATACTCATTTAAGCGGGGCTCACTCGCACCTTGTTCCATAGAAGTGAGTTTTACCTGTTTAAGTGAGGACAATATTGATGCACGTATGAAAAAATTAGGACGGGACAGGTATGAGTTTTGTTTTCTAAACTATGGGTACCCACATTATGGTAGACTCCCTATGACCCTTTTTTACTCCATATATCATATACAACACACTATATAATTGTTTATACAGAGTTTTCCAAAGTTTTTTTGCTCATACTTTTACTTCATAGGGTAACTCAACAAAAAAAAGAGAAAGCAAGAAGAAAAAAATAATGATGAAATAGAAAAATATAGAAGAAAAAGAGGAAGAAGAAGAGGACTCCTCACAAAGACGTGCGTATGACCTCTCTTTTTTTTTCTTTTTTTTTTAATTCTAAGGACGTGAATGGCATTCCGTCCTTGCCTTTTCTTTTTTTATTTTTATCCAACAACGTGAATGCCATTCACGTTCTTAGTAAGAAATGAAAAAAAAATTAAAATAATGACGACGTGAATGCGATTTACGTTTTGGGTTATTTTGGTATGCCTCCCACAATTAAGGTTATTTTGGATCAAATATAAAAAAGAGGGGTTATTTTGGTTAAGACTCTCTTTTTCTACTCGCATATATCATATACATACATATATATATATATATATATAAGGAAAATAAAATATGAAGCTATCTTATTTACCTCTTAGGAAAAATATTTACACATTAAGAAAACTAGAGTATCAATTGTTTCTACTTTTATACAAAATCCAAAGTTTTGATTGGTGCAATTAGATAAAATAGATAACAAATTACTTATTCACATTGAAACACAGTGTAAGGACAATTTTGTTCTTCAAATCTGTATCACACATAAGTTGTAGGTGTGTTTTTCATATCGAAAATTATATTAAAGATTATGAGTATTTTTTTATGAACAAAAAATAATTGATGGGTATTTTTGTTAATTTTTTTAATGTATAATTTATTGAAGTTTTGACTTCTTGTGACATATGAAATTATATTGTAAAGATTTTTAGGATAGTATTTTATTTGATGAATTGTCTTTCTTTGTTACTTTTGGAGAAATTTATGAAAGTTTAGTTGAAGAATTACATAATTTTATTACTTAATGCTATTTTATTTCCGTTCAGACTGAATCCTTTACTTAATGAAGTTCCTCTTTATTCCTCAAAAAGAATTTTAAAAAAAAAAAGAAAAGAAAAGAAAGAAAAGGGTAAGGTATTTCTATATGTGACGAGTTGTTATTTATATTAGATACTTTATCAGTAATCATGTTGAATGTGAATTTGTTAGTGTGTGATTAAAAAAGATATTTTTGCAGAAGAACAATTAGGCCTGAGTAATTTTCTACTTAAACCGTTGTTATTTTTGTATGTGACGAATTGTTATTTCTACAGATACTTTATTTATTAGTATTCTTGTTGAACGTCAATTTCTTCTGCAACACAAAAAAAAAAAAAAAAAAAAGCTTTTGCAATAGGGCAATTAGGCTAATTTGTATAGAATTGCTAGAGGCTACATGCAAAGGATTGATAATTGATAACCCATAAATAGAAAGGCTCAAATTTCCACAAAGAGGAGGAGATATCCACGCCACAACATTTCTTGATCATTTTATTCAATTCTTTGATTCTTTTCTTAGTCAAGAAATTATTAAAATAACGTGATCATCTACTCTTTTCGAGTGAAAACAGCCAAATAATTAGTACTTGTTTTGTGTTTGTGGGTAAATGTTAAAGCTTTTTTACTGCAGTTCTGAAGCATGTAGGAAACAGAACAATTTGGATACCTAGAGAAATGCATAATTCAATTTTGATATCATTTTGGATGAGGTATTGGAATCCCTTGTTACATCATCTTCAGCTCAGTGGAGAAAAATCCAATAAGATTCTCTCCTCTTTCTGGGATTTCCATGGAGATATGATTCAAAGTTTGAACATGAAATTTTCATGTCAGAACAAGCAATTGAAATATATACCATTAGATTCCTTAAAAAGAGAATTTTATCCAAATTACTATTTTTGTTCCATTAAACCGAAATAAAAATTATCTGACAAATTAAATATATGTAGGTAATTAAAATCTCTTAAAGCAAGAGAGTTGAGAAAGTTGGGTATGTGGTTGTTCACATGGCAGCTTAGGAAAACAGAGACATAATTATAAAGAAGAAGTATCAATGCATGACAGCAATAATGAAGTTCCTACGAGAGGACAAAGCGTTATTTTCCTTATATAGATGTCTTCAAGTGGACACACAAACAACACAAAGGGCCAAAAATACAAAACAACAAAACATTACTAATTAAGTCAATCCATCCATTAGAAGTAGTCCTCTCCCCATAGTGAGCTTCCATTGGCCATATAAATTGGGCATGGTAGTTCTTCTTTTTTTTTTCCTTTTCTTTTCGATAAGTGGGCATGGGTAGTTCTTGAATTACTATATAGTACTGATGGAGAGGGGGCTGACACTGTTGTATAATGATGGGAAGTGGAGATTTTTGTGTGCAATTTGAAGTGAAAACAATTGGTTGAAAGGGACAGCATTGTCTTTGTGGAAGTGGGCAGATGTATCCAAAGAAAGGTTTAGACGTGCCCAAAGATCATCAATTGTTTTCCAAGGACGTAAGAAACAGTAGCAATCAGGCGTGGCAACTGAATAATTACTAGAATATCCATGAATTAGGAGGCTTCAATTCATTCACCCCCCCCCCCCCAAAATCAATTTGAAAATATGGATAGATTTCACTTCCATTTAAATAAATATTTGAGATCATGGTATTTTTTAACTCGAATTTTGGATAAATTTTTTTATTAGAATGAGGAGACTTTTAGATAACGATGTAGAAAAATATTCAGAGGGTAACAAGAAAAAAAAACCCTTTATGCATCCTTTCAAAAAGTGCTTATAAATGATGCCACTATCTTTAAATCCTTGGATATGTACATGGAAGGGGACTGTGTAGTTACTTCTTGTAATGGCATACCAGTATGGAAGTATTTCCATAAATGATTTATTAGTAGATGAATTTTAACTACTAGTAGAAAGATTATATGAATTACATCGCTTTAAGGAGTAATCTACTGCCTGCCTACTACTCATCACAAGAATTTCCCCTTAGCTTTCAAGTTACTTTTTCTGTTCACCTTACGAGCTAGATAGACTCACAATAATCATACATAGGAGTGTTGTAGTTAGCAAATATGAGTAGTATAGATTGTGATAGTAAAGTAAGGCAATAAGATGAAGCTTGGAAAGCTCAAATTTGGCGAGTATAACAAGAAATGTATAGTTGGAAAGGTAACATATGGAGTTCAAACAATGATGCCAATTTGTGGAATGTGTAAATTGCATGATGGATATGTAAATAATGTGTTGTCTTAATATACATATTCTATACATTATATATTAGTTAAACATAATTTTTAAGTGCATTTAATTTTTAATTTAAATTGAATATCATGATAGATCAACTTTCAAATTATCCTTGTATGTTGTTTTTAAGCAGGATAAGTGGCATGTTAGTAATGCTACATTAAAATTAACATAAGGTAATGGTATAAAAATTAGATGGATAAAAGTTTGGTGAGTATACTAAGAAGAGTATGCAATATAGATTGGAAAGGTAATATTTGGGGTTAGACAATGATGCCAATAGCCAAATTAAAATTAAATTTTGTAATTTTATGTATATATGTCGTGAATAGTGTGACACATTCAACTTTGTTTTATAGTACTTGGCATTATTAAATTCAATTCATAAATTGATATATGTATGGATATGCATATATTTTACGGGTGTATATTAGCAATCCAAATTCAGAAGTCAGCAGAATACAAACCATGCCAAACCTTATGTATTTTTATGGTGTACGCAGTACAAACACACATAATGACACTATTAATCAAGAAATGGGCAATTATGTTCTTCAACTTTATCTATATATTTTGGAGAATGTAAATCTTGAAAAGTCCAATACCAAACTCCACAAAATCCCAACCTTTTACATGAAAAGTTGTAGCCAAAATCTTGGCCAAATATCAGCTTCAATGTGGTAAGTAAGATAATTGAAGATATGAGAGGATAGATACAATAATAAATGAAAAGAAAGAACACAAATCTAATCTTAATCTTGATATGGAGTAGTACCCCACTAAAGTCACCTTTTCATCTTTGAATCTCCCTCAAGCAAATGATATTGCCCAAACTTACATTTGGGACCTACTTCTCCCCCCACCCCCCCAAAGGTTTTTATTTGTCCCGACAACCACCACGAAGGGTCCCAAAAAAATACACTTCATCCAATTTGTGTCCTACCTCCAAGACACAAATGTCCCATAGGCCATAGTTTATACTCTCAAACTTAGATCAAATTCAAGAACACAAAGTCCCCACTGGGGCACATAAGTTGCCCTATGCAATTCAAGAAGCTACAAATTAAGGTGTAGCCGCCACACAAGCTTGCATGCGCATATTTTGCACACATGTGGAATACTATATATAATATATATACATATAAATTATAGAGAGATATATGCAGAGAAAGAAGATAAAAAATGGTAATTTTGGCAAATAGGGTTCGAGAGAGATGAGCACTGAGACTCAGCAGTAAGCACAAGTGAGTGCTACTGTACCATGCGCACATATATTGTAAAATGGAGGTGGAACCCACCATAAATTCTTATATTTTGTTTTCCTTTTAAGCTTAGAAGCTGGAGGCTTGTCAAGTGAAAGAGATAACAAGTCCACAAATTATTGTCCAAAGTCCCCCTTTGTTAACCTCTCATATTAGAGCCGTAATTACCTTGTAAACCTCTCATCTTGTCTAATCTTGCAGCCAAGAAAGGGACCATATTATTGTCTAAAATGGTGCCTATAGGTAACTACTCCCTATAAGTTAATTAGTGCAAAAATTAAATGATTCAAAAAAATAAATTAAGGATTAATAAGATATCTCAGAACCTCCTTCCACTTTGAACGCACTTTAATTTAGTGTCTAAAGCGTGAATTTTATAAAAAGACGTATATATCAATTACTCCCTCGGCTTCAACATAATTGTTATTTTTGAAATTTTGTTTTGTTTCAAAATAAATATTTTTTAACATTAATAATTAATCTTTTTAAATTTTATTTTTATTTAAGTGGATAGAGAATAATAGTGGTTAATTTAAAAAGAAATAATGAGAGATTAATTTAAAATATTTATCAAGGATAAATTTAGAACTTAATGATAGAATTTATATTGTTTTTAACATTTATAATGTTTGCATAAATGTCTAAAATAATATTTATTTTGAAACAATGAGAGGAATACCTTTTAATTTCTTCATGCTAAGTTCGTAATATAAAGCATATATACAATAAACTATTAATTTTTAAAAATAGTTTTACCTCATCAATATTGTCTTTGTGTCTATTTCTAAATGGGCAACCCAAAACAAACTTGAGTGCATATGCAAGACCTAATTAAGATTGAAATATTGGATATGTGACCGCTGCCCAAGGAAGCTTAGACAAGGTTGTAGTGTAGAAAGAAGCCAATAAATTATAGTAGAGAATATGATTGCTCACAGGTGCAAAAGCTTCAACATGAAAGATTTGAAGCAAACAAGACATGTTAGGAGTTTCAAGTGCTTATAATCTTCATCACAAACCTTTGCCCCCACAGAGAAACAAACACAACACATCAAAATCAATATGTGAGTGAGTGAATTTGATTTTGTGGATTCTTTTTGTGAGCATATACACTTTCTTCCTCGAGCCCTTCCAAATTCCCCACACCAAATCTCTCGATGTGGATGAAACCTTACACGCCACATCATATCATTCTCTCGTGCCCTTTTCATCTTTGCCTTTTCCCTTTCTTGATTGCTCCACGCAAGCATCATTCATTATATTGTGCTTATTTGTCATGAGTTTGATAACTTCTTTGGAATTTGGACCTCATTGGATTTTCATGTGCAATGCAAAATCAAAGTTTCTTTTTTTCTTTTTCTTTTTCTTTTTTTTGGGTTGAAAAAAGATATGTAGACAAACTTTTGAAGTTCAATCTTTTGTTTTTTCTTTGTCGTTGGAATTATAGTTTGAAAGCCAGGTTGAATACACATACTTAATAGTTTTTTTCTTCTTTTTTATATTGTTTACTATCTAATTTAATAAATATACCTTTGTTTTAAAATAAAAAACTTTTGTTGTCGTTGGTGTTAAATTTGAAAACTTTCTTTTCTTTTTAAAATTAATACCCCATTTTTATATCTACTTTATATATTTAAAGCTTTTTTATATAAGGAAAAAATTATCCTTAATTAAATTATTCAAATTGGAACTGCTATACATTTTTGGTGCACTATGATGCTGACATAAACATGCTGTCACTCAATTACAAAGTCATTTTTTTATGCCAAACTACAACAAGATGAAGGTAGTGATGAGTATACACACATATGAGAGTGAGATGTGAGAGATTTACATATGGAAAGAGTTTGAAGAGATTTCTTTCATTGAAGCCCTTTTTGAAGGAAGGCTTGATAGTGGTGAGGAGTGAGAAGGCATGGATATATGTAAGCATGGAGGCCATGATGTTCCCTCTGCTCCAAACTCTCTGTCTTCTGTAAAGGTGGCCTTAATTTATTCACCAACTTTCTACACTCTCTGACTCACATATCCATTTACTCCTTTCACTCCCAATTATAATCATCCATAGACACCAACAAGTAAAGGGGAAAAAAATGATAATTTTTTTATAAAAATAATCATAAAATTTGAAGGGACCAAAAGATGTTTAAAGACATCTTGGAACTCTTTAAACATGCCTATTCTAATTACTGACTTGATGCATGCATGAGATTAGATTCTAATTGTAGCCCAAACGCATGATTGCTCTAATTTTTTATTTGACTATTTAGGGAGATTATTATTCACGTATAGAAAGGGGATGCATGCATTCTTTTCAAGCACGTAGGATTTAGCATGATCTTTTATGTTTTATTCATTCATTTTCTTTTATAGTTTCTATATATATATATATATATATATACACACACGTATATATTTGACACAAAATATAGTCGATAAGACCTTTCGATTAGCAAAATTCAACCAATGATATCGACTTATAACTGATCACCGACGGACACCTAATGGCCATAACAACTTTTTTTGATCTATGCCTAATCGGTTAGTAAGGATAAAACTAGTATGTAGTTTGAAAATCAAGTTAAAACATAATCCTCTCGACTTCAACATGCACTTCAAAAAGTGTTTGGACATGGAAGAAGTAGCTTAAGTAGTGATTAGACATGGATAAGTGGTGTAGTAGAGCTTGAAGGTCAAGAAAACCAATTGAACCAACATCTATATAAGGGAAGAAGAGCAAAGAATAAGACCACACACATCATCAACAAATCAACTTATCTTCTTTTGATTACCTTTCAAGTTTTAGCTTTCTTGCTTTTCTCAAGCTTATAGCTTGTCCAGTAGCTTTCTTTACTACTTTTCTTTATTACTTTGTAGTTAAAATCTTGTCTTACTATAGTTAAGTTCAAGTTAGTGAAGTTGGAAGGTTCTTGTATTTTCTTGGGTTGTTTTGTTCAATACAATTCATCCATTATTCGCCTAATTTAAGTCCTATTATCTAGCCATTACCAATTTCATCATGCACTCATTGATATTGGAGTCTTTCCATAGTGACTTCAAGAATCCACATCTAAAAAATGATTTCATGGACTTAGTTGCCTTCATCAGCTATTTAATTGAGACTTGAAACTATTTTAATTTCAATCAGAGTTTGGTTTACTAGTTGATTTAGGTTTATCGATTGATAATATGATATTGCTAGTTTCATCGACTAGTCGTCTTCTGAGTTAATATATATATATATATATATATATATATTATAATATCCAATTTTGTATATTTGAATGTCATAAAATAAATACTCATTTTCCTAATAAATATATTTTATGCATGAAGCTCCACGACTAACCTTCTTCATTTTTGCACGCAAATCTTACTATTATGAGTTAATAAAGATAAGTTGGTACTTAAAATATAAAATTACTAGTCTTAATATTTGTAAGACAATCTATTTTAAACAAAAACTATTAAATAGTATTAAGAAGAACTTGGTGACAAGTATAAGCTTTCTTCTTAATTTTAGTGGTTCGTGGGGATTTGTGGCAAATCTATTAGGCAATAGATCCATCAAGATTGCAAAAGGGTGCTAGAGCTAAACCATTTTTCAGACATTAATTAAAAGCATTCCTAAATTAATAATACTACCAATATTATAAAACAAGTATCAATATTTTTTTATAAAAAAATCATTATTAAATAAATAATTATTGGTTTATTAAAGATACTCTGATATTAATAAAAAAATCATAATTTAGAAATTTTCTCGGCATTTTAAAAAACGAGTGCCATCTAGTTAAATAGTGAGATTTTAGCAAAAATGTCGCTTAATTTGGGGCACTGTGAACTATAATGTTGTTAAATTATAAATTTTGAGTGAGAATGCAAAAAAGAGTTAATTTGGGACACTATGAACTACAATGAACTATAATTATAAATATCTTTTTTATTTTAAAACTATGTCATCTAATGAAATAATTAAAATAATGTGATGTTGTTGGAAAGCCACACATGTCATGAACCTGTTAAAAAAACCATATGGTTTCTAGAGTAGGTGTAGGACCCTTTATACCATGCTAATTAGCAAGTCACTAATTTTTTCATTGAAAAAGGGATATAAAAATGTATGGAATGGAAACTTACTTTCATAAATGCTTTGGTTGGTATTGAAATTCACCGTTTTCTTTATAAATGCTTCGTAAATATTTTATATGGGATTCTAAAGGTTCTGAATGGGTGTAAAGTTCATTAAAGTGCATTTGTCTATGTTAAGGCTAAATTTATGCCATATGAAAGTTAATTAAGTATGCAGTTGTGGTATTGTACTTGTCCACTTGAGGAGACTTTAAACCCAACTTGGGAGCTTGGAAGTCCAATAGTCTGCTCGTAAAGGGTCGGATTCAGAGCATATTCCAATTTTGTTGCAATTGTTGGAACTTGACTATAAAGCCCTAGAACTGGTCATAACACTCATGATATCTTCCAATTGATCAAAAGTCAGTTGACACAAAAATCAAATATTGTAGAGGGAATCGACCATAAGAGTGTTGTTGTGCCCTATAATGAGTTGGTATCTATTAGTCAGCTGTGGCATTTTAGGCCAAAGGTTGATAGACGTGTGTCTATATTGGAATCGACTAGGCATGAACCTTGGCCTTCAGCTGTCGGTATTGCACATGCAAGTGAGAAGAAAGAATGTCCTGGAAGTTAGTGTTGGCTATTGTTGTTACTAAGGTGTGAAGCTGATAGAACGGTGGAGTAGGTTGCAAGTCTTATCAGTCTATATGGTTTGGTTGGTGAGACTTCATTCATTTTTAGGAACTCTTGAAACTCAGTTGCATAACCAAAGACGTAGGAACTCTAGGTTCTTCATGTTTTTGGGATCTTGGAGGAGGGTGTTGGTGCGGGCATTAGAGACCGAATGAGATTAACGAGATGCCCTTTTGGGGGGGGGTATGTTATTATTTGACAAAAGGCCTTGAGATAAAAAATGCTAGCTTGATCTTCGACTTAGTCGATGGTTTGGTTATTGGTAGTGGATATCTCACTACAAGAAAACCTCCTATTTATGACGCACAATTCCAAATCCGTCGTAAATAATGTCTTTTAACCACATGATGTTGTTTAAACCTAATAAATATGATGATTTTTAGGTCGTCGTATAAAATTAGACATTTTACTACATTTCTTTGGATTAAGTGACATATATACGATGCATCATCGTAAACAACTACCTGAATACAATGGCTCGTCCTATAAGTACTACTAAATGACCAGACAACAAAAACATTGTAAATATTTTTTAAAACAATGATGGAATTAATTTTCATTTTATACCACGATAAATGACCATTGTATCTAGTTAGCTTTTTATTTATAACAACCCGTCTTGTAAAATTTGTTTTTGGTCGTTTATAACTTATTATTTACAATTAGCCATTTGATGTACTCATAAATTAATTGATTTTTATGTTATTTAATTATTATATTATGTTTAAAAATCGGTTGATTATGTTATTTAATTTCACGTTTTCCATCTATTTCTTTGTTTGTAAGTTTTTCAGTGTATTTTAACTCATTATGGGGATAAAAAGAAGAAGAAGAAATGTTGCAAAAAAAAAATCCATGTCATTTGATGCTGTTGTTTCAATAAGAAGATGAGATGTGACGTAATCAAAAGATGACAAGTGGTGCTTCTAGAAGCCACAATATGTATCAATACGGATGTGACACATGGCGTAGTTTGGGGAAATTAGGCCACCAACTAAATTTTCAAGACTTTGGGGTGCAAAATGACTATTTTGCCCATGATTTTTGTGTCTATAAATAGGAATTTTATTTTTATCATTTCAAAAGCAATTTAGCTCCAATCTTCTCCATTTATTTTGAAATTTCTTTATTTAATTATTGTGTTCATCTTAATATATTTTCCATAATTTTTAGAATAATATTTCAAGACTTTTTTTAATATTTAGTAAATAAATTATGTCCGAATAATTTCAATATTTCTGGGGAGTTTATCTTTCAAATTTTCTTTCCAATGCTTTTAAATTCCATCTTATATTTATAAAATATTTATTGTGAGTTATTAATAAATGGGATTATGAGATAATTTTATTTGTACTTAATTTCTATTTGTATTTATTTAATTGGACTTATGGTCGGTTTATCCACCTAGTCTTTATTTATTTTGTTTTATGCACTTTAAATATCGCAAATGGATGGCCGAGCCACCTAATTAGTTTAATTTACTTTTATGTCTTTTATTTTATTTATTATGGAAGTCGAGCCCCTAACTAATTTAATTTCTTTTTATGTCTTTAATTCTTTTTTATGGAAGGCTGAACCTTCATACTTTTAGTTTAATTTATTTAAATGGCCGGTTGAACCACCTAATTTGTTTAGTTAATATAAATCCAATATATATATATATATGTATATTTATTTAATATACTTATATATATATATATATTAATTGAGTATTTATATAATTCATGTTTTAACAAATATAATTGTGTAAATTAATTGGATTAACAATCTAGTTAATGAATGTGATTATATAGCTATGATTATTAATCTTGTATTAATTATTCAAGTAGCATATACTAATTTAATTGAGTTGCAACTCTTGACTTAATTAAATTAGTAGTGGAATTATATAATTTTAATTATATATAATTAAGCTGATTGTTATATACAATTTAATATTGACGATGTTTTATTTAGTTAATGCAATTTGATTGAGTATTCTATACACACTGGTTGGTAGTGGTGTTTAATTAAATTAGATATCAATCTATCTGAGTAGATCGGGATTAATCTAATTTATAAGGATAAGAATCTATTTGAGCTGATTGTAATTCTAAAACCAACTACTTAATAATGTATTTATCTATGATTAATCCCATGAAAAATATAACTTGATACTAGTTCCTTGCTAAAGCTTTTTATATCATTTGTATTCCAAATTTCATTTTAATTCTATTTACAAATTTCAAAACCCCAAAAATATTTATTTTAGTTGTTGTCATTATCTTATTCTCAAAACACAAAAAAAAACCAATACCTTTTCCAATTAATTATTTTAATTTAAGAGTTGACAAATATCTGTGGATTCAATCCCTACTTTCCCTATTTACATAGTAATTGTTAGGTTTAAATTTGAAAGTCGTACGACAGGCTTTGTCACCGTTGTATATAGACAAAAGACTGCTATTTTAGGTACATTAACAATGGTTCCAGGAGTGTCGTAAATGATCCTGTGTGATTTGTATAGGTATATATTTAAATTACATGTTCGCCTCCAAATTCGGCATAAATTTCATGTAAATTTGATTTACATTAAATATAAGTGATCTATTTATGCCTAAGACAAATAAATTGCCACATATCCTATATTAATTATTATTAATAGCATTTTCGATTGGGTTTTGATGAGAAAACTTAAAAACATCGAGGAACGAAACGATTGTTGTAAGTGTATTGGTAATATGAATAATAATGTTTCATTGTTGTATTGGTGCAATAATTATTTTAGAACAATTAATGGTATTATATGTTATGCTTAGTCGGTTAATTTAATTTTCATATATTCGAAGTAGTCTCGATAAAAAATTTTGGAGATTTTTTTTTACAAAGTACATAAAATTAAGCCATATTAAATTTAAATATTTGTATTTGGTAAAAATTATCTTTAAAATATTATTTGAAAATTTGTATATTTATAACTTTACATTGTCTGCAATATAATTAATCATATATAATTTATATTTAAATAGACTTAAATAAACCTATTTAATTTTTCCCAATTAAAGATATATTATAAAAATGAGTTGCTCATTGTTTTTTATGATATAAGGATTAAAATAAAATTTTAATTAAATGTTTCATCTTTTTTTATTCATTCATTTTAATAATTATAGGTGAACATTGTAATGAAAAGAACAATGGAATTATGCATTTAGATTTGGGGGGGGGGGAACAATTGGACGACAAGTGCAACACTTTCCTTTTCACTTAGGAAAATAATACATTCCCTCCATTTTCTCTGTCTAAGCAAATATTGTCCCTACTATTTTACACTTAGACAAAACTAGAAGCCATTTCCTTTTCTCCTTACAAACTAGCAAAATTTAGAATCCCTCTCTTAAGGACTCCTCTACCTCGATTGTGCGACTATTAATGATAGTCCCTCTCTTCTTAAGTGTGTGACGCAGCAACAACCTTTCTCTTCTCCAACGTACAACACTGCATTCACTATTTCTTTTTCCCACTTCATGTATGTTATTTTGAATGCCGATTTAGATTGCATACACATATGTATGTGTGTGTGTGTGTTATTTTGTGCTTGTTTTGGTTTAAGTTTGATGTATTGCGGGTCTTGGATGGATTGAGGGTATAAAAATTGTTTATTTCTTGCTACATTGGTTGAAATTGAGATGAAGGGTTTGAGATTTGCAAAATTGGATTTTGTTATTTGAGAACATGGGTTTTGGATGGATAAGTTGTAGCATGTTAATTGAACTGAGGTGTTGAATCAATGAGAAATACAAGGCCATTTAAATTATCATAAGAAATACAAGGCTATGTAGAATTAGTGTAGAATATGCAAATATTGTTATTTCACACTCGATAATTAATGCAATTGTTTCCAGTGAAAACTGTTTATCAACATAACTTGATTGTGTGAATTGGTCATATAATGTTATACCGCTTATGTGGACATATGATGCTTATGAAATTGCATTTGTAATTTCCTATTTGCTAGTAACACATGTATTATTTTGGAAGCTAACTTCATTATGTGAACTAGTTTCTATACTTACATAAGAAAATAAATTAATATTGTATTAACAGTGAAATAACGATGAGCATGGATAGATCTTGGATCGACCTAACTAATTTTTCTTTTTTGCAAAGAATTTGATGATAGCTTAAAAAGGTTTCTTGAATGGGCTTATTTTGATAAACCTAAGCGCTAAAATAGCTTGCCATTGTACTAAGTGTCAAAATTGTATCTTTATGGAACAAGTAGAAATAAGACAACAATATAAGATGTTGGAGTTTTTGCATTGGTATAAGAATTGCACTACTACGGTAAAAAGTTTCAGCTTAGAGCAGAACCTCAATAGATAATGCTTCTTTTGAATTTGATGTTAGTTTAAATGATATAGATGGTATGATTCGGGATGCTACTGGCATAAGTGATACAAGTAATGCAAGTGAAGTACCAAATAACAATAAAAAAATGCATAGTATTTTAAAAGAGGCAAATGTTGAGTTGTATCCGGATTATATAGAGTTATCTTCCCTCTCATTCCAAATGCAGTTATTGCACATGAAAGCTTTGTATAGGTGGTTAAATAATTCATTTGACGTGTTGCTTGAACTTTTAAATGAGGTCTTCGGTGAAATTAGTGCACAATACCTAAAACTTATTATGATGAAAGGAAGATACTTGATATCTTAGAATGAAATGTGATACTTGGGATGCATGTCAAAATAATTGCATGTTGAATAAAGGGGTTAAGAAATGACTTACTGCTTGTGAGGTGTGCAAAGCTCCTAGGAAGGACAAGTGAATGATGGTGTGTATAGGCATCTAGCATATTCAGACATGAAAAAAGTTTGATGAGATGCATCCTTGATTTGCTAGCGATTATCGCAGTATTCGCTTTAGTTTATTAGTAGATGGTTTAGTCATGTTGTATATTATCCTTCCAAAATGTGAAAGGAAAGCCAATTGAATTTTTATGGCACATCATCTATTTTACATTTTGTATTTTTGTTCAATTTAAACCTTGTGGAAAAATTGAACAATGAGACAAAACAAAAAAGAGATGATGTGTCATATTTTTCAAATCAGTTTAAAAATTTGGACAAAATGTCAAAATGAAAAATATGTGTTGTGCCACAAAATTCAAATCTGCGTTGAACATTTTAACAAAAAGACAAAAGGTAAAAGAAGTGATGAATATTAAATTCAAATGGAGTTGAATTTAATGTTAAAATATACATGTGAAATGATATGTATATATGTTTTTGTGTGTGTGTATAGTTTTTATTTTGCAAAAATCTATTCTTCTTATTCTTCATTCTTCTTTATTACAATCCAGTAAAAGCTTTACAACTACATACTTAGTCTATACTTATGAAAGAAATATTATCCAAATGTGTGCAAACTTGTAATGATTCAACTTCTCAAAAATTAACAAAAAAAAAATCAAACAAATACAGTACAAGGAGTAAAAACAATTGGCTTTGCTGGAGATATGACAGTTGGGAACAAAGTTTCATATATATCTGCTGTGCTAGAATTGATAAGAATATTAGCTATTACAATATTTGCCTCGTTTATAAAAAAAATAACTCTAGAATAATTAGAGTAGTTGCTCAAACAACTCATAATAGTCATGCTCTCACCGTATGTATAATTCCAACTACACTTAGTACTACTTATGAAATGACAATTGGATTTGAAATACAAACAAACTCTATATATGAACGAATTGCTATAATAATGCAACGTGCTAATACATTCATAGATTTACCGAGAGGGTATGATATGTTGGAAAAATTATTCAATATCACTTCTTAGTCTAACCTCAAATTGCACACTAAACCAATTGACATTTTGAATGTGGATAATTTCTTTGACGATTTACTACTATTCTTGATTTAGTCATTGAACATAAATGACTATATCCTATTGGACAAAGAATTTTTGTTGTAGCAACCTAAACAAATGAGTTGTTAGATAGATTGAAAGTTTTTATCTTGCAATTTGATCTCGAAATACTTCTAATTAACTGAAAAGTGAATAGGAACATATAAAATAGAAACCCGAATAAAGTTGATTTAGAGCTAAAATTGTAAACGAAATTGATGTTTCTATGCTATTGAGACTCTCAAATGGGTGTAAATTCATTCAAATAAATATGTCTATTTTGATTCTATATTTAAGGCATATGATAGTATATTAATATATGGTATCATCTATGGTTTTGAAACTCATTTATAGATTTTCAAATTACTATAAATATCATCGTTTAATATATTTTATAAGTTTGCCATAACATCTTCAATGGTATATTTTTTGAAGTTGCAATGAATACATGCAACTCAAAAGTGACTTGTACATAATTGGAGTAGAATAGATATTTGCCAAGTATGAGTGAGAAGTTGTTGGGGGAAGCAACTCTACCATTTGGGGAATTGGTGGGGATAAATTACTTGTTTAGGATTTTTGTGAAAGTTGAATGATTTATGGGCCTCACTTGCATTAAAATTATTAATGAAATATAGATATGATGTAATTATGGACTCACATTTATTATACTTGATAGAATTGTATAATTTAAATGAAAAATTGTAAGGAGTATAAAAATGACGTGTAACGATGAATCTTATAAAAAGTGATAAATAGGCAACTCAAGAGAAAACGTGATTCGATATGCTATTAGAAGTATGATTCAAAGTATAGTGTCCGCATATACACCAATGTAAGTACACGTTTAGAGAAAGTGTCGCATTGTTATGAATATAACATAGTTAAATCGTTAATTTGGAGGCATTAAAAAAAATAGTCTTCGTTTACTTTTAAAGCCATCGACTAGATAAAAAAAATTTTAAAAGAGGAAAGTTTTAACTCTTATAAATCAATCCATTTAGTAATAAAACCGACTAACTAAACCTTTGAATAACATTTAGTTTCGAAAGTTGTGTATGAAAAGATTTGTAATATTTTTCAATGCACATTTTTTAAAGACTCAATAAAATTACCCAAAGAAGAGAAAATAACAACTGAACTATTAAGTTGTTGGACAGGAACTAAACATTCATAGTTGAGATGAAAATTACCTTCAAATTTATAAGAATGCATGTTAATTGTGAAACTTAAATATATATATATATATTTTTTAAAAATAAATATTTATTTTAAAATAAAAATAAAAATATTTACTTTCTATTTTATAATAAATGTCATTTTATCTATTTGCACACGAATTAAGAATCTTAAAAAAATCAAAATTTTTTATACAAAGATTCAAATGTAACCTTTATTAATATATTTATAATTTTTATTCTCTTGCAATATTAAAGAATTTACCTAAAATTAATTTATTAAACAAGAGAAAAATAAAGACAAATTAATTATTAATGTGTAAAAAAAATGTAAAAAAAAAAATGCCCGAGATGTCATATAAACACTGAAAGCCCTAAAGCTTTTAATGTCTTAATTTTGAATAATGACAAACATTGATGAGGACTAATGTCTTATTTGTACAAGTGATAGAGTTTTTGGATTCATGATTTAATCTATGCAAGAACAAGATTTCAAGTCTTCAAGGAAGTATAGAAGCCAAGACTATCAAGATTTGAAGACAAGCTTTTATTAGATTAGATAGGAACTAGAGGTATAATTTTAGAGTTATATATTTTGATATCTCTAGTTCTACCTCTAATTGAGTAATGGTTTCTAAAGGTTGCTCTATGAACTTAAAACGTTATTTCAAAATGTTTTTAATATGTTAAAATATGTTTTGGTATTTCGAAAACCATGCATCGTAATTTCAAAACTTATATGGTTCATAAACTCTTGTTGGATTGATACCATAACTTATATGGTTGATTGAAATCATCATTTGTGTGTTAGAGTATTGTTGATACACAAATGAACATGTTTCAGTCGACCTAAAGTGGTCCAGGTATCGTCCATAAGTTAGTTTATCTTATGGATGCAGGTGCTGTCAAATTTGTTCATCTGCCAACTTGTGGACGACCATGAGGTCGACCGCAGGTGAAGTGAGGTCGACTGCAGGTGAAGTCTGGTCGACAGCAGGATGAAAAATCATCATCCGGTGGTTGTCCAGTGAGCTTGAGGATGATGGTGAGGACGACCAAGTCTGATATGCGGTCGACCGCACTTCCTGAGTGGGTTTCCAACAGCTTCATTTTTGACCGTTGGGAACAAACCTTTAAATACCAAAACCTTTGGAATTCTTTCTAAGAAGATTTTTTGAGCAAAAACATTGCATATCTTGATCCTATAACATCTTAGAAACATTCCAAAACCCTTTCAAAACATCAATCTTGTTAAAATCAATCAAGAAGGGTTTTTACATTCAAAGGTGAATTTTGAGCAATCTTGACAAGCCATTACTCAAAGAGGTGATTGTGATTCAAATTGATATATCTTCACATTAAGGTGATATCTATCAAACTCTCTTATTATTATTGATTGTAATTGTATCAAGGTTGCAAGTAGCATAAAACCCTAAGTGTTAGGGTGAGCCTTGTGTAGGTTGTTTTGTATTCAAGGTTTGTTTGTAAAACCTTTGGGTGAACCTTGAATTGAATTGTTGTGTTAGGATTCACTAAGGAGAGTGGTGGGATTATTGTATAATTAAGGTTGTGTTGTAAAACTCAAGGGTTGAGTGAGCCTTGATTGGTTTGAGAGGTTATTTGTAAAACCCTAAGGTGAATTGGGTGAGCCTTTTTTGTAATCTCATTTATTTGATTAGTGAAGGGATTTGATAAATCCTTGAGTAGGTAACTCAAGGTAGTGGATTAGGTTTTGTTGGATAAACCGAACCACTATAAATCATTGTGTTCATTACTCTAATTTCTGTATTTTACTTGAACACTTTATTTCTCACACAACTAGCACACAAAGTGTTTGATATTTGTTGTCAAATAGGTGTTTTATTGAATTAGGTTTAAAAATCGGATAAAAACCTAATTCACCCCCCTCTTAGGTTTTTCAATTGGTATCAGAGCGGGTCTTCTTGTTTAAGGTTTAATCACCTAGAAGTAAAGATCTTATGTCTCATATAGACAACAATATCATAAGTGAATGTTACTCTACTAGTAGACCACCTTTGTTGAATGACTATAACTACACTTTATGGAAAGATAGAATTCATATGTATATTTCCTCAATTAATTTTGATTTATGGAATATTGTTATAAATGGTCCTTATGTTCCCACGAAGATTATAAATGGAAGAAGTGTTGAGAAAACTCTTAATGAGTTTGATGAAGAGGATAAAAAGAAAATGACTTCAAAATTTATTGCTATGAATATTCTTTGTTGTGCTATTAATTTAGATGAATACAATAGAGTAAGTGGTTGTAGTTCCGCATATGAAATGTGGAGATTACTTGAAGTTGCACATGAAGGATTGACATGCACATCAAATCAAGAAGAAAGTGAAAATGAAGAAAATGATCAATCCGAGTTTGCAAACACTTGTCTTATGGCTCTTGAAGATGAAGTAAGTACTTTTACCTCACAAACTTTGCACATTAGTGAAAATGATTGCAATGATAATTGTGATATATTTGATCAAGATGAATTTGTTGTTAATCTCTATTATGAAATGAAGAAAGTCATCAAGAAGAATAAATTCTTGAAATGTCAAGTTGAAAATTTGTTATTGGAGAATGCTACATTACTTGATGAAAATGCTTTATTACTATCTTCCAAAATAACTCTTGATGAAAATATTATTGGTCTATGTGATAAGGTGAAATTTCTTGAAAATGCGAATAATGATCTTGTTATTAGAAACAAGAAATTGAATGACATGATGAGTGACTATGATGCTATGAAGTTGAGAATAGATGATTTAAGTGTTAGCTTACATAAACTCACATGTGGTAGAGATAATTTAAATAAATTACTTGGTGCTCAAAGATTCTCTAATGATAAGAGAGGTATTGGTGTTATTGATACACATGATGATGCCTTGCATACACAAAAATATATCACACAAGAATATCTCACATGTGCATCATAAAGTACATCATACACATCACACACATACTCATATGTCATCAAGAATATGTTGTACTTATTGTGGTAAGTATGGCCATAAGGTAAATATGTGTTATGC
Source organism: Apocynum venetum (assembly GCA_019593545.1). NCBI lineage: Eukaryota > Viridiplantae > Streptophyta > Magnoliopsida > Gentianales > Apocynaceae > Apocynum > Apocynum venetum. Next base: position 1,074,306 of record SRSM01000153.1, read on the forward strand.
CAAGAAGAAAATCGAGAATGGTGCAAAAAGTATTTGGATTGTTAAAACAAATTCGACTAATTCTCATGGATCCAAAGCCATTTGGATACCAAAAGTTTCATCTTCTTTGTAAGTAACTCAATATGTTGATCATGAAGGAGCAATACAACATGTCAAGAGAATTTGCTCAATCCACATGATCAAATATGATATACTAAGGTACATTGTTCTTCATGAAGGTCATGAAGAAATTCATTCTTTTGAGATTGAATCTTTAGTAAGAATTTCTTGATTATGAATTATGTAAATTAGATCATAATGCTATATGTGGTTGAAAAGTGTTTTCAATACAAATACTTGATTAATTTTCTAATTGGTTTTTTGTATTTTGTATATGCTTTTCATGCCAAATTATTTCCTCGTGAAACATGTTAATTGCATATTGTAATAATTGAGTTGTCTTGTCATAATGTTTGATATAATTCTCTTATAAATTTTTCTCACAAACACTGATTATCCTATAAATATCATGATATAAGTGGATTTTATCTTTAAGTAAAGACTGGTAGTTCTGGTGAACTTGCGGACGACCCTTGAGAAGATTCCAGTCTACCGCATGGAAAAATAGATCATCCACTAAGTGGACAGTAAGGTTGCGGACGATCCAAGGAAAAGTTTTGGTCGACCGAAAGCTCAAGAATGATCATCTGCAAGTGTGAAGAATTGAAAATATGTATGATATCTATTTTGATGATTTAGTTGAACAAAATGTTATATGCCTTTCTTTGAAAGTTGATGATGCATATCTTTGGCATTGTAAATTAGGACATGTTAGCATATATACTTTGCATATTTTTTTTCAAAACTTTAGTATGTTAGAGGTTTGCCTAACTTTTGAGAAAGATCATATTTGTGATGCATGTAAACAAGTCAAGAGTTCTTTCAAATCAAAGAAAATGTCTCTACTTCAAAACCTGTTAAACTTGTACATATGGATTTATTTGGTGCTATGAGAACCATGAGAATTGGTGGCAAACTATATGTCTATGTGACTGTTGATGATTTTTATAGATTTACTTGGATATTATTCTTGTTGAGTAAAGATGAAGTTTTTGAAGCTTTTGTCAAGCTCTTTAAACAAGTACAAAACACCATAGTTGCAAACTTAACTTCATTGGAAGTGATAATGGTAGAGAGTTTTGCAATAGTATTTTTACAAAATTATGTGATGAGAATGATTTATCTCACAATTTTTCAATTGCAAAAGTTCCTTTTTTGGTCTACATTTATTAGGCTTGTGCCATTTTGGGCTTAACCAAATTTGGACAATGGCCTATTCGTTTTATATATGCAAAAGAGTAAGGAATTTCTACTACCCTCGTCTTTCAAAGAGAAATGGGTTATAAAAGGGATAATCGGTGAATTTAGTCCTTAACTTTTTTTTAATGTTTTGGTTACTAAGCTCTTTACCTCTTTTTTTTTTTTCAATTTTCTAGGTCCTTACCCTTCTTTTGTTTTCGAACAACTAAGTCTTTTTTGTCATATTATGTCCAATCAAACATAAGTTAATGTCGGACTTAAATTTTGAAGGGTACAATTGTTTGTCGTATCTAATTTTAGGAAATTGGTGAATTTAGTCCCTAACATTTTCATTTTTGTTAAACTTAATCTATACTTTATAAAATTGGTGAATTTGGTTTGAATTTGTTTTTGTACTTTTGGTCCCTATATGTTTTTTTTATAAAATTGTTTTTTGATCCTTAACATTTTTATCATCAAACTATTTGGTCCCTTTCACCTATTATGTTTAAGTCAAATTTAAGTTAACGTTGAACTTGAGTTGTGTTCAACTTTTGAGGAGCAAATAACCACTTTATTCTAGCTAATTTTACTAAAATGAATATTTGGAAATAAAAATAGTACCAAAGTCAACTTCAACCATATAGTCCCAACTCAAGCCTTGGACATTTTGAGCATGATTAATGAACGTTTTTTTCGACTTAATGATGCACTTATAACTTAACTGTTTTTTATGTTATTTAATGACTATATTTTGTTTGAAAATCGGTTAATTATGTTATTTAATTGATATATTTCACGTTTTCCATCTATTTCTTTGTTTGTAAGTCTTTCAGTGTATTTTAGTTCATTATGAAGATAAAAAGAAGAAGAAGAAATGTTGGAGAAGTTAAAAAAAAAACTATGTGATCCGATGACATGGCGCAATGAGGAGATGACAAGTGGCGCAATTAGAAGATGACAAGTGGCGCAATCAGAAGGTGACAAGTGGAGCTTCTAGAAGTCGCAATATGAACCAATGAGGACGTGACATGTGGCGAAGTTGGGAAATTAGGCCACCAACTAAATTTTCAAGACTTTGGGGTGCAAAATGACCATTTTACCCCTGATTTTTGTGGCTATAAATAGAAAGCTTATTTTTATGCTTTAGACACCAATTTAGCTCCAATCTTCTCCATTTCTTTTGCAATTTATTTCTTTTATTATTGTCTTCATTTTAGTATATTTTTCAGATTTTTTAGAATAATATTTCAAGGCTTTTTGTAATATTTAGTAAAAAAATTCTGTCTGGATAATTTCAATATTTTCGAGGAGTTTATCTTTCAAATTTTCTTTCTAATGTTTATAAATTTCATCTTATATTTATTAAATATGTATTGTGAGTAATTTTCTTTTGTTAGCAAGGATATGTGTTAAGTTATTAATAAATGAGATTATGAGATAATTTTCTTTGTACTTAATTTCTATTTGGATTTATTTAACTCGACTTATGGTCAGTTTACCTGCCTAATCTTTATTTATTTTGCTTTATGCACTTTAAATATCACAAATGGATGGCCGAACCACCAATTAGTTTAATTTACTTTTATGTATTTTATTTTCTATATTATGGAAGGTCGAGTCCCCTAACTAATTTAATTTCTTTTTATATCTTTAATTCTTTTTTATGGAAGGCTGAGCCTCCATACTTTTAGTTTAATTTATTTAAATGGCCAGTTGAACCGCATAATTTCTTTAGTTAATATAAATCCAATATTTCTTATATATATATGTGTGTATTTATTTAATATACTTATATATATATATATATATATATTAATTAAGTATTTATACAATTGCTGTTTTAACGAATATAATTGTGTGAATTAATTGGATTGACAATCTAGTTAATGAATGTGATTATATAGCTAGGATTATTAATCTTGTATTAATGATTCAAGTAGCATCTATTAGTTTAATTGAGTTGCAACTCTTGACTTAATTAAATTAGTAGCGGAATTATATAATTTAAATTGTATATAATTAAGCTGATTGTTATATACAATTTAATGTTGGCGATGCTTTATTTAGTTAATGAAATTTGATTTAGTATCCTATATACGCTGGTTGGTAGTAGTGTTTAATTAAATTAGAGATTAATTTGTCTGAGTAGATCATGATTAATCTAATTTGTAAGGATAAGAATCTGTCTGAGTTGATCGAGATTTTAAAACCAACTACTTAATAATGTATTTATCTATAATTAATCCCATGAAAAATATAACTTGATACTAGTTCCTTGCTAACGCTTTTTATATCATTTGTATTACAAATTTCGTTTTAATTATGTTTACAAAATCCAAAACCTCAAAAATATTTATTTTAATTGTTGTCATTACCTTATTCTCAAAATACCAAAATCCCCAAAACCTTTTTCGGTTAATGATTTTATTTAAGTGTTGACAAATCTCTATGGATTCGATCCCTACTTTCCCTATCTACATAGGAATTGTTAGGTTTAAATTTGAGAGACGTACGACAGTCTGCGTCAAAGTTTGGCGCCGTTGCCGGGGATTTGTTTTAATTTCTTCTATTAAAATTGTTAATCTTTTTATTTTGTTACATATTTCATTCCTTTGGTGATATTGAAATACATATTTCATTCATTTGGTGACACCAACAATGTTCATTGTTGTATGCACTTAAGAAGTGATAAGATCACCGGGGAAGAACAAATGAGTAAAACACGAGTTGAGATCAGAGAACAAGCTACGGATCTTGAAGAAGGCAAAACAGAAAATCAACCGGATACCTAACTTATTTCTGGTGATATTTTTCAATACGGATCCTGCTCATCTTTTTAATATGGCTTTGAATTAAAGATTTTTAAAAGAACTCACTACTCCTACTCTTGATGAACAACCTTTATGCATTATTTTCCACAAGTTGATGCTAATTTTAAAATGTTTACTGGTTTTATACAATGTTTGCCAACATTTAATGGATTACCTAGAGAAGATCCACTTAGGCACATTAAGGAATTTCATGTTATTTGCACTAATTTGAAACAAGAAGGTACAAGAGATAAAGTGATTAAACTGCGTTTTTTTCCTTTTAGCTTACAAAATAGTGCAAAAGATTGGTTATATGATTTGCCTTTGGGATATATTCAAGTTTGGATTGGTATGCAAATAGCTTTTTTAGTTAAATATTATCCTGCATCTAGAACTGCAACAGTCCGAAAGGATATAAGTGGCATAAAACAACAAACTGGTGAAACATTGTATGAATATTGGGAAAGATTTAAAAGGATTATGTGCTAGTTGTCCTCGTCATCAAATACCTGAACAATTATTAATTCAATATTTGTATGAGGGTCTGATTTCTTATGATAGGATGACTATTGATGCTGCTAGTGGTGGTGCTATTTCAGATAAAACCCCACAAGTTGCACGTGAATTAATAGCTAACATGGCTGCTAATTCACAATCTTTTAACACCAGAAATGATACCGTAAGAAAGGTAAATGAAGTAGATGCATCATCATTATCATCATCTACACAAATTGAGCAAAGACTAAATCATCTTACCAATTTAGCTGGTCAATTAGTTGGGAAAAGAATCAATGCACCGGTAAAAGCATGTGAAATTTGTTTAGGCAATAACCATCCTACAGATTCTTGTCCTACACTATTTCAAGAGGAACAAACCAATGCCATGGGTAATTTTCATAACCAACCTCAGAGAAGACACAATCCATTATCTAAGACATACAATGAAGGGTGGAGAGACCATCCTAACTTTAGATGGAGTAACCAAGGGGATAGGCCACCAATGAACCCACCAGGTTTTGTTCCTAATCAACACCAAAATCCTCCTCAATCTTCTCAGAACCAACAATAGAGTATGTCTTTAGAAGATATGGTGAAATCTCTAGCTTCAAGTTCTATATCTTTTCAGAGAGATACCATGTCCTTCCAAAAGGATACAAAGTCCAGCATTCACAATTTGGAAAATCAGGTAGGACAAACGGCTTCTGAGTTTGGTCAATTGAAAACACAGCTTTTCTATAACTTCCATCACAACCACTCAATCCCAGAGAAAATGCTAGTGTTGTAATATTGAAAAGTGGTAAAGTGTTGGAAGAATCTAAGAGACTAGAGGAAAATAAAGGCACGGAGAAAACACCTATTTCAAGCCCAACAACTTTTGACAAAGTTCCTTAGATAGGAGAATCTTCTTCTTCTATTACCAAGGCAAGTCATTATTTCCCTAATAGATTAACTAAAAACAAGAAAGATGAGGAATAAAAAGATGTTCTGAAGATCTTCAAGAAAGTTGAAGTCAACATTCCTCTTTTGGATGCAATAAGACAGATTCCTCATTATGCTAAATTCCTAAAAGAACTTTGTACCAACAAGAAGAAGCTTAAAGGTAACGAGAGAATCAGTGTGGGGAAATGTGTGTCTGCTGTTCTCCAACAAAAACATCCTCCAAAGCAGAAAGATCCAGGTATGTTCGTTATCCCTTGTACAATTGGTGATAAGGTAGTCTCAGGTTGTATGCTAGATTTAAGAGCCTCTATTAATGTCATGCCTTATACAATCTATAACTCTTTAAATTTGGGACCAATAAAGCCTACTAGAATTTTATTCAGTTAGCTGATAGGTCTGTGGCTTATCCAGAAGAAGTAATAGAAGATGTATTTGTTAAAGTAAATGATTTAGTATTCCCTGTAGATTTCTACATTTTGAAAACTGAGGATAGCCAAAATACTTGTTCATCACATCATCTATTCTGTTAAGTAGACCATTTCTAAAAACTGGTAGATCTAAGATTGATGTTAATGAAGGTACTTTATCAATGAAATTTGATGGTGATAAAATTTCTTTTAACATATTTGATGCTATGAAGTACCCTTCTAATGAATGTTCTACAGTTTCTATTGTGGATATTATAGATCCACTTATTGAAGATATTTTTTATTTGAGATACACTGAAATGATGCAATCCATTATGAACTTGAGCATAGATGAAAATGTTCTTGACACTTTATCTGTAGAATGTGACAATAAACTCAAACAAGCTGTCAATGATTTATTTGTTTATCATGTTAGTAATTCTAAAATTGCATTACCTAGCTCACATAATCAAATCTTACAATTTGCTGATTGTCTCCCGTCACTTGAGCTTAAAACTTTACCTTATTATTTGAAATATGCATATTTGAGTGAAGGTAATGCTTTACCTGTAATTATTGCTAACAATATCTCATCTTCCCAAGAAGAGAAGTTAGTTTCTGTGCTTAGGGACAACAAGACTGCCATTGGCTGGACTTTAGCCGACATTAAAAGTATTAGTCCATCAACATGCATGCATTGTATATTGTTAGAAGATGGAGCTAAGCCAATTAGGGAGTCACAAAGAAACTTAAACCCTCTTATGATGAAAGTAGTAAAAGCTGAAATTCTAAAACTTCTTGATATTGGTGTAATCTATCCAATCACAGATTCACATTGGGTAAGTCCTGTACATGTTGTTCCAAAGAAAAGTGGAATAACTATTGTGGAAAACTCTGAAGGTGAGAAAGTTCCTACTAGAGTACAAAACGGTTGGAGAATCTGCATAGACTACAGAAAACTTAATGCATCAACTAGGAAAGACCATTTTCCCCTTCCTTTCATGGATCAAATATTATAACGTCTATCTGGTCGTTCTCATTATTGTTTCCTTGATGGTTATTATGGTTATTTTCAGATTGCTATTGCCCCAAAAGACCAATGTAAGACTACTTTTACATGCCCATTCGATACTTATGCTTATAGAAGAATGTCTTTTGGTTTATGTAATGCACCTGCTACCTTTCAAAGATACATGATGTCCTTATTTTCTGATTTTGTCACGAATATCATTGAAATTTTTATGGATGATTTTACTATCTATGGAAATTCATTTGATTCATGTTTAGAAAATTTGGAACTTGTGCTTAAACGGTGTGTTGAAACTAACCTTGTTCTCAATTATGAAAAATGTCATTTTATGATAGAACAAGGAATTGTTTTAGGGCACGTAGTTTCACAAAAAGGACTGGTTGTTGACAAAGCCAAGATTGATGTGATTAAGTCTATTCCTTATCCTTTTACAGTAAGAGAGGTAAGATCTTTCTTAGGCCATGCTAGATTCTATAGAAGGTTTATTAAGGATTTCTCTAAAATTGTTCAACCTTTATGCAAGTTATTACAAAAAGAACATAAATTCAATTTTGATGAAGGTTGTAAACAAGCATTTAAATTGTTGAAAAAGAAATTGATTTCATCACCCATCATTCAACCCCCTAATTGGAATTTTCCTTTTGAAATAATGTGTGATGTTAGTGACAAAGCAGTTGGAGCTGTTCTAGGTCAGAAAATAGATAAAGTTCCTCATGTGATATATTATGCATCTAAATTACTTGATGATGCTCAATGCAATTATACCACAACTAAGAAGGAACTCTATTCTATTATTTTTGCTCTAGAAAAATTTAGATCTTATTTGTTGGGAACAAAAGTAATTGTTTATTCAGATCATGCAGCTCTAAAGTACCTGTTAAAGAAGAAATAGTCTAAACCAAGCTAATGAAATGGATTCTCTTACTCCACGAATTTGACCTTGAAATCCGAGATAAGAAGGGAGCAGAGAATCTTGTTACTGATTATTTGAGTCGGCTCACATATGAAGGGGAAGTATCTCATATCTCTGATTTATTTCCTAATGAGCATCTTTATGCATTGTATGGAATTATACCTTGGTATGCTGATATGGTTAATTATATTGTTACCAAAGTATTTCCAAATCATTTATCTAAGCCTCAAAAGGATAAAATTAGAAATGACTCAAAACACTACCTTTGGGATGATCCCTACCTATTCAAAAGTTGTGCAGACAATGTTATACGCAAATGTGTTCCAAACAATGAAATTTAATCCATATTGAATTTTTTCATACTTTTGAATGTGGAGGTCATTTTGGACCAAAACGAACTGCTAGAAAAATTATGGAAAGTGGATTTTATTGGCCTACTCTTAACAAAGATGCATATTACTTTGTTAAATCTTGCAATGAATGTCAAAGAGTTGGTAATATATCCAAGAAAAATGAAATGCCTTTAAAGACTATATTAGTTTGTGAACTTTTTGATGTATGGGGCATTGATTTTATGAGACATTTTCCTTCGTCTTTTGGAAATACTTACATCTTACTTGCAGTGGATTATGTATCCAAATGGATTGAAGCTAAGGCTACTCGAACAAATGATACTAAAGTAGTTGTGACATTTATCAAGGACAATATATTCCATAGATTTGGAATACCAAAGGCCAACATCAGTGACAGAGGTACGCATTTTTGCAACAAGGTAGTAGAAACTCTGTTTAAAAAATATTATGTTTTTCATAAAGTTTCTAATGCCTATCATCCTCAAACAAATGGAGTTGCTGAAATCTCTAACAGGGAAATTAAGTCTATTCTAGCTAAAATAGTCAATCCTAATAGGAAAGACTGGAGCCTTAAATTGGGAAATGCTCTTTGGGCATATAGAACTGCATTCAAAACCCCTATTGGTATGCCACAATTTATGTTGGTTTATGGTAAAGCCTGTCATCTACCTGTGGAATTAGAACATAAGGCATTTTGGGCCATTAAACAATGTTATCTTAATCTTGATGATGCACAATCTAATCGAAAACTGCAAATTCAAGAATTAGAAGATATTAGAAATAATGCCTATGTTAATTCCTGTATTGCAAAAGAAAAGATGAAATATTACCATGACAAAAATCTTTCAAGGAAAAATTTCAATATTGGTGATAAGGTTCTACTCAATAATTCTCGTATGAGACTGTTTCCAGGAAAGCTAAAGTCAAGGTAGATTGACCCATTTGTTATCATTAATATCTTTAATCACGGGTCAGTGGAGATAAAAAGTCTTCAAACGAGTAAAATTTTTAAAGTGAACAGTCATCTCCTAAGACCTTTTCATGAAGGATTTGTCGGACAAATTATCGATTCCATTGCTTTTGAAGACCCACCACCAGAAAAGAATTGAAATCTGTGCTCGTTGAGTCTAAAACGTTAAACAAGGGCACTGTGTGGGAGGCAACCCATCACTTTCTTAAATACTTTTGAATTGTTTGATTTTCCTTTTTCACTTTTTAGCTTGCAGGCCTAGCAGAAATTGTTGAATACGCGTCTTCTCGTTTACTGAAAGATGGCGTATTTAAGTTAATTAAATGCCCAACAGTGATTAAACACGGTTTTAAATAGCTTGCTTAATTGTTGAAAGAATCATCAAACGATTTCTGCTAATTTCCTTTCAAGAGTAAATTTCATCTGCAAGGTATTTCTTTCCTTTTTACATTTTAGTTTGTCTTTCCATCCATTCTTTTTTCTATCTCTTTATTACATAATGGATGATTCAATAATGAAAATGAGAAGATATTATCCATTGCTCCCTATTAATTATTTGAGAAAAATCTATCTGATGAGATTGGAGCGTATGAAATTACTAGCATCCATTGGAATGTCTGAGGATATTAAGTGGATAATTGAAGCTAAGGTTCGAATTAGTGGTGAACATCTAGCTTTTCCCAAACGTCCACCTGGGTTGGGGAATAGTAGTTATGCAAAGAAACGAAGAGGTAAAAGAATGAGAGTCTGTTATAAATGTGCTAGATGGAACTGTGATGCCAGTTGTCTTTCACTTGGGTATTTATCCGATAATCGGGAAGACAAAATTGCTTTCATTAAGAATGGACTGAGTAAAGAGTCATTAGATGATATCAAACTGACTCTTGATTCGCATTCTAGTGGATACGTTCAAATGAAAATTCTCGGGCTATGGAAACAATTCAAAATTGAACAACTCTGGTACAGTATTCGGTATTTGAATTTAAATGATCCTGTTTGCCAATTTTTAAGAAAGCTGGATGAGCAGCATACCCCCGACTCATAGAAGGTGTTTGAAACCGTTACTAGATGTAAAGCCAAAGGAAGATGTGAGCCACAATCACAACTACTTGTTTTTATTTGTTTCTTTCTTGATTTGTTTTATTTGTTTGTTTTCTTTTTAGTGTGTAACAGAATCACTTTTGAAGTCGTTACTATGGAAGGTCCATCAATCAAAAGTCTAACAAACATCGCAGTGTTTGGAGGAACGATCATGGGTGCTACTGTTTCACATCTAACTGCTGCTATCCAATTGGGAAAAGTACTAGCTCATCGAAAGATCGGTCTAGTATATGGAGGAGGAAATGGTGGATTAATTGGAGAGGTTGCTTGAGCACACCAGTTATACCAAATACTTGTTCAGATTGAAACAAATCAGCCAAACAAAGTTCTCGCGGTAGGTGTAATTCCTACTCCTTTGAAACAAATATATGGCAAGACAATTAGACATAAGGTACAAACAAAATCATTTTATGAATGCATGACACTTATGTTGCATAACTGTGATTCTTTCATAGTCATACCAGGAGGATATGAGGTATTAGAATGCTTGTTCAATTTAATATTCTGATTTAACATGAAACTGCACGCTAAACCAATTGGTCTTTTAAATGTTGATCACTACTTTGATGGTTTGTTAGCATTTCTTGACATAGCTGTTACACATAAGCTTCTATCTCCAATAGCACGAAGAATAATTGTATCTGCACCCACAACCAAGGAGCTATTGGATGAATTAGTAACTTTTGTACCAGAGACAGATCCAGAAGTATCTCCCATTAACTGGTCAATTTCCGGTAACAAGCGCAAAAGATATTCAGTGAATTTAGAGTTAAAGTTGTAAGTTTTTCTTTTTAAATAAATGTGTGTTATATTTTTTTTATTAAAAACTGTGGAATAATGTTGTTGTTTTTAAAACTTTATGTGTTTTTACATTGAGGACAATGTAATTCCCAAGTGTGGGGGGGTGGTTTGAGTAAAGAGTCAAGTAATTAATCTCATTTGATTCTTGATCCACACCTTTAAAAACATTTTTTTAATAACTTGTTATTTTGTTGAATAAATCATGCATATATTATAACTTTTTAAGATGTTAGGTAATTTTGTATTAAATATTTCAATCCTTTTATAATTGTACCCCTTTATGTAAAAAATAAATTTTCGTAAATCAATTGATATCTTAACAATTTGACAAAAACATTCTTATTTAACTAATGTGGCTAAATCTTTTATGTTATAAAACCCTGAGTTAAAAACATTAGTATTGTGATTTGATGATAATGTATGTTTACTAAGTGTTTTAGTACATTTAAGGTGACTCTCTATACACTAGAACTTGTTCTTTCACATGCTTGAGATGAAATTTAATTAAGATCTTGGTTGATTTAGGGATGACATAAGGCCTTCTTTGATGGTTTGAGCCTTTTTGAACGAACCATACTTATATATATCCCTTGATCCTACTTTGAGCCAACATGTATGAATGGTTTCATTACCATTTAATTTCTTTGATAAATAGCTTCGTTTATTACTTTTCTATCAAGATACTTTATTGAGAATGCATTAAACATGTGTTAATCTGTATCGAAAAATTATGAATACTGTTGATAAAGGATTATGAAATATTGTAAAAAAAATCAAAAGGTATAAAGCTTATTTATTTGATCTCTTCAAAAAAAAAAGAGAAAAAGAAGAGAAAAAAAAACAGAAAAAGAAATGAAAGATATCATGGCTAAGGTTTTCGTCAAGAGATGGTAATTCATTATCAATTTAAACTCTTGATATATTTTGTATATTCCTATATTTCGTTTGTAACCAAATCCCGAGCTTAACATTACAAGCTTAAAGGTCCTATTTGATCCAGATCGACCAAAACTTTTCATCATTAGTGGAGAGTATGCGAGTTTACAAGTTTATAAGTTGTGTTGAAAAACTAATAATGTATTTTTATTTACATAGTGACTTCATTATTATCCTTTCATTATATTGATAGCATGATTAAAAAAAAAATTATCAAGGGTTTATGTTTTTCACGGTTATATTTTGTTAACTTTGAATGTTAATGTTAAACTTGTAAATGATATTCAAGCACATGAGCACAATTGTTTTTTAAATAAAAAGGGGTTAATTGTGAAAGTTGTATTGAAATATATATAGCACTTTATTACCTTATCAATCTTGTTTAAGTTATTTATACTTGTATATTTTGTGTTTATATTTTGTTTGAGGGCAAGCAAAGAGACAGTGTGGGGGAATTTGATGTACTCATAAATTAACTGATTTTTATGTTATTTAATGACTATATTTTGTTTGAAAATCGATTAATTATGTTATTTAATTGATATATTTCATGTTTTCCTTCTATTTCTTTGTTTGTAAGTTTTTCAGTGTATTTTAGTTCATTATGAAAATAAAAAGAAGAAGAAGAAATGTTGGAGAAGTTAAAAATAAAAAAAAATCTATGTCATCCGATGACGTGGCGCAATGAGAAGATAACACGTGGCGCAATTAGAAAATGACAAGTGGCGCAATCAGAAGGTGACAAGTAGTGTTTCTAGAAGCAGCAATTTGGACCAATGAGGACTCGACATGTGGCAAAGTTGGGAAATGAGGCCACCAACTAAATTTTCAAGACTTTGGAGTGCAAAATGACCATTTTGCCCCTGATTTTTGTGGCTATAAATAGGAAGCTTATTTTTTTGATTTAAACACCAATTTAGCTCCAATCTTCTCCATTTCTTTTGCAATTTATTTCTTTTATTATTGTCTTCATCTTAGTATATTTTCCAGATTTTTTAGAATAATATTTCAAGGCTTTTTGTAATATTTAGTAAAAAAATTCTGTCAAGATAATTTCAATATTTCCGGGGAGTTTATCTTTCAAATTTTCTTTCTAATGTTTATAAATTTAATCTTATATTTATTAAATATATATTGTGAGTAATTTTCTTATGTTAACAAGGATATGTGTTAAGTTATTAATAAATGGGATTATGAGATAATTTTCTTTGTACTTAATTTCTATTTGGATTTATTTAATTGAACTTATGGTCGGTTTACCTGCCTAATTTTTATTTATTTTGCTTTATGCACTTTAAATATCGCAAATGGATGGCCGAGCCACCTATTAGTTTAATTTACTTTTATGTCTTTTTTTATGGAAGGTCGAGCCTCCATACTTTTAGTTTAATTTATTTAAATGGTCGGTTGAACCGTATAATTTCTTTAGTTACTATAAATCCAATCTTTCTTATATATATATATATATATATATATATGTGTGTGTGTGTGTGTATTTATTTAATATACTTAAATATATATATATATATATTAATTAAGTATTTATATAATTTCCGTTTTAACCAATATAATTGTGTGAATTAATTGGATTGACAATCTAGTTAATGGATGTGATTATATAGCTAGGATTATTAATCTTGTACTGATGATTTAAGTAGCATCTACTAGTTTAATTGAGTTGCAGCTCTTGACTTAATTAAATTAGTAGAAGAATTATATAATTTAAATTGTATATAATTAAGCTGATTGTTATATACAATTTAATGTTGGTGATGCCTTATTTGTTTAATGCAATTTGATTGAGCATCCTATACACGCTGGTTGGTAGTGGTGTTTAATTAAATTAGAGATTAATCTGTCTGAGCTGATCGAGATTAATCTATTTTGTAATGATAGGAATATGTCTAAGCTCATCGAGATTCTAAAACTAACTACTTAATAATGTATTTTATCTATGATTAATCCCATGAAAAATATAACTTGATACTAGTTCCTTGCTAAAGCTTTTTATATCATTTGTATTCCAAATTTCGTTTTAATTTTGTTTACAAAATCCAAAACCTCAAAAATATTTATTTTAATTGTTGTCATTACCTTATTCTCAAAATACCAAAACCTCCAAAACCTTTTCCGGTTAATGATTTTAATTTAAGAGTTGACAAATCTCAGGGATTCGATCCTTACTTTCCGTATCTACATAGTAATTATTAGGTTTAAATTTGAGAGCCGTACGACAGGCTTCGTCACTTAACGACAACCAGGAGTAAAATGTGACATTATACAAGGATATACATGTTAAAATATCATGTAATCATAAATGGTCAATGTATGTCATCGAGTCAAATACTCCTGTTTAATTGGACATAAGTCCCTATTTTATCGAGCTAGGCCCTTGCTATTTGATGACATATGCAATAAACATTTATATGTGCAATTGTAAAGTCATTGCATACATACCATAATAGAATTCAAAAGTACACAATTAAACATATAATATAGAATTATAAAGTCATTGTACACATACCATAATAGAATTAAATAGCGCACAATTAAACATATAATATAGAACACATATAACATGTAATTAATAAAATTGTTAAATAAGATCAAAACTCCCACCTCAAAGTACTCGTTTCTACATTGAAAGTATTAAATGAATCAATACCTTGAAAAGACAAAACTAATTAATTGTTTTAAAAAGGTAATCTATAAAATAAAAATGACTTTTTGAAAGGTTGAGGGGAATATTTTGAATTTTAAAAGGTTTGGGGATACTTTTGAAATATGAAAAGGAATGTTTTTCGAGTTTGGAAAACTTTAGGGCCAAATTATAATTTTAGAAATGTTTAGGGGGCAAATCATAAATTTCAAAATATTTAGAGACTAAAAATGAGAAATTTGAAAATATGGATTGAAATAGAATTTCTACAAGTGTTAAGGAATAAAATGGGATTTCTAAAAATATTAGGTCAAAAAATAATTTTTAAGAAGTTTAGGGTCAAATTAAAAAACATAAAATGATTTAAGGACTAATTAGAAAATCCTAAAATATTTATAGTCAATCTGTAAAATTGATATTTGAATTTAGGGAATTTAGGATTTATTAACCCTAAGGACCTAATTGCAAAAAAAATGGATAAGGGTTTGAACTACAAAAATACGCCTTATTTATATAACCATTTTATCCCAAAAACTCTAACCCTAGTTTATGATCTTCTTCTTCCTCTCTACCCAACCAGCCGCCACCCTCTTGTTCTATTCTCTTTTGGCAGACACTCTCTTCTCCCTCTCCTTCCTCCCATGGCCGCCTCTCTCCTCCCCCATTCCCTCACTGCCGCCACAATTCTTCCACTCTCCTAACTCTCTCTAGCCATCCCTTACCCCATTTTCCCTTCTTTTTATCATCTAGCCATCCCCACTCAAAATTCTTCCACTTCGAATCTTTGAGAATCTCTTCTGGCTCCTGACCTTCCTCTGGGTTAAAGAAAATCTCGATTACGTTAAACTCATTAAGACAATCCAAATCTAGAAACTCACTTGTATAATCTACAAAGTCGATAGCATATGGTCTTCCATTCACGTAAGTTGCTCTTAAACAGAATTAAATTATAGAGTGAGCATATGGTCTTAGAGTGAGCCTTAAATTATAGATAATTATGATTGTCTAAAATGTATCTATTTCATTAATTGTTGTATTAGAGATAAGTGTATAATCAAGGTTGTATTGTAAAACTCAAAGAGTTAGGAGAACCTTAGTTAGGTAAGAGGTTTGTGTCGTAAAACCCTAAGGAGAATTGAGTGAGCCTCTATTGTAATCTCTTGTACTAAATTAGTAAAAGGTTTTGTGAAATCCTTGAGTAGATAGATCAAGGTAGTGGATTAGGCTTTGTTGGATAAACTGAACCACTATAAATTGTTGTGTTCTTTGCTAATTTCTTGAACACATTACTTCACACGCTGTTTGTTATTTGTTGTTTTAGAAGACATTGTTTGAATTAAGGTTGATAAATCGGATAAAATCTAATTCACCCCATCTTAGGTTTTTCAATTGGTATCAGAGCAGGTCTTATTGTTTAAAAGGCTTAACCACGTAGAAGCAAAGATTCTATGGCACATCTAGATAACACTATGATGGTAGAATGTTACTCTACTACTAGATCTCCTTTGTTGAATCACACAAATTATAATTTCTGGAAAAATAGAGTTAGAATCTATGTATCTTCTCTCAATTATGAATTATGGAATATAGTTGAAAATGTTCCTTATGTTCCTTTTAAAGTTATTGATGGTATCAAGATTGACAAAATATATGAGGAATTTGATGATGAAGATAAAACAAAGATGAATATAAATTTTCTTGCTATGAACACTCTTACTTGATATGAATGAATATATGAGGGTAAGATGTTGTGAATCCGCACATGAAATATTGAGACTATTTGAAGTGACTCATGAAGGTACAAACCAAGTAAAGAAGACAAAACTTGGTATGCTTATAAAGGAGTATGAACGTTTCTCTATGAAATCAAATGAGAATATTACTGATATGTTTACTCGCTTTATTAACATTATTAACGGTTTAAAAGTGTTTAGTAAGTCATATTCTATAGGAGAACAAAACATGAAGATACTCATTGCTCTACCAAAGGCTTGGGAAGGTAAAACCACTACTATGTTAGAAACTCATGACTTGAAGAAAAAACCAGTGGAAGACCTTATTGGATCACTTCTCACTCATGAAATAAGGATGAAGTGGTTAAATGATCAAGAAATGGAAGACAAAAGGAAAAAGAGGGATTGCTCTCAAAGCCAAAGAGAATAACAATAATGAATCTTCTAGTGATGAGAAAGAAATGGATGATGAGGATATAACTCTTGTCATGAAGAACTTCAAGAAAATGTTCAAAAAAGGACACTTCAACAAATTAAAAAAGAAGCCATCCACATCCACAAATACCAACTCAAGGCAATGCTATGAATGCAGAAGTCCAAATCATTTCAAGGCGGACTGTCCAAAATTAAGAGAGAAAGAAAAGAAGTACAAGTCCAAAAACAAGAAAGGACTTGCTTGCACTTGGGATCAAGAAAGGAGTGAAGATGAAGAACAAACTGAACATGCAAATGTTTGCTTCATAGTTATTGAAGATGAGGTAAATACATCAAAATCTTCTACTTTAATTGATAGTGAAAGTGATAATGATGTATGTGATATATTTGATAAAGATGAATTTATTTTCAACCTCTATCAAGAAATGAAAAAGATTGTCAAGAAAAAAAAGTCTTGAAATGTCAAGTAGAAAAGCTATCTCTGGAAAATACTAGACTCCTAGATGAAAATGCCATGTTAATTTCCACAAAAATATGTCTTGATGAGAATGTTCTTGATTTAAATGATAAGGTGAAATTCATTAAAAATGCTAATGTTGATCTTGTTGCTCGAAACAAGAAGTTGGGTGATATGATGAGTGATATGATGCCATGAAAGTTAGAATGAGTGATTTAAGTGCTAGTTTGCAAAAACTTACATGTGGTAGGGACAATTTGAACAAATTACTTGGTATGCAAAGACTCACTCATGATAAGAGAGGTCTTGGTTTTGATGATAACTATAATGATGCCTCACACTCACATAGGAGCTTATCACACTCACTTGAAAATATGTCAAGTGCACATAAGAAAGTATCTCGTGCATATCATTTACATGTCTCAACTTTTTCAAAAATATATTGTACCTATTGTGGTAAAAATGGTCATAAGGTGAGTAGATGTTATGTGAAGAAAAAGATTGAGAATGGTGCTAAAAGCACATGGATAGTTAAAAGAACTAACCTCAATGAACCCAAGAGAATTTGGGTACCAAAAAGCTTATTATCATCTTTGGTGTAGGTTTGTCTTCATTTGAAAACAAAAGAGAACAAATGGTTTCTTGATAGTGGATGCTCAAAACACATGATTGGAAATGATGTTAAACCAAATGATAAAGTGTTTGTGACTTTTGGTGACAAAAAGAAAGGGAAAATCATTGGTATTGACAATGTTGGTAAAAATACCTCTCCTCTTATTAAAAACGTTCTTCTTATTGATAATCTCAAATATAATTTGCTTAGTATTAGTCAATTATGCGATAATGGCTATAAGGTTATTTTCAAGAAGGATTCATGCTTAATTCTTGATGATTGCTCTAACAATATTTTTTTTGATGGAAGTAGAAATAGAAATATGTATGATATTTTTTTTGATGATTTGGTTGAACAAGATGTTAAATGTCTTGCTTTGAAAGATGATGATGCATATCTTTGGCATCGTAGATTAGGACACGTTAGCATTGATACTTTGCATAACCTATCTAAACATGAATATGTTAGAGGATTGTCTGCCATTCATTTTGAAAAAGATCGTATTTGTGATACATGTCAATATGGTAAACAAGTTAATAGTTCATTTAAACCAAATAAAATGGTTTCTACCTCAAAACCTTTTGAACTTGTACATATGGATTTATTTGGTCCTATGAGAACAATGAGTTTTGGTGGCAAATTATATGCATATGTGATAGTTGATGACTTTTCTAGATTTACTTGGGTATTATTCTTGTAGAGAAAAGATAAAGCTTTTGGAGCTTTTGTCAAGCTTTTTAAACAAGTACAAAAACACCATCAGATGCAAACTAATTTCCATTAGAAGTGACTGAAAAACCTAAGGGGGAGGGGGGTGAATTAGGTTTTTACCAGATTTTTCAACCTAATTCAATTAAACACCTCTTTCACAACAAATATCAAACACTTGGTGTGCTAGTTGTGAGAAATTGATTGAACCATAATTAGATTGGTTTTTAGGAGCTTAATGTGTTGTTTATTGAGATAAAATCTACCTAATTGTGTGTTTATGTTCTTAAATTGGTTCTTTACACTTTTATATTTGTTTGCAGGTATTTTGAAGGTATTTTAACATGTTTAGAAGGCATTGGAGGAAGATAGGAGGCTTAAGAAGTTGTTTTGCAAGTAAAATGGAGTGGACGTGCCTCAGAAACCAATTGGACGCGCACTTGAAGAAGTGGACGCGTCACTATTCATCCACGAGTCCATTTTCAGTAGTTTTGGAGCCTCACGCGTCCACTTGGATGTTTCTGACTGTCTCGCGCATCCACTTTTGACAGCACGCGCGTCCACTCTCCGAATTGAAGATTTTGGGCAGTTTTTTAGTAGTTTTGAATTAGGACTCTTATGTAACTAACCCTAGGACCTTTTCTAACTATTTATAGGGTTTATTAGCTTAGTTTTTAGGGGGATGAAGCATTTTAGATTCTCTCTTCCCGAGCATTGTAGAAGTGGAAGGGTTGGAACTTCTCGGGAAATCAGATTTCCGACTAATAAGTTTCTCTCTTTCCCTTAATCTTTCTATGATGTTTTCTTTTATAGTTTGTGAGTAGTTTTCTTTAGTTGGAAAGGACATGTATTAGGTTTATGTTATTCGGGAATATGAGATTTATGTTTTGTTATTAAAAACTCGATCTTTTCAAATAATCATTATTTCTATTTGAGTATTTGAACAATTCTTGGTTTTATTCTATCAATTATGTTATTTCAATTATTATTGGCCATCTTAATTGTTTTGCATAGTTGATTAACTAGGGTTATGCAGAATCGATTTTCGGTAACCAAAAGTAGTAACTATTGATTAATTTAAATCTGTGTTTGATTAATTGATAGGGAATTGTTTGAAACGAATTGCATGATTTTAATCAGCCATTAATTTTATGTAATTTGTGTTGATGTTGTCCTTATGCTTAATAACCTAATTAACTATTTTATGCGAGCGAATCGGTAATTTAGTTTAATTAGGTTAAAGTTAATTTGTCGTGCTTCTCGGGAAGTAACCCAAATTTACAGGAATCGGAATTTGCTGCACTACGCGGAATTTAAGTCACTACTCAAATATGTTATTATCAATGATTAATCCCGAATAAATAAAACCGAAATAAAAAGTCCTTGCTAACGTTTTTTTTACCCATTGATTTTTAATTGATTTGTGAGTGATTTTATTTAAAGTTTATTCTTTTAAAATAAAAATCAAATCTTTTCCCCCAAATCTCGATTAGTTTACTTTATCTGAAATTTTACAAGTTCCTGTGAGTTTGACCCTTACTTGCCCTAACTGCATAAGTTAGTTTAAGTTCGGAATTTAATTTGATAGCGCAATGACACGCTCGTGAAAATTTGGCGCCGTTGCCAGGGAACTTGTTTAAAATTTTGAGATTAAGTTTTCTAATCTTTTTCTTTGTTTTTGATTTTCATTTTCACGTTTCTCTCTCTAGTGACAAATTTAGAAGTTTGAATCTTCGATATTCCTCTTTCTACGTTGTTAATTTCTTTCTTTATTTGGTTTTGATTTTTGTATGTATTCCTCTTATTCTCAATATGATGACTCTAGGATGGATGTTGTAGATTATCAATCTTTGCAGAACAAAAGAGATAACCTTACTTCTTTGGTAAGGGGCTATATTATTGGAAGAGAGAATGCTAGACCCTTTGAGTGTTCTAATGGATTTAGTGGTTATTCATATCCACCTTCTTATAGGTTTAACCCACATTATTCTATACCTTATCATATAGGGATGTCTTGTTCTCAATCTAGGTGGGATGAATTTGGTAATAACTATGCTAATTGTATCTATGAGCCCAGTTATGACTATATGCTTAATTATTATAACTTTCCTATGAATGACTATACTCCTAATTATTATCTTCCAGATTCCCTTCCTATCTCTCAAGATCAATCTCGCATCATGTCTCTTGAAGAAGTTATCAAGTCCATAGCCTCTAATACTCTTAATTTTCAACAAGAGACCAAATTAAGAAGCCAAAATCTCGAGAGTCAATTAGGTCAACTAGCTTCCGAGTTTAGTGAAATTAAGGACCAACTTACTCATGATGCTTCATTTCATTTGTTGAGTCCTAGTGAGGATGAGTCTAATGTTGATCTTAGTAAAGCTGAAGAATTAGATAATGGGCATATTTTTCGTAATAAGGTAGTTCCTAGCATTCCTGAGTTTGAAGAATCTCCTATTTCCATTGATAACCCACAATCTCTTTCTTTTGTCATCCAATGTGAGTTTGAGGAATCAAATATTGAAACCATAAAAAAATCTAACAAAGTAGAAGTTGAAACCAATCCTAGTGCCTTACATTCTTCTTTGTGTCATGCTGTGTGTAATATTGAACATATTGATTTTATCATGCCACATAATTTTGATGGGTTGAATTGTACTAACTTGTTAAATTTTTATTTGACTTCTACTAATTATTTGTTTGAGGATTTTATGGTAGGTACTCTATATGAAATAAATAAATTTTGGAAGCATGGAGTCATAAAGCTTAAAGAAATAAAAATGGATGCTCCTCTATTCCATGAGAGGGAAGGCATTGGATAATTTGGCTATGGAGGTCGAGCCAAAGACCTTAAACAAAGGCGCTTTTTGGGAGGCAACCCAAATGAATATCCTTTTATTTTCTTCTCTATTTTGTTTTTATCATTTAGGTGTTTTCTATTATTTTGTTTACAGGTATAGGAAATGTCTAACATTAATCAAGAGTCCAACCAATGTGGAGATAACAGATTACAGGAACTACTGAGAGTGGACGCGTCATTCCCCTCTCACGCGTCCAAGTGGATGCATCAAGCTACTTCACGCGGCCACCTCTGGGAAGAACTACTGAGAGTGGACGCATCCCTGTCTTCTCACGCGTCCCTGACTTGAAGAACAAGTCTACGCACTTTGAGCTTCCCTTCCTAGATTTTCCCTCGGGTGATATCCTTATTTTTCTCTACTTGTTCTTGGATTTGTTTGTTTGTTTGTTTTTTTGTTTTTCTTGTCTTGATTATGTTATGACATTGAGGACAATGTCTCGTTCCAGTGTAGGGGAGTCTTGTTTTTAATGTTTCTATTTTTCTGTTTTTGTTTATTGTTATTATTGTTTATTGACTGTTATGTTAAAAAAAAAAAGTTTTGTTTTTATGCATGTTTGTGTGTTTGTTATGCCTATGAGGAAAATTATAGAAGTTTATGTTAATTGAAAGAGTTTCAATAATATTTGTGCTTTAAAATTCTCTATTTATTATGAGGAATCTTGACATTCTACGAGTTTTTTGTGAAAATTCAAAGTTGTCATTTATGGATGATTTGTGGATAGTTAATTTGAATTGACATGACTTATTTTTAGTAAATAAATCTTAATTTTTGAAACCACTTTGGACAAGTTTGAATGAGATTGAGTTTACTTTTGACTTAGATACATTCATGGTCAATTTAGACACTCTAGAACTTGTTTTCTCACACTCTTGAAGCGAAATATGTTTGAATTTGGTTGATTTGGGGATGACATAAGGCCTTATTTGGATGTTTGAGCCTTTCTTGAGCTACCATTTCTATATTATACCCCTCGATCCTATTTTTGAGCTTTAATGTTATGATGGATGAATCCATTATTATCTTTCTTTGTAAGCCTTTGAGAATAATGATTAAAACCTTTACATGTCATAATTGTCAAGAGATTTCTTTGAAATATCTTTAGATTGACACTTGTGAAGTTATTGTTATGTTAAAAAGGTGTTGAAAAGGTTTTGCAAAGTTGTGTTGAGGGTTGATGAAACGTATCTTGGAATTTTAAAGAGAAAAGGAGTTTGTCTTCTCTTATAGAGAAAAGAGAGCAAAAGTGCAAAAGAAAGAGGGCATATGATGAAAAAAAAGTGAAGTGTTATGAAAAGTTTAAAGAAAAAGAAAAAAAAAAGCACTTGAGAAAAAAAAAAGAGAAAAAAATGTTCCAAGATTGTCCAAAGTATATGATATGGTTGATATGGTTGAATGTAAATAAGGAGAGAAGTGTCAATTGAAGAACTTTGGTTTCAAATTATTTTATTATTTTGTGTAATTCTCTTAACTACTTTGTTTTCCTTACCTTTCTTTGTTAACCAACACTCAAGCCTAACGTTACGTGCCTCAAGTCTAATTTGACTCAAGCCGACTTTATTTTTTCCATTAGTGGAGAGATGTGTGAGATAACAAGCTTATGGTAGTGTGGACATTACTTTTCATATGACTATGATGTGTTTGAGTTGATTGTGGCTTGATTGAATTTGTTCTTGTTATATGTGTACGGTTTTTCATTTTAAAATGGATTTTAATTGGTTTTCAAGCTTGTTGGCCATGTTAAATATAATTAACTATTTACAATGAATCCATAGTGATGATTTATCACACATGCACGATTTATTTTAAAAAGTAGAGTTGATGGAAGACTTTGAGGATTATTGGAGAGAATTGTGGTTCTTGAGATTATTTGAATTGTTTCTAAGACATTTAAATATTGACTTTCTATCTTTGTGTTCTTATTTTGCTTGAGGACAAGCAAATGTTTAGTGTGGGGGAATTTGATTGGTTTTTAGGAGCTTAATGTGTTGTTTATTGAGATAAAATCTACCTAATTGTGTGTTTATGTTCTTAAATTGGTTCTTTACACTTTTATCTTCATTTGCAGGCATTGGAGGAAGATAGGAGGAAGATAGGAGGCTTAAAAAGTTGTTTTGCAAGTAAAATGGAGTGGACGTGCCTCAGAAACCAATTGGACGCGCACTTGAAGAAGTGGACGCGTCACTATTCATCCACGAGTCCATTCTCAGTAGTTTTGGAGCCTCACGTGTCCACTTGGATGTTTCTGATTGTCTCGTGCATCCACTTTTGACAGCACGCGCGTCCACTCTCCGAATTGAAGATTTTGGACAGTTTTTTAGTAGTTTTGAATTAGGACTCTTATGTAACTAACCCTAGGACCTTTTCTAACTATTTATAGGGTTTATTAGCTTAGTTTTTGGGGGGTGAAGCACTTTAGATTCTCTTTTCCCGAGCATTGTAGAAGTGGAAGGGTTGGAACTTCTCGGGAAATCGGATTTCCGACTAATGAGTTTCTCTCTTTCCCTTAATCTTTCTATGATGTTTTCTTTCATGGTTTGTGAGTAGTTTTCTTTAATTGGCAAGGACATGTATTAGGTTTATGTTATTCGGGAATATGAGATTTATGTTTTGTTATTAAAAACTCTATCTTTTCAAAGAATCATTATTTATATTTGAGTATTTGAACAATTCTTGGTTTTATTCTATCAATTATGTTATTTCAATTATTATTGGCCATCTTAATTGTTTTGCATAGTTGATTAACTAGGGTTATGTAGAATCGGTTTTCGGTAACCAAAAGTAGTAACTATTGATTAATTTAAATCTGTGTTTGATTAATTGATAGGGAATTGTTTGAAACGAATTGCATGATTTTAATCGGCCATTAATTTTATGTAATTTGTGTTGATGTTGTCCTTATGCTTAATAACCTAATTAACTATTTTATGCGAACGATTCGGTAATTTAGGTTAATTAGGTTAAAGTTAATTTGTCGTGCTTCTCGGGAATTAACCTAAATTTACAAGAATCGGAATTTGCTGTGCTACGCGGAATTTTAAGTCACTACTCAAATATGTTATTATCAATGATTAATCCCGAATAAATAAAACCGAAATACAAAGTCCTTGCTAACGTTTTTTTTACCCATTGATTTTTAAATGATTTGTGAGTGATTTTATTTAAAGTTTATTCTTTTAAAATAAAAATCAAATCTTTCCCCCCAAATTTCGATTAGTTTACTTTATCTGAAATTTTACAAGTTCCTATGGGTTCGACCCTTACTTGTCATAACTGCATAAGTTAGTTTAAGTTCAGAATTTAATTTGATAGCGCAACGACACGTTCGTCAGAAATAATATGTTCAACTAAAATGCAGAAATTAGAGCAATGAACACAATGATTTATAGTGGTTCGATTTATCTAACAAAACCTAATCTACTACCTTGAGTTACTTACTCAAGGATTTACCAAATCCCTTCACTAATTAAATGAATGAGATTACAAAAGAGGCTCACCCAATTCACCTTAGAGTTTTACAAATTACCTCTCAACCAATCAAGGCTCACTCAACCCTTGAGTTTTACAAAGACAACCTTGATTATACAATAATTCCAGCACTCTCCTTAGTGAATCCTAACAATACAATTCAATTCAAGGTTCACCCAAAAGTTTTACAAAATAAATCTTGAAAACAAAACAACCTACACAAGGCTCACCCTAACACTTAAGGTTTTATGCTACTTGCAACCTTAGTACAATTACAATCAATAATAAGAGATAAAGAGTTTGATAAATATCACCTTAATGTGAAGATATATCAATTTGAATCACAATCACCTATTAGAGTAATGGCTTGCCAAGATTGTTCAAAATTTACTTTTGAATGTAAAACCCCTTCTTGAATGATTTTAACAAGATTGATATTTAGAAAAGGTTTTGGAATATTTCTAAGATGATATAGGATCAAGATATACAATGGTCATCCACACCATCATCCGCAAGCTCACTGGACAACCTTCAGATGATGATTTTCATCGTTCGGTCAACCTCACTTTACCTGCGGTCGACCTCATGGTCGTCCACAAGTTGACAGATAAACAAATTTGACAGCACATGCATCCACAAGATAAACTAGCTTGTGGATGATACCTAGACCACTTTAGGTCAACTGAAACATGTTCATTTGTGTATCAACAATACTCTAACACACAAATGATGATTTCAATCAACCATATAAGTTATGGTATCAATCCAACAAGAGTTTATGAACCATTTAAGTTTTGAAATCACGATGCATGGTTTTCGAAATACCATAACATATTTTAACATATTAAAATATTTTGAAATAATGTTTTAAGTTCATAGAGCAACCTTTAGAAACCATTACTCATTTAGAGGTAAAACTAGAGATATCAAAATATATAACTCTAAAACTATACCTCTAGTTCATATCTAATCCAATAAAAGTCTATCTTGAAATCTTGATAGTCTTGACTTGTATACTTCCTTGAAGACTTGAAATCTTGTCCATGCATGGATTAGATCATGAATCCAAAAACTCTATCACTTGTTCAAACAAGACATTAGTCCTCATCAATGTTTGTCATTAATCAAAATTTAGACATTAAAAGCTTTAGGGCTTTTAGTAATAATGGTAGAGAATTTTGCAATAATAGTTTAACTAAATTATGTGATGAGAATGATATTTCTCACAATTTTTCTGTTGCAAAAACTCCTCAACAAAATGGTGTTATTGAGAGGAAAAATCGTACTTTACAGGAAATGGCTTGTTCCATGTTATGTGAAAATAATTTGCCAAAGTATTTTTGGGCTGAAGCTGTAAATACTTTTTATTATATTGTGAATAGAGTGCTTCTTAGACTTTTTTTGAAGAAAATCCCCTATGAACTCATGTTTGACAAAACTCCTATTTCTTACTTCAAGTTTTTTGGTTGTAAATGCTTTATTTTAAATGTCAAAGAAAATCTTGGTAAGTTTGATAAGAAATCCAACGAAGGAATATTTCTTGGCTATTCTTCAATAAGAAAAGCTTATTGTGTGTATAATAAGAGAACTATGATCAATAAAGAAGTCATTCATGTTGTTTTTTATGAATCTAATATCTATTTGCCAAGAAATGAGAACGAAGGTGATATTTAATGAATAAAGATGTTGTTCAATCAAATGAAGATCCTTCAACATCTAAGAATGAGAATGAAGAAGTCTTTGATAATCAAGAATCTACTTCACTTGAAGAAGAAACAAAGTTTGATCTTCCAAAAGAATGAAAATTGGTCCATAACCATCTAAATGATCAAATCATTGGTGATCCAAATGAAGGGGTAAGAACAAGAAGACACTTTATAAACTTTGTTGATAATTTTGCATTATTGTCTCATATAGAACATAGGAACATTGATGAAGCTCTTAGTGATGATTTTTGGATTATTGCCATGCAAGATGAATTAAATCAATTTGAAAGGGGTAAAGTTTGGAAGCTTGTGTCTAGACCTTCTAATCACACCATTATTGGTACAAAATGGATTTTTAGAAACAAACTTGATGAACATGGTATTGTGACTAGAAATAAGGCTAGACTTGTTACTCAAGGATACAATCAGGAAAAGGGCATTGATTATGATGAGACCTTTGCTCTAGTTGTTAGATTAGAGTCCATTAGAATGCTACTTCATTTACTTCCTTTAAAGGTTTTAAATTATTTCAAATGGACGTTGCATTTTTAAATGGTTTCATCTAAGAGGAAGTGTGTGTTGAACAACTTCCTAGTTTTATTCATGAATCTTATGAAAATCATATGTTCAAGCTTTTTAAAGTTTTATATGGTTTAAAGCAAGCACCAAGAGCTTGGTATGAAAGACTTAGCAATTTTCTCAATGAAAAAGGATTTTTTAGAGAAATAGTATATACTACTCTTTTTATTAAAAACAAAGCACATGATATTTTGATTGTTCAAATATATGTTGATGATATCATATTTAGAGCTACTAATGAAAATATGTGCAAAGAATTCTCTAAGATTATGCAGGATGAATTTGAAATGAGTATGATTGGTGAGTTGACTTTTTTCTTTGGTTACAAATTAAGCGAACAAAAGAAGGTACATTAATTAACCAAGCCAAGTACACAAAAGAAGTACTGAAAATGTTTGGAATGGCTGATTCAAAGGAGATTGATACTCCTATGGCCACGTCTATTAAATTGGACAAAGATGAAAATGGTAAGATGGTTTATCAAACTACAAATAGAGGTATGATTGGTAGTCTGTTATATTTAATTGCTAGTAGACCTGATATTATGTTCTCTGTTTTTTTATGCGCTAGAGAAACTAAAGTCAATGTGCAGACAATTCAAGGGGCGTCGATCTGGTCGACCGCACCTATAGGACCTATACAAAATTACATCTTTCAGATGCAACCTTTCATTTTTCAATCATCCCCACCTCTTCACCTATCGGCCGCATCTCTTCAAATGCCTATCACTCACCACAAATCCACGATAAATACATTTCATCTCTTCTTCAATTCACTTATTCATCTTACAAATCGTTGACTTTTGAAATGCAAAACCCTAGAAATGGCAAAAACCAATCCTACCAAGGGCAAAACCCAAATGACTCAAGAAGTTCCAAAGAAAAAAAGAACCATGCAAACCTCTTTTCAACTCTTCGGGAGCAAGCATCATGAGGCCCGTTACAACTATTATCTCAAGAATCGTCAAGAATCGTCAAGAATCGTTGATAGATTTGAGTTTCCCTTCGATAGAATCCTTACATATGGGATAGTATAATAGATCATAAAGAGTCTTTATACACTGATCTTGTATATCAATTTTATGCCAATCTTGAAAAAGTGATAGAAAAAGAAAGTGAGATGTTTATAAGGACTACTTATGTTTCCAGAGTCAATGGGATAGATATACATTTTACTTCCATGGGCTTAGATGAAATATTAGAGATTCCTATTGATGGGATTGAGTACTTCACTAATCACTAAAGGATCAGGCACAAGGATTTCTCCCCTAAGGCTTTTGAGAAGCTATTCACCCGAGGAAAATCCTTTGTCAACTTAGTCAAGAAAGAAGCCAATGTGTTTAGTTTTGAGCATTGCATTCTTCATCATATGTGTACTAACATTTTCATATCAACTGAAGGACATAAAACTACAGTTACTTTTATGTATATGTTCATCATGATTATGTTGGTAAAGAGAATTAGGGTGGATCTCGGCTATATCATAGTAGAATATATGATGGCTACCATCAAGAAAAGTAAAAGTGTTCCCAAAAGCTTGCCTTATGGACAATTATTAACCAAAGTCTTCCGGTTCTTCAACGTCCCATTCCCAGAATTTAAGGACATAAAATATGTGCCCAAGTTCAATTTTGCCATCCTTCAAGAGAATGCAGACTCTGTGTCTCAATGGCTCCCAATGCATTAAACGATCACTTCATCTTGATGAGGAAAAAGATATTCTCCTCAAGGCCCCAGAATTAAAGAAGGCCAAAGGTAAAGAAAAAGTTGGAGTGGAAGATGAATCCACTCCACATCTTTCCATCTGGAGTGCCTTGGAAGAACTATA
The DNA here is from genome assembly GCA_019593545.1 of Apocynum venetum. Lineage (NCBI taxonomy): Eukaryota > Viridiplantae > Streptophyta > Magnoliopsida > Gentianales > Apocynaceae > Apocynum > Apocynum venetum. The sequence goes on from SRSM01000153.1 coordinate 1,103,394, forward strand.
ATCTCATATTGGTTCGATGTTTAGCACCTTCGACAATGACTTCAAGACACTTAACTTCAAGATTGACAATCTGGCATCGCGGGTGGAGTACTATGGCGACGAGATTACAAATATCAAGTATCATCTTGAAGTGTTTCACGGTGTTCAGTTGACATTCTACATCGCCACCACCTTCCAGTGACATGCCCCCGCCTATTGAGCCGCCTACTGGACCATCATCTTTCACGACCAAAGTTTATATGAGAAGGCCTAGGATATAATTTCTGTCTATTTATTTTTGTACTCATTTCTAGCTACCTAACTTTGAACTCTATTGTAAAATTTGTCTTTTCATTTATATATATATATATATTTTTCCCCAATGATGACTCCTTAGTTCTATCCTTTCTATCTATTCTTTTGAATGATGACAAAAGGGGAGAAAAACTATTGTTGATTGCAATATAAAATTGTTATGAAACTAACCTGTTGTTTCAGGAAAATTTGAGATGAACTTGACCAAAACCAGGACAATGAAGAAACAACTATAAAAGGTTAAGTATAACTATCCTTGACTTTAAATTATGTTTTTGAATGACTGAAGTAGAATGAAAATTGTGTGTTGATGGCCGGGTTGGTCTCATGTGATATATTTCATCTCCGTTTGTTTGTTAAACTTGTGTTGTAAAAATGATATTTATAAGAGTTACAAAGGAAACTCTGTCAAAATTTTTACAAAACTGATGCATATTGATAGGGGGAGCTTTATAAATATTTTTATAGTCTATCTATACGTTTTTATGATAGGGGGAGCTTTATAAATGTTTTTATAGTCTATCTATATGTTTTTATAACTGGAAGGAAGGAGGATACGGAGGTTGGTGGAAAAATAGGTTCATTTGAGCCGCTCTAAGCTAGGAAGTGATCTCATATACTTACTATGAATATTTTCATTTTGAGATCCAATATTTGTTTGAAAAATGTTTCATTCAATATATTTCTTGATATCATCACACTAAATGGTTATATGCTAAATGTGATATCTTACAAATACCTAGCTTATTCTAAGAGGGAGAATTTTTAAAAGTTTCACTAAATATTATATAAACTCTTTCTTACTTTGAATCCTTGCACTTAATTGTTATATTCATCACATTGCATCAATATTTGTCATCATAAAAAAGGGGGAGATTGAAAGCCTTAAAACTTTTAATGTCTTAATTTTGATTAATGACAAACATTGATGAGGACTAATGTCTTAATTGTATAAATGTGGTCTTTTAGGATTCATATGTCTAATCCATGCAAGATCGAAGTTTCAAGTCTTTAGGAAATATCGAATGTTCTCAAGCGTTGAAAATAAGCAGTTTATGGATTAGATAGGATCTAGAGGTGTAGTGTTATTTTTTTTATATATCCTTAGATATCTCTATATCTACCTCTATGAGTAACAATTCCTATAGGTTGCTCAATAAAAGTGAAAAGTTTTTCAAAATGCACTTCATAAAGATAAAACATGAGTTGGGTATTTGAAATGATTTTCAAAATACATGCATATACCTAAAATTCTATAAAATATATTCCACAACTCTTAGAGTTGATTGAAATCTTGTATTGCATAGTTTGGATGCATGTGCAGTCGACCTGACTGCATATGTGGTCGACCACAGAATCATGCAGTCGACCGAACTATTCAGCTCATCGTCCCTAAAATGTCCAGAGCTTGTGAAACACTTGCGGATAATGATGCAGACAATTTGCTTTATATGCGGTCAATCGCACTTCTCTTGAGTGGGATTCAAACAGCCATTTTTATGACCGTTGGTGCATACATATAAATACCTAATTGTTTAAAAAACTCTGTATCACAACTTTTTGAGCAAAAATCTGATTTCAACTATTTATAGAACATATTGAAATCATTTTGAAACCCTTTTATAATATTTACATTGTGAAAATCATTCGAAAAGGGTATTTACTAAATCATTGGTGTTTTTGAGCAATTTAGAGAAAAATATTACTCAAGGGGGTGTTTATGCTTCAATTGATATATTACATTAAGGTGATTTCTATATCAAACTCTTTCTATTCTTATCTTGTATGTTTTATTCAAGATTGCATTGAGCTTAAAATTCTAAGGGTTAGAGTGAGCCTTGAAATATAGATAATTGTGATTGTCTTAAGTGTATCTATTTCATTAATTGTTGTATTAGAGATGAGTGTATAATCAAAGTTGTATTATAAAATTCAAAGAGTTGGATGAACCTTGATTGGGTAAGAGGTTTGTGTTGTAAAACCCTAAGAAGAATTGAGTGAGCCTCTATTGTAATCTCTTGTACTAAATTAGTGAAAAGTTTTGTGAAATCTTTGAGTAGATAGTTCAAGGTAGTGGATTAAGTTTTGGTGCATAAACCGAACCACTATAAATTGTTGAGTTTTTTGATAATTTCTTGGACACATTACTTCACACACTGTTTGAGCACCAAGTGTTTGTTATTTGTTGTCTTAGAATGCATTGTTTGAATTAAGGTTGAAAAATCGGATAATACCTAATTCACCCCCTCTTAGGTTTGTCATATATATATATATATATCCTAAGTCTTCAAGAAAGTAGACGTGTTTTGATACCAATTGTAATATCCCAAATTTTCCAAAATACCCAATGAAAAACCGAAGGAAGGGGGGAAAATTAAGTTTTTATCCGATTTTTAAACCTAATTGAATAAAACACCTCTTTGACAATAAATATCAAACACTTGGTGTGCTAGCTGTGTGAGTAAAAATGTGTTCAAATAAAATACAGAAAGTAGAACAATGAATACAATGATTTATAGTGGTTTGGTTTATCCAACAAAATCTAATCTACTACCTTGAGTTACCTACTCAATGATTTACCAAATCCCTTCACTAATCAAATAATGAGATTACAAAAGAGGCACACCCAAATTAGCTTAAGGTTTTACAAATAACCTCTCAGCCAATCAAGTCTCACTCAATTCTTGAGTATTACAAACACAACCTTGATTATACAATAATCCCACCACTCTCCTTAGTGAATCCTAACAATACAATTCAATTCAAGGTTCACCCAAAAGTTTTACAAAATACACCTTGAAAACAAAACAACCTACACAAGGCTCACCCTAACGCTTAGGATTTTATGCTACTTGCAACCTTGATACAATTGCAATCAATAAAAAGAGATACAGAGTTTGATAAATATCACCTCAATATGAAGATATATCAATTTGAATTACAATCACCTCTTTGAGTAATGGCTTGCCAAGATTGCTCAAAATTCACCTTTGAATATAAAACTCTTTTTGAATGGTTTTAACAAAATTGATGTTTAGAAAGGGTTTTGAAATGTTTCTAGGATGTTATAGGATCAAGATATACAATGTTTTTGCTCAAAAATTGTTCATAGAAAGACTTCCAAGGTTTTGGTATCTATAGGTTTGTTCCCAACGGTAAAAAGTAAAGCGGTTGGAAACCCCCTAACAATTTGCAGTTCACCGGTGCATCATCCTCAAGCTCACTGGCCAACCTTCGAATGATGATTTTCATCTTGCAGTCAACCTCACCTCACTTGCGGTCGATCGCATGATCGTCCACAAATTGACAGATGAACAAATTTGACAACACATGCATCCACAAGATAAATCAACTTGAAAACGATACTTTGACCAGTTTAGGTCGATCGAAACATGTTCATTTGTGCATTTACAATACTCTAACATGCAAATGATGATTTTAATCAACCATATAAGTTATGGTATCAATCCAACAAGAGTTTATGAAACATTTAAGTTTTCAAATACTAAAACATATTTTAACATATTAAAAACATTTTGAAAAAACGTTTTAAGTTCATAGAGCAACCTTTAGAAACCATTACTCAATTAGAGGTAAAACTAGAAATATCAAAATATATTAAACTCTAAAACTATACCTCTAGTTTCTATATAATCCAACTTCAAATCTTGATAGTCTTGACTTGTATACTTCTTTGAAGACTTGAAATATTGTCATTGCATGAATTAAATCATGAATCCAAAAAGACCAACACTTATTCAATTAAAACATTAGTCCTCATCAATGTATGTCATTAATCAAAATTAAGACATTAAAAACTTTAGGGCTTTCACCCAAAATAGAAAATATAATATAATAGTCAAGTCAAATAAACAAATCCTAATTTAAAATAGTTAAAATTCACAAATAGTGAGTCAAAATCCCTAATTTCAAATAAGTATTTATTGGTTTATAAATTTAAAACCAATAACAAACTTTACCAAAATAAAATTCATAATTAGGTAAAACTAAACATAAATATTCTTAGTTCTAAATCAAGAGCATTATTTAAACCAAGTTAAAAATTTATAAATGAATGACCATCGTCAATCTCTCTATTGCAACCCATCAACCTGTAAACGATTTTTAGAAACAAATGCATGGATTAAGTACAAAGCACTTAATGGAAGTAAAATGTGAAATTATATAAGGATATACACGTTAAAATATCATGTAATCATAAATGATCAATGTATGTCATTGAGTCAAAAACGCTTATTTAATTGGGTTGAAGCCCCTGTTCAATTCAATATAAGTCTCTGTTTTATCTAGTCAAAGCACTTGTTATTTGATGACATATGCAATAAACATTTATATGTGCAATTATAAAGTCATTGTACACATACCATAATATAATTTAAAAATGCACAATTAAAAATATAATATAGATCACATATAACATGCAATTAAAAGAAAAATAGTTAAATAAGATTAGATGTTCCATCTCAAAAACAGATATGAGTGTGTGGTAAATTGTGTGAAAAAAGTAGCTCTCTAACCACTTGTTTCCTACATTGAAAGTAGTCAATGAATCAGTACCTTGAAATGACAAAACTGATTAATTGTTTTAAAAAGTTAATTTGTATAATAAAAAAGACTTTTTGAAAATTTTAAGGGAATATTTGGCATTTTAAAAGGTTTGGGGACACTTTTGAAATATGAAATTTGTTTTTTAGTTTAGAAGACTTTGGAGCCAAACTGTAATTTTATAAAAGTTTAAGGGGTAAATAGTAAATTTCAAAAATGTTTAGGAACTAAAAACGAATATTTTGAAAATATAGGTTGAAATAGAATTTCTATAAGGCTTAAGGTATAAAATGGGATTCCGAAAAATATTGGGTCAAAATATAATTTTTAAGAAGTTTGGGATCAAATTGAAAATCAAAGAAATATTTGAGGACTAATTTGAAAACCCTAAAATATTTTTGATAAATCTGTAAAATTGGTATTTTAATTTGGGGAATTTAGGGTTTATTAACCCTAAGGACCTAATTGAAAAAAAAAATTATAAGGGTTTGAATTGCAAAAATACTTTTTTTTATATAACCCTTGCATCCCAAAAACTCTAATCCTAGTTTATGATCTTCTTCTTCCTCCTCCCTACCCAACCAGTTGCCACCCCTTTGTTCTATCTCTCTCTTGGCAGACATTCTCTTCTCCTTCTCCTTCCTCGCATGGTTACCACTCTCCTCCCCCATTCCCTCACTACCGCCACAATTATTCCACTCTCCTAACTCCCTCTAGCTGCCCGTTACCCTTTTCTCCTTTCTTTCTCTTTCTCCCTCTCTCTTCCTCCCTCAAACTCATGACAAAAACACTCTGAAAGTCTTAAAGTTTTTAATGTCTTAATTTTGATTAATGACAAACATTTATGTGGACTAATGTCTTAATTGTATAAGTGTTGGTCTTTTAGATTTAAATGTCTAATCTATGCAAGATCGAAGTTTCAAGTCTTCAGGAAAGATCGTAGGTTATCAAGAGCATAAGATAAACATTTTCTGGATTAGATAGGATCTAGAAGTATTGATATCACTTAGATATCTCTAGGTCCACCTCTATGAGTAATAATTTCTATGGATTGCTCAATAAAAGTAAAACATTTTTCAAAATGCACTTCTTAAGATAAAACATGATTTGAGTATTTGAAATGGTTTTCAAAATACATGCATATGCTTAAAACTTTATTCCACAACTCTAAGAGTTGATTGGAATCTTGTGTTGCATGGTTTGAATGCATGTGAGATCGATCGCAGAACATGCGGTCGTCCGAACTACTCAGGTCATCATCCATAGAATCTTCAAAGCTCTCTAGTACACTTGAGGATGATGGTGCGGACGACTAGCCTGAGAAGTGGTCAACCGCACGTCTCATGAGTGGGATTCAAACAGTTATTTTTATGACCGTTGGAACATACATATAAATATCCAATTGTTTGAAAACCTAAAGAAAACGAATTTTTGAGCAAAAATCTGATTCATATTCAACATAGATCATCTTAGAAATATTTTGAAACCCTTTTATACCGTTTATATTGTTAAAATCATCCAAAAATGGTCTTTACTAAAATCATTGGTGTTCTTGAGCAATCTAGAGGAACATATTACTCAAGAAGGTGTTTGTGCTTCAAAATTGAAATATCTTCACATTAAGGTGGCATCTATATCAAACTCTTCTTATTCTTATCTTGTAAGTTTCATTCAAGGTTGCATTGAGCATAAAACTCTAACAGTTAGAGTAAGCCTTGAATTATAATAATTGTGATTATCTTAATTGTATCTATTTCATTAATTGTTGTATTAGATATAAGTGTGTAATCAAGATTGTATTGTAAAACTCAAGGAGTTGAATGAACCTTGGTTGGGTAAGAGGTTTGTATTGTAAAACCCTAAGGTGAATTGGGTGAATCTCTTTTGTAATCTCTTGTGCTAAATTAGTGAAAGGTTTTGTGAAATCTTTGAGTAGATAGCTCAAGGTAGTGGATTAAGTTTTATTGGATAAACCGAACCACTATAAATCGTTGTATTCTTTACTTTATTTTTGCTTACTTCTTGAACACATTATTTCACACACTATTTGAGCATCAAGTGTTTGATATTAGTTGTCTTAGAAAATATTTTTTTAATTCGGTTAAGGAAAAATTGGATAAAACCTAATTCACCTCCCGCTTAGGTTTTTCAAATGGTATCAGAGCAGGTCTTATTGTTTAAAAGGTTTAACCACCTAGAACGAAAGATTCTATGGCACACCTAGACAACACTATGATGGTAGAAGATTACTCTACTACTAGATCTCCTTTGTTGAATGACACAAATTATAATTTCTGAAAAAATAGAGTTAGAATCTATATATCTTCTCTCAACTATGAATTATGGAATATAGTTGAAAATGGTCATTATGTTCTTTTTAAAGTTATTGATGGTATCAAGATTGACAAAATATCTGAGGAATTTTATGATGAAGATAAAAAAAATATGACTCTAAATTTTCTTGCTATGAACATTCTTATTTGTGCACTTGATATGAATGAGTATAATAGGGTAAGATGTTGTGAATTCGCACATGAAATATGGAGACTACTTGAAGTGACTCATGAAGGGAGTATAAACTTTTCTCTATGAAATCCAATGAAAATATTATTGATATGTTTATTTGCTTTACTAACATTATTAACGGTTTAAAAGTGTTTAATAAGTCATATTCTATAGGTGAATAAAACATCAAGATACTCAATGCTCTACCAAAGGCATGGGAAGGAAAAACCACTACTATACTAGAAACTCATGACTTGAAGAAGAAACCAGTGGAAGAGCTTATTGGATCACTGTACACTTATGAAATAAGAATAAAGTGGCTAAATAATAAAGAAGTCGAGGACAAAGGGAAAAAAAGGATTGCTCTTAAAGCTAAAGAGAGCAAAGATAATGAATCTTGCAGTGATAAGGAATAAATGGATGATGAGGAGATAGCTCTTGTCATGAAGGACTTTAAGAAAATATTTAAAAATAGGCACTTCAACAAATTCGAAAAGAAGACATCTACATCCACAAATACCAAATGAAAGCAATTATATGAATGTGGAAGTCCCCCATTTCAAGGTGGACTGCCCAAAATTAAAAGAGAAAGAAAATAAGTACAAGTCCAAAAACAAGAAAGGACTTGCTTGCACTTGGAATCAAGAAATGAGTGAAGATGAAGAACAAACGGAACATGCAAATGTTTGTTTCATGGCTATTGAAGATGAGGTAAATACATCAAAAACTTCTACTTTAGTTGATAGTGAAAGTGATAATGATGTATGTTATATATCTGATAAAGATGAATTTATTTTCAATCTCTATGAATAAATTAAAAAGATTATCAAGAAAAACAAAGTCTTGAAATGTCAAATAGAGAAGCTATCTTTGGAAAATACTAGACTCAGATGAAAATGCCATGTTGATTTCCACAAAAATCTATCTTGATGAGAATGTTCTTGGTGTAAATGATAAGGTGAAATTCCTTAAAAATGCTAATGTTGATGTTGCTAAAAACAAGAAGTTAAGTGATATGACGAGTGATTATGATGCCATGAAAGTAAGAATGAGTGATTTAAATGCTAGTTTGCAAAAACTTACATGTGGTAGGGGCAATTTGAACAAATTACTTGGTATGCAAAAATTCACTCATGATAAGAGAGATCTTGTTGTTGAGATAATGATGCCTTACACATACATAAGAGCATATCACATTCACATGAAAATATGTTACATGCACATAAAAGAGTACCTCATGCATATCATTCATATGTCTCAACTTCTTCAAAAATATATTGTACCTATTGTGGTAAAAATGGTCATAAGGTGACTAAATGTTATGTGAAGAAAAATATTGAGAATGGTGCTAAAAACACATGGGTAGTTAAAAAGAACTAACCTCAAAGGACCCAAGAGAATTTGGGTACCAAAAAGCTTATTATCATCTTTGGTGTAGGTTTGCCTTTAATTGAAAACAAAAGAGAACAAATGGTTTCTTGATAGTGGATGTTCAAGACACATGACTGGAAATGATGAATGATTTATGACTTTTGGTGATAAGAAGAAAGGGAAAATCATTGGCATTGGCAATGTTGGTAAAAGTACCTCTCATTTCATTAAAAATGTGTTTTTTATTGATAATCTCAAATATAATGTGCTTAGTATTAGTCAATTATGTGATAATGGTTATAAGGTTTTTTTCAAGAAGGATTCATGTTTAATTCTTGATGATTGCTCTAACAAAATTGTTTTTGTTGGAAGTAGAAATGGAAATATGTATGATTTTTACTTTGATGATTTGATTGAACAAGATGTTAAATGTCTTGCGTTGAAAGATGATAATGCATATCTTTGGCATCGTAGATTAGGACATGTTAGCATGGATACATTACATAACCTATCAAAACATGAATATGTTAGAGGATTGTCTGCCATTCATTTTTAGAAATATTGTATTTTTCATGTACGTTAATATGGTAAACAAGTTAAGAGTTCCTTCAAACCTAAGAAAATGGTTTCTACCTCAAAACCTTTTGAACTTGTACATATGGATTTATTTGGTCCTATGAGAACTATGAGACTTGGTGGCAAATTATATGCTTATGATAGTTGATGACTTTTTCAGATTTACTTGGGCATTATTCTTGTTGAGCAAAGATGAAGCTTTTGGAGCTTTTTTCAAGTTTTTTAAACAAGTACAAAACACCATATGATGCAAATTTATCTCCATTAGAAGTGACAATGGTAGAGAATTTTGCAATAGTAGCTTCACTAAATTATGTGATGAGAATAAGATCTCTCACAACTTTTCAGTTGCAAAAACTTCTCAACAAAATGATATTATTGAGAGGAAAAATCATATTTTATAAGAAATGACTCGTTCCATGTTATGTGAAAACAATTTGCCAAAATATTATTGGGTTGAAGCTGTAAATACTTCTTGCTATATTTTGAATAGAGTGCTACTTAGACCTTGTGTAAAGAAAACCCCCTATGAACTCATTTTTGACAAAACTCCTTTTATTTCTTACTTCAAGATTTTTTGTTGTAAATGTTTTATTTTGAATGTCACGGACAATCTCGGTAAGTTTGACAAGAAATCTAACGAAGGTATATTTTTTGGTTATTCTTCAATAAGAAAAGCTTAGCGTGTGTATAATAAGATAACCATGATTATTGAAGAAGACATTCATGTTCTTTTTTATTAATCTAATATATAGTTGCCAAGAGATTAGAATGAAGGTGATATTTAAGAGCTTCCAATGGAGTCAATAAATAAATATGTTATTCAATCGAATGAAGATCTTTCAACATCTAAGGTTGAGAATGAAGAAGTTTTGGAAAATCAATAATCTACCTCACACGAAGAAGAAACAAAGTTTGATCTTCCAAAGGAGTTGAAATTCATCCATAACCATCCAAAGGATCAAATCATTGGTGATCCAAATGAAGGGGTAAGAGCTAGAAGACACTTTATAAACTTTGTTGATAATTTTGCATTATTTTCTCATATAAAACCTAAGAACATTGATGAAGCTTTTATTGATTATTTATGGATTATTGCCATGTTCGAATTAAATGAATTTGAAAGCAACAAAGTTTGGGAACTTGTACCTGGACCTTCAAATCACACAATTATTCGTACAAAATGGGTTTTTAGAAATAAACTTGATGAACATGGTTTTGTCAGTAGAAATAAGGCTAGACTTGTTGCTCAAGGATATAATCAATAAGAGGGTATTGATTATGATGAGACTTTTGCTCCAATTGCTAGATTAGAATCCATTAGAATGCTACTTGCATTTGCTTCCTTTAAAGGTTTTAAATTATTTCAAATGGATGTTAAAAGTGTCTTTTTAAATGGTTTTAGTCAAGAGGAAGTGTATGTTGAACAACCTCCTGGTTTTATTCATAAATCTTATACAAATCATGTGTACAAGCTTTGTAAAGCTTTATATGGTTTAAAGCAAGCACCAAGAACATGGTATGAAAGACTTAGATGAATAGTAAATACTACTATTTTTATTAAAAACAAAGCACATGATATTTTGATGATATCATATTTGGAGCTACTAATGAAAATATGTGCAAATATTTCTCTAAAATTATGCATGATGAATTTGAAAAGAGCATGATGTGTGAGTTGATTTTTTTCCTTAGGTTGGAAATTAAACAAGGAAATAAATGTGCATTCATTAACCAAACCAAGTACACAAAAGAACTATTGAAAATGTTTGGAATGGCTGATTCAAAGAAGATTGATACTTCTATGGACACGTCTATTAAATTGGACAAAGATGAAAATTGTAAGATGGTTGATCAAACCACGTACAGAGGTATGATTGGTAGTCTTTTATATTTAACTGCTAGTAGACTCGATATTATGTTTTATGTTTGTTTATGTGCTAGATTTCAATCATTCCCTAGAGAATCTCACTTAATTGTTGTCAAACGTATTCTTAGATACTTGAAATGGACTATAAATTTTAGGTTGTGGTATCCTAAATCTATGTCAATTGAGTTACTTTCATTTACTGATTCAGGTTATGCGGGATGTCAAGTAGAACGTAAGAGTACTAGTGGTCACTGTTAATTTCTTGGTTATTCTTTAGTTTCTTGGTATAGTATGAAACAAGCTTGTATATCTCTTTCTATCACTGAAGTTGAATACATTTCTGCTAGTAGATGTTGTGCACAAGTCTATGGATGAAAACTACTTTGAAAGATTATGGCTTGAACTTGGATTGTATCACTACCAATTGTGATAATACTAGTGTCAATAATCTGATAAATAATCCTATACAACATGCCAAAACTAAGCATATAGATATTAAACATAATTTATTACGTGACCATGTTTTAAAAGGTGAAATATTACTTGATTTTGTTTCTACGAATGATCAATTAGCTGATATATTCACAAAGCCATTGGCCGAGAAAATGTTTTGTTTACTGAGACAACTCTTGGGTATTGGAATTTTCAATTTCTAACTTGTGTGTTATTGTATAGCATGACAACCAAATTTCTTTTATCTGTTCTGATGATACCCAGTGCAGATGCGGTCGACTGCATATGAGATAATTGTCATATGCAGAACAGGTAGTGGACTTGCAAATGATCATAATATGATCACCAATCGACTGCAGATTACAAGTCATTGACCGCAAAGTAGATAGAGGACTTGCGAATGACCCATATTAAACATTTGATCGACCACAGATTCAAATCATCGACCGCAGATTCAAATCATCGAGTGCAAAGGTTCCAGAACAAATTCAATTTGTGGACGATGTAGCGGACGACGATCCGATCGATCACACCTATAGGACCACTACAAAAATACCTCTTTCGTACACAATTTTTCATTTTCCAATTATCCCCACCTCTTCACCTATCAACTTCATCTCTTCAAATTCCTATAACCCACTACAAATCCACCATAAATACACTTCATTTCATCTTTCATTCACTTATTCATCTTAAATATCCTTGATTTATAAATTTTCAAACCCTAAAAATGGAAAAACCCAATACTCCCAAGGGTAAAACAAAAATGGATCAAGAAGTTCCCAAGAAGAAAAGAACCATGACAGTCTTTACTCAACTCTTCAGAAGCAAGTATCATGAGCCCCGTTACAACAATTATCTCAAAAAACATTAGGTAATATCTAAGAGTACCAATGATAGATTTGAGTTTCCCTTTGATAGAATTCTCAACTATGTGGCTTGCCAAGGATAGGATAGTATAATAGATCATAAATAATCTTTATACACTGATCTTGTATATCAATTTTATGCCAATATTGAAAAAGTACTAGAAAAAAAAAGGTGAGTCGATAATAAGGACTTATTATGTTTGAAGAGTAGATGGAATAGATATTCGTTTTACTTGTATTGGTTTAGATGAGATATTAGAGATTCCTTTTGATAGGATTGAGTATTTAAATATTCGCCAAAAGATTAGGCATAAGGATTTCTCTTCTAATGAGTTTGAGAAGATTTTCACACAAGGCAAACCATTTGTCAACTTAGTCAAAAAAGAAGCCAATGTGTTTAGTTTTGAGTATCGCATTCTTCATCATATGTGCACTAACATTTTCATCCCAATTAAAGGTCATAAAACTAAAATTACGTTTATGCATATATTCCTCATGTTTTTGTTGGTCAAGAAAATCAGGGTGGATCTCAGATATATCATGGTATAACATATGATGGATGCCATTGATCTAATCACCTTGTGACCATTTTTACCACAATAGGTACAACATATTTTTGAAGAAGTTGAGATATGTGAATGATATGCATTATGTACTCTCTTATGTGCATGTAATATATTTTCATGTGAGTGTGATATGTTCTTATGTGTGTGTGCGACATCATTATAGGTATCATCAAAACAAAGACCTCTCTTATCATAAGTGAATCTTTGCATACCAAGTAATTTGTTCAAATTGTCCCTACCATATGTAAGTTTTTGCAAACTAGCACTTAAATAACTCATTATTACTTTCATGGCATCATAATTACTTATCATATCACTTAACTTCTTGTTTTTAGAAACAAGATCAACATTAGTATTTTCAAGGAATTTCACCTTATCATTTAAACCAAGAACATTCTCATAAAGACGGATTTATGTGGAAATCAACATGGTAATTTCATCTATGAGTCTAGTATTTTCCAAAGATAGCTTTTTTACTTGACATTTCAAGACTTTGTTTTCTTGATAATCTTTTTCATTTCTTTATAGAGGTTGGAAATAAATTCATTTTTATTAAATATATCACATCCATCATTATCACTTTCATTATCAACTAAAGTAGAAATTTTTTATGTATTTACCTCATCTTCAATAGCCACGAAACAAATATTTGCATGTTCCGTTTGTTCTTCATCTTCACTCTCTTCTTGATCCCAAGTGCAAGCAAGTCCTTTCTTGTTTTTTGACTTGTACTTTTTTTCTTTCTCTTTTAATTTTGGACAGTCCACTTTGAAATGATTGGAACCTCCTCATTCATAACATTGCTTTAATTTGATATTTGTGTATGTAGATGACTTCTTTTTGAATTTGTTGAAGTGCCCCTTTTTAAACATTTTCTTGAAGTTTTTCATGACAAGAGCTATCTCCTCATCATCCATTTCTTCCTCATCACTGGAAGATTCATTACCGTTGTTCTCGTTGGCTTTAAAAGCAATCTCTATTTTCTCTTTGTCTTCTATTTATTGATCATTTAGCCACTTCATCCTTATTTCATGAGTGAGAAGTGATCCAATAAGCTCTTCCACTTCATCCTTATCTTCATGTTTGTTTACTTATAGAATATGAGTTACTAAACACTTTTAAACCGTTAGTAATGTTAGTAAAGCGAGTAAATATATCAGTAATATTTTCATCGGATTTCATAGAGAAAAGTTCATACTCCCTCATGAGTAACTTCAAGTAGTCTCCACATTTCATGTGCGGATTCACAATATCTTATCCTGTTATACTCATTCATATCAAGTGCATAAGTAAGAGTGTTCATAACAAGAAAAATTTAGAGTCATCTTCTTTTTATTTATCAAAATCCTCAGATATTTTGTCAATCTTGATACTATCAATAACTTTAAAAGGAACATAAGGATAATTTTCAACTATATTCCACAATTCATAGTCGAGAAAAGAGATGTAGATTCTAACTCTATTTCTCCAGAAATTATAATTTGTGTCATTCAACAAAAAAGGTATAGTAGTAAAGTAACATTCTACCATCATAGTGTTGTCTAGGTGTGCCATAGAATATTTGCTTCTAGGTGGTTAAACCTTTTAAACAAGAAGACCAGTTCTAATACCAATTGAAAAACCTAAGAGGGATGGTGAATTACATTTTATCCAAAAAAAAAAATTAACCTAATTAAAACAATATTTTCTAAGGTAACTAATATCAAACATTTGATGCTCAAATAGTGTATGAAATAAAGTGTTCAAGAAGTAAGTAAAGATAGCTTTGGATGTTCAAACACTTGATGGTCGTCCGCACCATCATCCGCAAGTGTATCAGATAGCTATGGACAATTTGCAAACGATGAGCTGAGTAGTTTGGTTGACTATGATTTGGGGTTGACCGCACATGCAGTCAAATCGATCGTACATGCATTCAAACCATGCAACACAAGATTCAAATCAACTTTTAGAGTTGTAAAATAAAGTTTTAAGCAAATGCGTGTATTTGAAAACCATTTCAAATCTCAATTCATGTTTTATCTTTAAGAAGTGCATTTTGAAAAACGTTTTACTTTTATTGAGCAACCTATAGAAATTGCTACTCATAGAGGTGGACCTAGAGATATCTAAGTGATATCAATATATAATACTAAACCTCTAGATCCTATCTAATTCAGAAAACGCTTATCTTCAGTTCTTGATAACCTACGATATTTCCTGAAGACTTGAAACTTTGATCTTGCATGTTTTAGACATTTAAATCCTAAAAGACCAACACTGATACAATTAAGACATTAGTCGGCATCAATGTTTGTTATTAATCAAAATTAATATAGTAAAAACTTTAGGCATTCACATACTTGTATTTGCTTCTTGTTCTTATGTTGGTATGAGGGAATTATAGGCTGGTTTTCACCATATATCCCTTTCTGTTGATGGTCCATGGCTTATCGGTGGTGACTTTAACGTCATTGCACATGATGGTGAGCGCACCGGTAGCAGTTCCAAGATAGGGGTATTTGGGATTTTGGACATATGATGTTGGACTGCGGTTTGACTGATACTGGTTTTGTTGGGAGTCCATATATATGGACTAATCATCGGGTTTGTAAGCGCGTGGATCATGTTCTTTACAATCCAAATGCAGTTTCCTTCTTTGGCAGATTTACTGTAAGACATCTTAATAGACATACTTTCGATCATTCTCCGCTCCTGATTGAGATGCCTACAGTCAATTCTTTCGAACCGTATCCCAACACTTAGTGAGGTTCGTGAGGCAGTATTCAACATTAATGGTGACAGTGTGGCGGGACTGAACGGTTTTACTTCATTGATCTACCAGAAGTGCTGGGATATTGTCTCTGGAGATGTTTATCAAACAGTTTTGGATTTTTTCAACGGTGGTCATCTTCCCAGGAGATTTGTAGCTACCTCTATTATTCTTCTCCCTAAAAGGGAGGGTGCCTGCAGATGGTCAGAATTTAGGCCCATCAGTCTTTGCACCGTGTTCAACAAGCTTAGTGATAAACTTGTTGAGCACGCGCTTGAGTTCTCTTTTACCTCTTATCATCTCTCAGCATTAAAGCGATTTTGTTTCCGGTAGGCTCATTGGGGATAACGTGCTACTGGTCCAGGAGATGGTCCACACACTCAACATGTGGGCCCAAGGTAGTAACGTTATTCTCAAGTTGAATATGCCAAAAGCTTATAATCAGATCGACTGGGTTTTCTTGTTGACTGTTATGGAGCATTTTAGTTTTGATCATGTATGGATTGACCGGATCCGATGGTGTATCTCTGAGTGTCATTTTTCGATCTTGGTAAATGGGCAACCCAGTGGTTTCTTCCGATTGACTAGGGGTATCCGTCAGGGTGACCCGATATCTCTCTCGATGTTCGTTGTTGCTGCAGACTACTTCTCCAGACTTTTCACACATCATTTCATGCGATACCCGATGATACAATACATACATAGGGGCCCGTCTCTTGTCTAGCATCTATGCTTCGCTGATGACATGATTATTTTTGCCAACAGTCAAACAGTGCATTCGTAAGTTGCTCGATGTCCTCGAGCACTATAAGGTGGTATCTGGTCAGTTGGTGAATCGGGACAAGAGTGCACTTATTCTTCCACGAAGGTCTACTCCTGTTTTCATTTGCAGGACTCAGGATTTGATTGGTTTCACACATCACCAACTATCAATTACCTATATGGGTATGCCATTGTATTGGGGTCAGTGGCGAAATTTTCTGTATAACGATCTCGTACATAATGTTTGTAGCAGAATCTCGGGATGGGCATGTCGTTTACTATCTCCGGGAGTTCAGATCACATTGTTGCCCTCTGTCCTATCTTCTATGCCTCTTCACCTCTTTAAGATCGTACAACCTCCCAAGGCTGTTGGAGAGCTACTTTGCTAGATTCATATGGGATACCTAGGATCAGACCCGCAGGCTTCATTAATGCAGGTGGAAGTTTCTATGTCTTCAGCACGATGAGGGTGGTCTTGGCTCAGGAGATTACAGGATGTTTCCGATGTTTTTTCTCTAAAACTGTGGTGGTGGTTCCTTTCTCAGGATTCCTTGTGGGCCCAATTTATACTAGGCAAATATTGTGTCGGGACGCACCCATCACTCACTACAAGTACTTAGACTGCTTCTTGAGATTGGTACATATTGTTTTGGATTGGCCCACACACTAAGAGTCACATTGTTTGAATTTTTTATTTGGGACAGATTTTCTTTTGGCATAACTGTTGGATGGGAGACACTACTCTTGCTCAACAATTGCCCGAGTCACCTGAGTTCACTCACAGTTTGACTCAGATCAGTAATTTTTTCGATGGTTCGTATTGGGATTTTGATCTCCTTTGTCAGGCGATTCATTCCTCGTTAGGAAAGCATATTGTCAGTCTGCCCCTATCAATTGATACTCCAGACAGGATGTTGTGAAAGGATATGCCAGATGGTAGGTTCACTACCAAGTCGGCTTGGAAGATAGCTAGGTAGCCTTCCACTATTGATATTATTCGCATGACCATATCATTCTTTTGTTGGAAACTGTGGCATAGTTTGATCCTGGTAGATACAATTATCAAGGACCGGATCCAGGTCCAGTTGGCATCGAGATGTCACTGTTGCCACTCAGAAGAGACGTTTCAGCACGTGTTCGTTGGTAGTCCGGTTGCCGCTCAGATATGGTCTTATTTTTCTTCTATTTTGTAGGTACCAGTTTGTCAACTATACGAGATACACCATCGCTTCCTTCACTGGATTGGTTCGGACTAGCACGTGTTCATTTTTCTAGTTCCTTTGGACGGCACACAATGATGCGAAGAACAAGAGCATTGCTATAGAGCCTCGACTTATCATCTAGTGAGTTCACAAACATACTTCATTTCTACATATGGGACGCATGTTCTGGTACACACACTAGTAAGGATACACAAATTTGCTCCGTTATTTGGAGTCACATTATTTGCCCCTTCTCGCTCCTTGTCTATCATTGTTTTCTGGCACAAACCGTCTGTGGATCCCACAAGATGAATACCGACGGATGTGTAAAGGAATGGATGACTAGCGATAATAGGATTATCAGAGACACTGACAGATGGTGCGTTCAAGCATTTTGTTCGTTTTACAATTTTTTGACCATTCTTGAGGCGGAGTTGCGAGCTATCTTCAATGGTCTCCTTTTGGCTCGGGATTTGGAATTGACTGTATTATTGATAGAGACAGATTTTGCACTGGCTGTACATTGCATCACACGATGATAAGGTCCGTGGCATATTCAAATACTTCTTTGGAGTATTTGACAGAGACTATTTCCCACATTTTAGAGAGCAAAACCAGGTAGATGATGACTTAGCTCTGAGGGATGGAGACATCATATTTACACACTTTTCGCACCTCACGAGTTGCACCAGAGTCTTGATACACATGGATAGACTTGGAAATCCTTCTGTTTGAATACTCTAGATTTTTTCATGTATTTTTGTATTTTTTTCATATTGAAGGTCAGGTCCATATCCCTCTCCTATTTTGTACCTTGTTTTTTGTTTGTATTTATGAGATTCAAGGGATCTCTTTTCTTCTTTTTTTAAAAAAAGTATATATTAAGGGAACATGGACTAGGTAGTTTTATCATCCATAAATAGTAAAAATAGATATATTTAAAGTAAAAGATAAAGATTTTTACTCTTCACATATATGATATTTTAATTGTAATGAGTAAAATTGACAGTTTTTTTCTACTACTATTACAGTAAATAAATGATAAAGAGTAAATCTAGTGGGTTTTATTCACCATTATACAAAAAAAGTAAATTTAGGTGTTAGGGCGGTATAATCGACCATTGGTTAGTTTAGTTTTGGTCCAAGATTAACTCCATTGTTCTATATCATGATAATTATTTCAAAATCTCATTAATTAATACTTAATAAATGTTCTTGCTAACGGGAACTAACTACTAATAATACATATTTGAATTGAATCATTAGAGATTTGAAGTTGAAATTGAGAATAATAATTGAGAACTAACTACTTTCTTTGAATTTCTTCAAGCAACACCTAGTTGTATTCTTAATTTCTCCTAAAACATCCATCAAAACTCACTATAAAAATCCTAAATAATTCCTAACACCTAGTCAAACAAAATGAGAGAGATTTCATAGAGTTTTAGGTTGGAAATAGTGTACAAATGGTGTAGAATTCATGCCCTATTTATAGAAATTTCTATGGGCAAAATCAAAATTAAAATAAGACTGAAAATGACAAAAATAGAAACATTGGGGAGGTCTAAATAGAAGCATTTAAATGACATGCGGTTGATGACATGACACTGTATACTTTGACTTTTGAAAGTTTATTGAATTTTTAAAAAATATTATAGATACTTCATCTTTTTATTTTCAAACTTTGTACAATAAATATCTAAAAATTACTACAACAAAAATGATTAGTGAGAAAATTAAAATATCTATAAAATAACATAAATTAAATATAATTTAACCAAAATAACATGATTAAATAACACGAAGACTCTAGACTCTAGACAATATTGTCTCCAAATTAGGTGCACCTATTAGATATTGTCTCCAATAAAAATGAAACATTTGGCATTTGACAAGACTCTAGACCTCCAAGCCTTCTTTAGTGTAATTTCCAAAACAAGGTTACTATTTTTCTCTCTCTCTAAAAGTGTGGGTTTATTGAGATTAAGAAGAAATTTGTGGAATAAAACATTATAATTCTTTTTTATTGATATTACATATACTTAAACTTGAATATAACCAACTATTTCTCCTTACTACACTTGTATTTGGATACTACCAAATATTTCATATCATATCTCAAAGATACATATCTTGATATTTCTACAACTTTAGGATTACGAAATCCTAATCTCATTAAGAACCACCGAAGGGATCTGACCGGACCCTATTAGACTAAGCTTCCAATAAATTACTTTATTAACCAAAATAATTTATTAATTAAATTCTACTTTACTAAAATAATGTAATTTCAGTTTTAGACTAATTGAAATTATTAAAGCCAATAATCGTGTTCTAAGATTTATTGATCTTACGTTACCCCCATTAATCATCATAATATTCCAATTTAAGTAAAATTACCAAAATATCTCTCATTCAATTCTTTAATTTTCATATTCACTTTGGCATATCATGTGAACACATCACATGTAAATAAAATTCAATAGACACTATTGAATTATTGAGCTCAAATTTAAATGTCCCTTAAAAGAACTCATGAAGACGTGATCATACATTTTAAAGGTGACGATTAATTTCATATTACAAAATAATATTTCATATTTATTTCACTTTAATTCCCAAGGTATTGAAATAAAGATTATTAAATGAATCTCATTCATTGGTAACTCAAGGAATATCAAGTTAATAAATATAGTTCATTATTTGCTCAAAATTAATATATCATGCATGAAAATCTTGAATGTTTTATTTGTATGGTTAATCTACTCAAATTAAAGATAAGTGGTCTAATCTAATATATCAAAATATATCCTTGATTTTATTACTAAAGTCAAAGACGGACTTTAATAAAATTTAGACAATCACTATAATAAATTGTCCAAATTTATTTATAGATCGCAGATAATTAATTTTGAATGAAATTATAAATCAAGTATTTTTATGTTTAACAAATAAACATTTTATTTATAATACCAAAATAATTCGTAAATATAAATAGACTTAAACATGAGGACAAATATTTTGTTTAATTTCAACTAAAAAATAAATGTAACAAATACATTTACTCTATGGGTATAGCTAAGAATGCAATCCTCCAAAGGACTTTCTCGAGCAACTACTATTCTATAAGTGTGATCACAACCACTACCTTCCTCTCAAAAGTTTTTTATGCCATTTATCCAGTAAAGAGACCATGCGCCATTGAATGCCGATGGTTAAAAGACTCAGAGTGTTTTGCAACTGTGCTCACATGGAATCAATGAAGTAATACTTGAGATTTTGTTCAACAATTACACAACATAAGATGATAATTGTTTCACACCCAAAACAAATAAGTTATGTTCCTCTCATCTCTAGTATATTGTTGTTGCGTTGCTCTTTATATAACTGAATACTTGACAAAATCCTAGTTGGATTTTACTTCTTTTTCTAATTGGATTAATTATCTTCTTCTAGTAGGATTTACATTCCTTTGTATTTCAGCAACCTGTTGTATACTCTGAACTCCTTTCCTAACTTAGCTTCCAAAAGATCTCTGTGTATATTATAAATCCCAATATAATTTTGAACAAAGACCAAGATTCCTATTATGCTCTAGTAATACCCACAAAAGCAGAGTTCAAGAATTTAACTTGTGCAAAATAAAACCAATTTGGAAACAAAAAAGGCCAACTTGTGAAAAAGGCCATTGGTTCTCTGACTATGACTATAACTTGTTGAAAAAAACCAACTTGTGAAAAGCTGATGACTATGACTTCTAAATTATTTTTTTCTCTGTCGTAAGCTTTTCTATAGAATCAGTTATAAATTTCCTTTGTTGTAACTCAAAATCAAAAAATTCATTTAGATAAGATTTCTTTCTTTTTATTTTAGGTTATTACAATTTGATTTTTAAGTTGATTTATATATTTGATAAATTAATAAAATATTGAAAGTATAGTTAATAAGATAGAGAATGAATGAGAATTTAAATGAAAAATATTAAATAACATACATGTTTAGAGTGCAACGTGAAACTCATATGTTTGAATTTTAAATTTTACATTTGGAAGAAAAATTTTATTTTTTTATTATTTTAAGATGAATAGAGAGAGAAAACAAATAATTAAATATTGAGGTCTAAGGTCTAGTGTTCAAATGTATGTCCATGTCTATCCCCTTCCTTTTAAAAAGAAGGGGAGAAAAAAAACGGAAGAGAAAATGTGGTTGACCAAGAAAAGTCTCCTAAGCGAGCCAAAACAATAAAGATTTTCCAAACCTTAAAACAATTTCGTGGAAAGAACAAAAAGATTGAAAAATGCTTCCCTTTAGGCCTCTTGGCAACGAGTAAGAGAACCTTTTCTTTTTCTTTTTCTTTTTCTTGAGAGGGAGGGGGGGTCATGTTTTCTTATCTTTTCCCTTTTTGTCCTCTGCCTTTCAATCCTGAGCTTTTCTTGAGAATTGGAAAACCATTTGCAAAGATCCCCCGTGCAATGTTTACATATTATTACATATACATAAAACCAAACCATAAAGAAAATGCTTGTCAATAATGAGAGAGATTGTTTTAATAATAATAATAATAATAATAATAATGGAGAGAGAAAATCATACAAAAAATACTTGTTAATAATGAAAAAGTGTTTTTAAATCATAATACTTCATTCTTATCTAATTGAATGTTTACTTCTGATTTAGTATAAAATTTAGAATATTTTGACTTTAATAAAATTAACACAATATTCATTATTCATGATTAGTGGTGAGATCATATGTGTTAGTGATATGTAAATTCTTTAAATTAATAAAGATATTAGTGAAATTTTAAATAAAAATTATTTTTATTTTATAAAAATAAATATTTATTTTTAAATAAACTAAAATAGAAATACGTACATTTAATTATGGATATAAAGAGTAATATTAATAAGAGATAATCTCTTGTTAAGAAAAACCCCCACATTTTTCAGGGTTTTTTTTAGGGAATTCTGAATAAAAGTCTTCTTTTGTTTTGAAGTTGAATAGTGAATACTTTATTTGTCATTAGGTTTTTCTTCTTCTTTTTATTTGTCTTTGTCATTATGTTTGATCTAGTAACATTTTGTACTTAAATAATCTTAAATTTAATTTTCTCTCTCCTTTTACTAATATAATTTTCACTCAATTAAAAAATAAAATTAAATATAAGATTATATTAAAAGTATTATAATTATAAAATGATTAATATTAATAATTATATATTTTGGAAGCAGTTTAATTGTTTTTCTAGCTAAGAAGTTGTTTTCTTCCATGGACCCACAATCCAACACCACATGTCCTCCTCTGTTCTCTGACTATTTCAGAAAAAGGCCATTGGATGTTTAAAGCATAAAAAGTTTTTATCTTTTGCTTATTAGCTTAATCTTTTGAGATTTTAATCCCTTTCTACCTATACGGGTTTCTTCCTTTCTGTCTATTCAAAATTCCTTCCCTGATCATTTCGTGTTGATTGGGTCATCCCATTCTTGAGCAATTTGTTTGGAGGACCTTTTTCTTGAACCACTGCATCATTCGATAATCATTATATAAAGACAAACTTTTCTAGGTTGTTTTGCTTGTAGGGTTTCTATTGAGAAACCCTTTTGCTGACATTGCTAATGTTGGATACAGGAATGACCCATTTGTCCAAATTTGGCCGGGATTAATTCCTTCCTTTTGTGGGCTGTGCTTGTAATACTCTGTTTCTTTGAGAACTTTCTACAAATAATTGGTCTGCCCTTTGAGATTGGCTCTGTTGAGGTGTTGCAACGGCTTTAAAGTATGGGTTGTATTCATGGAAAGTGTTGCAGCAGTTATCCTCCGTCTACAGATGGTGACCAAAGAGACGAATTGGGTGCATATGCTGGTCATGGAACACATGTACTAGCAGACAGGTCTTTAGATATTGTTCATGTGCCATCCCACGACTACAGGTTAGAGTATTCTGTGCTTACACAACGTGGCTACTATCCTGAAACTCCTGATAAAGAAAATCAAGATAGTTTTTGTATAAAAACTCAAATTCAGGGTAATCCGAATGTACATTTTTTCGGTGTGTTTGATGGGCATGGACAATATGGTGCCCAGTGTTCAAAGTTTGTTAAAGATAGACTTGTTCAAATTTTATCAGATGATCCTACATTAGTAGATAATCCTGTTAAGGCATATAATTCTGCTTTCTTAGCAACAAATGATGAGCTTCATAGTAATGACATTGATGATTCAATGAGTGGCACCACAGCCATAACGGTTCTTGTTGTAGGGGACATGCTATATGTGGCTAATGTGGGTGATTCAAGGGCGGTTTTGGCAGTTAAGGAAGGGAACAAAATTGTGGCGGAGGACTTGTCGTTTGACCAGACACCATTTAGGAAAGATGAGTGTGAGAGAGTGAAGCTTTGTGGAGCTAGAGTCTTAAGTGTTGATCAAGTGGAGGGGCTTAAAGATCCAGGCATTCAGACATGGGGAGATGAAGAGACTGAAGGTGGTGATCCGCCAAGGTTATGGGTGCAAAATGGCATGTACCCTGGGACTGCATTTACACGGAGTGTCGGAGATAGCACAGCTGAGAAAATTGGTGTAATTGCTGTTCCAGAGGTTTTAGAAGTTCACCTTACCTCTAGTCATCCATTCTTTGTCATTGCCAGCGATGGGGTTTTTGAGTTTCTCTCCAGCCAAACTGTGGTCGACATGGTATGTGAAACATAGATAATATATTGAATTTGACTAACTAAACTGCAAGAATTAGAGCAGGAACATCTTAAGATCCTGTTCTTTTAGCTTCAGACTTAACTTGACCTTTTTTTTTTCGTATTGCTTTATTTGCTCAGATTAACATGTGCAGAGATGGATTGCTCATTTTTCCTGAATAGCATAAACCTCAATATTTGTAGGCATTTTGGTTTTGGAAAGTGTAGAATGCCCAAGTTGTTCCTGTGTTTTATTTACTCTTTGTGAAGCTTTTTAAAGATTCAACAAACAAGACACAACAAACCATGCTTATCCATAGCTTAATGTAGAGATATGGTGAGAATTATATTGGAGATTATGATTTCTAGTTAAGTTTTTAATTTATTCTGCTTGAGTGTGTGCACACATTTTTTTTATTTTAAATATTTTGGGAAGATCTCTGTTAGGCTGTCAACTCTCAGTCTGATAGATCAACAGTGTGTTATGGAATTGAGTTACTTTTGGATCTATGAGTTATCCTATCCAATTACATTTTTAGTTTTAATTCGCTACATCTTTATGGTAATTTAGCTGTTGTTATATGCTTATTCAGATGGATAGTAAAAATGGTGAAACAGAAGAAATGATCAATATTGCAAAAATAATAAATGTAGCAGCTATAAAAGGAAACCTGAGATCAAATTGATTATGATCTTTTTGATGCCCTAAAAAAGAAAAATAGTATTAGGATATATGAAATGATTCAATTGAACAGAATCTCTCATGCAATACTCATAGTCTAGAGAAAAAAGATATAAACATTGTTAACTCCATTTGGACATTAATGAAGAATATAAGAAGAGCATGCTGTGTAATGGGAAGCATGGTTCAAATTATTCAAAGTAGACAGCAGCCTGTATCTCTTATATCTATGGTATAGCAGGAAGATGATTTCAGTGAAGTTCTTTGGTTGGCTACTTAGTCTTGAGTCTAGCATCTTTTTGCTAGCATAGGTTTACAATTACACTGAATGAAGGATCATCCTGAGTGAACTTAGAATAGTCTCTCTTTTTTTGGTTTTTTGTAGCTGTTGTCTCTCGGTAATTCACAAAAAATGTATATAGAAGCTGAACTAAGCAATCAACCTTTCCTAACAATCTGAAATTGTGAAGTATCATTGCACAATTCTTTATAGATGAAGAATTGTTTCTGTGGTTTAAGGTGCAAGTTGATGTATTGACCTTATGCACAGAATTTCCTTTCATTTCAAAACTTCTTGCATGTTGTAATTTTTGAGAAATCCTGATGGTGAACTTGGTAAATACAGGCTATTATTTTCTAATTCTGGTGGTGTACTTTTGCTTTGTTTCTTTAGGTACGTCAATGCACAGATCCAAGGGATGCATGTTCTGCTATTGCTGGAGAATCCTATAAGCTATGGCTAGAGCATGAAAACAGGACAGATGACATTACAATCATCATTGTACACATTAAAGATTTATCTAATGTATGAACAATTAGAGTTCTTTGGTTCTTCATTTGCTTCTCTCTCAAAGTTTCCTTGTATCAAAGTAGTGTAGTAATTTATTATTACTAATGATCATGATTGTGTGGGACTTGTTCTTTGATGTCTCACTGCTGAATTCTCAGTAAGTTGTCTCGGATATCTTTTCTGTTTGCCCTTTCAATGAATGGAGAGAGTTCACATTAAATGTTTTCATGAATTCCTGGTGAACCTCCAAACTCTTTCCTACCTTTCTCACCTCCCTTATATCTCCTGATCCCTACAACCACCTCCCTCCCCTGCCCCCACCCCCCAAAAAAAAAAACAGAAAAAGAGAAAAGGTGATATAAAAACTTTAACAGGTTGGAGTGTTTTATAATGTCTTCATGCATATCCCTTATGTCTATCTGCAGTACAGAAGATATCTATTTAATTATCCTAGTTTTCAACTTAGACTATGCCAGTGCAGTTTCTTCCTTCAGCTTATCTGAGTAAAAATAATAAAATGGAAAAGGTCTTGTTTGACTAATGTATTCTTTAAACTACAATAGTTTATTCTTAGAGTCAATGATAAAAGCAGAGAAGGAAATATGAGGCATGATGCTGTGAGGATACAGAATGGAAGCTTTGACATCTTTTTCTCTCCATCTGGATCCAAAGTTTACCATTCAATGAGAGACGAATTGTCTGAATGGCATTGCTCCCTGCATTATATGCCAACAGATCAAGACCCGGGGATCATTGTTTTTCACATTATAGCAGCATAGCCTTCTGAATTGTAAGTTTGATCTTGCTTCTGCTTTTTATTCATCTTCAGACGCCCTTATTTCCGAGTTACTTTAGGAAGAGAGAAATATATGATGGTTCTTCATTATGCATTCTTTGACCTTATTTCATTTTAGAGGAAAATAACCTCTTTTTTTTCTTCTTTCTTTTCCCTGTTATACTCAAGACTCATACATTGATAAAGAAATCTTGTAGTAAGTGGCACAACAATCTCTCTTGAGGAGATACTAATTTGTATCTTTACTTTCTACTTTTCCTTAGGCATGTTAGATTTGATCACGAGAGAGAGAGAGAGTTCTGTTGTGAGGTAATGGTATTTATTTGTGTTTGATTCCAGTGCCTGATATTTTACTGGCTCATTTTCCCTTTTCAATTTTCATCCTGTAGTACTAGTGGCTCTCATACTTGTATAAAATTTGTGAAAGTGACAGAGAGTCTCTCCTGCAAAAGATGTTAATTGTTCTACTTTGTGTTCATTATTAATATTGGTTAATCTTATGGGTACGTGATGTGTCAAACTTCCCAGTAACATATGTATCATTTTTTTTTTCCCCGTTTTTAAATAGTGGTAGTGAGATTTTGTGGGAGATACCAGGAATGGGCAAATTTGACCTATTGGTGTGCATACTCTCCTGTTTCCAACCACATTCCAGCATCTCATATCCAATAGGCATAAGCACTGAATAGTTAAATGAGTGTTTATATACCTAATGGGAATTCATTAGTTTGAGGAACACTTTCATATATAAGGACCCGAGATAAGCTTAGTAGATGAATCGAAAATATGATCAGTGGTATTGCTTAACCTTTTCAGCATTAATCTTACAATGGGTTGTTCTGATGAATGCGTTCTAGTTCTTATTCTTCCAATTCAAAGCTAATTACAAGAATTCTCTGTTGCTGAAGTTGTTTCCTGTCTGAGTACCTTTGATTCTTTCATAGCCACTGGCGCATGACATTAAATTCTAACCATTATGAGGTATCATCTTTTTGGTGCAAACATTTGACTTATCAAAATTGATCATTCTCCAAAACCTCGTAGCATAAAACACCAGATATACATACTATTTTTATCATACACAAAACTGTAATTTGCCCAAATGGCTTATCTAATATAATGGTGAGCCCCAATGGTAGAGCTACACATCGCTCCATTGTGTGTGCTGAAGCACTGAAGTAACAGAAAAATTCAATTAAATTTTCAAGAGATAATATTGGCATTCAGATTTTTATTTCTTCATCATGATGAAACTGAAGGAACCCAACATGGGAAAAGTCCTATTTGTGTTGCATAAGCTACAAAATTAGAGAAGCTAAGCAACATGCTAAAAATAGACAGACAGCTTCTCTTGTATCATGTTCTGCACAATATTACACTTGGCTAACAATTGACTCAGCTTGTCTGCTCCCTTTGTAGCCTTGGCAGCAGAAGCAGATTCAGTTTCATTGTTAGCTTCAATATCTGTACACTCGTCTTCTCTCACCAATTTACCAATCTGTTCAACATTCCCTCCGTCCTCCCCCATCTTAACTTCATTAACAATCTTTGGAATTTCACTACTTGAATAAGGATATGAAGCTTCATAATCCAACTGCTGCACTCTCAGTATTGGAGATTTGCAGCCAATTTCTACCATTTCATCAAGTGAAGGATAAACTAGGGAAGAAGACAATGGCATACATACATCTGTTTTATCTAGTACTCCAGAGGCCACGATGGAAGCATAATCATGAGATAATATATATGCTGAAGAAAATACAGCATTGGACAAATTCATTAACCGCCAATGGAATACACGCTGGAAAATCATAACCCAATGCGGGACAATATAGTAAGTTGAGTTATGAAGCTCTAACCGCGCAAGCTTTTGTAGCATTAGAGATGCCTCCTCTGTTGATAAGGGCAATACCATCATCTGACTTGACTCTGTTAAATATTTGATCAAGCAGTTCTGCAATTTTAATTTCTGTATTTCAATGCCATGACCTCCATCAGCACCGTTATATAGCCAAGATATATCCTCCTCAAAGGGAGGAAGTCTGGAATTAGTTAATGCACAAATAAGGGGTTCTATTCTGGAAGCTGAGCTCCATCCTGAATTAGGCAAGTACTGTGAAACAGCTCTATATTCATTACTACACTCCTGCAGCAAAGCAATTTCAGGACAAGGCCAAGACGTGGGATTAGTATTAACTGCAGCAGTCACTTTCGCCAAAGATTGATCCAGAGCCTGGTTGAAGGTAGAAATACAGTCGTTTGGACCTACTTTATGAACATCCTTACCACTGAGAACCTCAAGTGAAGAATTCAAGTGAAAGAGAACTAGTTCACGTGTTTTCATGCAGCTAAGAACAGGTTGTGAAGGTGATTCATTGGCCAGCCACTGAAGTCCTTCCTTCAACTGCTCCTCACTGAAGAACACATTCAAATCCTCCATTTGCCGGTTTTTCAGAAAAGCAACAAAAGTACTCATCCGAGATCTGTCAATGTTGAGGCCCAATTCATTGATTATAGGAGAAGCATCTAAGTAATCCTGGCATGAATCACTTAAGATTAGCAGGGGCAAGTGTGAACTATTTAAAGACATCAGAATGCTCTGAAGCCGATTCCTTTGGAATTGCCAGGGGATGCACTTTGATACAGGGAAGAGAATTGCACTTGAACCAGCAGCTACCACATTCAGGTTTTCCAACGTGGCCTCCCTGACAACTGTCAAACAACAGGTCCACTCATCACTAAATTGGCTAGGGTACCACTTTTTCCATACGGACAGCCCTGGAGATGAAAAGGCCAAATCACCAGCAAGGTCATCATCTGCACAGCTAGGTACAAGCTTAGAACGTAACCAAGAGCTTGCTGCCAAATGAGCAACTTCCTTCTTTTTCCCCAAATTGTCATCATAGGAACAGTCTTCCACAGTAAACAAAAGAATTTTCCAGCAAAGGCATTTAGCATCTGGATTTCTTGCAGCCAGAGTAGCTGCTACCACTTCTGAAACATTCAGCCTTGACCACATTTTTTCTTGTATTGCATGTCTCTTACTCATAAACCAGTCCAGATCGAAATGACCAAATTTGCTTGATTGCTGACACAAGGAGAAATATCAATCATTGATTGAACAAGTACAGGCAAGATAAGTATGGGAATGTATCTAAAGAACTTTATTCTTTCATCGTCATATTAACAAGTGAAATAGTGCATTCTGAGGTAGCAGCAACAGGTTAGAATTCTTTGTGAGGTGCCTTATTATCTTCAATGATCTTTTTGAATCTAAAAGCATTCCAGATTTTTAAGCTTTAGGGGTCAAGACCCCGTGGATTTCACAATATTTTGAAAACTATCATTATTATTTCTTAAGTATCAGAAGAATGGGAAAGCAATAGCTTCAGCAAGTGTAAATATGAGACTCTCTTCTGAGAGATCATTTTAATATTACATATGCATCATATTGATTCCTCAACAGTTTAAGGGTAATCTCATAACCTGAGCTGATGTATGCTTTTCTGACTTTCACTCATTTACAAAATAAGGTTAATTTTCGGTTCCTAATTGAAAAGGTTCTTGTTGGTTAATCTTTTACACCCATAATACCTATCTGATTACTTTCACTAAGTTAAATTGGTATTAGATACGATAACATTTTCTTTTAACCCATGTGAAGATAAGGTATTATTTTCCTTTTCAATGTTCCTTATACCTTATCCCTTTTCAATGCTCTTATTTTGCAGCTCTTGAGTTCACAACAGGGAAAGTGGGGGTGCCAGAGAGGCGGAAGAGACAAGTTTTGATTTGTTCAATGACTAGCTTCAGATGATAAAGAGCTTTATTGGTGAAGCAAATCTGATTCTACATCAAACTGAGGGGGTACTGAGAAAGAAGAGAGCACCATACTCATTCAATAACTTAATCCAAGTGACAAGAGAGAAGATAGCAAAGAGAATTCAGCTTTCTATAGCAGCAAGTACCAAACTGTAGTTTGACAGAGTTCTATTCTGACATATGGGTAACAAGGACAGCGAAAGATTGAAAAGGTTTGAAGCGTGTCCAGGAGAGAAGATAGCCACATCCCTCCACCATTAATCATGTCTCTTACATTTGTTCAAAGAGTGGAGAAGGGAACATAATCATTTTAGAAGAATATAATAGTAAACAGAAATTGCAGATAAGATCCTACAACACATTATCCAACTATGAGAACTGTAAAACAAAAATAGACTTCAGTTGTAATTTTGCAATGCAACATTCCAAATAACATTAGGTTCTCCCACAAAATACAAATTCTTAATACTTTTTAAGCTCCAAATTAATTATTTTATTGGTGCAAGTCTCTGAATGAGTCAAAAAGAAATATGTAAAGCAAGAAATAAGAGGGGAGTGAAGAAATACTCACAATATCAGGCTGGCGGATGGGAAGGCCCAATGATAGGGAAGTTAAAGCAGCATTTGCTGCTAATTGCTTTTGTTCGCGTAAGTCCCTTTTCTTTGAAGAGCGCCACTTCCAGATCCTGGGAAAGAAAATTTACTTGAGAAAAATAGGTCAGAGAAAGCATACAAGATAGTAAATGAGCTAAACGAAGATACCACCTTAAGATCAGCTTTAGTTTTGCCTCAGTGACTTCTTGATCATAAGAAGTTATGTCCACTTCATCAGCTTCTGCCTCTATGTTTCTCTGCAACTGTTCTTCTATTTCTTCAGAAGAAAGATGCTTTGATCCTGCACTTTGCAGATCAGGATCAACTGGTAGAAGGGGGACCAAAAAGCTATCCTTTTCCACTTGACCAGAAACAGTGTCAGATGGTGTTTCTTTTACATCAACTAGGCCATCTCTATCAAGAGAAGTTCTGAAACGTGCATCATACTTACCACTTCCAATTCTAGTTAAATGAGATTTAGGGAAACTTCCAATTCTAGTCAACTTAGATTTAGGGGAATCGCGAAACAGGGATGAATGCCGTATCGAAGGACTTGTAGGAGAAACTGTATCCTCAAACACATTAGTCTGGTTAACTGCTGTTATGTTTGTTGGCATCATTTCAATATCATCTTTCAATGATGAGGTATAATCAGGCATTTCTACATCGACAGCCTCGAAACTGTCATCCTCAACAGTTTTAACTGGTGCTGCCTTCTGCTCAATACCTTCTTTCAACGGGAGCCCTATTGCTTTTTCAGGAGAAGATGATTGAGGATGTGAAACATCCTCAACTATAGCTTTTGACTTTTTCCGGTGAACAAGTATGGAACACTTGACAGGATAGTCACAGTCATCATTAAGAAATGGGCCTTCCTTAACCATAAATGGTACTTCAAAATCCTTTATAGAGAATCCGTGATACTCCAGAAGCTCTTCTATGTCCTCTTCCTAATTGAACAGGTAGGAAATATGAATCTAAGAGTATCCACCATCTGAAGCAAAGGATACAAATTCAGAATTTTACCTCCATCCCAAGCCAACTGGCAACATGAGCCACAGGGATTCCTTGATTATTCTGCAGACCACCATGCAAAGCAGCAAAGGCTTGGGTCCTTAACTGATCAAACCCGTAACAAAATTTGACAATTAATACAATGCAAGTGTAGCAATATGCATAGATTAAAATGGAATGAACATGTCCTTAATCTATCCAAATCATTACCTACGGAAGTCAATATCAGAAGAACCAGGGAAAATAATGCTAATGTAGAAATATCCATAAAATTTGCAAATTCATCACCCTAACAACCACATTCAGGATAAGAAAGACACCAAGTGGACAAGTATCTGCAATTGTGGATACAATTCAATTTCAATAGGAGGAGCTACAGTGCACATACCTTTGCAAAATGTGCATGCATTAGACATGCCTGAAGATAACTAGCTTTACGTGCAAGCCGAAAGAAGGCAATAAAATTTCCAGTTCTGCAAGCTCTGTAAGAACACAAGAGCAAGCCTTAGGCTCTGCAAGAAGAGAATAGTACATCTTTAAATACAAGGTATAGAGAAAAACCTAGCTACATCACGAGCAAAGACAACTTCAGGAGTTTGCCGCAACTCTGGTGGCATCTTGGCAAGATCAAGTGAAAGCTCTGCAGGTTCAACCTAGCACAATTTTTGTATTTTCACAGCTGACACTAGCAATGTGTTGAAGAATCATGTTCCACTGTAGATGACTTACTTTATATCCAGGATGTTTGTCGAGTTTGAGAAGTGCATAATAGCCTCTGAATTCTTTTTCCGTAACTACATTTACTCCATTTTTCCTGTGATCATCGTACAGCTGAAATAATTCAACTGATGTTTTGTTCATCTGTTCAATATTGAGGTGTGCATCAAATCCTTCAGAAAATCCCTCTCCTTTTGTATATTCACACAACTCGTGCATTGCTATTATGTGCAGTCTTATCTGTCAGTTTAAGTAGACTTTTTAGTCTCAGGAATGAAATTATAATTACTCAGTAATCAGTACTATCATCCAACACAATCAATGACCCACAATGACTCAGAAACAGAATGACTTAAACAACTCATTCCCACTGACCCAGCAAAACTTTAAAATATTCTAGACAGAATTCCATGCAGTAGGGAAAAAGATGTGTATCTATTAAGTACCACAAATCAGAATAAGATTATACAGCTGCGCATGACATGATGCCACATCAAATTCTTTAGCAAGATTTGAAATCCACTTATGTCAGTAGCCTACTACCAAACCATGTGTGTTTCCAACACACAATTAGCAGTTTAATCTAAACTTCAGTAGCACAAAGAAGAGAAACATAAGGAAGAAAGATAGCAGACCATTTGCTCCAGCATCTTAATTGCTCCTAGGCCAAAAATATGTTGCATTCTCAAGTCCATACGGATTGCCCTCATTCTATCCCATAAGAAGTTGTACAAGCCAAGAAAGTTATCATCATAAGGACGATTCAGCAAATTTAGGAGATAATCCATCGTTTTCTGCAGGATTGGCATAGGCCGTATCAACTCAGCTTCTCTCTCCGCTGTCCTAGTGTACTGAAAGAATAAAGTAAAGCTAAGTCATTTGCAGGCTCTCTTCTAATATGTGTAGGCTTTAATATGAATACTTATGCAATAGGGCTCATAGGATGTACCTTCTTAACTGCAAGGGATTTGCTAGTTTGATTTCTATCTCCATCCAAGCGCTCATACTGGTCAAGATCTCCTTTCCTTTCTCTTTCTGCTCTCTCCAACCCTAAAGAATGACAACAGCAAGACGTGGCAAAATTAATTAATAATACAGAGAATCATATCTTGCTCCTTGCTTGGGATTATAGTCCCACAGCAAAAGGAATTATAAATCAAAAACTTTAGTCACTTTTCACCACAACCATTCACAGGAAAAACATAAATTCAGTTTTCAGCAAAAAACCACCTATGTGGCAACAAAACTTTCACCATTGTTTCATCTTGGCCACTCAAATATTTGAGATATCAAATTGCCCACAAAACTCTTAAAAACTGTGTTATATATCTCCTATGTATCATCCACAATAAAATGAGAGAAGAAAAAGTATAGAGGGTAGTAATTGTATTATTGTTTGGAAAAACTGGTGAACACAGACTGTTTGATTAGGATAAAGAGAAGCTGCAGAAGACTGGACACTCGAAAAGGTTATTCTATTTTAAGCACTCATCTAGACAAACATTGCTCTCCAACAAGAAAATACGATAAATAAGCTACTATGTTAACTAATACAATGTAATAGGTCAATAAAAAATTGTAGATTAAAGAAAAATAGCTATACAAAGTCATTAATTTGATCAGAAGGAACAATCATACAAAATCCAAAACATATGAATCATTCAGTAGAAAATACAGCTGTCATGACTATTTGAAATATAATACTTGTCATTTCCAACTGGACAGTCGACACTTCTCCAATTAACCTATCAGCTCCTGCAAAATTAATGCTCCCTTTGGAATATACCATTTCCTCATTTCCAACTGGGACCCACATAACTTCGCAATAGTGACAGAAGGGAAACATTACGCTTGGTTCTTGTAGGCTTTCTTTCTCCTTTAACATCACCTGGTATAGGTATACATACATGCTTTACTTGATCATCTTCTGAATAAAAACCTGTCTGACATTTCCATTTCATTCCATGTCCCCTATTATTTTTCCTTTTTAACTGCTTAAGAGAAAACTTACAATGCCTAATGGAATAGGCAAAGATATACCAACTGCAATGCAACTACCATCATTTGAGAAGAAATTCTTCTTTTATCACATTACCTTTACCTGATAAGGTCACCTCTTTCTAACAGTAGCTATGTCCAGATGTTATGAACAGTAATCAGATAGAGCAGGAACTTTCAGTAATTATATGAATGGATTAGGGGATTTTCCAAACCCTACACAGCTTATTAAAGTGATGAAATTTTCAGCCAAAGAGACAAACAGAGGTAGCAATATTCAGACATGTGGACTCTTAAAGAAATTGTTTGGGCGAGGCTTCATTAGCAGCGAGTACAGAGAGAAGTATATGCAATCTGCTTTCAAGAGTTCAGTGGGAAATCTGAGATCTTTAAGAGTTGATTGTTCAAATGAAGCAGTAATAAAAGTTTACCTCCCATCCAGGGTTTCTTTGGTATCACACCCTAGTTTGGAAACACAAATATAACAAATAAAAACAGAAGACTTTGCTTACAAAAGCTAGGTGAAATAAGTTAGAACCAATAACCTTCCAGAAGTAATAGCTTTTGCAGATCTAAGAACATGATAAAAAGTTGCATAACGCACCAGGGCACATATCTAGGCATGATCCAATGATAATGGTGGATGAATCCATGCTTTCATAATCAGAAGGAACACAGCTATTTGAGGAATTTCCAGCCATATCCACAACAGAATCACCATTAAGTTTCCGTCTTTCCACCATAACTGGAAGGTGTCTCTTTTCAGGAACTTTCTGATATTTGACATTAAGACCATCTTGCATTGGTTGATTTAGTTCATCCTTAAATCGCGCAAGCCGCTTTGCTTTGGCATCCAATTCTCTGTTTACCAGGAGAAGAGGAAGTCAAAGGTCTGATACAGGGACAAGAAGTAAAAGATCAAATTAAAACAACATTCTAATTCTAATACCTATTTGTCTCATCTTGTCTTGGGATGGTCTCTTCTTGCAAGTCTTGATCAGATGATGACAAAGAACGTAACTTGGTTTTCTTGGCTGCAGGGAAACTCATTGGCTTTTTTGAAACCTCTGTATTATATCGTTCTAATGCTGAAGAAGGCTGACTATTTTGAGAAGAATGGCTGTCCGGCCTCATTTTGGGAGGTGATGCAGAAGGCCTTGAACAAAACAATTCATGATTAATTGATTTTGATGGCTAGCACACATGAAGAAAGGGAAGAAAAGAGAAAGCAAGCATTTGTTGTTCAAAATGAAGCTGGCTCACAACTTCTTTGGTGCAAAGTGTCAAAAATTGCTATGACCTATAACTAGATAGCTATAAAGAATTCCAGGACAAAAGATGTTTTATATATTGTAAAACAGTTATTCTTTCACTTCACCTCAGAAAATACTTTCCATCGGCATGCACCACTTAGAAGTGCAGGTAAACACTAATGTCCCATTTTTCCTACCTAACAAAGTTCATTTTTGTTAAATTGGAAGATATTTTAACGATTAATGTAATTTATTTTGAAGCTTCTTTTACTATCAGGCTTGACTTCTGATTTTCTACACCCAGGTTGCAAACTTTTGCATCAAGCCCAGAATGAAGCTTCTTCATGTTACTCCGCACCTTTAACTTTATCCAGAAAACCCTCTCCCCTGGATCAAGTGTCCCACGATAAGTTCCAAGCCTACTCAGGAGAAGGTTCCAGAAAAAACAAGTACAACATCAATCACATTAGCATTTCTGTACCTTTGAGAATTGTACACAGCAAAAGTGCCATCTTCCAGGGGGGTATCGTTGCTGGAGTGGAAAGTTGGTGACCTGCTTCTTTTGGGAACCTGAATGTCCGCATAACTAACTGGGGCCTTTCTGCCAGAATTATGAGCATCTATACCTGTTGAGACTGAAGATATTACTGGCTGATTTGAAGGTTTCATGGAACTGCCTGAGATGGACTTTGACGGATTATCCCAAATAGGGAAAGTAGAATCACGCCTGTGTAAACGAAGAGTTCATAATTAATAGTCTTCTAAGATTAGGTAATACATTAAAAGTAAATAGGTATTCATAAAAGACTACTGTGCGTGTGTTTGGTGCAACAGTGAGAGATGACTAATCTTACAGCTCAGCTTCATCGAAAGGAGGATGAGGGCCATCCCCTACAGAATTTCTCTGAAATTCCACTGGAGGTGACTGTGTCTGCCAAGGAACCCCATCACTTTTGGAAGGTAAACCTACACGGCTATCCATGGGAGGAAGAAGAGTTGGAAAAATCCAAGATAAGTCACTAAAAGACCACCGCAGACCTCAGAAGGAAAATAATTTCACTAACATAATTTGCCAACCAATTCTTCAGTGATAACCCAAAGGCAATAAAATTTGCAAATATCAAACAATTAAGAGTAAAGGCTATTCAATAAAGAAATTTATGAGCAAATTAGCGTTGATCCAGAAAATGTAGGTTCTCTAGTTACAATATTTTTGTGTACCCAATTGGCCAGAAACCAAGCAATCTACATTTGCAGAGTTATATTGGCAAGAAATTTTCCCCGTGCAGGACTAATTCACTCCACAACTAATAGAGCTCCAACTTATAATATATGTAGCTTCAGGCCTAGAAATGATTGCAACCATTGATGCACTGGTCCACAAGAAAGAGAGAGGAACGATACAATAAAATATGTTTGTATTACCATTAATGGATTAGGCAAACAAATGAAACATATATAATCAAGTCTGAATCAGAGACATTATACAGACATGGTAAAGATATCACAACGAATCAACAAAAGAAAGTTACCTTACTATGACACTTCTAGAGTTTCTCAAGGGCTCTTCACCAGAAAATGGAGAAGGTGGTGACCTGGTTCTTCGCAAATCTTGAGTTTGAGAACCTTTGGCTGGATTACTGGTTGGAGAAATACTTGGAGTAATTACAACCTTAGGTGGCCTTTGATGAGATTGAGAACTATAGCTTTTGTAGTAATAATTTTGCCCAGCATCCCATAGAGGAGGAGATTGATTGGGCATTCTGGGATAAAAATGTTTCATCAGTAACAGTACATTATGAAAAGAAAACAGATGGCAAAAACTACAGTCATTAATATGGACTTGCTAGCAACAGTAGCTCAGTTTGTCCAACATATAATGTTAAAAAGGATTTTTTTAGATATGAATACGAGACCCCTGCAAGATACTATTACAGTGGAGTAGCCACAAATTTCAGGCAAGCATCAGAGAAGTAGAAGACATATTAAAGATGGAACCTAACAATGAGGTGGAAGGAATAAAGTAAATAACTATCCCCTCAGTGATTATTCACATTAAACATCTACCCAGGTTCAAACGCAAGGACTTTATATAAGGGGTTTCAATTAGCAAATTTTTATTGGTCAAAATGCAATCAAGCGCCCTGAGACATTCCACAAAATTCCTTGAAGTGTTTGCTTTGATCTTCATAGTATCTCTTTTCTTCTATTATTCTTTTCATTCCCCCTCCCAACAACAGCCCAACACCCATGGAGGGGGGAAAAAGTGAAGGACATTTTTGAAGAATATGGAGCATTCATTACCTTGGCAGTCCTGCTGATGGCTGAGATGGATGAAAAACATAGTGGCTGTTTTCAAAAGCTGAAGGTGGTGCATGCGTTGTCTCAAAAGCTCTAAGGTCCCTGTGCCAATTAAATATCCACAAGCATAACCAAGGATAAAGCCTCAGCACAATGAGAAATTTTTTTAACTTTAATAGGCCAGAAAGCAAATCAAGTCTGAGGATAACTAGATCAGATAATCATTATTGATGAAAGAGGAATTCAAGAGAATATGGAACTAAGGCGCAGAAAGAAAATCCTTAAGCTACAGAAAGCATATAAGATATTAATTGATGCATGTTTTGTGAGTTCAAAGCACCTATTAATATGATATTACTAAACATATAATCTTAATAATGAATATGTATAAAAAAAATCTAAACCTCAGTCGAAAAGCAATAAGAGTGTTTCGTTATAACTTTATTCATTTGCACTCACATTATGACATTAACACCAAAGCTGCAGTCTAGAGTAAGCCGCCAGATTGTGGTGTTGACCTGTAGCGCCACCCAAATCCAACCAAAACAACAATTCTAGGGGACTGGACTTCTTTTACAAGTCATAGTTTGATTTTCACTTGAAAACTGGTGAAGTAGCACCATTCTGTTACTCTGACCATTTTCAAACTCTTATCTGTCTGTAATCTTTTCCATTCTCTTTCTTCTGAGTCCTCTCAACAATTATTTTCCTCTTTTGTCTATTTTAATGTTTTGCTTCCTTCTGCCATCCTTGCGTTCATGTTTGTCGTCTTCAACTCTTTTGCCATAAGCAGTTGATCGAAAGCTCCTCTTATTGACACAGTCATATATTTATTACTCCCTACGTCCAAAATCAAATGCCTACACGTTTATCTCAGGATGTTCAAAAAATCAATCTTCTTTTGGTAATCGTAATATCTCTCAAGTTCACAAAATGCTCAACATCTGCCCCCTAATCAAACACGAGCACCTCCTTGGGTGCATTCCTCCTTTTGCTCCTCAGCCCTCCATTTTCATTTTCTTTTTTATTAACTTCTTTTCAGCCCTCTTAATCCCATCCAATAGTATTAACATCCAAAAAACTTCCAAATACTTTTCCTCTCTCCTTTTCTGTGCTTCCACTCAGCCCTCAGCTACAGAAAGAGCTAGAGAGTCCTTTCATTCTGTCCAATCCATAACTTGATTTTGATTGACTAATTTCAAGAAGGCAATTTTGGATCTCTAGTCTCTAGTGGACCTCTCAGTAGGATTCCCCATGTACTTCTGGACTACCCACAAGCGATTTGTCCACTTTCCTAGATGATAAGGGCCCACTGTTAACCACTCCACTTGACTAATAAGGGCAAGGTGGTACTTCCAAACAGTCAAAATGCTCTCCTAAATATTTCCGTCCAGTTGAAAGGGAGCATCCTTTTGGACAAAGGCATACTATTTTACACCTAATAGATTCTTCTGCTATACCCTCTATTTTTCTGTTGTTAGCAGAATTCAATCTTGTGATCTTACAACAACTGGGGGTCGACAATGAGTAGTGAATTCCTACAAAATACTTCCCGTTCATAGTTATAGTATCAGTGTGGTGTATAGATACAGGAATTATGAATGTCCTGACTACTACTTGTTTCATTTGTTTAGAAGGGATATGCCATTTCTGAATCTTCTTGCATCATCCACTGAAGTCATTCATTCACCAACAAATTTCTACAGTAGTTTTCCAGCTATAGCTTGAAAAGTGTGATATATTTAACTAGTGTCATTAAAATAAATGTATTCATTCCATACTTTTTCTTTTGTTGATAATAGACTTGATTGGTACCATGAAAAACAAAAAGGAATAGAGTGATTGAGTTTATTCAAAAGTCTCCAACTCGGTTTCCTTCCGAAAGTAGGCCAAATGCCCTTGTTTTATGATGCTTAGATTCACTTAAAAATACTAAGTTAACATTTCATTATTTCACCCTAACTATTAAAGACAATAAACACTCGATCATGTCCTCCCTTCATCCTCTAACTACCTACCTTCCTCTCCTATCTCCTAAACCTCAACCTGAACTTAAAAAGGAGTCCATCAATTTTATAAAAAAAAATAGAAAAGTAGAGGAGCAGCAGTAAAGTTCAATGAACTCTGTATTTATGAAAAGAAAGAACATTAATCATTTTTTAAACAAAAAAAAAACAGAGCAAAACGTCCACAAAATGCATCAAAGCAACTCATTTAACTATGTTATTTATCATGTATTTCTTCATAATTCTAGTGCTTTAAAAAAAAAAACCATTGTTTGAGCTAATTTAAATCTCCTGGTACTCGAAACAAACAGTCAAATATACCGCGGGGATCTCGCAACTGGACGAGGAGGAGAACGAGGCTGATGAAAGTTTCCAAATTTGGGGGCTTGGCCAGGTGGTGCGGTAGGACCTGAATTCTTTCCAAATCCAAAATCCATCCAATATCAAACCTTTGCTTACAGAATCAAGTACGTATATGCACTATGCATTGCGTTTTGGGTCTGGAAGTAAAGATTGAAGCTCCTCTGTCGATCAAATGCTAGAATTTCAGGGAATGAATTCGATGGTTTCAGGAGTTCAGGGTTCGACCGCAGTGAGGAGGATGAACCAATGAAGGCGAGCAGGGGGAAAGAATATACGACGTCGTTCGAACAGTAGGCCATTGGGCTTTGATCATTTTTTTAGATCGTGGGTGGCCCTGGTCAGTTTAGTTTGGTCTTGTACTTGGTTTGGGATAGGAATGGGTTGAGATTGGCCCAACAATGCACTTAAAAAGAATTAAATATAAATAATATATTGTCAATGTACTTAATTATCATTATTATTATTTTCATCTCAAAATATAATATTTGAAAAGAAATTTTATATATA
The DNA here is from genome assembly GCA_019593545.1 of Apocynum venetum. Taxonomy (NCBI): domain Eukaryota; kingdom Viridiplantae; phylum Streptophyta; class Magnoliopsida; order Gentianales; family Apocynaceae; genus Apocynum; species Apocynum venetum. The sequence continues at coordinate 1,144,709 of SRSM01000153.1, forward strand.
TTAAGGAAGTGTTTTACTATTTCTTAAAATTAAAATACTTATTTGAGAGAGATAAAATAAATAAAAATAATATTAAAAATAATACATAAAATATTTTTAAAAATAATTTATATTTTCAAATAATAAAATTTATTTTAAAGATCTTATATTTTAAAATGAATAAAATAGTATTGAATTAATGTGTATGTATATGTGTACGTGTATGTGTTACTTCATCACTCTTAAATCAATAAAGTTAGTACTATAAATTTTATACGAAAAAGATCGAAAATATTTCAAAATAGGATATCATTGGATTGGCAAATTGTGTTTTCATGTTTTTTTTAAAAAAATAAATAAATGAGAAAAACGCAAATTTGTCCTTTGACCCATTTACCGGTCTACATACATTATACATCACAGTTCGGGGGATAAAAGGGTAGAAAAAGAAGCAGAAGAAGGTGCAAAAAGAGGCAAAGTCATGGCGGACACCCCAATTTCAGTTCAGAAATCAGAGGAGGAATGGCGAGCCATTCTCAACCCAGAACAGTTCCGCATCCTTCGCGAGAAGGGCACCGAGTAAATTTCTTCGAAAAAACGTTTTTTTAGAAAATAAGTTTAATTCTTGAAAAGTTGTACTGATATTTCTATGTAGTATATTCTTGAATTTCTGACTTTTTGCTGATGGGGAATTTAGAAAAATTTTGGTGTAATAATGGGTACAAATCAATCCCCGACTACACTCTTATCATGAAGACTATATTACTCTATAATTGCACTATCGCCATTGGATACCAATTGTCATACCAGAATCTTCCATTCTCACGTTCCAATTGTACTATGGAGTTTGGTTTGAAGATCGTTGAAATTGATTGGCATGTGATAAGAAGTTCCATGAAAAGAGGGAAGTCAAACTAGTTGTAATTCATAGCATCCCTTCATCGTTTGGAATTTTTAAGATTAATGGAAGGATATTGCATTTTCGTCTGAGACACCTTGTTTTCAATAATATTATTTTTGCCCTCTTTGTGTAGGATTAATTGAAGAATTATGGAATGAAGATATAGTTAAATTGATACTGAAGTTTCATTATTTGTGCAACTTAAAAGATAGTTCATGTTGAGAGCTGACTTGGACTATATAGAATGGAGACGGGAAAAAGAACTATAGAATTAAGGGATATTTTTTTCTTTAATTTCAGTGTTTTCTTGAGTTTTTTATGAAGTTAATGGTACATGTTTTGATCCTGAATAATATGTGCAGATCTTATTTGTGTGATTTCTCCTTTAATACTAATAGGAGTGTCAACCCACCAAAAAACTTAAAAGCAATTCTTTTATGTTTCTCGTACAAATATCTGAAGGCATAAAAGATTATGAGGCCTTTTCAAAATTTGTTAAGATCCTTTTCCAATGCCATACATGAATATCGCCTATGCCATGGCTGTATCCAAGATCAAATACTGTACAGCACTAGGATCTTTGCTCTGTGTGAACTTTTTATCTCTAATTGAGCAGTGTTTGCACAGGATGCGTGGCACTGGGGAATATGATAAGTTTTTTGATGAAGGCATCTATAATTGTGCTGGTTGCGGAATACCACTTTATAAATCTACAACAAAATTCAATTCTGGCTGTGGTTGGCCCGCTTTCTTTGAGGGTTTGCCTGGAGCCATTACCCGCACTGTGAGTATCATTTTCTGTTTTATTTGTCAATCATTCTCTCAATTCTATTCTATCATGCACCACTGAAAGTTTCAATGAAAATGCCACTTTTCAGCCAGATCCAGATGGAAGGAGGACTGAGATCACCTGCACTGCTTGTGGTGGGCACCTAGGTCATGTTTTCAAAGGTGAAGGATTTAAAACACCCACAGATGAACGCCACTGCGTTAACAGCGTCTCTATCAAGTTTTTTCCTGCACGTTCTTCTGTCTAGTAGTGAATTTCGCTATTGTAATGGAATGAATCACATTGCCTTGTGCATCAACTCTAGCCTATCTAATGATCAAACTGTATGTTTTAAGATAGACTAATAAAACTTCATCTAATTTTCTTGACTTGCTATTTCTCAAAATGCATCTTTCCCATCTGTATGTTTTGTGGGATCTTTGCTCTTGCTGCTGTTAAGAAACTAATTTCAATGATCTGAAGTTGAAAAGGGGTGAGGAAGGAGGCTTGTTAAGTTACTCTTGCGTTTTCCTTCTTTTTTTCTCTTCATTTTTTTGGGCATAGGTATTTCAGGAACCTTTTGATGTGTTCTTTATTATAGTAGAAATGTCATCTTGTGTTCTTGCTGTCATTATGTATACTCCTAAAATCACAGACACCAAAATTTCCCTGGAAACGCCCTATAATTTTGGCTCATTGCATAAATTTTGCTGTCTCATTCTTTCTCCATTGGGTGGTGCATTAACGTTCATTGCATAAAATTGAGGGAAGTTCATTGCATAAATTTTGCCGTCTCTTCTTACTCCTTGAGTATTATACATAAAAAATTAAACAACAGCCCTTTATGAAGGAAGAGAGCAACTCGTGCTTGTTTCATCTGCTCATCCTACAATAACATTTTTAGCTTGGCCAAGCTTGGGAAAATAGAATTTGGTTTCTCAATAGAGCATTGTATTTTTGGGGATGCTACTCATTTGGGTAATTTCTCAAGAAGAAAGATTTACGTGGATAAAGAAAGAAATACTCCATGGAGTGTCAAGGAATTTTATTCACTGTCGCTAGAATTTTTTAAAATTGTACAACTTTTTTTATTGAAAAAAAAGTTAACAAACTTATTTTCTTTTAAGATCTGCATTCGAATTTGTTTGTTTCAGTTTAAATCTAAATTTTTTGTCGCTCATTGCCATCAAACCCCTAAATTCCATAACGAGCATTTTTTAACATTTTTTCTCACTTCGTTTGTTAAGGAATTCCTTAAAATGGTGCATTTGAAAATCTCTAAATTCCTTAAACATTTTTTCTCATTTTGTTCAACTAAAAGAGGCACTTGAATTGGACTACCCTCATTAATGAACTTATTTCTAGAAAGCCAAATTCCCTAAAGGAAACAGCAAAACCGAGTATCAACAGTTTGTAACACACATGCTGCAAAAGTTCAATTAAAGAAGGAAGAACATGGCGCACGTGTCAGCCAAACTCAATAAAATTCCACATGTGTTTAGCATAAAAACAGTCCAGAAGCGCCTATATCTTCTTTTACCAGGTTTTGTAAATTGAAACTCTTTGACTGTTCTCTAAGGCTTTCAAAAAAGCAAAGAATGGTTGTTAGTTAAATTTAAATGAAAAATATGTTTAATTTTAATATTTAAAAACGAAAATGTGAATATTTAATTCTGGATGAATTGAGTAATTTAATATTTAATATTTTTCTTGTAATAATTTGGTCATTTTTCTAATAATTTAATATTTAAATTTAATGATGTACTTACTACAATCCATTCAAATTAACATTCCAAAAAATATATTAAAAAATGGCACAATATTTGAGTGACCTAATATGTATTTACTCCAAACCATATGAATGAATACACACACATTCAAAAACATTTTATAAAAAATGTACATATTTGAGGTAAAAAAAACTCAAAACAAGAATATAATCATGAAATTAAGATATTAAAAAATGCAAAATACTTAAATAATAATTATTATTATTTAAATACATATCAAAATATAATAAATTTTTTTAAAAGAATTACAATAAGAGTCCTTCTAACAATCCACAAAAGTCATTCATGACATTCGTATACATACAAAAAAAACCTCAATGACATTCGTATGCAAGTTCATGAAACTCTTTAATGGTACATTTGTGTGTACAAATACACGAAACTCATAAAAGAGTTCTGTGTAATATCTCATGGAATTCCTTCATAATGTGAAAAAAAAAAAAGAACTTTTTTATTATTATTTTTCAAAGATTTTGATGATATTTACCTAAAAAACATTATTGTTTTGTATCATGATTTACAGGATAGTGTCCCTTATTGCAAAATCTTTCATTCTTAAAATAAAATTACTAAAAGGATAATATTGTTCAAATCTAAGTCAAAATGTGTGATGTAGTGTGTGATTTAGTAAATTCCATAACAAGATAATATTTAGATGTACAACAGACAAATATTGCCTTGTCCTCTACCTCTTATTCCACCACCATACCCCCCACCACAAAAGAATTTATTTTATATATAGAAAAAGATTTTTTTTTAATCTGACAACAAGATTAAAAAAAGTGTGGAGAACAATTTTGTTGGTATAAGCATGATCAGAACCAGTTCTTTGGTCGACAGAGCCCTAGACTTTATATTTTTATATTTTTTCCAAGCAAACATATAAAGTGTAGAATATAACAAAGAGTAGGCTGCTTGAAAACAATGCTGTAAGGCATGACGCACTTGATATGGTATTACCGCTGCTAGAAAGCTAAGTGAATGCGTTATCTGGTCTTGAGTAAATAGAAGTATCTTTTTTTTTGTCCTCTTCTTTTTTGATTATCTGAGCTATCCATCCAGAATTATGTTGACAGATTCCTTTCGCACAAAGATGGAATTTGATGCGATGTTTTCATACAAACGGGAGCTTTGCTTTGTTGCTTTAACATATTCAAAATTCATGTGAAATTCAATATTCACATCTTAAAAAAAAGATAGCCAAAGGAATTTTTTTTTTCATAATTGAAAGTAGACATTTAAATTATAGACAGAAAAGAATAATGCTATTTTCCATCAAATTACATGTCTTCTATTTTCTACCATTTAAAAATAAATACGTACCTTTTCAAAATTTATACTTGTATAAAATTTCATAAAAGAATTTACAATTTAAAAGTAATAATTGGCATTTTATCAATAGCACATATAAAATAATAATTTATGATAAAATGATCCCTCAAGTAAAAGGTTAATTCCCCTCAAAAAAAAAAAAAAGAAGTAAAAGGTGAACATTGAACATTGAACAATGACGTATTGTATAAGAAAATGTGCCATTTCTACAACAAAAAAATAAGATATTTGATTGAGAGTTGAAAGAACAAGTAAAATTAAGATTCCCAACAAAACAAATGTGCAAAATTTGATTGCTCTTTCGCCACTTATTCAGAATAAAATTTTCAGCAATAAATATTGATGAAGAAAATTCATGGTCATTGCTGCCAAAATTAATCATACTCAACTCCTCTTGCTGTTATTCTTTCTTTTTTCGTTGCAAGACTTCAAAGCTTGCACTTCTGCATAAAATTTCACCACTAAATTTAGAATTTCTCTTAAACAGTAAAGTAAAATTAAGCATTAGAAACAAAGAAAACCAATTTTTAATTTATTTTTAGAAAAAACTGTGTAATTTTTACACGGAGAAAAGAAAAATATCTTCAGAGCGAGAAAGGAAAAATATCAAGTGAAAACCCAGATAAATTTCTGCAGACAAATGTAAAATAATGAATTTTTGGCTGAAAAAAAGAAGTACCCGATTGACAAGATTTCCAATTTCTATCGGTTTTAATCAGACAATCCTGCAATAGGTAAATTAGGGTTTTGGGTTTTAGGTTCTACCGATATATCAGATCAAACAAAAAAAAAACAGAGAAAAAGAAGGAAAGGGTAAATATATGACCTGTAAGGATAAGTAGAGAGCAGAGCACTCTTGAAGCTGCTTGACGGTGCCATCGTCTTCGTCGGCGTCGTCCTGGTGGCGGAGAGGCGGCTGCGACGGAGTTGTCGTTGGATTCGGTCGTTGGTCCATTTTGGTTGGTTAAGTCAGCGCTTACCACAGTTAGTTTGTTTTCGTAAACTCTGACTGACCCAAATGCTCTCCCTTTTAGTCTTTTTCCTCTTTTTTCACTAACCGAATGGAGTAATTTTAATTTTATTATATAAAATCATTTGACTTCACAATTAATATAATTAATGATAAATATAAATTAATAGTTTTTATTTATGATTAATAATTATTTTTAATTTTAATATTAAATTAAAAGTAAATATTCTACGACCGAACAAGTAAGCATATATAAAAAAATGCATATACTTCTAGTTTAAAATTAAATTAAATGTCTCATATTTTAATTTTGAAATGTTTATAAATAAATATTCACTCCCTTAAATATATATACATATATATATATATATATTTTATAAAAATTTCTATAAATAATATTTTCAATTTAAGATATTCAAATTTTCATGTACAAATGAATCTCATCATTATTTACATCAACAATAAAAAAGAATGTAGTAATTTATCTATGATTAATGATTTGAAAAATTAGCAAATTCAAGATATGTACTTATTTTACTTTTTCAAATTTGATAACATATTTTCTATTGTAAATTTTACAATACTAGTACTTTTATACATTTTCAACTTTGGTAACATATCTTCTATTTTGAATTTTACACTAGCAATTATTTTTTGTTTTTTCATATTTTATCAGTCTAACTATTTTTTTCGACCCAACATTATACAAAACTGGTGATTCACATTTTTATGAGAGTATATATATATATATATGTTATTTTCATGAACTTGAGTCTACAAAAAACTTCAATATGAAGAATAAAAAGTGGAAGGAATGAGGAGAAAAGAGAAAAAAATGGATGGAATTAACAATGATCATGGATTTGCAACAAACTTCAATTTGAAGAAGAACGTGATGAAAAAATGAGGAGAAAAGGAAAAAAGAATTGACCAGAATTAACAAATGATCAAATTTGTTCATGAAAATAGCATATATATCCTTATAAAATTGTGAGCTATCGGCTTGACATATTGTTGGCAAATAAAAATGGTTGGATTGATCAAACATAAAAAAATAAAAAAATTATTGATACTGTAAAATTTAAAATAGAAGATATGTTATCAAATTTGAAAAAGTAAAATAGTACAGATCCTAAATTTATTAATTTTCCTTAATGATTTTCTTCAAGACTTCTATTAAATTAAAAACAAGTGTTCCATTTCAATTAGAGAAAGTATATTAGACCAAAGTAAATGGGAATTGCCAAGGAATATTCTTTTTTATTATTATTATTACATAAGGGAACGGAAATGGGGGATTTGAGGGATTTGGAGGAAATGGGATTTGAACCTTCAAGCCAAGAAAGATGTTGAATGAACAAAAGAAGAAGAAAGAAGTGATAATTGTAATTACTACTTTTTTTTTGGGTGTTTATTCCATTTATATGCTAAAATGCCTATGGATATGAAATGTAAAAATACGGATATGTTTATTTGAGATTCACAAAACCATGAAAAAAAGATATAATTATGACAATTCACAATAATATTGTTAAAAATAAATAAAGCTCAAGTTCTGGTTCAACATAAGAGATAAAGGCATTTATGACAGGTCAACATCAGTCTTCTGATTAGTTAGTTTTTACTCTTTTTTGTATTTATGTCTGAAAGCTCTAAAGCTTTTAATGTCTTAATTTTGATTAAATGACAAACATTGATAAGAACTAATGGCTTAATTGTATTAGTGTTGTTCTTTTAGGATTCATATATCTAATCCATGCAAGATCGAAGTTTTAAGTCTTCATGAAAGAGCATTTGGTGTCAAGCGTTGAAGATAAACAGTTTTTGGATTATATAAGATCTAGAGGTGTAGTGTTATTTCTTTATATATCTATTAGATGTCTCTAGGTCTACCTCTATAAGTAATAAGTTCTATAGGTTGCTCAATAAAAGTGAAATATTTTTCAAAATGCATTTCATTTAGATAAAACATGAGTTGGGTGTTTGAAATGATTTTTAAAATACATACACATACTTTAAATTTCTTAAAATGTATTCCACAAACTCTTGGAGTTGTTTGGAATCTTGTTTTGCATAGTTTTAATGCATGTGCGGTCGACCTAACTGAAGTGTGGTCGACCACAGATCATGCGGTCGACCAGACCTCTCAGTTTATCGTCCGCTGAATGTTCAGAGCTCTCTGGAACACTTGCGGATGATGGTGCGGACTACCAGTTTGATATGCAATCGACCGCACTTCTCCTGAGTTGGATTCAAATAGCAATTTTTATGACCGTTGGTGCATATATATAAATACCCAATTGTTTGAAAAACATATTAAGATTACTTTTTGAGCAAAAATATAATTCCTATTCTTTATAGAATATCTTGAAATCATTTTGAAACCCTTTCATAACATTTACATTGTGAAAATCATCCAATAAGGGTCTTTACAAAATCATTGGTAGTTCTTGAGCAATCTAGAGAAACATATTACTCAAGGAGGTACTTATGCTTCAAATTGATATATCTTCACATTAAGGTGATATCTATATCAAACTCTTCTTATTCTTATCTTGTTAGTTTTATTCAAGGTTGCATTGAGTTTAAAACTCTAAGGGTTAGAGTGAGCCTTGAATTATAGATAATTGTGATTGTCTTAAGTGTTTGTATTTCATTAATTGTTGTATTAGAGATAAGTGTATAATCAAGGTTGTAGTGTAAAACTCAAAGTGTTGAGTGAACTTTAATTGGGTAAGAGGTTTGTGTTGTAAAACCCTAAGGTGAATTGAGTGAGCCTCTATTGTAATCTCTTGTACTAAATTATTGAAAGTTTTTATGAAATCTTGGATTAGGTTTTGTTGGATAAACCGAACCACTATAAATCATTGTATTCTTTGCTAATTTCTTGAAAACATTATTTCACACTGTTTGAGCACTAAGTGTTTGATATTTGTTGTCTTAGAAAGCATTATTTGTTTTAAAGATAAATTGCAATTTACTATATTGTGAAGAGTTTATAATTGATTTTTTAAAGTTTACTAGGTGTTGTTGAGATGACAAATTCTGATTTGACTCCTATTAATCCTTTTACATTCATCCTAGTGAATCCACAAGTTAGACTCTTGTTCAACTAGTTTTAACTGGTACAAACTATAGTACATGGAGTAGGTCGATGGAGATTTCTTTGAAAGAAGCTAGGTTTTGAACTTGGTACTATACCTAGACCTGCTACAAATGATAATCGAAGGGAACTGTGGGATCAATGTGACATGATATTGTTTTCCTGGATTCTTAATTATGTGAATACATATATAGCTCAGAGTATTATTCATGCTCAAACTTCCTATCAAGTATGGAAGGATCTAGAGGAACATTTCTCTATAGGGATGTTTTTAAGTATTCTAATTTGGTTGAGGAGATCTATGTTTTGAAGTAAGGATCATCTACTGTCTAGGAGTATTTTACAGCTTTGAAAATTGTGGAAAGATATGCTTATTGTCAGGCCTTTACCTGTTTGTACCTACAATCCATAGCCACAGTGTACATGTGGATTGTCAAGGAAGATCATAGCTAACATGAGTTTGATCATGTGATCCGTTTTATGAAGGAGCTGAATGAGGGGTTTTCTAATATGAAAAACCAAGTGTTATGTATGTCTCATTTTCCTTCTCTGAATCAAGTGTTTGGAATGGCTTTAAATGCAGATAAACAGATAATGTATGAAGCTGGAAATACTCCTTAAGCAATGGCTAATAGGACTGTTCAACATCAAATAAGACAGCCTAATGTGAATCAGAATGGTAGACAAGCGGAAATAAGGAAAAGGTATGGTGAACCAAAGGTTTGAGAATATAAATGGAAAACAAAGATTGCAATATAGTTATTGTGGTTTTATAGGACACATTGTTGAAATGTATTATAAGAAACGTGAATACTCTGCTAGATTTAAAGGGAAGTCCATTGCAAATCAAACTGACAAAAGGAAACTAATTATCTTCATCCTTCCTGTGTTTCATTATGGAATTTCCTTTTTTCCTTATCTAAAGGAATAGAAAATAGAAATACTGCAAATATGGTTTCTTTATCTTTGCCTTTATTTTTTTTTAATGATGTTTCACATGTATGCCCCCTTGATCTCTAGTTTGTTGGGGGTGAAAAATAGAGTAAATAAGTATGAAAGTAAATGTAAATTTATTTCTTTAATATACAATATTTATTTGATTAAGAAGTAAAAATGAAGAAGAACCAAATATGTAGGGTTTACCACTCCTACAACATCAACCTTTATATCCTTTCAATGTTAGACAAATTATTTATTTATTTATTTTAAAAGGAATAAGTAAATATATTTCTTTCTTTTCCATTCCCTTATCCACTTCCCCTTCCACAAACAAAACACGTGTTCATAAGTGGGCAAAAGTTACACAACTCATTGAACCATATGATTAAAAATGGACGATGCATTCAGTGAATATATACTACATTTTCTATTATGATAGATGGATGAATATTTAAAACACAATTGTTGATAATTGATAATATAAAAATTGTGAATATATAATTTATTTTCTATTATGATGATGAATAAATATTGATAATTTGTTCTTAATTGATAATAGAAATACTATTAGGTCTATAATGTTTTGTCATTGATAACAATTATCGCAATCAATAAATTGTTTTGATCATTATGAGCTTCCAAGACTTAATTTCTTGAGGCAATTGTTGAAACCTCAACTAATCTTGGTAAAGTTGATTTATACTCAGGCACATGAACTTAGAATTTTATATATGTATAAATTATTTGATACAAAGCCACATAAAAACTTCAAATAGTCTCACACGATCTCTAATAAAAGTGACGACTTACTCCTTTTAACCCTAGCAAGATGTAATTGAAGCACTATTAATCATAATTGAAAACACAATCCAAATCAGAGGTTGGTTGGAAGAAGAATGGGTGGACCTTATAATGAAGACAAGAAAATTTGAGAAACTTATTAAGATCATCACATTTGATACCCTAATAGAGGGAGAAAGAACCTAGGCAGACATATTGGATAACTTTGACAACAAGAATTATTATATATATTCGAAATGACTTTTGAAGTGTATTTTGTTTTGTTTTTGAAATACAATTATGCTTAGATAAAAACAAAATTATTGAGAATTAAAAGTTGATTGTAGTTTGTGAAGGTAAAATAAAACTTTTGTTAAGCAAGCATAGTAGTTAAACCAGAGAGAAAACAAAAAATATTGATATGTTTTATATCCCCCATCATTGATAATAATATAAACTGTATAAAATATAATTAATAAATTATTTGAAATTATAATTATAATTAAAAATAATAAAAAATATATATATGATTGAATGAGACCCATATGTGAGTTATAAAAAGTGTGCTTAAGATGTGTTTTTATGGAGAATTGAAAAAATGATTTTGAACACCAACCTATATATAGTATATTTTTGAATTACCAATCCCTTTCCAAATAAAATTCATTTCATTCAAATTGAATGTTCATTTTTTACCTAATACAAGAATTAAGAGAAATCTTTGATTTTAAGTTAAATGAGATAACATGATGTAAAATTTTAAATTGAGGATGTTGTTAGTGAAATTTGAGATGAAAAATATATTTATTTTCAAAAAGTGAATATTTAATTCATAATATTAAAAATAAAATATCAATATTCAACTTCTTATAGGAGAGTATTTTGTGTTTTAGCAATTGTATTTATTTATTTATTTTTACATTAGCATAAAGTAGTTGAGAGGAATTTTATTAACCTAACTCATTTTATTAAAATATTATTAAAAATTTGTTTTGAATCAAGATCTCCTACCATGATACAATTTTAAATTTGGGGTGCTAAATATGACACCCTTTAGTTTCCCTAAGATCAAAATACCCTTGCTCTTTATGGTGGTTTAAAACATTTTCTTTATCTATAATATTTTATCTAGCTTCTCTTTATTAATATAAGGGCTTAAAAAACATATGAGGGCTGTAATATGGAGATAATAACATAACTTTTCAACGAAATATGCTTTATTTTGTAAAAAAGAATTGATTTTTTCATTTTGCGTGACATGTAGCCACCTGGGTTGTGTCTTATTAAATAACACGTGAGTAGATTCCACGTGAAGACTGCAAAAACATGCGGGCATATCATTTACGCACAATGACGTAACAAGCGGTCAACTCAATCACTACATCCTCACACATGCACAGAAAACCTAACAGTGTATTATGCCACACTACGCTGATACCTAGCCGCAACATTCTTCATACCACATGCAAACCCTAACCACATATTCCTTCAAGGGATGCGGCTACCCTAATTGCATATTAGATTTTCAATTTTTTTGATATTTTTATTTAATGTGTTTTTATTTATAATTTGTTGTCTTGATATAATAGCAATAAAAATTATTATGTGATTTAATAATATGTTTGTTATGTTTTTATTATATTTTATGTGATTATATTTATTATAGTCACTGGTTGATGGTCAGTCCACTCCTCATTTAGTATCTTCCCAAGTCATGTGTATTGGTTTCCTCGTATTGAGGTCACACTCTATTGCGTTATGCTTATCTTAAAGTAATATTATCTTGCTATGTTTCTATTATATGGTTATTGTGTGGTAACTTCTTTTTTTATTATTATTTAATGAATTGTAGTTTATCATGCAACCAAAATTTCCCATCCCTTCTATTTTTTTGGATGGCAGCAGTGTATAGATTCTATTTTTCCTATTATGTTTTTGCTTATTTATTTCATCGGTTTCAAAATATAAGATACTTTGTTAATTATTTAAAATACCATAATTTATTATGTCATAATATTTCTTAGAAATTTGTAATTAAACAATTTATTTTCTCTCTCTTCATTTAAGAGTAGGAGTAATATTAAAAACAACAAACAAAATAACTTTCAAAAGTTTTAAAGTATCTTATATTTTGGGACAAAGAATTTGTCTAAAGTATCTCATATTTTGGGACAGAGGGAGTATTATTTTCAATGTTGGAAAATAGTATTAATTGGAAAAAACCTGCAAATATCACAAAAGCTAAAAATACCAATACATAGATCCGAAATACAAATACATAGTTCACAAATATTCTAGCAATAGTAGTACGACATCTCTTCGGTAAAACTTCAACTCAGCTAATGAAAACGCTATAGATTGGATCAAAATCAAAAGTAAGTGAAGAAAACTATGAATAAAATTACAAAACATATTAATCAATTAAATATTCATTATTTAATCAAATAATAAGTAATAAATCATTAATATTTTTATTTATTATAACTAATTATTTATTTATTTTAATTATTAGTAAACTAATTGATTATATGTATATATAATACATAAAGAATTAGAAATAAATTAATCAATTAAATATAAAATTATTTGTCATTTACAAACAATTAACCCATCCAAGCCTATTAAAATCAAATGAGCCAAGAATGACACCTAACCCAAATGGACTCGTGAGGAAGGAAGGTGCGAGATTCTATCAGGCACACATACGAGCTATACACAGACGTCTTCACGATGCACGATAGAACTACTCGTGCCTTCTTTCTATCTCCGCAGTCCAGCTATCCACGCTCATCCCTCTATTATTCAAGAATACAACTTTCCCCAATTTCCAACCTTTAAATCCAATGCAAAAACAACAAATTCATCACACAAATATCATCCCCATATAAATGAGAAGAGATAAGAGGAGAGAATTGGTGTTAAAAGGGAAGGGGCCAAATTGGGGAGGAAAAATTAGAAGGGAGAGTCGGGTGGATAATGGGGAGGAGAGAGAGAATAGTTTTGAGGGGAGGTAGTATTTTAGGAAAATATGTTATTAGTGATGATATTTTAGAAAATTTAAAGGTATAAAGTGTTATATCAAATTAAATTTGGAATGTTACATTTAGAAATCATATTAAATTTTCATCCACTCTAAATATTTAAATTGATAAAATAGTTAAATTTAATTTTTAAGTGAGAACAATTAAATTTAAATTTTAACAAGTTAGATAGATATAAAGTTATAAAATTTTAAATTAGGTGACTCTTTACGAGGTGGATGTAAAGCCCAATTTTAGATGGTGATATTAAGCCTTAATTTTTAACTAGAGTTAGCCTCATATACTGAGTTATTAACCATGGTTAGTTGATTGGGTTTTAGTTACACCCGAAAAAAATAAATAAATAGGAGCATTTAGAATGAATTCTCTTCTAACATAATAAGAGAAACAGAGACAGGAAGAGAGAGAAAGAGAACGGAGAACATATAAAGAGAAAAACACAAACAGAGCTGATATTGATTTTGTGTGCTCCCTCAGATGCTCAAAGATTTCTCTTGGACCTTTTGATTGCTCAAAAATTGTAGCTTGAATCGGGTATGTGTTAATAAAATGAATCGTATCTTAAAGAAAAGAATAAAGCCTTGAAATGAGCAATCCACTCGGGTTGGGGATCTTTTGTGTGCATGCAATAATTTTGTTGAATTTTTGTGGGATTTTGTTGTGTTGATTATTTTGATCTGTGGGCTCTTTGTTGATTGCTAATAACAGTTGGAATTTCTTCGGATTCTTCAATGGGTCTCCGTTATATGCATTGGTTTGATGAATTCTTGGTTCTTGGTCTCTCTTGTTTACTGATTTGAATTTTGTTTTTTGATCCGGAAAAGGTGGTGAATTTTGGTTGATTTTAACAGTTTTGAGTCGTTGGTATGATTTTCAAGTGTTACTGAAATCCCTCTTTATTTATGTGAATTTTTAGTTTTGATTATTGATTTACATTTACTGATTCGGAGCTTGTTTATTCAATGTCAACTGATTATGGTTGTAATTTCATTTTCCGAATCCCTTTGATGAATGGAGAAGTGGGTTTTGGTTATGTACTTACATTCGATGGTATCTGGGTCTATTTGTATTTTTTAGAAATGAATTAAGATGAATGTGGAGTATTTTTGTATTTGTTAGAAATGAATATAGATGAACTGGAGACTGGAGAGTAATAATTTTTGAAGAATGAATCTCTTTTTGCAGATAAATAATGGCTTCAATGGTTGCTAAGGCCTGTAGTAGTTCCAGTCAATTGTCTCCCGTTATGACAGTTCAAGTAAAAGGAAGTAGGAATAAGAGAAAATTCAGGGCTGATCCCCCACTGACTGATCCACATAAGATCATCCCTGTACCTCAGAATGAATGCACAAGTTATGAATTCACTGCTGAAAAATTTGAGATTGTCCAGAGTCATGGGCCTTCTAATGGTTGTGACATGTGTAGCGTAAAGCAAGACGCTTCTGAGGCTTTGAAACTTGACCTTGGATTGTCTTGTGCAGTAGGGCCATCTGATGCAGGATCAAGTAGGTCTAGAGAGGAGATTGAAGCTAATGACACATTTCAAGATGCTGATTGGAATGAACTCACTGAAACTGAGCTAGAGGAGCTTGTACTTGGCAATTTGGATACAATCTTCAAGAGTGCAATTAAGAAAATAGTTGCATTTGGTTACAGTGAAGAAATTGCTACCAAGGCAGTTTTGAGGTCTGGCCTATGTTATGGCTGTAAGGATGCGGTGTCAAATATAGTGGATAATACTTTAGCATTTCTTAGAAGTGGTCAGGATATTAATACAACGAGGCAGCCTTATTTCGAGGATTTAGAACAGATGGAGAAGTACATACTTGCTGAATTGGTTTGTGTTCTGAAAGAGGTTAGACCTTTTTTCAGTACTGGTGACGCAATGTGGTGCTTACTGATATGTGACATGAATGTATCACATGCTTGCGCCATGGAAAATGAGCCTACGAATAGTTTGGTTGGAGATGGCATTGCCAATGGGACTTCATCAACCTCTGTGCCACCCTTGCCAAAGACCGAAGCTAAGACTGCAGAATCTAACTTTTTAAGACCTGTTAAATCAAATTCTTCAGTTAGTTCTGCCCCTAATTGTCCATCAGAGACAACCGACACGTCTTCAATTCCATTTGGGCACTCCCTTCATTCTGAGGGACCCACTGTGATTGGTGTTCCAAACTTGAAATCGAAAATATCCTTGGTTTCCAGTGGACCTACCTCTGATAAAGAAGGCCCAAATTCTACCCGGGATTCTGTTGAAAAATTCTTTAGTTTGGCAGGAACAACCCATCTTCCGGTCTCTGAAGAAAAGTTTGTTGGCAGTAGAAAAGTTTCTGGAATCACTAAGAGAGAGTATATACTTCGACAGAAATCCCTTCATATGGAGAAACACTATCGCACATATGGTTCTAAAGGAGGGTCGAGAGTAGGGAAACTCAGTAATTTTGGTGGTTTGGTTTTGGACAAGAAACTGAAGTCTATAGCTGATTCTACTGGTGCAAATGCCAAGAATGGGTTTAAGCTTGGAAAGACATCTGGAATTGAAATGCCTCAAGATAATTCAAATATTAATTTCTCAACAAACATTGGATTCCCTTCAGTTCCAGCATTTAAACTGGAACCTGACAGTGTCATCTCTACATCTTCTGAATCAAATGTCCAATCTTCACCTCTTGCAGTTAATACCTTACCTGTGCTACCTGCTGCAGATACTGAACTATCTCTCTCATTGCATGCCAAAAACAGTTCTGATCCATTGTCAGGCAACTGCAATTCTGAAGGTTCTTGTTTTAGTTATAATGCAGTACCAATGGACAAATCTTTACCCCAGTGGGTTCCACAGGACAAGAAGGATGAAATGCTTCTAAAGCTGGTTCCCCGGGCGCGGGAATTGCAAAATCAGCTTCAAGAATGGACGGAGTGGGCCAATCAGAAGGTTATGCAGGCTGCTCGTAGGTTGGGCAAAGATAAAGCTGAGCTTAAGGCCCTTAGGCAGGAGAAAGAAGAAGTGGAACGGCTCAAGAAAGAGAAGCAAACATTGGAAGAAAATACTGTGAAAAAGCTTTCCGAGATGGAGAACGCCTTGTGTAAAGCTAGCAGTCAGGTTGAGAGAGCTAATTCAACTGTGCGCAGGCTTGAACTTGAGAATACTGCTTTGAGGAGGGATATGGAAGCTGCCAAGTTACGTGCTACTGATGCAGCTGCTAACTGTCAGGAGGTATCAAGAAAAGAGAAGAAGGCACTTATGAAATGTCAGTCTTTGGAGAAGCAGAAGTCCATCTTCCAGGAGGAACTGGCAGCTGAAAAACAAAAGTATGCAGACCTGCAACAGAAACTAGCACAGGCTGCTGACCTACACGATCAACTTGAGGTATTTTCTTTTAGAATTTGAGTTGGAAATTTATTACAAATTTTATGGGAAAATTCATCTATGGTTTTAGTAGGGAATATCTTACTTTGTGCTATTTAACTATTTTTGTGCATGCAAATCTAACGTTTATCTTTTATTTCACCTTTTTATATCCGTAATCTTTCTATATGTTTCATCTTTCTTTGTTCCTTTATTTTTGCCACTTCAATACTGGAATTTACATAAATTTTTGTACGGAAAATCACTGTGTGGCATGGCACTAGGGCATAAGTAAAGGAATGAAAAAAGATGAAGGATATAAAATAATAAAATAAAAGATAGGGGTTAAATTTACACAAACAAAAGTTGAATGTCATTAAGTTCAATTTCCTGTTTTAGTACAGAATAAATTCCTTTACCTTTCTTGGCTGTAACTTACAGGCTTTGGTCTGTTGTATCTTTTATGCGGTCCAAAGTGGGTAGTTAGTACTCACATTGGCTGCATCTGGACAGCTGTTCGATTGCCATTTTTAAGAAATCAAAAGGTGAAAATTGGGTGGAAACTTATTTGGAGGGAGCTCGTTCCAGCCAAAATGGAAATAAATCCAAAGCCTGTTTTCGGTTTGAGTGTTATTTGCTAATATTCCATATGGGCTCTGAATCCTATCTGCTGGAAAATCTGATTGATGTTTTTCCCCTCTCATTCCCTGAGTCTCCCCATCAGAGTTTATTGTTGTGTTGCCATGTGGTTGCTTCCCTTGTGCAGCTAGCCCCCAATCACTGCTCCCATCTTCATGTCCATGTTCTCCTCTCTGTGCTACATTCTTTTTTCTTTCTTTTAGGTGGTCAGGGGTTTCCTTCAACCAAATGATTTATGTTGGAATAGTGTGTACAGTTCCTTTATTCTTATTTAATTATGTAGGTCTGCTAACAACATATAATAGGTCTACTGATTGTCACCTGATAGTCAACTACTAAGACGACTATTTATCAGCTACTAGAATGACTAATGTAAACTAGAATAAGTTGTAAACTTGTATATAAATGAGGCTTATGTCCTCTTTATTTTAATAAGATTCACTACTAGGTATTGAAAACAAACTTACTAGTTTCCCCATGGTATCACCTGAAATTGTATTTAAAAAAATGTCTAGCGCTTTCAGCCTAGGTGATCAATTTGATTTTGGACTAGTAAAATCATTTTCAAAATCTACTCTTCTATCAAACATTCGTGACAATTTTTCTTCACAACCAATCACCTCTCATAAACATAATGAAGAAAATTATCTCCAATAGTTCCAGTCAGTTACGTTGTTCATTTGAGGTTGTTGAAAAATTGGATTTCTGATAGGAGCTACACAGAAACCATAAATAGATCTCGACTCTATTGAGGCTTGGGAATCTAAAAATACCTTGATCATGTCATGGCTAATTAATTTAATAGCACTATTAATCAACCAAACGCATATGTTTCTTGCCATTGCTCAAGAAATCTAGGAGGCCTCAAAGGAGACTTTCTCGGATTTGGAAAATTCTGCCCAGGTCTATGAAATTGCTACTCAAATTCGCAACACGAAACCAGGTAATCCGAGTGTATTGCAATACTACAATATGCTTAAAGCTTTATGATAGGAGTTTGATATGTTTATGACTTTGAATAGCACTACTCACAAGAGAGTCATAATAAAAAAGATGATTGGGAAGGGCTGTGTTTTCGCATTCTTTGCTGGCTTGAACAATGAACTTGATGAAGTTAGGGGGAGAATTCTTGGACGTGAAGTTCTACTTGTGAAGTGTTTTTTGAGGTCCCCATGGAGGAGAGCAGGAGGAATGTTATGCCGGAAAAGGAAATCTGGGGGGCTCCTATCACTGAATTAGAATCAACACCTTTTGCAACCAAAAGCAATAGGTTCTCCGCTTTCTCTAATGGTGGAAACTTCACTCGAAGTAAAAAGGGAAACAAACCTTGGTGCAATCATTGTAGAAAATCTGGACACACTTGTGAAACTTGTTGGAAATTACATGAAAAACCTTCTAATTTGAAGAACGAGCAATCAAAGCAAGGGATTCACAAAGCTCTTCAAATAACCTATGAGTAAGCGACACTAGGAAATACTCCAGTTTCCCTTAATAAGGAGCAATTGGAAAACCTTATGAAACTTCTCAATTCAAAAGTCATTCCATCTGCCTCTATTGCACAGAAGGGTAATTTTTCTCAGTTCTTCAATGTGTTAACTTAGGATAAGACTCCATGTGTTATAGATTTTGGTGCCTCAAACCATATGACAAGTTGTTCCTCACTCTTCTCTTCTTATACGCCTTGTGATGGCAACTTGAAAGTAAAGATTGCTAATGGTTCATTAGCTATAGTAGCAGGGAAAGATTTAATAAGTTTGTCAAAAAATATGGTCCTAAAGTCTATACTTCATGTTCCATCCATCTCATGCAACCTTTTATCCATCATGTCAATTTCAGGAACTCGTTTCGCGGAAGATGATTGGCAATGCTAAAGAGTCTGGAGGACTCAAGTAGACAAAATCTAGTTTGCAAATTCTTTTCTACCTCTTTATGTAACAATAATATTATGTTATGGCACTATAGACTTAGCTACCCTAGCTTTCCATATTTGAAAAATTTGTTTCCATCTCTTTTAAAAAATAAAGATCCCTCTTCTTTTCAGTGTGAAATTTGTCAATACTCCCAAACATCATCGTGCATCTTTTTCATCTCAATCATATAAACATTCAACACATTTCTCAGCCATACATTTCCCTCACGAACTAAAATTTTTTCAAGAGCTAGATAGTTTATTACTTTCATTGATGATCACACTAGACTTTGTTGGGCATATCTCTTGAAATAAAAATCTGAAACAGAGCAAGCCTTTAAGAATTTTCATTCGATGGTGAAAACTCAATTCAAACCCAAATTCAAATTCTTAGAACAGACAATGAGAGTTAGTATTTTAAAGTTGTTCTTAGTATATTTCTTTACAATGAGGGGATTGTTCATCAAAGTAGTTGTGCGAATACCTCTCAACAAAATGGAGTAGCTTAAGGGAAAAATAGGCACCTAATTGAAGTTGCCAAGTCTTTGATGTTTACAACTAATGTGACTAAAAATTTATGGGGCGAAGCTAGTCTCATTGCATCATTCCTCATCAATAGAATGACCTCTCGGGTTTTAGGGTACAAGACTCCCCTAAAAGTGTTTCAAAATATCTATCCCATAAATCGTTTGACTTCTAATTTACCACTTTGAATATTTGGGTGCATTTCATTTGTCCATATTCATTCTGAAAATCATGGTAAATTTGATCCAAGGGCTGTAAAATGTGATTTCTTGGGCTATTCACTAACACAAAAGGGTGTAAGTGCTTTAATCCAACAACTAGGAAACTGTTTGTTAGTATGGATGTGTCTTTTTTTGAGAATCAGCCCTACTTTACCAAAACGTCACGTCAACGTCAGGGGGAGAGTGGGACAATAGTAGAAGTAGAAGAGAGTTTTTGGAATTTTTGGGATACACTTCCTATGCTATTAGCTCCACCTACTGCTGATCATCATCTTTTTCCAACTCCTTTTTCGAAACCACAAATTGTTATGCCACCTGAGTCTACTGCATTCACTCTAAAACCCCTCCAAAGTTCAAAATTACTTGTTTATGAGAGGCGAAAACAAGGAAATGAAGAAATTCACACACTTAAACAAAACTAGTCATTGGATCCGACAATTCTTGATAATTCAAAATCAGAAAAATTAGAACCTTCCTGCAGATCATGTCTCCTCTGAGAGTTTGGGTACTTCTACATCATTTTAGGACTTAAGATATTCCTATGCCCTAAGAAAAGGAAATAGAACATGCACTTCTAATCCCATCTCAAACTACATGTGCTATAACAATGTTTTCATCTTATCGGGTCTTTGCGGCTAATCTGTCCAATGTAGTGATTCCTAAATCAATCCAAGAGGCATTGAATATTCCAGAATGGAGATCAACAGTTATGGAGGAGATCAAAGCATTAGAGAAAAATAGAACTTGGGATTGTGTAGCAATACCAAAGGAAAAGAAAACAGTAGGATGCAAGTGGGTATTTATTGTGAAGTATAAATTAGATGGTTTTATCGAAAGGTTCAAAGCTCGCTTGGTTGCAAAATGATTCACACAATCCTTTGGAGTAGACTATCAAGAAACCTTTGCTCCAGTTGCAAAACTCAATACTATTCAAGCTCTTCACTCTATTGCTGTAAATTTAGATTGGAAAATTTCACAGCTTGGCATAAAAAATGCATTTCTAGATAGGGAATTAGCAAAAGAAGTATATATGGATGTTCCTCCAAGTTTTGAAGATGTTTATGGTGTACATAATGTATGTAGATTGAAAAAATTCGTCTATGGATTAAAACAGTCTCCTAGAGCCTGTCCAAAAACAGTGAAGAGATATGGTTATATCAAGCTCACACTGATCATACTTTGTTCTTTAGGAAATTTGAGAAAATTTCAATCCTAATTATGTACATTGATGATATTCTACTTACCAGAGATGATATAATCGAAGGAGAAAGAATGAAGCAGGTTCTAGCCAAAGAACTTGAAATAAAGGATCTTAGTCCTATGAAATATTTCTTGGTATGGAAGTTGCAAGATCAAAGAAAGGTATTTGTGTCACAAAGAAAATATATCATTGATTTGCTTAGAGATACAAGCTTCTTGGGGAGTAAACCAACGAATACACCTATTGAAGAGAATCATAAGCTAGGATCTAAGAAAGGAGAGGTCCCTATTGAAAAAGTAAGGTACATGTTGGTTGGGTGTTTAATCTATATGTTCCATATACGACCCGATATTGCATATGCTGTTAGTGTGGTTAGCCAATTTAGGAACAAATCATATGAAGAACATCATGGACCAGTTCATCACATTTTGAGATATCTTAAAGGAACTTGAGGAAATGGGTTGTTTTTTAAAAGGGATTGAAGAAAATTGAGGCATTTATTGATGCAGATTAAGCTGGATCAGCTAGTGATAGAAGGTCCACTACTGGGTATGTCTCATTTATATGAGACAATCTAGTGATTTGGAGAAGTAAAAAATAACTAGTAGTTGCAAGGAGTAGTGTTGAGGCTGAACTTCAAGCTATTGCACAAGGAATATGTGAACTATGGTTAAAAAGAATCATGAATGAGTTATCACTTTAAAGTGAGAATCCCATGTTGTTGCATTGTGACAACAAATCAGTAATCAACATTGTTCATAATTCAATTAATCATGACCGTACTAAACATGTGGAAGTGGATAGACATTTCATCAAAGAGAAGGTTGAAGAAGGGCTTGTGTGTATATACCTTATGTTACTTTCAAAGAACAAGTTGCTGATTTTTTGACCAAAGGTCTACCACGAGTTAGGTTTGAATAACATTTATCCAAGTTGGACATGATTAATATTCATGCTCCAACTTGAGGGGAAGTATTAGAATAGTATGTATAGTTCCTTTATTGTTATTTAATTACATAGGTCTACTAACAGTGGATAATAGGTTTGCTGATTGTCACATAATAGTCAACTACTAAGAAAGTTATTTATTAGCTACTAGGATGGCTAATATAGACTAGAGTCAGCTGTAAACTTGTATATAAATGAGGCTTATACCCTCTTCAGTTTAATAAGATTCAATGCTAGGTATTGAAAACAAACCTACTAGTTTTCACACTTCATCATCGTACAAAATGGGAAACAGTTGACATAATCTAAATTGTAGAGAAGAAAGGAAGTACTTGTAGAAGTTGACCTAATCAACAACTAATTAGAGTAGCATTAATGAAGAGCACTCTCTTGGTTCTCTCAAATAGCAATCCCTTGTTCCTTCTATTTCCTTTCCTCTCATGAGATTTTGTAAATCCATCTAACTTTTGTTGTTGTCTTTTGTTTTTTGTTTTTCTTCTTTTTTTTTTCTGTTCTTTTGTTTGTTTTGTCTTTTGTTTTGCATGTTTTGCCTGCTATACGATTTGCAACCAATTTAACAAGTGGCTAGATGAATAGTTCAACTTGTCTATTTCCTCAATTTTATCCAAGTGCTAAAAGTATATAAGATTTCTTGTAGCATGTAAAACATTGGATGATGATGTCTAAAGTATCTCTAGCTGTGAGGTGGGTCCTTATCATTTAATTATGATATGGATTACCTGAAGTATCCATTGGCCATTGCATCATGTAACATTCTCAATTGGAATAATGCTCCTGGCCCTTTGATATAGTCTGGAGGATCTCACCATTCTCACAAGAGTAACAGTTATGCAATATGATCCATGGATACAGGAGTGACATGTGTACTAGTACAATGGGGCATCTTCAGGAGGGAAAGTACTCTGTGCAGGGACAATGTGCATTTGTGTTGGAGATGGGTGTGAAGAAGGAAGCTGCAAGGGAGTGGCTGGAGGAAATTTACTTGCCCCTTCTCTGGATCTGTCGGAAAAAGTTGTGTTTTAAGAAATTCTTTGGTTTCCATACGTTACATAAGCATCAAAGTGATCTCTTTTAGAAACACCCAGCGGTTTTATGTTCTCCATTTCTCTGTTTTGTGCCTCCTTGTTGTTATTGTCATTTTCGGAAAGGGGCAGACTTACAGTTTAGCTTGATATGGTACTTTAAAACAACAAACATGATCATTTACTTCTTGATTGGTTTCTACTTTCTTAAAGCTCAAAGAAGTTAACTAGTTTTTATGTTTGTTTTTCCTGCAAAAATGTCCTCTTGAATTTTAGGTTTATGGAGAGCATAAAGTAAACCTTGGTATGGCAGACTAGAGGTGTTCTCATCATATTTTTTTGTTGGCATTTATAAATGCACTAATTAGTCTAGTTTACAGCTGAGGAGTCTCATGGATTTGTCATTTATACATCAGCTAGAGAGAACTATTGAATGCTTAAATTTGATTTGTACTTCTCTAGATTCCTTACCCCATGGGGGTTTTCCTGGTTGTCATTGCATGTTCTCAATCACAGGGTAGATGCGCACTGGAAAGAAGGGTGAAGGAAGAACTACTTACACAAGCCAGTTCATTAAAGAAAGAAAAAGAGCGAACTGAAGCTTTGGCAAAGTCCAAGGAAGATATGATGAAATTAAAAGCAGAAAGCAATTTGCTGAAGTGTAAAGATGACATCCAGAAGCTGGAAAAAGAAATCTCACAGTTACGATTGAAGTCAGACTCTTCAAAAATAGCTGCTCTCAAAAGAGGCATAGAAGGAAGCTACGCCAGCAAACTGACAGACTCTAGAAGTGCACCTGCTCAGAGGGAATCCCATGCACCATATATTTCCAAAATGGCAACAGATTTTGAGGACTATACAGAAAATGGAGGCGTGAAACGCGAAAGAGAATGTGTAATGTGCCTTTCAGAGGAGATGTCTGTAGTTTTCCTTCCTTGTGCCCATCAGGTGGTTTGTCTGACTTGCAATGATCTCCATGATAAGCAAGGAATGAAAGACTGCCCTTCCTGCAGGAGCCCAATCCAGCAGCGTATTTGTGTACGCTATGCTTCTTGACATTTTTATGGAAATGTTTGGGAATTCTAAATAATGGCTTTTGGGATTTCTTCAAGACAAATAATGAGTTTATATTATTACCCTGCTGCAAAGTTTAGACTGCTGAGATTGCGTTTATGATTACTTGAAAGGAAATGCTTGTGTCAAATTTGGGGTTGTAAATGATTGTTCCCCTTTACATGAAATAAAAGAAAATCTGGTTTCTTCGTTGTGTTCTATGGAAATCTTAGTGCAAGCAATAGCAGTAGCATGCACTTCAAGCCTTCTGGCTTTGCTTCAACATCTTTGTGGCTTTGATACTGTTTACATCTTTTCCATCCTTTTTCCTTTTGGAAGAAGTATATGCAATTATCATGCATTTTGCCTTCAGAACTGAGCCTTCTGACAAAACTTCTTGTTTCTGTGGGTAATAGTTTAATAGTACTCTCCTAAAGAGTAGATTGGAAATTGATATCATTTCCATGCTATCATTCCTTTAAAGAGTAGATCTTTACTATTTTGTTGGTGCAAGGTTTGCTCTAGTATTTCAATTTGATTCCTTACCTAATTCCGTCCTATTGATGCCTACTACTTCTGCACTACTTATCAAATAGGCACACACATTTATTTCTTTCTATATACTTTTTCTAGAATAGTTGAAGGGATTGCTAATTTTGTATCCATCAAACTGTTTTCAAACGTCTATTTTAAAGATATCTCGCCAAGACAATAGTTTTATCGATATTTCTTGGAATGGATACTTAGGTGCTTGCTCATCATTCTTCCAAATGCAAAATTTCTTTATTATTATTTTTTAGGCAAATTCTTTATTAACAAAAAGGAAATATCAACTTTAACATATCTATTCTCATTTTCCTTTTTCTTTTCGTATACAAAAAAAAAAAAAAAGTTATTGTAAAACGTACTGAGTAATTGAACACTTCAGTACCAAAAGTATTTACATTTTGCCAATTTAATATCAAATTTTTAATTTTAGTAATTTTAGTCATAAACTTAATTACGATTTCATCAATTTGACCGGAATTATCCTTAATTCCCTGGGTACAAAAAAAGTTCTAAATTGATACAATCTCATCCATTTGACCCGTGGGCACTAAAAAAAGTTCTAAATTGATAATTATTAGAGGGGTAAATTGGAAATTTCCATTTCTCCTGAATTAACGAATCCACACCCACTCCATTTCTTTTAAAAGTATATTTTAATTTGTTTTGAAATGAAGTTATGTTTGAATAATAATTTTTTTTATTGGGAATTGAAAGATAATATTTTGATTGATATATAATTTTAATTAAAAAGTAATAAAAAATATTATTTATGTAACATAGTGTTATCCATTTATAGAGTTACTAATATTTTTTATGAAAAATTGAGAAATTGATTTTGAAAACCAATCAAAATATAGCAAAATCTTTATCAAATCTGATTTGCAGCATAATACTTTGATCTTGATGATCTTTCCACCATTAAAATAACCTCAAGAAGCTCAAATTTGAAACCTCGAGTCTCAGGCAAGTTTACATTGCTATTCAATCATGGAAATTAGCCATCTTCTTTTATCCTTATAACTTCGCAACAAATTGGTGTGTTTCGCGGCCTCACCACCACCAGTCTATTCAACACAACCACCACCATCCCCGTCACCTCCCCACCAAGTCCTTTGCCACCACCAATCTATATAGAGTTTTGTTTTTTGGGATATAGGGTGGTAGATGGACTCAAGTCTTTGGTAATCTCTTGTCATTTGCCACCATTAGAGGGGCATCCCATAAAGCTCCCTTATCTCAACCACGAACATCACTGTGTTATTCAAGGAGTTTTTGGAAGACAAACAGCTACCAAAAACATTATGAATCTACTAAAATTGTTGATATATGCTAGCAAAACTACTTTCGCTCTCTGCAGCACTCCCGTAACCTTCTCTAAAGAATTATTAGGCGGATAGTTAAAAATTGTTGACAATGTTGAGTACTTGAAGATTGCTTATTTATTTTTTTCTTTGCAAAATTACTTTTATCTAATCTAAGTAGATGTTTGAAAAAACTATTTAAATATTTATCACTTTGTCGGACCTTATCTTCAATTAAGAATTTAATATCTTTAGACATTCATTTGTATATTAGGCACCTCAATCGCTCTAATCTCATTCACTCAATTTTTCTTAGTGCAATAATAGAGAGCCTAAGGTATACTTTATAATTTAGGAATAGAATCAAACATTTTGAAAAGAAAGTAATAAGAAGTAAAATGATGAAGAGAGAAAAAATAGTTATGGATGAATAAGAAAAAGAATATATATCCCTAATTAATTTGATAAATTAGAAGATGAAGAAATGAAAAAATAGGTTATTTAAAGAAGAAAAAAAGGAATATAATAATACAATGGATTTAAAAAAATAGGTAAAAGACAAATATGAAAAAGAAGTGATGGAATATATATATATATGTATGTGCATGTATATATGTTTCTCTCTCTTTATATATATCTTTTTATATTTATTCTATACTTATGGAAGAAATATCATCTAAACGTGTGCAAATATGTACCCTTTAACTTCTTAAAGATAAAAAAAATCAAACAAAATCCAATACAAAGAATAAAAATAATCGGTCTTTTCGGAGGTGTGACAGTTGAAAACAAAGTTTCATATGTGTCTGTCGCATTAGAATTGACAAGAATATTAGTCATTTGCAATATTGATTTTATTTCTGAATGAGGCAACTCTAGAATAATTGGAGAAGTTGCTTAAGCTGCTCATAATATGAATGCTCTCATAGTAGTTATAATTCAACTGCACTTAGTACCGCTTATGACAAAACAATTAGCTTTGAAATACAAACAAACTATATATATGAACAAACTGCTATAATGATGCAATGTGCTGATGCAGTCATAGCTTTATTGAGAGGTTATTATATGTTAGAACAATTATTCAATATCACTTTTTAATCTAACCTCAAATTGCACACTAAATCAATCGACAATTTGAATGTGGATAATTTCTTTCATGATTTATTTTCATTTCTTGATTTAGCGGTTGAAAATAGGTTGCTATCTCCTATTGGACGAACAATTCTTCTTGTAGAAACCTCAACAAAGGAGCTATTAGATAGATTATAAGTTTTTGTTCCACAATTTGATCATGAGATACCACTAATAGAAACTTGCAACTGAAACTTGAATAGGAACATGCAAAATAGAAACTTGAATAAAGTTGAATTAGACCTAAAATTGTGAACGAGATTACTGTCTCCTTTGACGTTTTCATATGTACTTGAAAGCTCTAAAACTTTTATTGTCTTAATTTTGATTAATGACAAACATTGATGAGGACTAATGTCTTAATTATATAAGTGTTGGTATTTTAAGATTCAAATGTCTAATCCATGCAAGATTGAAATTTCAAGTCTTCAGGAAAAATCGTATGCTATCAAGAGTTGAAGATAAGCGTTTTCTGGATTAGATATGATATAGAGGTTTAGTGTTTCATATTGATATTACTTAGATATATCTAAATCTATCTCTATGAGTAATAAATTCTATAGGTTACTCAATAAAAATAAAACGATTTTCAAAATACATGCATATGCTTAAACTTTTATAAAATATATTCTTTAACTCTTAAAGTTGATTGAAATCTTATGTTGCATGGTTTGGATGCATGTGCAGTCTACCACAGATCATGTGGTCGACCGGACTACTCAGCTCCTCGTTTATAGAATGTCCAGATCTCTCTGGTACAGTTATGGATGATGGTGCGAAAGACTAGCCTGAGATGTGATCGACAACACGTCTCCTGAGTGAGATTCAAACAGTCATTTTTATGACCGTTGGAGCATACATATAAATACCCAATAGTTTGAAAAACTTGTCACAACGAATTTTTGAGCAAAAATCTTATTCTTACTTAACATAGAACATCTTAGAAATATTTTGAAACCCTTTCATAACATTTACATTGTGAAAATCATCCAAGAATGGCTTTTACTAAATCATTGGTGTTTTTGAGCAATCTAGAGGAACATATTACTCAAGGATGTGTTTGTGCTTCAAAATTGATATATCTTCACATTAAGATGATATCTATATCAAACTCTTTTTATTCTCATCTTGTAAGTTTCATTCAAAGTTGCATTGAACTTAAAACTCTAAGAGTTAGAGTGATCGTTGAATTATAGATCATTGTGATTATTTTAAGTGTATCTATTTCATTAATTGTTGTATTAGAGATAAGTGTATAAATGTTGTGTTGTAAAACTCAAGGAGTTGGGTGAACTTTGATTGGGTAAGAGGTTTGTGTTGTAAAACCCTAAGGTGAATTGGGCGAGTCTCTTTTGTAATCTCTTTTGCTAAATTAGTGAAAGGTTTTTTGAAATCCTTGAGTAGATAGCTCAAGGTAGTGAATTAGATTTTGTTGGATAAATCAAACTACTATAAATCGTTGTGTTCTTTGCTTTATTTTTACTAACTACTTGAACACATTATTTCATACACTATTTGAGCACCAAGTGTTTGATATTTGTTGTCTTAGAAAGTATTGATTTAATTAGATTAAGAAAAATCGGATAAAACTTGTAATACCCATATTATATTTTAATGCACTTAATTAATTTCTCTATTAGTTTTAATTAACCCGACTCATTAGGGTTTTATCTCTTACATATAAATAACACAAGGGTTAAAATATTTAATTATTTTCCCCCTTAAGCACGAATCCCGAGGTAGGTAAATTTATTTACCCTCTCAGGCATGGCAGCCATCAGTGGTGGCTGCCATATGGTTGCTGCCCATGGCGGCAATTAGCTTAAAAACCATATTTCACTACTATGTAGTCTCCCATATTCAAATATCCATAGTATTTTCGAAAAATACTCCATAGCGGCTTATTATTTTATTTTTCCAGTAGAATTTTTGTTAATAGAGGGAAGGGAGGGGGCGGCAGAGGGGATGAGAGGGAGGGGGGCGACAGATAAAAGGAAGAAGAGAAGGGAGAGAGGGGGGCAGGCAGAGGGAAGAAAAATGGGGAAGAGGGAGAGAGAAGAAAGGGAGGCCGAGAGAGGGGGAGAAGGAAAGGGGGGGTCGGGCAGATAGGGGAAAGCCGAGAGAGGGAGGGAGAAGGGGGAGGGAGAAGAAGTAAGCCGAGAGAGAGGGGGAGAAGAAGGGATAGGAGGGCAGCATGAGAGAGAAGAGAAAGAGAAGATAATAAGAACGGAGAAGAGGGAAAAAGAAGAAGAAGAGAAGTAGGCGGCGGATGGAATAGGCAGTAGGGTGGGCGACTGGGAGTGGGAAGAGGGGGGTGTGGTGGCTGAAGAAGGAGAATAAGAAGAAGAGGAAAAAAAATTAGAGTTATGGTTTTGGAAAAAAATGTATTATTATGAGAGGTATTTTGGTAATTTTAAAGCTCTCCTTTTTGCAAATAGGCCCTTAGAGTTTATAAACTCTAAAATTTCTCCAAATTCACATATGAGTTTACAGATTACCCACAAATGTTTTAAAATTTTAAAATTAGTCCCCAAATCTTTTTAGAATTTTTAATTTTGACCACAAACTTTTTAAAAATTATATTTTTACCCAATTATTTTTAGTTATTCCCTTTTTTACCACAAACCTTATTGAAATTATGTTTCAACCCATATTTTCAAAATTTTAGTTTTTAGTCCCCAAACTTTTGAAAATTATGATTTGATCCCTGAATCTTTTTAAAATTACAGTTTGACTCTAAACTTTTTCAAACTCGAAAATTACCTTTTTCATATTTCAAAAGTGTTCCCAAACTTTTTAAAAATTCTAAATATTTCCTTTAACTTTTCAAAAAAGCCATTCTTTTTCTTTTATATAGATTATTTATTTATTTTATTTAAGACCAATTATTTAGTTTTGCCTTTCAAGGTTCTAATTCATTGAATACTTCTAACATAGGAAACAAGGACTTAGAAAGCTATTTTTTCCACGCAACTTAGCACACATTTATATTTTTTTTTAGGTGGAAGTTCTAACCTTATTTGATTATTTAAATATTTATATTTACATGTTATATGTGCTATTTATTCTATGATTAATTGTGCACTTTTAAATTTATTATGATATGTGTACAATGATTTTATAATTGCTCATATAAATGTCTATTACATATGTCATCAAACAACAGAGGCTTAGGCCCGATAAAACAGAGACTTATGTAAACAGGGGTTTTAGCCAAATTAAACAGGAGTCTTTGACTCGATGACATACATTGACCATTTATGTTTACATGATATTTGCAATGTGTATATCCATGTAAAATATCACACTTTACTCCCACTAAATACTTTGTACTTAACCTATGTATTATGTTTTTTTTCTAAAATCATTTACAGGCTGATGGGAATGCGATGTAGGGATGAATGATGACTAATCATTTAAGAATTTTGAATTTGGTTTAAATTATGTTATCGATTTCGAATTAAGAATATTTATGTTTATGTTAGTTTTACTTGGTTATGAATATTTTATTTTGATAAAGTTTGTTTTTGGGTTTAAAATTTATAATTTGAAACTTATTTGGAATTTGGGATTTTATTTCACTATTTGAGAATTTTGACTGTTTTAAATTAGGATTGTTCATTTGACTTGACTATTATATTATATTTTCTATTTTAGATATTTTTGGGAAATCTGGAATGTTACAAAACCTAATTCACTCCCTATTAGGTTTTTCAGTACTTTTGAACTTTTGAACCTAATTCATCATGGCTCAACCCACAAAAGGTATATTTTCTATTGATAGTTATACCTGATTTTTATGAGATATAGATATAATTATTTGGTTAATTAATTTTTGCCTAGCATAATGAAATAGAGATATATAAACAAGAATTGACATTTGTTGTAGTATGGCTATCACTATTCGCATGGGTAGGAGGAGCGTTCGAGGACTTCCCGGAAATTAGGACAAAGGATTTTATTATCATTAGATACGCAACGAGGTTGACTCTATTAAAGAACATATCAAAAAGATGTATGACCTTTGGTGGAGAGTGAGACCAGATATCCTAAATGGAGGAGTTTCACATGTTGAGGGAATTTGGAGGCTTGTATATACCCTACCTCCAGAATGGGCATATATGGCAGGAGAACTCTTTAGAGATATAGCTGAGTACATGATTGAACACCCACCTAAGATTAATTATGGAAGATATACTAATGCATTGCTGGATCTTAACGCACCTATTGTTATAGAGGAGGATCCAGAGGATTCTTCATCACAAGAGAGTGAAGTGGTGGATCCTGATGAGTTTAACATTTGAGTTTATGATAGGAAGGATTCTCGAGTAGCTTAGGACATAAACGTTTGATTTGTTCGTTATTTCATTTATTATAGACTTGATGTTTTACATTATTTGAACAATATATTTTTATTGTTATCGCAAATAAAGAGAATTTTACATTAATAAAGTGTATACATTCTCTTGGTCTATTTCTTCTGTGAAGTATGGGATGTATGAATTTTTGAGAAAGTTATACATATATGTGATCTAAGTACTCGTATATCGTAATTTTAGAATCATGCCCCCAAGAAGGAACAACGACATAAATGGAAATATATCGTTCTCTAGTCAGACACCGAAATGGGACATGGGCACAATGCTGATAGCTAACCTGATTTATGTGCTTCGAGGATTCCAACAGCAGCAAATGTCGGTACTTCCAAAGTTTTCGACAGTAGTAAAATCATATGCCACCGGTATATACCAGAATTGAAATTTCGACCGTGATAAAGCAGTTTCAGGAACTCAAACTGCCTGCTTTCAACGGGCGAGAGGGGTCATTTGCAGCCGAGGAATGAACAAAACTTTCGAAAGAATAAGTTGTACCAATGCACAAAAGATAACTTGTGCTACTTTTAGGTTTTCTGGAGATGGAGATCACTGCTGGGAATCGTTTAAGAGGTCCTAAATAGATGTGCAAAGGACCAGCTTGACTTGGGAAGGGTTCAAACAAGAGGTATTGCGATAATACATCAGAACAAAAAAGAGTCCGAATTTCTGATGCTAAAACAAGGGATAATGATAGTGACAAAATATGAACACAAGTTCAATGAGTTGTCGCGGTTTACTCCACATTTGGTGGACACTGATGAAAAGAAGGCATACCATTTTGAGTAGGGTTTGCAGAAAGAGATTAACGGAGCTTTGGCAGGATACGAAGATATGTCCTTTCTAGAAATGTTGAGTCGGGTATACAAAATGTAGCTCTCCTTCTTGAACTTGATACCAAAGTGGTCAGGAGAGATGATGCACCAGGGAAGAGAAAATAGAATGGTTCAAGATCTGAGCAAAATTATGAAAATCGGAACAAACAAGCCAAACAAGAATTTTCAAGGGGCGAAAATAGAAAAAGCCTCTTTGCCCTACATGTGATAGAAGACATGTTGGAGAATGTCTAAAAGGAAAAGGGGTCTGCTATCATTGTAAACAGCCGGATCATTCTGCAGGAGAGTGCAATAAGTATAGAAAGAATAATACTAAAGAGAGAAAGGAAGCTCCGACAGGTCAAGCACGTCTCTATTCAATGGCGTGAGGGGAGGCAGAACAATCTTCTGGAAACATGATAGGTATGATTCTTGTGTCTAAAGTCCCCGCACATGTATTATTTGATACCGAGGCCACCCATTCCTTCATATCTATGAAATTTTGTGATAATGCTTGATGTACTCATAAATTAACTGATTTTTATATTATTTAATGATTATATTTTGTTTGAAAATCGGTTAATTATGTTATTTAATGGATATATTTCACATTTCCCTTCTATTTCTTTGTTTGTAAGTTTTTCAGTGTATTTTAATTCATTATGGAGATAAAAAGAAGAAGAAGAAATGTTGAAGAAGTTTTAAAAAAAAAAATTCTATGTCATCCGATGACGTGGCGTAATGAGAAGATGACACGTGGCGCAATGAGAAGATGACAAGTGGTGCAATCAGAAGGTGACAAGTGGCGCTTCAAGAAGCCGCAGTTTGGACATGTGGCGAAGTTGGGGAAATTAGGCCACCAATGCTCATGTTAAAAGTTGCACTGTAAATGAAACTTTAGAAGTTAGAATAACTTCTGGGAAGATTATTTACACTAAGGAAATGGTTAAATGAGTGAAAATGGACTTAGGTGGAAAGGAATTAGATGCAAACTTACATGTGATTAAAATGAATGATTATGATATTATTTTGGGAATGGATTAGTTATACAAGAATAAGGCAATCATTCGTTGTCGAAAGAGAGAAGTATCATTTGGAGCACAAGAAGATGATGGATTTATCTTTCATGGATCAAGATCGAGTAACTCGCATCGAGTGATTTCTGCGTTGAGGGCAACAACTATGTTGAGGAAAAAGAATTGTCACGAGAATACGCTGATGTACCTGTTAATGAAATTGTGGAGTTAACAATTGTCGATGTACCTGTTGTACGGGAATACGCTGATATTTTTTCGAAAGATTTGTCAGGATTACCTCCGAATCGTCATGATTTTGAAATCACGGTGCATGATTTTCGAAATACCTAAAACATATTTTAACATATTAAAATAATTTTGAAATAACATTTTAAGTTAATAGAGTAACATTTAGAAACCACTACTCAATTGGAGGTAAAACTAGATATATCCAAAAGATATTAAACTCTAATACTATATCTCTAATTTCTATCTAATCTAATAAACGTTTATCTTCAAATCTTGATAGTCTTGACTTGTATACTTCCTTAAAGACTTGAAATCTTATCATTACATGGATTAGATGATGAATAAAAAAACTCTATCACTTGTACAATTAAGTCAGTAGCCTTCATAAATATTTGTCATTAATCAAAATTAATACACTAAAAACTCTTCAAATTTACCGGTGAGGCTATGGCATCGCAGCGACGGTTAGGCAATTTACAAAAAGAGTTTTTTTTTATTAATGAAACTGCGCACAACTTTGTTTTAGGAAGAAGAAAAAACTTAATTTTTTTAAAAAAAATATAGAGTCTAAAAGTTTAATTTTTAAAGTTGGGGATAGAAAAACTTTATTTTTATTTATTTATTTCCTTAAAAAGACTATAATATCCTAAAAAATGCAGATAATATAAACTTGACGGACTCACTTGACAAAATGACTAAAATGACCCGTTTTTACAAGTATAATGGACTTTCTTGACACAAAAAAGTATGATAATCAAATGCAAGACATCATGAAAGTATGATGGCATTTTTTACCATTCAGTCAAGTATTTATAATCAATAAAAGAATTGGAGATCTTTCATCTAATAGGTCTTGTTAAAGTTGAAACTTTCATTTTCCAATCTTGTTTGACAATTAGTACTTAGTATACAGTCATCGAAAGATCGATCTAATATTCGGAATAGGGTACTAGCTCATCAAAATATCGGTCTAGTATACAGATGATGAAATATTGGATTAATTGGAGATGTTGTTCAAGCACACCAGTCATACCAAATAATAAACCAATGAGTCTTTTAAATGTTGATCATTACTTTGATGGTTTATTAGTATCTCTTGACATAGTTGTTGTACATAAGCTTCTATCTCCAATTGCACGGAGAATTATTGTGTCTACACTCACGATTAATAAACTATTAGATGAATTAATAACTTATGTACCAAACACAAATCCAAAAATACCTCTAACTAACTGGTCACTTTCCTGCCACAAGTGAAAAATAGATTCATTAGACTTAAAGTTAAAGTTGTAAGTTTCCCTTTTAAATAAACATGTGTTATTTCTTTTTATTTTAAATATTTTTTTATGTTGTGGACTTTAAATGTGTATAAATGATGGTTGGAAAAAAAGTATTGTGCACTTTTTAATATTCTTGAAATGCATCATTGTATATATTTTTTCATTTTATTTTTAAACTTTGTGTCTTTATATATTGAGGGCAATGTAATCTCCAAGTGTGTGTGTAGGGGGGAGGGGGGAATCTGAGTAAGGAGTTATGCCATTAAACTCATTTGATTATTGATTTGCATATTTATAAAATATTTTTCAATGATTTATTTTTTTTGTATTGAATAAATCATGCAAGTAAAGGGATAGAGTGAGGAAATTTGATGTGATTATTTATTAACTGATTGTAATGATATTTCATGAAGATATTTTTATTAAAATATGGTTAATTATGCAATTTTATGGATATTTTTACGTTTTTCCATTTATTTCTTTGTTTGCAAAGTTTAGTTAATTTTCATTCATTTAGCAATAAAAAGAAGAACAAATGTTGGAGAAGAAAATAGAGATTTTTTTTAATAAAAAATTGACCATGAACAGTACAATCAGTGATGATGTCATTGTTGATATCATCAGCTACAGTAATTGTCAACAATCAATCGCGCTACAATTTCGACTGTCAATAGTCAATCACGCTACAGTGTC
Source organism: Apocynum venetum (assembly GCA_019593545.1). NCBI lineage: Eukaryota > Viridiplantae > Streptophyta > Magnoliopsida > Gentianales > Apocynaceae > Apocynum > Apocynum venetum. The sequence continues at coordinate 1,180,611 of SRSM01000153.1, forward strand.
TGTTAATCAATAATAAACAATCATATACTATTTGTTGTAAAATAACTATTTTGCCACTAGAATTTTTCTATAAAGGCCTTAACTTCCTTTCTTTTTTTAACATCCATTTTAGCTCCAATTTTCTTCTTTTCTTTTGTAATTTTTTTCTCTAAAATAAGCATTATACCAATATAGTTTTTAGAAAATTTAAAATAGTTTTTGAAGTCTTTTTGTAATGATCAAGAAAGAAATGTTGTCCAAGTGTGAATTCTTATTTCAATTAATATAATTGTGTGAATTATATTAGATTGACAACTTAGTTAATAAATACGATTATATAGCTAGGATTATTGATCTGATATTAATGATTCAAGTATCATCTATTAGGTTAATTGAGTTACAACTATTGACTGAATTAAATTAGTAGTGCAATTATATAATTTAAATTGCATATAATTGAAATTGATTGTTATGTACATTTTAATATTGATGATATCTTATTTATTTGATTAAACATTCTATTCACGCTAGTTGATAGTGCTATTTAATAAATTAGAGATTAATTTATTTGAGCTGACTGAGATTCTAAAACTAACTACTCAATAATGTCTTTATCTATGATTAATTCAATGAAAATATAACTCAATACTAGTTCCATGGTAACGATTTTATTATTGTATTCTTTTTACTTTTTAATATTTTAAATTAGTTTTTAAACCAAACAAAAAACCCCCAAAATATTTTCTTTTTATTAACAACTTAAATGATAGTATTTTATAAGTTTCTATGGATACAATCTCTATTTTCCCTATCTATATAAGAATTTTCAAGTTAAATTTGAGAGTCTTGCTACAGGGCTTCGTAAAAAGCTTAACATAATTCATTTACAACATTTCTCATTTTAGCTTTTGCCTTCCAACTTACAAAAGTTATAAAATGTTGCAATTTTATTAGTTTTATCTATTAAAAAGCTAGCATAACTAAGATGTGAGAAATTCATAACATATTTTAGAGATATTTAGTAAAAACATTCACCATTTTAGTCAAATTTTCCAATATGAAAATGTAAAGCCTATCTCTAAGAGGGATAAAAAATGACCCAAGATTTGACAAATGTTTATGAGAAGACAAAAAAGATGATCGACGCTTGAAAAAGACTGGATTAACTCAAATTTGTAGGTTTTCATATCAAAGGTTGAAGTTCAAGGTGTAGGATTTGTTACTTGAAATTATATTTTAAAAAAACTCATTAAATTAGAGTTGTTGAAATAATTGATTTAGAAGAAGAAATGTTTGATAAATTGGAGACAATGAGTAATTCTAGAAGAAGATAAATATATAAAAAGTAAAAATAAATACTTCATAAGTCCCTTTTTATAAGATGCAATAAACAAACTCACTTGTGATTAAATATAAAATGTTTTGTTACTTTTTTATGGTTATTTTGTTTATTATTGATTATTTTACCCCTACTTATTTTATCTTCGTTGCAAGTACCATAAATACTTATCGATAGAGAAAAAACAAATACTCTTTATTCCAAATACAATAAATAATGGTACATTAGAAAATAAAATAATTCATTGATTTTTGTGCAATTACTTGTAACATCTTATAAAAAAGTATAGAGGGAGTAATTAAATTTGAAAATAAATTAAAATGTGATGTTTTTACTAAAATATTTCTTATATTAGTCATGTGTTTGTCACATATAAATCTGATAACTTTTTAACGATCCAAAATAATAAATAGGCAACTTTTATAAATTTTGTAAATCAGAGGGCAAAAGCCAAAATGAAAGAGAATTGCAAGTAAGTTTAGTTAATTCTTTAAAATTTAAGGGCAAGAGTCATATAGAAAAAGTGAGTGTAAAAATCAAAATTTGAAAAAGTTTAAAGAAAATTGACAATTTTCACCCTATTATTTATGCATTTATTTGCATAAACGAGCATGAAATGATAGTTTGGTGATTGCAAGTTGAAGTTTTGGCCTCTATCTTTTTCCTTGATTAGACTATCCAAAAGAAAAAAAAATTGCTTTTGATGCTTTTTATTATTCTACTAGTATTCCATCCGTGCAATGCATGGTATTTATTTTTAATTGCACATAGTATTTATTTTTTTTTAATAAAATTTGAAAAAAACATTAGTATGGAATTATTGAAAAAATAAAATATTAGTATGAAATCATAGAATTGTAATAATAAAAGTTATGATACATTAAAATTTACTTTCTCTTTTCTTTTAAAATTGTTGCAACATGCAAAGGTATAGTATAAATATAAACTTCGAGACTCCCTAGATTACCTTTCAAAATTCCCACTTACCAATGAGTACCAAAAAATTCATTATATAGAGCGCAAAACATCCTTTTATTAGAAGCTGAGGTGACCACTCTTAATTCTAATCACTAAAACTGACTTTTTTTTTGTCTAATATCTACTTTGACTATTAATAAACTTACAATTGTACTTTATGACTGTTTTTTTTTTTTGAAAGGTAGCAGATTATATAGATATAGATATAGCTACACCACACCCCTAAAATCGGTTAACACTGTACAAAATCAAACACCCAATGAAGCTATGAGACTAAAAGGGGTGTATTTAATTAAGGGTGTATTTAATTAAGATTTTAATGACTTTTATAAACTTTTTGGACTTTTATGAATTTTATAGAATTTTAAATGACTTTTATAGTCATACAAATTGAACTTTTAAAAATTTTAATCATACATTTTTCCTTTACATTTTTCATGTAAAGTTATGAAAAGTCTTAATTTTATAAAAGTCATTACAATTTTTTTTCAAATTAAATAACTCATAGACTTATTCAGAATTATAAATTGTCTTGATTAAATACTTTAAAATTTTTAAATAATTTTAAAAAGTATCAATTAAATACACTTAAACTTTTAAAATTCTAAAAAGTCATTAAAAATCTCAATTGAATTCACCCCCATAAGCAACTAACAAAAGTAAAGGCCTCAAACAACCAATCCCAAAAAACAAATCTATACAGTGCTAAACAGAAACCATAGAATCGAAAAAGGAAGTCAAAATGTTTAACTCCATATCAACAGAAAAATAGCCCAGCTTTCAATTCATCAAGACATACAACAAAAAACTATACAACAACCATATTTAGAATAAAAGCAGCCATCCCCCTAGACCAGAAAGAATGCCAAGACAATGAGAACCACTGCAACAGAAGTTGCCCCAAAAAAAAATCAGAAGAGAATCACGAATCATCAGTTCTACCAACCATTTCCTTAGCCAAATAATTCACCTCCATGTTAGCTTCTCTATAAATGTTTACAACTTTCCATCTAAGAACTTTAGATCTTGAGAACTTACAATTGAATAATGATCTTCCTCATGTTCCAAGGAGCCAACTTTGGATTCTCAATCGATTTACAGATGTTAGTCGAATCCGATTCTATAATAAGGTTCATTAATTGTAAAGCGCCAATTTACATAAAAAAAATTAGACCATCACAAGGTATTTTGCAATGTAAAAATATACATTATAAGTAGATTAAATGTTATTGAATCTTTTGAACAAAAAACATTAAGGGCATTGAACAAGAACCTTTAAACAAGAAGTTAGGTATAGAAACATCAAATATTGCAGTCACATAAGTTGACGTGAAAAAGAAAACTAATAAACTAATAGTCGAATATCACTCAAGTGTTCCATAAGATTCAAATACTTCACAAACAGTCTTCAAAATCAAGCTTGGTAGCGCACAATACCATTAACTGAATAGATCCCTCCAAGATGAGATTTTGCTTATGAACCTTAGGCACCAACACCTAAGGAAAGATGCCAACATCATAGAGACATAATTGAAGTGAAAAAAGATCACTTGCGACAAATAGGGAAAAATAACATACAAAACTATCTATCTTAAAAGACTGAGGTTTACCATGGCACTTTTTCTATTGATTGTTCAGGTATTGAATAACTTAATAGAAAATAAAATCAGTTTCTTTGTGTCTTATTCTTGATAAATTCATGTGACAATTAAAAAGAGTTAACTCCTACTAAACTAAATCTACACAAAATCTCCAAACTAATGAAACCCCTTTGCATAAAATTATGTTTCCATTAACATCAAAGTCTAATTGAGAAAAAGGAAACCATCATAGTCATGTTGGGGAGTAATTTGACAAATTTGTAAGCACATAAAAGTTTCAAAAGAAGGGACAAAATCTCCGAATAGAACTGCTGTCTTCCTATTACTATGCTGTCCAATCTTTGTAAACAAACAACAGTGGCACAAAGATTGCAGTGATCATACTTCCATGAGCACATAAGTATTAAATCCATATTATGCAGATAGAGGTAAAAAATTATAAAAATTCATGAAGTGGTTCCATTTTGTGCAGCAGAGAAATCTATAAGTAAAACTACAGTTATTAATAAAATGATCATGTTTCTAACAAATTCTGCCATCATCTATATGCATTATGCAAAAACAGAACTGAAACTTTGTTTATCATTCATTTTAAGACTGACGTTTAAAGTTGTTTGCAGTGAGAAAATTCGAAACTAACTATACAGTTCTTAAACAGTTAGCACAATTCAAAAGCAGGGGTTCTCTAATCGTTACGATTTTCACAGCTTTCATAATCTGAAAAAAAATAAACATCCTTCTAATAAAAATCCATAATAATCTATATGTATTATGCAAATAGAGGTAAAAAAAATCTCAAAAATACATTAGTTGTAGAATGAGTAATAATTACCATTATGCTTTAATAGTCTATATGTAATATGCAGCAGTGAATAGTTTAGAATAAAAAAGTAGACAATGCTTTGAATAGTTTTTAAATTTCACTCACTCCAATTAAAAAACAGGGATTTCTATATGACATTTAAAGTGGCCACATAGAGGAAAAAGTAAATTCACCCTCTAGCAATAAATTTTTATTCTCAGCAGAATGATGTTGAAAATCATAAACCAGAAAAATATCAACTCTGATAAGCCATCATTAAAGACTTTTTACATACACAAGTTGACCACTGAATAGCTGCCCCATCTTCAGATTTAAATATCCACAATCTCACCAAGATTAATTCAAGCATTATACAATTCACCAAATAGTTGTCTGAGCTAGTCATTTAAGGTATGTTCTACTAATCTTCTACCAGTAATATCTCAAACCATATATGCTAGCAAATTTTGATTTTGAACATTTTTTAAAATGCTAGTGGGCTATATAAATGCTCTGCAAAATAAATCCTTTAAATACTATAGTCATTTTATTCACTTTCAATCATATTAAAATCAATTTAAGTCTCTTGCTTCTATGCCCCCAATTTCACAATATAAACTACTTATATAGGTTAAGTGATAAGTGATTCACTGGTTTTATGTCAATTTTGTAAACTTCTTTCTTCTTTCAAAAATAAAATAATCTCACAAGAAACTTAGTGCAACAAAAAGAACAGCCTTTTACCTCTAAAATGGCAGTGGACTAAATTGAAAGCAAAGGTTTCTCAACACCATTATAAACACATGTAGCCTACAAATTAACAAATTCCACAAACTTCATGAGTATGAAAAACTCATAAAACCCAAAAGCAATAGAAAACTCAAATCCCATAGACTTGTACCATCCTACAAAGACGATTCAATGTGTAAATGGTGAGATATAGGCGTTCAAGAAGGAATAAAAATTTAGACATTGTTGGCCTCAAAAGAATGACATTTCTTCTCCTATTTCTGACAAAATTAGAGTAAGAAACGCAGGATTTTGAAGAAATAAATCCAAAATAAAACAAAACCATGTCTAAAATATGGCTTACACAATCTATTTGAAGGAGAGAAACCATGCGACGATGGAGAAAAAAAAAAAAAGAGAGAATGGAAAACCCTACAATGAAATTTAGAAGATGAAGGGTTTAGGATCTTGGAGCGAATTTCTCAATCGCCACTCATTTGCAGTATTATTTGGTGTTTTTTATGTGAAGAATTGAGAATATGCTTTATTGCTGTTTGGAGAAATTTCTGTTGAAAACAACTGTTTTTACTTTTTATTTTTAATATTTCTAAAAAGCTATTGAGAACATGTGTATGTTTATGAGGTAAATGATGAATTATTTTGACGATGGAGAGACTAGAACTCCACTATAAAAGAATTCAAACTTCTTTATATTATTTTTATCTTTATCAACTCGGTTATAACTTGAGAACATGAATTACTTTTTATATCTTACCAATTCACCTATATCTCTGGAAACATAAATACTTTTTTATACTTTATCAGCTCGAATATATCTCTGAGAACATGAATTACTTTTTATATATATTGATTGACCAGAGAATTTAGTATATTACTTTAAGTACAACCTAATATAATAAGATTAATTAGTTATTGAAAATAGAAAGGAGAAGATAAAAAAGCTCTTGAAATTATTGTTACTCGAATCAAGTTTCTTTTTTCTTTTTTTTTATTACTATTCCACAGCTTTTAATAAAAAGAAAATAACATGCATTTATTTAAAAAGAAAAACTTACAACTTTAACTCTAAATCCATTGAATCTCTTTTTCGCTTGTTACCGGAAATTAACCAGTTAATTGGAGGTACTTCTGGATCTGTCTCTGGTACAAAAGTCACTAATTCATCCAATAGCTCCTTGGTTGTGGGTGCAGATACAATTATTCTTCGTGCTACTGGAGATAGAAAACTTATGTGTAACAGCTATGTCAAGAAATGCTAACAAACCATCAAAGTAGTGATCAACATTTAAAAGACCAATTGGTTCCCGCCTGTCACGCGGGTGACCCGGGTTCGTTCCCCGGCAACGGCGCCAAAATTTGACGAAGCCTGTCGTACGGCTCTCAAATTTAAACCTAACAATTCCTATGTAGATAGGGAAAGTAGGGATCGAATCCACAGAGATTTGTCAACTCTTAAATTAAAATCGTTAATCGGAAAAGATTTGGGGGGTTTTTTGGTATTTTGAGAATAAGGAAATGACAACAATTAAAATAAATATTTTTGAGGTTTTGGATTTTGTAAACAGAATTAAAACGAAATTTGGAATACAAATGATATAAAAAGCGTTAGCAAGGAACTAGTATCAAGTTATATTTTTCATGGGATTAATCATAGATAGATACATCATTAAGTAGTTGGTTTTAGAATCTCGATCAGCTCAGACAGATTTCTATCCTTACAAAATAGATTAATCCCGATCAGCTCAGACAGATTAATCACTAATTTAATTAAACACCACTACCAACCAGCGTGTATAGGATGCTCAATCAAATTGCATTAAACAAATAAGGCATCACCAACATTAAATTGTATATAACAATCAGCTTAATTATATACAATTTAAATTATATAATTCCGCTACTAATTTAATTAAGCCAAGAGCTGCAACTCAATTAAACTAGTAGATGCTACTTGAATTATTAATACAAGATTAATAATCCTAGCTATATAATCATATTCATTAACTAGATTGTCAATCCAATTAATTCACACAATTATATTGGTTAAAACAGGAATTATATAAATACTTAATTAATATATAAGAGTATATTAAATAAATACACACACACATATATATATAGAAAGAAATATTAGATTTATATTAACTAAAGAAATTAGGCGGTTCAACCGGCCATTTAAATAAATTAAACTAAAAGTATGGAGGCTCGGCCTTCCATAAAAAAAAAGAATTAAAGACATAAAAATATATTAAACTAGTTAGGAGGCTCGACCTTCCATAATACATAAAATAAAAGAAATTAAATTAAATTAAACTAATAGGTGGCTCGGCCATCCATTTGCGATATTTAAAGTGCATAAAGCAAAATAAATAAAGACTAGGCGGGTAAACCGATCATAAGTCCAGTTAAATAAATCCAAATAGAAATTAAGTACAAAGAAAATTATCTCATAATCCCATTTATTAATAACTTAACACATATCCTTGCTAACAAAAGAAAATTACTCACAATACATATTTAATAAATATAAGATGGAATTTATAAACATTAGAAAGAGAATTTGAAAGATAAACTCCCCGGAAATATTGAAATTATCCGGACATAATTTCTTTACTAAATATTACAAAAAGCCTTGAAATATTATTCTAAAAAATCTGGAAAATATACTAAGATGAAGACAATAATAAAAGAAATAAATTGCAAAAGAAATGGAGAAGATTGGAGCTAAATTGGTGTCTAAATCATAAAAATAAGCTCCCTATTTATAGCCACAAAAATCAGGGGCAAAATGGTCATTTTGCACCCCAAAGTCTTGAAAATGTAGTTGGTGGCCTAATTTCCCCAACTTCGCCACATGTCGTGTCCTCATTGGTCCAAGTTGCGGCTTCTAGAAGCGCCACTTGTCACCTTCTGATTACGCCACTTGTCATCTTCTGATTGCGCCACGTGTCATCTTCTCATTGCGCCACGTTATCAGATGACATAGATTTTTTATATTTTTTTTATTTTTTATCTTCTCCAACATTTCTTCATCTTCTTCTTTTTATCTCCATAATAAACTAAAATACACTGAAAAACTTACAAACAAAGAAATAGAAGGGAAACGTGAAATATATCCATTAAATAACATAATTAACCGATTTTCAAACAAAATATAGTCATTAAATAACATAAAAATAAGTTAATTTATTTGTACATCACTATTATTGCAATTTTCTTTCCTAAAAATTACTAATAATGCATTTGTTGCATCACTTGCATCCCATTTCTTGTCGACATGACATAGATAATGAATGAATAGGAGCTTTATCAATAATTATATATTATGAAATTACACACCATATGTTCAATTAATAGTTATTAATGATCCATAATAACACTCCAAATCAAGCCAACCCAACCTTAATATTTTAGTAAAAAATTTCATGCTTGTGGCTTCATTATGGTGTTGGTAGTCATGATATATCAGCTATTAGTTTTAAACCTAGTTAGTAAAAATTTAAATTTACTTTTAACAACAACAACAATAATAATTTGTGTATCAACAATCTTTTGAGTTCTAAAGTATTAGAGGAGTAAGGAAAAAAAGCTCATAGAGGTTTTCTTCATTTTATTTATTGTTTTTGTTTATCAAAAATAAAATATTATTGTAGCTAATTTTCTTGTATTCACTTTTATATATTGTACGTACATATAAACTTTTGCATGACTATACAAAATAATTTTATTTCTTACCATAAAAACGCAAACAATGCATATCCCTTTTACATATGGAAAGATAAATGTTTAGAGTTCTAAAATATTTATAAAATATTACTTACTCTCAATGTTTAAATTTGAGACTTTGGCTAGATATACTGTTAGAATATGTCTTTATGACCACTAACATAAATCAATGTGACCTACATTTTAATTATAACAAATTGTAATTAGAATGTTATAACCAAAGTTGTAACTCCTAAATTAAGGACCACTAGTAACTCCTTAGTGTAAATCTTTTTTATTAAAGACCACTACCTCCACTAACTTAGAATATGGAGGTGAGTTACATGAGTTACATAAGTTTCATACAAGAGGAAGAATTAAGGAGCCCTACTAAATGACCTATGATGGGAAGTGTCATACTATTGTCTATAAATAGGGTCATTGGTCCCTCTCTCCACTCCCATCATTATACACAAACATATAAGAGAGTTAGGAGATGAAAGATCAAGAACAATCATTGTTCATCATGTCTCAAGGTACAAGGGATATATTATATCTTATATTATTCATGTTTGAGTATGACTAATGATCGTTTTATTTTCTAACATGTGGTATTAAGAGCCATGGTTGAAGTCATACTCTTAAATCATTTGATTTATGAATTTTATGTTTGTGTGCATAGATATATGTTTAAGAAGTATATTATATATATTATGATGTGCTACATTATCTTACATTTTAATATGATGATTTGTTTTTTGATCTACTAACGTATCTTTCTTCAAGCATCATATTCTTTGATTTCAAGATTGAAGTAAAATATTTCCAGCCACATTAATGTATTGTTTGGCTATAAAAAGTTTAATACAACCATTATTTATGGAGTTTTGGTTGATGACATTGTGTCACCAAAGTGACTCAATTTAAATAAAAAAAATCAACTAATATTGATGGTTGTATAAGCATTATGGTTATATTAATTATAGATTATGTATTACCCAAAGGTGATATATTTTCTGTAGTTATTTTTATAATAGATTTGTTATTTACCCAAAGGTATATAACATATGGATCTTATAAATTATGGATTGTAAGTGAATAATGGTTACTCACTTATTATAAAGTTAATCCCTAGCATTTCAATTTTTCAACCCAAAGGTAGAAAAGCTTAGTGATGCACTAGATTACTTTTAATATGTAATCTTATGATTTTTCTTGTGTAAATTTTTAGCAATTACTCCAGCATCATTTTCAGGTGGTTTAGCTAACATTCCAAAGTTGAATGGGACCAACTATTAAGATTGGAAAGACTAAGTTCTTAGCTAACTATCACCTTAGGGTGCTTAGACTTGGACTTATGCTTAAGGATCAATGAACCATCAAACTCACTTTAGAAAGTTCTGAGGTAGACAAGACAATCTTTGAGACATGAGAACGTTCCAACCGCCTAAGCTTGATGATTATTAGAAGCAAAATTGCAAAACATATTCGCAAATCAATTTCGGAATTTACAAAGGCAAAAGAATTCATGGCTTCCATTGAAAATCAATTTAAAACCTTTGACAAAGCATTACAGGTACGCTTATGGCTACTTTGACTACTAAAAAATATTATGGGACTAATGGTGTGTGAGAACACATTTTGGAAATAAATAATTTGGTAGAACAACTTAGAACTTTGGAATTGACTATTTCTGAGTCATTTTTGGTGCAATTCATGCTCAATTCTCTTCCTCATGAGTATGGTCCATTCAAGATAACTTATAATACACAAAAAGACAAGTGGACTATGAATAAACTCATTTCAATGTGTGTTCAAGAAGAGGAGAGATTGAAAAGAGAAGGATTGCATGCGGTCCATATGGTCTCTCAAAGTCATAAAGGTGATAAACTTAAAAAGATCAAGAAAAAGGGTCTTAAACCACCATATAAAGGTAAAGGTGAAACTGCATCTGTTAATGGTGATGTGAACATAAGATGCTATTTTTGCAAAAAGAAGGGACATAAGCAAAGAAAGGTAGATTGCTTGAAACGAAAGAATTGATTTTCAAAGAAATGTAGTTTCCTTTCATTTATGTGTTTTGAGACCAATTTGGTTAATGTTCCTTCCAATACTTGGTGGTTAGATTCTGGTGCAACCATTCACGTATCTAATAACTTGTTGGGATTTTTTACAATCCGTCAACCAATGACAAAGGAAAAGACCATAATGATGGGGAACAAAAAATTGTCAAAAGTTGAAGCCATTGGAACCTATAATACCTTTCTTGACCTTATTCTTGAGATCATGGGGAATAAATTATTCTTGATTCTGGCTACTTTCTTGACCTTCATAATACCTTTTATGTACCTTCATTTTTTAGAAATTTGGTTTCTTTGTCTCGTTTAGACTTGATTGGTTATGCCTTTCATTTTAAGAATAAATCACTTGTTATTTTCAATAAAAATATTGAGATTGGTTGTAGAGTTCTGTCTGATGGTTTATATAAATTAAATCTTGATTCTTCTTTTTCAAACTCCCTTCTTACCTTGCATGTGAATGTTAATGTTGGCACCAAAAGAAGTCATAATTTTGAAACTTCATCTATGTTGTGGCACAAACCCTTGGGTCATATTTCTAAAGACCCGACTTGAGCGATTTGTAAAAGATGGAGTTTTACAAACTCTAAACTTTATGGATTTTAAGACTTATAAAGATTACATTAAAGGTAAGCAAACTAAAAGTACAAAGAAAACTGCCACTAGAAGGTTTGGACTTCTTGAAGTTATTCATACTAATATTTGTGGACCTTTTTCTTTCTGTATAAGTGAAGAAAAATATTTTATCACCTTTATTGATGATTTTTCACGTTATGGTTATATCTATCTAATTAAGGAAAAATCTGATGCCTTGACTATATTTAAAATTTTCAAGGCAGAAGTGGAAAATCAGTTAGATAAGAAAATTAAATTTGTGAGATCTGATAGAGGTGGTGAATATTATGGCAAATACGATGAATGTGGTCGTAATTTAAGGCCATTTGCTAGATTCCTTTAAGAAAATGGAATTATTGCGCAATATACAATGCCATGAACGCCTCAGCAGAATGTTGTTGTTAAAAGGCGTAATCGAACATTATTGAATATGACTCGTAGTATGATTAGTGGCTCAACTCTTCCAATATTTTTATGGAATGAAGCTATTAAGACAACCTTGTATATACTAAATAGGGTTCCTACAAAGGTTGTTTCTACAATACTATTTGAATTATGGGTGGGTAGGAAACCTAGTTTAAATCATATATATATTTGAGATTATCCTGCTGAAGCTAGACTTTACAATCCACATGAAAAGAAATTGGATCCGAGAACCATTAATTCTTTCTTTATTGGTTATCCAGAAATATCAAAAGGTTATCGATTTTATTGTTCTAATCATTTTACGAGAATTATTGAAACCAATAATGCAAAATTCTTGGAACATGAAAATAATAGTGGGAGTAATAGAAAAAGAGAAGTGAACATGAATCCTGAACAAAATGAGTCTAATGATTCTCTCATTTCAGATACTCAAGGGGAAAATGTTCAAAATTTTTCATCACTTCATAAAGAAAATTCTATTTCTATTGATCAATCCAAGAATTTAAGTGCACAAAGTAATTCTCAAAATTTGCGCAGGCCTGAAAGGCAAAAAAAATCTGCAATTTCGAATGATTACTTAGTGTACTTTCAAGAACTAGATGAAACTGGTATTTGTGAAGATCCATTGACGTTTTCACAAGCCATGAGTAGTAGTGAATCTAATAAATGGATGGATGCTATGAAAAATGAATGACATATATAAAAACTAACCAAGTTTGGAAATTGGTTGAATTACCTAATGATTTTGTCCCCATTAAATGCAAATGGATCTTTAAGACCAAGATGGATTCAAAAGGTAATATTGACCGTTATAAGGCTAGGTTGGTTGCAAAAGGATTTACTCAAAGAGAAGGTATTGACTATAATGAGACTTTCTCTCCTGTTTCAAAGAAAGACTCATTTAGAATTCTCATGGGATTAGTAGCACATTTTGACTTAGAGTTGCATCAAATGGATGTGAAAATAGCTTTTTAAAATGGGAATCTAGATGAAGAAATCTATATGGAGCAACCTGAAAGTTTTGAGAAATATGGAAAAGGACAACTAGTTTGCAAGCTTAAAAAGTCTATATATGGTCTTAAACAAGTTTCTCGTCAATGATATCTTAAGTTTCGTGATACCATTACTACCTTTGGTTTTCAAGAAAATACACTTGATGATTGTGTATATCTAAAGGTCAGTGGGAGTAATTTCATATTTTTGATTTTATATGTAGATGATATTTTACTTGCAACTAGTGATTTGAGTTTATTGCAAAACACTAAAAATTATCTTTCAAAGAATTTTGACATAAAGGATATGGGAGAAGCATCATTCGTACTTTGGATTGAGATTTTTAGAGATAGATCTAAAGGTATTCTTGGATTATCTCAAAAATCTTTTATAAACAAATTTCTTGAAAGATTTCAAAAACAAAGTTGTTCTCCAAGTCAAGCCCCTGTAGTCAAAGATGATAAATTTGAAAGTCGATTTTCTCAAAATATTTTTGAGAAACATTAGATGGAAAAAATTCCATATGCATCTGTCGTTGGAAGTCTAATGTATCTACAAACTTGCACACGACCAGATATTTGTTTTGCACTTGGTATGCTTTGGGAGGTTCTAGAGTAATCCAAATTTAGATAACTGGAAAGCAGTCAAAAAGGTGATGCGGTATCTTCAAGGTACTAAAGATTATATGCTCACCTATAAACAAAGTGATCGTCTTGAAATTGTTGGATACTCAAATTTTGACTTTATAGGTTGTCAAAGTCTACCTCAGAATATATTTTTATGTTAGTTGGAGGAGCCATTTCATAGAAGAGTATCAAGCAGTCTATTATTGCATATTCTACAGTAGAAGCTGAATTTATAGCATGTCATAAGGCTACATCTCAAGCAATTTGGTTACAAAATTTTGTGTCTGGGCTTAAGATTATTGATTCTATTACAAAGCCTATGACCATATATTGTGATAATTCTGCTGTAGTTTATTTTGCTAAAAACAACAAATCCTCTAGTAAATCCAAGCAACAATCCTCTAGTAAATCCAAGCACATTGAGTTGAAATATTATGTAGTGCGCGAGAGGATTCAACAGCAAAAAGTGTCTATCATACATTTTAGTAATGAGATGATGCTTGCGGACCCACTTACAAAAGGATTGGCGCTGAAAAAGTTTATGGAACATGTTAGTTTTATGGGACTTGCAAGAGAATTGAGGAATTGGACACATTAAAATGTTTGATGTTATTTTTTATTTTATTTTATTTTCTTTGTGCACATTATTGTAAATAACATCATGGACCATTATGCATTTCTTCATTATTTTATTTATCTACATTGAGTTATTAAAATGTGATATATGGAAGGAAATATATTGTTATATAATATATAACCACCATGATCCATTTTAAAAACTTTGTAGAGTAAATATATTTTATGTCTATGGCCATTTAAAAGTGATTTACTTGTAACTTCAGCTTCAAGTGATCATTTGTCCAAGTGGGAGAATGTTAGAATATGGTTTTCATAACCACTAACATCAATTAATGTGACCTACATTTCAATTATAACAAATTGTAATTAGGATGTTATAACCAAAGTTGTAACTTCTAAATTAAGGACCACTAGTAACTTCTTTGCGTAACTCTTTTTTATTAAAGACCACTACCTCCACTAACTTAGAACATGGAGGTGAGTTACATGAGTTACATAAGTTTCATATGTTACAAGAGTTATGGAAGAATTAAGGAGACCCTACTAAATGACCTATGATGGGAAGTGTCATACTATTGTCTATAAATAGGGTCCTTGGTCTCTCTCTCCACTCCCATCATTATACACAAACATATAAGAGAGTTAGGAGATGGAAGATCAGGAATAATCATTATATTATTCATGTTTGAGTATGACTAATGATACTTTTATTTTCTAAGGTATACTACTGACAATTTTTTTTCACTTGAAAGGAACTCATGTTAATAAATTCACAATTTTTTTTTATCAGAAAACAATTAAACAATCACTTTCATTGCCTAAATGTGCTCTGCAAATTAGTCTCTAAATAAATAAAAAAAGGGCCTAAATATGCAATGGCCAAGAAACAATGATATCACAATCAAAATCAATCTCACATATGAAGGGCTTTTTGGGAAGATAACAAAAATTCCAGATTTAATGGCTTATAGACATTATCTACAGGTCTTTTTATTTTATTTTATTTTTTGAAAGAATCCACGGATCAAAATTGGTTATCATTTCAAAGACTTAGCGCCATAATGATATTTTCAACCACATATAATAGTAATGGTTCCAAAAATCACACAAAAATCCTCCAACCGCCATTTTTTATTTTGGTTTCCGAACTTATGTGAACTTCAACTTGAACTCATCCAATACTGTTTCTTCACCATCTCTTCCCAACCCTCTTACCAGGTCTGGAATTATTTCCATTTCCAAAGCTTTTCATGATCTTTAATTTTATACTTGCATGTATAGTAAAGTTTGTTTTTTATATATGATGGAAAGAATTATGATCCCTGATCCCGCTCTACTAATCTAGCATAGTTTTTGACTGATAAAAATTGATTCCAAAGATTTCAATATATTCTCTTTACAAAATTGATTATTCAGATACTTATGGTTGATTTTTGCAGGGAAATTACAACTTTGATTAGCTTAGTTGTTGTTCTTGAAGATGTCTTCTAGTACTGTAAAAGCCATGTCTATCAGGTCTATAGCAGCCCATGTACATAGCAGAAGACTATTGGTAGGGAAGTTAGGTGATGATCAGATTCATCTTCTTAGAACCAACAAACCATTTTCAGTTCATTTTGGCCGGTGCCGGTGCCGGAGAGGAAGTCGTGGTATCACTCGGTACCAAGATTCTGGCATCAAGGCAAATGGGTTCGGCTCAAATCCAAAGGATAAAAAGCAAGAAAGTCCCATCCGATCACAAGCTATACTTAGTCCAGTATCAGACCCTGCAGCAACTGCAAAGAAGGTACCTACTCTGTTTCTACGACTATACGAGGTGAACTTATTACTTGTGTTGGAGGATTTGAGTGTTTTTCGCTTGGTATTTCTTGGAAATATTTTGGTTGTTTTGTTGAAATATTTTCCCTCTAGTACCTCCATGTTTGACAAGTTATAACGGTTGAAATCTAATAAAAGTAAATAATTACTCCAAGAGACTATTAATAAAATCCCTATATATTCAAGGAAAATTAGTAAATTCACTTTTTTTTACATTTTCAAATTTAATAATATATTTTCTATTTTAAATTTTATACATCTTTTATTTTGAATTTTACATTACTAATATTTTTTTTATTTTTTCATATTTGATAAATATGACTATTTTTTTAATATTATGCAAAATCGATAGTTCGTAATTTTATGAAAATATATTCTGATAAATCTATTGAGGGGAAATATATTGCATCAATATTAATTAAACAAGATTGAATGAGTCTCTCTCTTTTTTTTTTCAGATCTTTATTTTTTCATTCTGAAATACAATCTTTAATGTCTTGGTAACTGGCACTTAATCACCTATCTATACTAATAATACAGCCAAAATTTCAATACAAATCTGAAACTTTTTTGTATAAGCTAAGACTAAGGAGGTTCTGTCTCCTCACACAAGTGCAGATTTTCCTTGGCTTAGCAATGGTCACAACTACAATTTGTCTGCTACAAATCTTTAACATGAAACTGTAACTTTGTACCTCTTAGCAAAAATGACCAAAGCCATACGTTGAAGCATTAATCCATCAAATTGATGGAATGCATGTATCAATGAGGCACAGATGTGGTGCCTTGAAATTGCCATCTGGCAATAGTTCTGCACGTGGATACTTCTGCTCTGTTCAGCTCCCCTTCTTAGCTTAGGAACCCTTAACTTGCTGCTCCTCTGTCATAGTGAAATCATTCTTCCTTGATCTTTTTGGCTTGCAATCTCCTTCTCTGAAAGCAAATATTTTTGGGTTCTCCCAGTAGTATACTAGTATTGAAACATTATGAAGGTAAATTTTAGCCCTTTTACAGAGTTTCTTTAGCTTTCTTGCATGGATATGAGTTACTGCTTTTTTCCTGCTTATATGTGGTGGAGAAAGTGAACCTTTTGGTGATTTTGGAATTTAGAAAACAGACTTGGCTTGAAGAGTTGTGATTGATGAAATGCCCTTACCTTTATTTTACCAAGAAAATATCACTTCTGTACAGTTGTATTCTTTCTCTTGAGCTCTTGAGTACCATGAATCCCTCTTTTTTCACTCATTCATGCAATGAATGGTCTTTTTGGAACAGAGAGTATTTACTTTTGGCAAAGGAAGGAGTGAGGGCAACAAGGGGATGAAGTCTTTGGTAAGCCATTTGTATCTTTGAATATAGCTTTCCCCTCTTTTTATTTTTTAAATTTTTTTCTCCCTCCTTTGGCACTTCATGTTCTGGAGTTCTATGGCGTCAGTTTGCTTATGGAATAATCTCAAACAGGTGTAGAAGTTATGTTAAATCAGTCCAATTTTCAGTTTGCAAGAGGGGTTTTTTTTTTTTGTTTAACTGTGTTCTTACTAGTTCTGGACCTTTTTTTTTTCCCTGGGTGTGATAGTTGGGGGGAAAAGGGGCGAATCTTGCTGAAATGGCTAGCATTGGATTATCTGTCCCTCCTGGGCTAACTATCTCAACAGAGGCATGCCAAGAATATCAGCAGAATGGGAAGAATTTGCCACAAGGATTGTGGGAGGAAATAATGGAAGGTTTAGAGATTGTGGAGAAGGACATGAGAGCTTTTCTTGGAGACCCCTCTAGGCCACTTCTCCTTTCCGTTAGATCTGGTGCAGCGGTAAGTTTCTTTGAGCTTTCCATGTATGGACACTTAATTGCCCTGTTCTAGCTAAATTTTGCAAGAATTTGATTGCCTGACTACAGAACCTAATCTGATTATGATATTCAATTGAACCAAACAAAGCCTTTCCTAGCATTTGTGGCACAAACTGCAATAGGTAGTCTTCCACGGTGCCCCTAAATAGAACAATATCTTTTGAATCACACGGTGCATTTAAATTTTTTAAGTCATATCTCTTCCTGTGATTATTTGGAAATTAAGGTGGTAATTAGGTCAAAGAATGCTCATGTTTGTAAATCACAAATTGGTTTATAGTTCTGTGGGCAGAACTAAAGAATTCCATTGGATTACTTGAATTATCAGGTTTCAGTTGTTGGATAAATTTTTGCACTGTGCTTGTGGTTCTGAATGTACTTAATTTAAGTGATAATGATGTGATCCTTAACTGTTTTGATTGTGGTTGAGCTATTTCTGTTAGGTTTCCATGCCTGGCATGATGGACACAGTCCTGAATCTTGGACTTAATGATGATGTTGTAGCTGGTCTGGCTGCAAAAAGCGGTGAACGATTTGCACATGATTCATACAGAAGGTTCCTCGACATGTTTGGTGGTGTTGTGAGTGCCCATTAATTTCTTGATCTTTTAAAGGAATTATTACTTATATCTGGAATCTGGCTTGCATACTCATTGGCTAGAAGTTTCAAAGTAAATCGTAAATCTTGAAGGAAAATATGGCAATAATGTGACCATTTCCTGGATAGTTCATGTACAAATGCATAAATAGGGAGACTTATCAATTATCTCCATGGCCAGTTTTGCTATCAGGCTGACGTCTCAGGCCCAGAATTATAGGGGCCTAATGTTTTTACCAAACCCTATTAATTAATTTCTTTTTATTTTGATGGCCTAAAAAATTTTTAATCATTCGAAATACTAATTAAAAAAATATGATGGCATTCTTATTGTCGTCTTTGGATCTCGTCGCCTGCTTGACCACCATGCAGTTATCGGCAACCCTTCTCAATCTTCGGGTTATTATCCTCTTTTGCTTAAATACTAAAACGCTAAATCCTTAAATCCTTAATTTGGTAATCCCCCTATCCCTTTGCCCTTGGGTTTTTTTGACTTTGTGCTGTTGGAAACTTGGAATTCTTTAAATTTTAATTTGCTTTTCAATTTTTGTTTATTGTTATTTTTAATGTTATAGAAATAGTCATTTGTCATGCCACCAAAGTATGCTTACGGATATCAAAAGAGGAAATAGAAAGAAAAGGAAGCAACTTTAAT